>JABCMI010000103.1:0-600000 GCA_026261945.1 Hirschfeldia incana
TCACTAGTTCCCGACAACGATTTCACATCCTCGCAAACTCATGTTTTAACAGGATTACGAGATCTGACACGGCTTCATTCTCAGGCCCTAAAATAGGATTACAAGATCTAGTGCTTCAATATTTTCAGATCCTCGATCCAATCATTAGACGATACTCTGACAGCGATTCTCCACAAGGATTGATCTGTGGGAACCGAAATTCGCACTGTCGATTTTAGTTAAGTTTTATCGGAGGAAAACTAAGTAAACCTAGTTTTCCCTGAAGGCTCGGATTCTCTGCGACAACCAAACGAAATTGATAGAACAAGACAATAAAGCGGAAAAGTTGCACTAAGGCGTTTATTAAACAGATGATAAGTTGAATACAATATTCTTCCGAAAAACGGGAAGCAGAGATACGCTGAAGAGGAAACAACGGAAATATAGGAAACAAAACGTTCTAAGTCTTGCTCCGCTAGTCTAGCCTCCTAAGTCCTAAGTTCCCTAAGCTAGCAGGAATTCTCTAAAACCCTAGATTTCGGATTTGGTCTCTCTCTCGATGATTTTCGCTCTGCCTTTCTTCTTCTCCCAAAGCTCCTTTATATACTCCTTCTTATGACGGTATATCCTCCTTCTGGGCCGCAAGGCGGGCTTTTTTCCATTTTCGTCGACCTTCATGTTTATCGGGAAACTTGACATTTATCTTCGGGAAACTTGTCATTTATCCTTCCGGAAATTTAGCATTTATCTTGTTGCGTAAAGATAAACGTAAAATCGTTGTATCTATCCTAGATAATCGTAAATGGGTTGTCCGATCGCATTTTGTCCCTTTCGGGCCATTTCTAGGACTTCCGCTGTTTTCTACGATTTCTTCGGAAGATCTTCAATTCTTCGTAAAATTGAGATGCGTGGTGTCTTAGATAACCATCATCGTTTCGTAAGAATAATTTAAGATCTTCTTTTCCGTTGATATCTTACGAGTTTTCCGACGGTTTTTAGTTCAGAGTAAGAATGAGATTTTTGTACCGGAATCCCAATGATTCATTCCGCGAGGACTCGGGAAAGACTCAAAGTATAGATTACTGATGGCCGGGGCCTGGAACTTGTGCACAGAAGATTGTCGCTCGAGGACCCGAAGCAGCGCGGGCGCTAGGCGTCCGGCGCCTAGAGGCAGCACGGGCGCTAGGCGCCCGACGCCTAGAGGCAGCGCGGGCGCTAGGCGCCCGGCGCCTAGAAGCAGCGCGGGCACTAGGCGCCCGGCGCCTAGAGGCAGCGCGGGCGCTAGGCGCCCGGCGCCTAGAGGCAGCGCGGGCGCTAGGCGCCCGGCGCTTAGAGGCAGCGCGGGCGCTAGGCGCCCGGCGCCTAGAGGCAGCGCGGGCGCTAGGCGCCCGGCGCTTAGAGGCAGCGCGGGCGCTAGGCGCCCGGTGCCTAGAGGCAGCGCGGGCGCTAGGCGCCCGGCGACTAGAGGCAGCGCGGGCGCTAGGCGCCCGACGCCTAGAGGCAGCGCGGGCGCTAGGCGTCCGGCGCCTAGAGGCAGCGCGGGCGCTAGGCGCCCGGCGCCTAGAGGCAGCACGGGCGCTAGGCGCCCGGCCCCTAGAGGCAGCACGGGCGCTAGGCGCCCGGCGCCTAAAGGCAGCACGGGCGCTAGGCGCCCGGCGCCTAAAGGCAGCACGGGCGCTAGGCGCCCGGCGCCTAGGGGCAGGTTGCGGTCGGCTGCTTGGTTCCTTCGGTTTGCGGGTGTTCGTGCGCATCCTTCAGAGGATTTTTTGTATGACAAATAGACTTAGCCGTTGATTTCGAGATAACCGTTTTTGACCCCAACAGTTAGCCCCCCAGCGTGCAAGATGCGAGAGCGATTTTGCGTGCGGAAGATGGCGGCTGCTGGCGTATTGTTGAATCTCGTAGAGGTCATCCGATCTCTTCTCCAGATGGCGGCTGCTGGCGAATTGCTCCACGAACTTGTCGCAGAGGACGGCGAAAGATGCTATGGATTCTGTGGGGAGGTTGATATACCATTGGAGGGCAGGACCGGTTAGGGTTGATCTGAAACCCCTGCACATGGTGACCTCCCTTGCTTCTTTTGGAATAGCCACGGCTATCATGCGTTGCTTATACTGGGCGATATGATTGTCAGGATCTCCGGTTCCCTCATACATCTTAATGCTCGGGAAAGAGAATTTGCCAGGCATCTCGACTGAAGCAATCTCCTTCACGAAAGGTGTGTCGGAGTATGACCTGGGATCGCTTCTACGGATAGGGGGAGCTACTCCGGGGAGCCTTTCCACCATGGATTGGATGGTGCCGAATCTTTCGGATACCATCTTCTCTAGGTAGGCGGCTAGAGCTGGATCTGAGATCTTGGGATGGTCAGGTGAATATTCTTCGTCCTCTGTATCGGAGTCGTCCTCTTCTTCTTCTTGGGTTGCGTCTCGAGTGGCTTCTTGACCGTCGGGTCCGTCGTCGGGCTGGTTTTCTCGTCGGAGAGCGAGGTTTTCGGCTTCCATAGCGTCTAGCTTCTCGACGCTTTGCTAAAGCTGCTTGGAGTGTTACCCAAGTTGATCTTTTAGGTTCTGAACTTCCTGGACAAGTTCCAGACCCGCAAGTGCGGTTTCATGAGCCTTGTGAAGGTCGGTGATTTAACTCTGAAGAGTTTCGAATCGGCTGAGAAGCTCCTTCTCCTTCGGGGTTAATTCGGCTTGGTTGGAATCGTCTTCATGTGCCATCGTCACGTAGTTGAGTTACTCCCCTCCTTCTAGCGCCAAACTGTTATAGTATTTTTGTGTAGGGTCGTTTTAGTACTACAGAACACAAGAAGACTAGTGAATAGGTACGAATTTGTATGTGTTTAGAGAAGAGAAATCGAGGCAAAGAGATGTATTAATGAGTATCTTTAGCGTTACAACGTTTTAGGTGTATAAACCCTAGTTTTCTAGCCTAACTCTCTAATCTCTAAGCCCCAAAGTGTCGATCCCTTGTTCTAGGGTTTGGGTTCCCCTTTTATATTTGATATATGTCGGCTGAAGTAGGGCGAACTGTAACATCCCGGATTTGTGATACATGGAAATGCTTAAGAGAATTGATTTGGCTACCTATATCACCAAAGTTGACTTACCTTTTCCGGAGCACATCCTGAAAGAACTCCAGAGTTAAGCGTGCTTGAGCTGGAGTAGTGGAAGGATGGGTGACCTATCGGGAAGTGATTTGCGATAGCGTGCGAGTGAGGTCAAAGCACGGGAAAAGGTCGGGTGGTGATTGCAGGGTTAGTAAACAATGATTTCGAGCCTTGGAAAATTAACGGACCGACCGTCGGACAGGGGTGGGGCCCACGAGCCCGATAGAGGGATGGGTGACTCACTGGTAGGGGCGGTCGGGGCGTTATAAGTGGTATCAGAGCCAGGTTAGCCACCTCAGTTCTGACCTGAGGGGCATCTTGAGACCTGTTGTGGAGCGCAACGAGGACGTTGCGTTCTTTGAGAGAAGGTGAATTGTAACATCCCGGATTTGTGATACATGGAAATGCTTAAGAGAATTGATTTGGCTACCTATATCACCAAAGTTGACTTACCTTTTCCGGAGCACATCCTGAAAGAACTCCAGAGTTAAGCGTGCTTGAGCTGGAGTAGTGGAAGGATGGGTGACCTATCGGGAAGTGATTTGCGATAGCGTGCGAGTGAGGTCAAAGCACGGGAAAAGGTCGGGTGGTGATTGCAGGGTTAGTAAACAATGATTTCGAGCCTTGGAAAATTAACGGACCGACCGTCGGACAGGGGTGGGGCCCACGAGCCCGATAGAGGGATGGGTGACTCACTGGTAGGGGCGGTCGGGGCGTTATAAGTGGTATCAGAGCCAGGTTAGCCACCTCAGTTCTGACCTGAGGGGCATCTTGAGACCTGTTGTGGAGCGCAGAAGGTGAATTGTAACATCCCGGATTTGTGATACATGGAAATGCTTAAGAGAATTGATTTGGCTACCTATATCACCAAAGTTGACTTACCTTTTCCGGAGCACATCCTGAAAGAACTCCAGAGTTAAGCGTGCTTGAGCTGGAGTAGTGGAAGGATGGGTGACCTATCGGGAAGTGATTTGCGATAGCGTGCGAGTGAGGTCAAAGCACGGGAAAAGGTCGGGTGGTGATTGCAGGGTTAGTAAACAATGATTTCGAGCCTTGGAAAATTAACGGACCGACCGTCGGACAGGGGTGGGGCCCACGAGCCCGATAGAGGGATGGGTGACTCACTGGTAGGGGCGGTCGGGGCGTTATACGAACTTTAACATATTTGCGAATATGCTAGTTTCCCCATGATTTGGGAAACTTCCATATTGGTGCGGAGGATCGGATCCTTGTTCCTTGCGGCAGGGGCTAGGCCTTGGTTCCTTGTTGCGGGGACTGGACCCTGGATATTATTAATGGAGATCGGATCCTAGTGCCTCCTAATAGAGATTGGTTCTTTGAGTAGAGGAAGGACCCTGGGTCCCTTCCAAACAAGGGCCCGGAGGTCAAGGCCTTTTCGGAGGCTGGAGAAATCTTTAGCCTTGGATATTTTTCCCCAACAGGGCGAACTTTAACATATTTGCGAATATGCTAGTTTCCCCACGATTTGGGAAACTTCCTTATTGGTGCGGAGGATCGGATCCTCGTTCCTTTTGGCAGGGCTAGGCCTTGGTTCCTCTTCGCGGGGACTGGACCCTGCATCTTATTAATAGGGGTTGGATCCTGGTGCCTCCTAGTCGAGGCCCCTTCGGAGGCTGGAGAAATCTTTCGCCTTGGATATTTTTCCCCAACAGCTTGCCCCTTATTCCATGATTGCTTCGTAGGAATCAAGGGATAACATGTAGTCTTGGACCTTGGTCTCATTTCTCTAATAGGGAGAAGGGTTAGATCCGTAACTCGATCCGGAGTCCGGAGCGTGATAGCTTGGTTGGAGTGTTGGCTTGGAAACTTCTGATTCGGAGTTTCAAAGATTGATTTGAACGAGTCTCGCCGATCTGGATTTTCTTTCCTTTTCGGGGGCTGTAATTTCGAAAGATCCGGGGAGCGGGCTGATTCGATTTTCAAATTCAGCCTCGGAGACCGCAAGATTATTTTTGAATTTGGCGACTTCCCCGAGGTGATGTCTAACGGCTCTTTCTTCCTTCTGATAATAAATATGTGCTCCGGATTTCTGATTGCCTTCATCGTTTCCACCTTTCTTAATCTTTTAAAATCGCATTTAGATTTTTCTTCTTCTTCTTTTGTTGTAATGGCAGAGGCGAGGGATTCAGGGAAGAGGATTGAGCCTAGATCATCTAGATTTGGCAGCCCTCAGGATCTCTGAGCGTCTATGCCTTTCCCGTTCATACCTCTTTGGTCTCCACTGGTGGGTCCTCCTTCGTTGATTGGAGAGGATGAAGTACGTGACCTTCGGAGAAAATACGCGCTCCCTTCTTTGGTTGTTCTCCGTATTCCTGAGCCATCGGAGCGTGCTTCCGGCGGTATGCCCGAAGAGATTGCCATTTACAAAGCTTTCTTTGAATCAGGTGTCAGAGGCGACGTGCCATTGTTGATTGCAAACCTTTGCAACTATTTTCATATCTCGCCATCCCGGCTTAATCCTCCTGCTTGGCGTATCCTCGTGGCGATCCAGAATTTGGGTGATGAAGAGAATTTGGTCTTGGGGGTTAATGAAGTTCTCTTCGCTTATCACTTGGCTCCAATTAATGGTAACGAAGGGTGTTTCCATCCCCGTCCTCGCGTGGGTCTTCCCATAGTTGAGGAGCTACCAAAAACCGATCGCAAGGGGCTGGCCTTCGAGAAAAGGTGGCCCGAAAAATATATTTTTATGAACCTGCCTGGATCCTTTAACCGATGGAACTTCATAGGTGAGGAATGTTTCTGCTATTTGTAGTCCAATTCTGCTTATCTCTCTTTGGTTCTTTCGCAGAGGGAACTCGTCATGCTCCTGCCGATAGGAAGGATAACGTTCTTCGTGCAAGGCAGATTCTTGTCGAGCGACGCCTAGTGACTCATCTTCTTAGCTCGGAGGTGTTACGCCATAGCAAACTATGGGGTAAATCCTTCTTCTTAGAATATATCGGATCTTTTATTACTGGGTTGATCGTGTGAGCTTTGCGGTTAGGGAGTATGATGGAGGAGGATTCGGAGGATCCAATAACTTCTTTCAAGAGGGCCACCGATGCGATCTCAGCTAAGAAGGGTTTACCTATCGAGGAGGTGGCTGGTAGAGGGGGCGTGACTATTGGGGGCAAGCGCATGATGATGGAAATCGAGGATACTTCCTCGGGTCGGGACCACAGATCGAGGGAAGATTCGAGTCCGATGAGTCAACAAACACCACTGAGCAGACGTTCGCATGGAGGGCTATCGACGGTTTTAAATAACTTGAACGAGAGCGTATTTTCCAAGATGCAGGTCCTTCTTTCGGATAAGAGTTCTTCAGAGGCGGCGCGGCAGATTCAGAGCAGGCTTCTTCAGGTAGATAGCAATCTTTTCGTCTCTCGTTTTGGACCCTCGATTCACGTTTCCCTTTTTATACAGGTCCTTTCACAACTGCATCACTTGAAAGGCTGGATGGCGAAGGAGGGCATTAATTCGGACAAGACGGTGGAATTGTCCAGACAATTATCCCGTGAGAAGGATAAACGAGTAGCTACGGAATTGGAACTTCGGGACTTGCAGGATAAGGTCCGGGCCATCGAGGGTTTGGTAGAGACTGCTTCGGCTGAATCCCTTCGGCTGAGTCGAGAGAAGCAAGAATTAGAAGAAGCCGTCGCAGAACTTCGGTCTGAGGTGGAGATTCTGAGGAATGAGAAGATCATGGCCGTGAGTGGGGCAAGGATGGTTGCCCGCTGGGAGGTAATAAGGGAATGGCTTCGTGGACAGACTTCCCGATGGGACCTATCCAAAGAATTCTCTCAGTTTAAGACGGTGGTTTTGACCGAAGCAGTGCTTAAGGGTGCCGAGCCCCCCATGTTTGAAGATGAGCAGTCTATTCCTTCGACCGGGCGTGGTAGATCTTAGGGATTTTCGTATTGTAATGATCGTCCCCTGTGGCCTATATTTATTGGACCGAAATCTTTTTGAGTTTGTATCCCAATTGTCTTTGGACTTGAGTCCTGATTAGATCGAGGACCTGAAAATAAAGCTGTGTTAGATCTTGTAATCATGTTTATAAAACATGAGTTTTAGTTTTAGGAATGTAAGATCGTTGCTGGGAACTAGTGAGTTCCAATCTGGTTTGAACCCTTAGGTTCTCGGATCTTCGAACTTGAGAGTTCTTAGGATCTATAACTCTTAGGTTCCTTACCTGGGCCCTGAGGCCTTACTTTGAACCTGGGGGTTTTGCCCATTGAACCTTGAGGTGTTGATTAATCTGAGGGTCTTTGGACTCTTAGGTCTAAGGAACCCTGAAGTTCTTTGGACCCTTAGGTTCTTTGGACCCTTAGGTCTAAGGAACCCTGCTATAGACCCGAAGGTCTTTGGACCCGGAGGTCTTTGGACCCGGAGGTCTTCGGACCCGGAGGTCTTCGGACCCGGAGGTCTTCGGACCCGGAGGTCTTCGGACCCGGAGGTCTTCGGACCCGGAGGTCTTCGGACCCGGAGGTCTTCGGACCCGGAGGTCTTCGGACCCGGAGGTCTTCGGACCCGGAGGTCTTCGGACCCGGAGGTCTTCGGACCCGGAGGTCTTCGGACCCGGAGGTCTTCGGACCCGGAGGTCTTCGGACCCGGAGGTCTTCGGACCCGGAGGTCTTCGGACCCGGAGGTCTTCGGACCCGGAGGTCTTCGGACCCGGAGGTCTTCGGACCCGGAGGTCTTCGGACCCGGAGGTCTTCGGACCCGGAGGTCTTCGGACCCGGAGGTCTTCGGACCCGGAGGTCTTCGGACCCGGAGGTCTTCGGACCCGGAGGTCTTCGGACCCGGAGGTCTTCGTACCCGGAGGTCTTCGTACCCGGAGGTCTTCGGACCCGGAGGTCTTCGGACCCGGAGGTCTTCGGACCCGGAGGTCTTCGGACCCGGAGGTCTTCGGACCCGGAGGTCTTCGGACCCGGAGGTCTTCGGACCCGGAGGTCTTCGGACCCGGAGGTCTTCGGACCCGAAGGTCTTCGGACCCGAAGGTCTTCGGACCCGAAGGTCTTCGGACCCGAAGGTCTTCGGACCCGAAGGTCTTCGGACCCGAAGGTCTTCGGACCCGAAGGTCTTCGGACCCGAAGGTCTTCGGACCCGAAGGTCTTCGGACCCGAAGGTCTTCGGACCCGAAGGTCTTCGGACCCGAAGGTCTTTGGACCAGAAGGTCTTTGGACCCGAAGGTAGCTGGACTTTTATGCTTTTGGGGAGTCTTTTTGATCGCTCTCTGCTGCCCAAATGCGCGCCACTCTCTGTGCTACCCGTGGGCGTAGGCCATTCTCGAAAATCTCAATGCTGCACTCTACCTTTCTGCAAAAAGGTCACTCTCAGACTTACTGTGGTCTGGGATGCCCCCCCCCCCCCCCCCCCCCCCCGCAAGGCGGCTTCAACCCAGACACACTACCTTCCACGTCTGGATAGGTATTAAATTGTTTGTGATTAACCGGTTATTTGCACTTTGCTCCCTGCATATCAGCCGCCTGAATCTGATTACAGTACTTGGCCGTGTACGTCATGCCCCCTGCGTGCGTTTAGCTCATAGCGTTTTTCACGAGGGTTTGAGTAGCATTAGTACGTGGTCCCCGCGTAACTCTTGGCTATAGGCCTTTACGCAGGGCCCTATCGCGCAGACATTGGTGCAGGGCTGATTAGACCCCTTCCATATCTGTCTGCACCTATGGTGAGTAGCCTCACCAGCTAGGGGGCTAGCTAAGATCTAAGGTCCCAAAGGTCCCGATCCAGCTAATATGCCCCTTTGAGTATATTGGTATTCCCTTAACTCCCTTTAGTCGAAACCAAATGTATTTTATAAGCCTAGTCCGAAGACGTTCTCGTTATACATAGGAGTAGGAAAACCAAAATACTTAAATATATAGTATAGTAGTATATATAAAGCTTAATCCGAAGATCTTACTTTTAGAAATGATAGAATTTGAGGTGCAAGGCGTTCCAGCAGTTGGGTTGGACCTTGCATGTGCTGTCTTGCAGCTTATAGGCTCCTGCCCCTTGCACCCCTATTACCTGATAGGGCCCCTCCCATCCAAGGGCGAGTTTTCCGGCTGATTTGTCTCTCGTATGGTTGCAGACTCGCCTTAGGACACAGTCTCCTTCTTGGAAGGTTCTGGATCTCACCTTTTTGTTGTAGCTCTTGGCCACTTTTATTTGGTATGATGCGTTCCTTAGGCGGGCTGCTTCTCTTTTCTCGTCTAGTAGGTCTAGGCTTAAGTACATCAGCTCATCGTTCTCCTTGGGAGTTAGGATGTTGGAGATCGTGGTCTTAACATGCACCTCGGTTGGTATTGCTGATTCGGTGCCATAGACGAGTGAGAAAGGGGTTTCTTGGGTAGCTGTCTTCAGAGTTGTCCGATAGGCCCAGAGAACTCCGTGTAACTCCTCTGCCCATCGCCCATGAGCCTTCTCCAAACGCTTTTTGAGCATGTTCACCACCGTATTGTTGGTTGAATCTACTTGTCCGTTCGACTGGGGGTGTCTTGGTGCTGAGTATGAGAGTTTGATGTCCCATTCTTTGCAGAAGTCTTCGAAGCCGTTGCTGGTAAACTGGGGTCCATTGTCGGTGACAATCTCCTGAGGTGCTTCGAAGCGGGTTATTATGTTCGTCCAGATGAATTTCCTGATCTGAAGATCCGTGATTTTCGCCAAGGCTTTGGCTTCTACCCAGTTCGTAAAGTAATCGGTCATTAATAGGAGGAAAATCTTTTGCCCCGGCGCCATAGGGAATTTCCCACGATGTCCATGCCCCATTTGCGAAAGGGCCAAGGGGAGCTTAGGGATTTCAGGTTCTCTAGTGGTAAGTTGGAGATTGGGGCGTGTTTCTGGCATTGGCTACAGGTTTTAGCCTGTTTGAGGGAGTCCTTCGCCATAGTAGGCCAATAATAACCGGCCCTTCTGGCTCTGAGAACCAGGCTTCGTCCACTGGAATGTGAACCGCATTCCCCATCGTGGAGCTCTTCCAATATTCGCGCGGCTTCTCTAGGGGATAGGCATCGTAGATAGGGTCCTGAGAAGGACCTTTTATATTACTTTCCCTCCGAAATGCAGTACCTGGCTGCTTGTCTCTTGACCTTGCGGCTCTCCTCTCGGTTTTCAGGTAGGACGTCATTCCTCAGATAGTTAGTAATGGGGCTCATCCAAGTTTCTCCTTTGTCTACTACTGCCACTTCTTCTGGTTCTGCCTCTTTCTTGGTTGCTGGCCATTGCAGGACCAACAAGGGGATACTCATATGTTCCTTAGCTTCCAAGGTGGAACCTAGGTTTGCTAGAGCATCGGCTTTGGAATTTTGTTCCCTAGGTATCTGAGTATGCTTGCGGCTTGTGAATTGGTCTAGGAGACGTTTGGCCACCGATAGGTATCTGATCATGCTCGGGTGCTTGGCTTCATAATCCCCTTGAACTTGGCTGATGATGAGCTGCGAGTCACTAGACCTGGATGTCTTCCACTCTCATTTCTCTAGCTAACGCTAGACCTGCTATCAAAGCCTCGTATTCTGCTTCGTTGTTGGTTGCTTTGAAGTTGCAACGTACAGCCTTTGAGGCCGAATCTCCTGTAGGGGAGGTTAGGACCAATCCTACTCCTGCAACTCTAACGTTACTGGAACCATCCACGTGCAGGGTCCATTGGCCTTTCTCTGCTTCCTTTCCCCGGAGTGTGGCTTCTAGATCAGGGTCTGGAAGCATGGAGGGAGATAATTCAGCCACGAAATCTGCTAGAACCTGACATTTGATGGCGGCGGCTGGGCGAAAGAACACGTCGTACTATCCTAACTCTACGGCCCATTTTGCCAACCGTCCTGATACCTCATGCTTGTGAAGGACCGCTTTGATGGGGAATGAAGTGACTACCACGATTTGATGGGCCTGGAAGTAGGGACATAACTTCCGGGCCGCGACTACTAGGGCGAGGGCAAGCTTCTCCAGTTGGCTGTAGCGAGTCTCCGTGTCTAGCATGGACTTGCTAACATAGTATATGGGGTGCTGTTTTCTCTCTTCCTCTCTTACAAGGACCGCGCTAACTGCATGCTCGGACACAGCTAGGTAGAGCAGTAAGACTTCTCCTTCCAAGGGTTTAGATAGGAGTGGTGGAGTAGTGAGGTAAGCCTTGAGGTCAGATAACGCGGCCTCGCACTTCTCTGTCCACTTAAAGTCCTTGGGACTCTTTAGCGTTTCAAAGAAGGTGTGGGACTTGTCGGAAAGCCTGGAGATGAACCTGCTTAGGGCTGCCATCCTCCCTGTCAGTTTTTGAACCTCCTTGACGTTCCGTGGGGGAGGAATCGCCTGGATGGCCCTTATTTGCTCTGGATTTGCTTCTATGCCCCTGTGGGTGACTATGTATCCCAAAAACTTCCCGGAGCTTACTCCGAACGAGCATTTAGAGGGGTTGAGCTTCATGTTGTATCTTCTTAAGGTGGCGAACGCTTGCTGAAGATGCGAGATATGATCTTTCGAGTCCAGGGACTTTACCAGCATGTCGTCGATGTAGACTTCCATGGTCTGGCCTATCGGATCGGCAAACATCATGTTGACTAGCCTCTGATAGGTGGATCCAGCATTCTTCAGTCCGAACGGCATGACCTTATAGCAGTAGATGCCCCTAGAGGTCATGAAGGACATGACGTCTTCTCCTGGTCGTCGGGATGCATTAGGATTTGGTTGTATCATCAGAAGGCATCCATGAAGCTCATTAGTTGGTGTCTGGCAGTAGCATCAACCAGCTTGTCTATATGAGGCAGGGGGAATGGATCCTTCGGACAGGACTTGTTGAGGTCCGTGAAATCGATGCAGACTCTCCACTTTCCGTTTTTCTTTTTCACAACCACCACATTGGCGAGCCAGTCAGGATACTGTACCTCTCTTATGAATCCCGCGTCGAGCAGGTTTTTTACCTCCTCGTTAATGATTTCATCCATTTCAGGAGCGAACTTCCTCCTTTTCTATCTGACCGGAGGATGCTCGGGATTCACCTGGAGCTGGTGCATGATGATATCGGGGTCGATTCCGGGCATGTCCTCGTGGGACCATGCGAAAAAATCAGAGTTGGACCTTAGGAAGTCGATCAACCTTCGCCTCAGGTCTTGCGGCAGTTTGGAGCCTATCTTGAGGTTCCGTTCTGAGTTCCCTTCTACCAGAGGGACCTCATCCATGTCTTCAACCTCGGGTTCTTCGGCGTGAAGAACTAGAGGTTGCTTCTGTAATTGCTATAAGGCTTGGGTCTTTCCCTTCAAGGTGGTTTGGTAGCAGGATCTAGAGTTCTCCTGGTCCCCTTTGATGACCTTTACGCCCCAGGGAGTAGGAAATTTAACCAATTGATGAAGGGTTGATGGCATGGCTTCCATGTCGTGGATCCAGGGCCTCCCTAGTATCACGTTGTAGGATGGCGGACAGTCGACGACCAGGAACTTGGTTGTTTGGTTTATCCCTTCAGCATAGACTGGGAGGAGGACCTCTCCTTCGGTTTGCTTCACCTCTCCACTGAATCCTACGAGTGGGGTCGCTTTCCTGGTTAGTGTCTTAGGATCCAGCCCTAAGTCCATGTAGGCCGAATGGAAGATAATGTTGTTGGAGCTTCCATTGTCCACCAGTATCCGCTTAACCAAACAGTTGACTATAACTAGTGAGATAACGACGGCGTCATGATGGGGAGCGAGGACCCGTTCCTTCTCCTTCGCGGTGAAGCTAAACTCATCCGTTCCCAAGAATGTGCGCTTGGGAACCTCGGTCTCTTGACCGTTTCTAGCGTTGCGGGTGCTCCTTTTGGCTGCGGCGCTACTGATTCCGCTCACTTCTGATCCTCCTGAGATGACGTGGATCACTCACTCTTGTGGCAGAGGTAATGCAGGAACAGCATCGTTGGGGAGAGCGGGACCTTCCCTGTTGAGGAGGTCCTTTGCTTTATCCGAGAGGAACTCCCTCAGGTAGCCCTTCTTAAGAAGTTCGGCTACTTCCAGCCTCAAGGCTATACAATCTTCAGTGGTGTGACCATGATCGTTGTGGAACCCACACCATCTTCTAGGGTTCCGATTAACGTCAGGGGACCTCATTTTAGGTGGCCACTTAACTTGTGGGCCCATCTGTCTCAAGACTCTGATGAGCTCTGGTTTGGATATTGCGAGGTGAGAGATACTGGGCCAAGTAGAAACCATCATTCCTTCGGATCGGGGTAGAGGGCGATGCTGATATCTGCCCCTGCTCTGGTTGGTGAATTCTCGGGAAGGTCGAGGGCGGATGGTCTCGTCACGCTCGTCCTTCGAGGACCTGGAGTACTTCTGATCATATTTGGAGGAGACCTTGGCCCTGCTCATGACATCTTCTTCCCACCTTACTTGGGCCCAGGCGCGGGATAGTACATCTGCCATATCTCTGCATCTATACTTCGTTAGCTCCTTGTAGAGCTCTCCCTCCGGAAGCAGACCCTTCTTGAAGGCTGAGACGGCTGTATCGGCGTTGCACTCGGGTAGAGAGACCTTCTCCTGGTTGAAACGAGCTATGTAAGAACGTAGGGACTCGTTTCTGTATTGCTGAACCTCGTAGAGGTCATCCGATCTCTTCTCCAGATGGCGGCTGCTGGCGAATTGCTCCACGAACTTGTCGCTGAGGGCGGCGAAGGATGCTATGGACCATGTGGGGAGGTTGATATACCATTGGAGGGCAGGACCGGTCAGGGTTGATCCGAAACCCTTGCACATGGTAGCCTCCCTCGCTTCTTTCGGAATAGCCACGGCTATCATGCGCTGCTTATACTGGGCGATGTGATTGTCAGGATCTCCGGTTCCCTCATACATCTTAATGCTCGGGAAGGAGAATTTGCGAGGCATCTCGACAGAAGCGATCTCTTTCACGAAAGGTGTGTCGGAGTATGACCTAGGATCGCTTCTCCGGATAGGAGGAGCTACTCCGGGGAGCCTTTCCACCATGGATTGGATGGTGCCAAATCTTTCGGATACCACCCTCTCTAGGTAGGCGGCTAGAGCTGGATCTGAGATCTTGGGATGGTCGGGTGAGTATTTGATATGAACCTGATCAGCAGCAAATACAAAGTCATGCAAGTTTGGTTTAGACAAGAAGACTCAAAAGCTGTTGCACAATCAAAAAGAGATCTTATTGGACTCATTCATGAAGTTTTGGACAGAGAAAGGGGTAGTTGGTTGGACATGTTGGGCTTCTAAGGATTGGCAATTGGGCTTATTTTTGACCAAAATAATGGACCAGAAGTGTGAAGATAAGGCCTTGGACGAAAATCAGAAGAAGAAGCTGCAACTAGTTCAATTAATTGATTCTCTTTATCTTTTATCTATTCCCATGGTTGTCATGCAAGCTTTGTTATGTTCCCTATGCTAGACATGCAGACTTGTTGCATTTTCTATTTAAAACCTTGTATTGTTTCAGTTTAATCTATCTAATCTTTTACTATCAAAATCCTCTCTAAGTTTAGATCATTATTGGTGTGTAATATCCAACAAAAGAAGGTTCAAACTCTTTGGTGTGTCATATCCAAAGAAGGAGAACTAGGAGTATCAGGAGTCTTCCGCAGCTTCTGTGTCACCAACCGATCCACAATCCTTGTGTGCTTGAGTCTTTGATTCGCACAGCAAGGCCTATCCCTTTCCCCCTTACATCTAGAGAGTTCGATCTTGGCTAGGATCTCAACAAGTGGTATCAGAGCACTCTCTGGAAAAATTATTTTTATTTGGGGGTTTTTTTTTTCAATGTCTTTCAATTCAATATATGTTTTCTGGGTTTAGTTGCAGATTCTCTGATTTCTGGATTTTATTTGGATTCTCTGTTTTTTTTTTTTTTCAGTTTCTATATTGTTTCTGGGTTTAATTTCGAAATTCTCTTTTGCTGGGGTTAAAATCAAGTCCATATGAACTTTCCTAAGATTTTTGTTGGTGGAAATTGTCCAGAAACTTTTATCTCATGGGTTCAAAACCTAGACAGTTTCATTATGCAGAATCAAGTATCCTCACAGGAAAGACTATCCCTTGCTGTTAGTCTACTGAGAAGTGAGGCAAGAGCATGGTGGAAGATAGAAGAAGAAGCACGTTGGTATGATGAAGAACCAATCAACACTTGGGATGAGCTTAAACTTACCATGAGCTGTAGGTATATCCCTGGCTTTCAATGGGAGGAGATTGTACCAGACTGTGATTTTCACTTGGAGAAGACTGAACCACCATACTCACAACCAGAGGAGTCATTGTACATGGTTGCAGCCGAACAGGAAGGAAAAACAGAAGTTGTGTGTGTTCATGTACCTGATCAAACCAAGAGAGAAAAGGGAGTACTGAAAGATTCATCTACTGATGCAGAATTGGTGTATACTTTGGTTGACCAGAGTTCCAAGAAGCTGTTGTTCAAAAAAGGGTCGCAATACTATGTGTTCAAGCCTGGAGGAGGCTTGGATTTGAGGACAAATCCTCTTAAAGGATGAAGAATACTGATATGAACCTGATCAGCAGCAAATACAAAGTCATGCAAGTTTGGTTTAGACAAGAAGAATCAGAAGCTGTTGCACAATCAAAAAGAGATCTTATTGGACTCATTCATGAAGTTTTGGACAGAGAAAGGGGTACTTGGTTGGACATGTTGGGCTTCTAAGGATTGGCAATTGGGCTTATTTATGACCAAAATAATGGGCCAGAAGTGTGAAGATATGGCCTTGGACGAAAATCAGAAGAAGAAGCTGCAACTAGTTCAATTAATTGATTCTCTTTATCTTTTATCTATTCCCAAGGTTGTCATGCAAGCTTTGTTATGTTCCCTATGCTAGACATGCAGACTTGTTGCATTTTCTATTTAAAACCTTGTATTGTTTCAGTTTAATCTATCTAATCTTTTTCTATCAAAATCCTCTCTAAGTTTAAATCATTGTTGGTGTGTAATATCCAACAAAAGAAGGTTCAAACTCTTTGGTGTGTCATATCCAAAGAAGGAGAACTAGGAGTATCAGGAGTCTTCCGCAGGATCGATCTTGGCTAGGATCTCAACAAGACTTGAACCTTATTTTGTTGGATATTACACACCAACAATGATCTAAACTTAGAGAGGATTTTGATAGAAAAAGATTAGATAGATTAAACTGAAACAATACAAGGTTTTAAATAGAAAATGCAACAAGTCTGCATGTCTAGCATAGGGAACATAACAAAGCTTGCATAACAACCTTGGGAATAGATAAAAGATAAAGAGAATCAATTAATTGAACTAGTTGCAGCTTCTTCTTCTGATTTTCGTCCAAGGCCTTATCTTCACACTTCTGGCCCATTATTTTGGTCAAAAATAAGCCCAATTGCCAATCCTTAGAAGCCCAACATGTCCAACCAAGTACCCCTTTCTCTGTCCAAAACTTCATGAATGAGTCCAATAAGATCTCTTTTTGATTGTGCAACAGCTTCTGAGTCTTCTTGTCTAAACCAAACTTGCATGACTTTGTATTTGCTGCTGATCAGGTTCATATCAGTATTCTTCATCCTCTGTATCGGAGTCGTCCTCCTCTCCTTCTCGGGTTGCATCTCGAGTGGCTTCTTGATCGCCGGACCCGTCGTCGGGCTGCTGAGGCGTCTCCTCGTCGTCGCGTGGAGTGTTAAGTGAAGCCATAGGTCGGACTCTGGTTCTAAACCGTTTTCGCTTGTTTCCAATTGCCCCGAGGGACTGGTTTTCTCGTCGGAGAGCGAGGTTTTCGGCTTCCATAGCGTCTAGCTTCTCGACGCTTTGCTAAAGCTGCTTGGAGTGTTACCCAAGTTGATCTTTTAGGTTCTGAACTTCCTGGACAAGTTCCAGACCTGCAGGTGCGGTTTCCTGAGCCTTGTGAAGGTCGGTGATTTAACTCTGAAGAGTTTCGAATCGGCTGAGAAGCTCCTTCTCCTTCGGGGTTAATTCGGCTTGGTTGGAATCGTCTTCCTGTGCCATCGTCACGTAGTTGAGTTACTCTCCTCCTTCTAGCGCCAAACTGTTATGGTATTTTTGTGTAGGGTCGTTTTAGTACTACGGAACACAGGAGGACTAATAGATTTGTGAGTGTTTACGTGTATAAAGAATGGAAATCGAGGCAAAGAGACGTATATTATTGAGTATATGTGGGATTACAACGTTATGGGTGTATAAACCCTAGTTCTATCGCCTAACTCTCTAGTCTCTAAGCCTCTGAATGTCGATCCCCTGTTCTAGGGTTTGGGTTCCCCTTTTATAGGTGATATAAGTCGGCTGAAGTAGGGCGAACTTTAACATATTTGCGAATATGCTAGTTTCCCCACGATTTGGGAAACTTCCTTATTGGTGCGGAGGATCGGATGCTCGTTCCTTTTGGCAGGGGCTATGCCTTGGTTCCTCTTCGCGGGGACTGGACCCTGCATCTTATTAATAGGGGTTGGATCCTGGTGCCTCCTAGAAGAGATTGGCTCTTTAGGTAGAGGAAGGACCCTATATCCTTCTCAAACGAGGGCCCGGAAGTCGAGGCCCCTTCGGAGGCTGGAGGAATCTTTAGCCTTGGAGATCTCACAACTCTTCCCCCTTAGAGAGAATTCGACCCGAATTCGGGGTATTCTCAACCGTAACATTTTATTCCACTGGCACTGTTGGGGAAAATTATCCAAGGCTAGAGTTTCCTCCAGCCTCCGAAGGGGCCTCGACTTCCGGGCCCTCGTTTGGTAAGGACCCAGGGTCCCTCCTCAACTTAGAGGATCCATTTTGACCAAGTGGCACCAGGGTCCGATCTCCATTCGACAAGTACCCAGGGTCCAACCCCTGTATCGAGGAACCAAGGCCCAGCCCTTGCCGTGAGGATCAAGGAACCATTCCTCCGCACGAATATGGAAGTTTCCCAAATCAAGGGGAAACTAACATATTCCCGAATATTGGAGAAGCCGCCCAAGATTGACCGACTTACATCAACTATAAAAGGGGAACCCAAACCCTAGAACAAGGGATCGACACTTTGGGGCTTAGAGATTATAGAGTTAGGCTAGAAAAATAGGGTTTATACACCCAATAAGTTGTAACGCCCAAAAACACTCAATAATACATCTCTTTGCCTCAATTTCTCTTCTCATACTATACATACAAACATAAATCTTGATAGTCTTCCAGTGTTCCGTAGTACTAAAACGACCCTACACAAAAATCTCACAACAGTTTGGCGCTAGAAGGAGGGGAGTAACTTAACTACGTGACGATGGCATCGGAAGACGAGTCCAATCAAGCCAATCTGACCCCGAAGGAGAAGGAGCTTCTGAGCCGACTCGAAACCCTTCAGAGTCAAATTACCGACCTTTACAAGGCTCAGGAAACCGCACCTGCAGGTCTGGAACTCGTCCAGGAAGTTCAATACCTAAAAGACCAACTTGGAGAACACTCCAAGCAACTCCAGCAAAGCGCCGAGAAGCTGGACGCCATGGAAGCCGAGAACAACGCTCTCAGACGAGAAAATCAATCCCTCGGGGCAGTAGGGAACAAACGAAAACGGTTCAGAACCAAAGTTCGACCTATGGCTTCGCTCAACACCCCGCGCGACGACGAGGAAACGCCTCAGCAGCCCGGAGACGAACCCGGCGGTCAAGAAAACGTTCGAGATGCAACCCGAGAAGAAGAAGAAGACGAATCTGATACAGAGGATGAAGAGTACTCGCCTGATCATCCCGAGATCTCGGATCCAGCTTTAGCCGCTTACCTAGAGAAGATGGTATCCGAAAAATTCGGCACCATCCAATCCATGGTGGAAAGGCTCCCCGGAGTAGCTCCCCCCATCCGTAGAAGTGATCCGAGGTCGTACTCCGACACGCCTTTTGTGAAGGAGATTGCTTCGATCGAGATGCCTCGAAAGTTCTCTTTCCCGAGCATCAAGATGTACGAAGGAACTGGAGATCCCGACAACCACATCGCCCAGTACAAGCAACGCATGGTAGCCGTGGCTATTCCGAAAGACGCAAGGGAAGCCACCATGTGCAAGGGCTTTGGATCAACCCTAACCGGTCCTGCCCTCCAGTGGTACATCAACCTCCCCACGGGATCCATAGCATCCTTCGCCGCCCTCAGCGACAAGTTCGTGGAACAGTTCGCTAGTAGCCGCCACCTGGAGAAGAGATCAGATGACCTCTACGAGATCTAGCAATATAGAAGCGAATCCCTACGCTCCTACATAGCTCGTTTCAACCAAGAGAATGTCTCCATACCCGAGTGTAACGCCGATACAGCAATCTCAGCCTTCAAAAAGGGCCTACTCCCGGAGGGAGAACTCTACAAGGAGCTAACCAAGTACATATGTGGAGACATGGCGGATGTACTATCCCGCGCCTGGGCCCAAGTAAGGTGGGAAGAAGACGTCGTGAGCAGGGCCAAGGTTTCCTCCAAGTATGATCAGAAGTCCTCCAAACCATCGAAAGACGAGCGTGAGGAGACCATCCGATCCCGACCTTCCCGGGAATCCACCAATCAGAGCAGGGGCAGATACCAGCATCGCCCCTTACCTCGGCCCGAAGGAATGATGGTCTCGACTTGGCCCAGCATTTCCCACCTAGCGCTATCCAAACCGGAGCTCATTGGAGTCCTGAGGCAGATGGGCCCGCAAGTCAAGTGGCCACCTAAAATGAGGTCCCCTGACGCTACCCGGAACCCTAAAAGATGGTGTGGGTTCCACAACGATCACGGCCATACCACGGAGGATTGCGTAGCCTTAAGATTGGAAGTAGCCGAACTCCTCAAGAAGGGTTACCTAAGGGAATTCCTCTCGGACAAGGCCAAGGATCTCATTAACAGAGAGGGCTCTGCTCTCCCCAACGAAGCGGTCCCTGCGCTACCTCCACCACAAGAACGAGTGATCCACGTCATCTCCGGAGGATCAGAAGTAAGCGGGATCAGCAGCGCCGCAGCCAAATGAAGTACTCGCAACGCTAGAAACGGTCAGCAGACCGAGACTCCCAAGCGCCCACTCTTGGGAACGGATGAAATCAGCTTCAATGCGAGGGAGCAGGAACAAATCCTTGCTCCCCATCATGACGCCCTCGTTATCTCGCTTGTTATAGCCAACTGCCTAGTTAAACGAATATTGGTGGACAATGGCAGCTCCAGCAGCATTATCTTCCACTCAGCATATATGGATTTAGGGCTAGACCCTAAAACATTAACCAAAAAAGCAGTCCCGCTCGTGGGGTTTAGCGGAGAGGTGAAGCAAACCGAGGGAGAAGTCCTTCTCCCAGTCTACACCGAGGGAATAAACCAGACCACCAAGTTCTTGGTAGTCGACTGTCCATCGTCTTACAACGTAATACTAGGGAGGCCCTGGATCCACGACATGGGAGCCGTACCATCAACCCTCCACCAGTTGGTGAAATTTCCTACCCCCTGGGGCGTGAAGGTCATTAGAGGGGATCAAGAGAATTCTAGATCCTGCTATCAAACCACCCTGAGGGGAAGGACCCAAGCTTTATAGCAATTACAGAAGCAGCCTCTCGTTCCTCACGCCAAAGAACCCGAGGTTGAAGACATGGACGAAGTCCCCCTAATAGAAGGAAACCCGGAGCGGAACCTCAAGATAGGCTCCAAGCTACCTAAGGATCTGAGACGGAGGCTGATCGATTTCCTAAGATCTAACTCTGATTGCTTTGCATGGTCCCACGAAGACATGCCCGGAATCGACCCCAGCGTCATCATGCATCAGCTCCAAGTGAATCCCGAGCACCCTCCTGTTAGACAAAAGAGAAGGAAGTTCGCCCCCGAAAGGGATGAAATCATTAACGAAGAGGTCAAGAACCTGCTCGACACAGGGTTCATAAGAGAAGTGCAATATCCCGACTGGCTCGCCAATGTGGTGGTTGTGAAAAAGAAAAATGGAAAATGGAGGGTCTGCATCGATTTCACGGACCTCAATAAGTCCTGCCCGAAGGATCCATTCCCCTTGCCTCATATAGACAAGCTAGTGGATGCCACCGCTGGGCACCAGCTAATGAGCTTCATGGACGCCTTCTCGGGATACAACCAAATCCTGATGCATCCCGACGACCAAGAAAAGACCTCCTTTATGACTTCTAGGGGCATCTACTGCTATAAGGTCATGCCATTTGGTCTGAAGAATGCTGGATCCACCTATCAGAGGCTGGTCAACACGATGTTTGCCGATCAGATAGGCCAAACCATGGAAGTCTACATCGACGACATGCTGGTGGAATCTCTGGACTCGGAGGACCATATCTCACATCTCCAGCAAGCGTTCACCACCCTGAGGAAATACAACATGAAACTTAACCCCTCTAAATGTTCCTTTGGAGTAAGCTCCGGGAAATTCCTGGGATACATAGTCACTCACAGGGGCATAGAAGCAAATCCGGAGAAGATAAGGGCCATCCAGGCGATTCCTCCCCCACGGAACGTCAAAGAGATTCAAAAACTCACGGGAAGAATGGCAGCCCTCAGCAGATTCATCTCCAGGCTTTCTGACAAGTCCCATGCCTTTTTCGAAACACTAAAGAACCCTAAGGACTTTCAATGGACTGAGAAGTGCGAAACCGCATTATCCGACCTCAAGGCCTATCTCACTACTCCACCACTCCTGTCCAAACCTCTAGAAGGGGAAACCCTACTGCTTTACCTCGCCGTGTCCGAACATGCAGTTAGCGCGGTCCTCGTAAGGGAGGAGGAAAGAAGGCAGCATCCCATATACTACGTCAGTAAATCCATGCTAGACGCAGAAACTCGCTACAGCCAGCTAGAGAAACTAGCCCTCGCCCTAGTGGTCGCAGCCCGGAAGTTATGTCCCTACTTCCAGTCCCACCAAGTCGTGGTAGTCACCTCCTTCCCTATCAAAGCAGTCCTTCATAAACCCGAGGTATCAGGACGATTGGCGAAATGGGCCGTGGAATTAGGAGAATACGACGTGATCTTCAGCCCAGCTGCCGCTATCAAGTCCCAAGTCCTAGCTGATTTCGTGGCTGAGTTCTCTCCCTCTGTGCTTCCAGACCCAGGTCTAGAAACTACTCTCCAGGGAAAAGAAGCGGAAGAAGGTCAATGGACCCTGCACGTGGATGGCTCCAGCAATATAAGAGGCGCAGGGGTAGGACTGGTCCTGACCTCCCCTACAGGAGAATCGGCCTCAAGGGCTGTACGCTGTAACTTCAAAGCAACGAACAACGAGGCAGAATACGAAGCTTTAATAGCAGGCCTAGAACTACGCAAGGAAATGGGAGTAAAAGACATCCAGGTTTTCAGTGATTCGCAGCTCATCATCAGTCAAGCTCAAGGGGATTATCAAGCCAAGGACCCTAGCATGATCAGGTATCTATCTGTGGCCAAACGTCTCCTAGACCAATTCGCAAGCTATAAGCTTACCCAAATACCTAGGGAACAGAACTCCCAAGCCGATGCTCTAGCAAACCTGGGCTCCGCATTAGAAACCAAGGAACATATGAGTATTCCGTTGTTGGTCCTGCAATGGCCAGCAACCCAGAAAGAGGTTGAACCGGAAGAAGTGACGGTAGTAGACGAAGGAGAAACCTGGATGACCCCTATCACCGACTATCTAAGAAACGACGTCCTACCCGAAAACCGAGAGGAGAGCTGGAAGATCAACAGACAAGCGGCCAGATACTGCATTTCGGAGGGAAAACTACATAGAAGGTCCTTCTCAGGACCCTACCCGCGATGTCTATCCCCAGAGAAGCCACACGAATATTGGAGGAACTCCATGATGGGGAATGCGGTTCACACTCCAGCGGACGGAGCCTGGTTCTCAGGGCGAGAAGGGCTGGTTATTACTGGCCTACCATGGCAAAGGACTCCCTCAAACAGGCCAAAACCTGTAGCCAATGCCAGAAGCACGCCCCAATCTCTAACTTACCACCAGAGAACCTGAAGTCCTTAAGTTCCCCATGGCCCTTTCGTAAATGGGGCATGGAAATCGTGGGGAAATTCCCAATGGCGCCGGGGCAGAAGGTCTTCCTCTTAGTAATGACCGATTACTTCACGAAGTGGGTAGAAGCCAAAGCCTTGGCAAAAATCACAGACCTCCAGTTCAGGAAATTCATCTGGACAAACATAATAACCCGCTTCGGAGCACCCCAGGAAATCGTCACAGACAATGGACCCCAATTCACCAGCAGCGACTTCCAGGACTTTTGTAAAGATTGGGATATCAAACTTTCATATTCACCACCAAGGCACCCACAATCAAACGGACAAGCAGAGTCAACCAACAAAACGGTGGTGAACATGCTCAAAAAAGCGCTTGGAAAAGGCTCACGGGCGATGGGCAGAAGAGTTACACGGAGTCCCCTGGGCCTACCGAACAATTCCAAAGACAGCTACCCAAGAAACCCCTTTCTCACTCGTCTACGGCACCGAGTCAGCAATACCAACCGAGGTACATGTCAAGACCACAATCTCCAACATCCTAACCCCCAAGGAAAACGACGAGCTGATGTACCTAAGCCTAGACCTCCTAGACAAAAAAAGGGAAGCAGCCCGCCTAAGGAACGCGTCATACCAAATAAAGGTAGCTAAGAGTTACAACAAGAAGGTGAGATCCAGAACCTTCCAAGAAGGGGACTGGGTCCTAAGGCGAGTCTGTAACCACACAAAAGACAAATCAGCCGGAAAACTCGCCCCCGGATAGGAAGGGCCCTATCAGGTAATAGGGGTGCAAGGGGCAGGAGCCTACAAGCTGCAAGACAGCACATGCAAGGTACAACCCAACTGCTGGAACGCCTTGCACCTCAAATTCTATCATTTCTAAAGGCAAGATCTTCCGGTCGAGCTCTATATATACTATTATATATTCAAGTATCTTGGTTTTCCTACTCCTATGTATAACGAGAATGTCCTCGGACTAGGCTTATAAAATACATTTGGTTTCGACTAAAAGGAGTTAAGGAAACACCAATATACTTAAAGGGGCATATTAGCTGGATCAGGGACCTTCGGGACCTCAGATCTTAGCTAGCCCCCTAGCTGGTGAGGCTACTCACCATAGGTACAGACAGATATGGAAGGGGTCTGATCAGCCCTGAGCCGATGTCTGTGCGA
Organism: Hirschfeldia incana; assembly: GCA_026261945.1. Lineage (NCBI taxonomy): Eukaryota > Viridiplantae > Streptophyta > Magnoliopsida > Brassicales > Brassicaceae > Hirschfeldia > Hirschfeldia incana. Next base: position 24,122 of record JABCMI010000103.1, read on the forward strand.
TAGGGCCCCGCGTAAAGGCCTATAGCCAAGAGTTATGCGGGGACCACGTACTAGTGCCATTCAAACCCTCGTGAAATACGCTGTAAGCTAAACGCACGCTGGGGGCATGACGTACACAGCCAAGTACTGTAATCAGATTCTGGCGGCTGATATGCAGGGAGCAAAGTGCAAATAACCGGTTAAGCACAAACAATTTAATACCTATCCAGACGTGGAAGGTAGTGTGTTTGGGTTGACAGAACCTTGCGGGGGGACCCACCCCAGACCACAATAAGTCTGAGAGTGACCTTTCTGCAGAAAGGTAGAGTGCAGCATTGAGAATTTCGAGAATGGCCTATGCCCACGGGTAGCACAGTGCGAATTCTCAATTTAGATCGAGAGTGGCTCGCCTCCGGGCAGCAGAGAGCGATCAAAAAGACTCCCCAAAAGCATAAAAGTCCAGAGACCTTCGGGTCCAAAAACCTTCGGGTCCAAAGACCTTCGGGTCCAGAGACCTTCGGGTCCAGAGACCTTCGGGTCCAGAGACCTTCGGGTCCAGAGACCTTCGGGTCCAAAGACCTTCGGGTCCAAAGACCTTCGGGTCCAAAGACCTTCGGGTCCAAAGACCTTCGGGTCCAGAGACCTTCGGGTCCAAAGACCTTCGGGTCCAAAGACCTTCGGGTCCAAAGACCTTCGGGTCCAGAGACCTTCGGGTCCAAAGACCTTCGGGTCCAAAGACCTTCGGGTCCAAAGACCTTCGGGTCCAAAGACCTTCGGGTCCAAAGACCTTCGGGTCCAAAGATCTTCGGGTCCAAAGACCTTCGGGTCCAAAGACATTCGGGTCCAAAGAACCTCAAGGTTCCCAAAGACCTAAGGGTCCGAAGAACGTCTAGGTTCCCAAGGCCTAAGGGCCCAAAGAACCTCAAGGTTCCCAAGACCTAAGGGTCCGAAGAACCTCTAGGTTCCCAAGGCCTAAGGGCCCAAAGGACCTCAAGGTTCCCAAAGACCTAAGGGTTCGAAGAACCTCTAGGTTCCCGATGCCTAAGGGCCCAAAGAGCCTCAAGGTTCCCAAAGACCCAAGGGTCCGAAGAACCTCTAGGTTCCCGATGCCTAAGGGCCCAAAGAGCCTCAAGGTTCCCAAAGACCCAAGGGTCCGAAGAACCTCTAGGTTCCCGATGCCTAAGGGCCCAAAGAACCTCAAGGTTCCAAAGACCTTCGGGTCCAAAGAACCTCAAGGTTCCCAAGACCTAAGGGTCCGAAGAACCTCTAGGTTCCCAAGGCCTAAGGACCCAAAGAACCTCAAGGTTCCAAAGACCTTCGGGTCCAAAGAACCTCAAGGTTCCAAAGACCTTCGGGTCCAAAGAACCTCAAGGTTCCAAAGACCTAAGGGTCCAAAGAACCTCAAGGTTCCTAAGGCCCCAGGGCCCAAATAAAGAAACTCAAAGGACCTTGACCTCGGAAACTTCCAAGTTCGAAGCAACAAGAACCTAAGGGTTCAAATAGAGCCCAAATAAAGAAACTCAAAGGACCTTGACCTCGGAAACTTCCAAGTTCAAAGCAACAAGAACCTAAGGGTTCAAATCAGATCGGAACCCATCAGTTCCCGACAACGACTCTCCGCAAAGATTGATCTGCTCCGGAAAGCCTAAAAACTACCGAGTCATCTGACCAAGTAACTGGAGATCAAAACCATAAAGCAGTGCAAGGATCAAAGAAAGGACGAAGTAAAAGCAAAAACCGGTAGATATTATTAATCCTTAATCGGAGGGGAGAAAGCTACAAAAAAACCAAAAAACGACAACATAAAGCGAGAAAAAGCATTGAAGAAATATTCAGAGATTCGGCTCCCGGCGAGAAAAAGGGAAAACACCATGACCACCTTCACCGCTCCCCGAATTTCGGATTAGACCTCCAACAGGTCCCCATCGGCCAGATCCCCCGAACAGCTCACGCTGACCAGCACTCCTCATCGACCACTCTCTAACAAGATCCTGACGAGCATACTCTCGAGCCCTCTGCACGATAAGAGCCTGGTTGGAAATCACTTCCCGAAGCTGCCTCCGGAGGAAAAGAATCTCTTCATGTGGAGGAACACGCCGACCTAAACTGGGGAAGCGATCCCTGTCAACATCCCTCGAAGCCAAAGAAGCCACCACCGGAGGGACGGAAGGAAACGGGTTACGAGATCTCCTCCTTTGGTGCCGAGTTCTACAGTATTCCTCATACACTGACAATATCGAAGCCGTAGGGATCCCACCTGAAAAACAAAAACTCCATCAAACTACTGCTAGAACGAGAGAACCAAGTAAGAGAAATTCCATTACCCCAAATACGGCTATGACGCAGAGATATCGGATGCATCAAGAATAGAATCCAGCGAAAGCGCCTAGGAATACCTTGCGCCAACTTCACCAAAGTCTCACCAGCCTGGATAACCGTTCGGGTCACCTCTGCAAGAAGAAAAAATCAACATAATCCAGCAAACACAATACCCGTGTCCAAGGAAACAGAAGCGACTTACCCACTGAACGCCAGAAACATGGATATCCAGGAACACCTTCCACCTTCATAAACACATACCTCCTGTCCCAGGAATCGTTCGAAGGGAAGCTACCTCTGAGACCTCGAGGGGGCTCATCCACCAAAGGTTCACCATCTCGAGACCATATTTGGTAAAAACCTCCCTTACTTGGCAAGGGAACAAAGGAGTAGGAATACATGACTTCAGACAACCCGAAAGGAATACTGTGGAGCTCTCCTAACACCTGGATATCAGAGTACGCCATGTAGCAGGCGTAAACTGCGAAGGGGAACATCCAAAGTACGACGCCACCTCCGCGATCAAAGAAGGAACCCCTCCTCTAAAGCCGGCCTCCAAATAAGCCTCAAAAATCGCTATCTCGCCCCTTCCTCCATCAGGAGCTCGCTCGAACTCTCCCGCACACCTGATCCCCATTGTATCAGGCAAGGAATACCTACGGCGGAGCCCCGCCAGATCACCTTCCTTGATGTCAGACCTCGGGCCATCTTCGTCTTCGCTCGAAGCATCGAAAGAACAGAAACAATGAGGGCGAATAGGGGCCACGGGAACTCTTCCATCCTCGGTCCCCGAAACCACGCTAGATGTCAGAATGGGGGAATCAAAAGGATCACCAAACAAGCGACGGGGTCTGATACGTCCGCCAACACCGGGGGTAGGGAACGACTTCATAAAGATCGGAATGCTCGACATCTACTTCCAATAAGAAGGACAGGGGAAAACCTAAATTCGTGTTGTCAAAAAGCATCGAAATATCTGATTTTATACCTCGAGCGACTTTCCATTTTTGGCAAAGGGAAGGAAAGAAAGAAAAAGGAAAGACAAAAATTTTTGGAAGATACTCGCGATTCTCGACAAATTTCCAAAATTGCCTCCAAGATACTTCGCCGACCTAGCGCCATCACAAGCGGGCCGCGATCCTTATTTCCCCTGAGGCCCACTCCGACTAAGCTATCATGTCCCAAATCAACTCCTCATGTTACCCAGACTCGAAACCCTTCTCCTGCTGGAAGAAATGGCATCAAGACTCGAGGCTACATATTATCCCTCGATCCCTACGAAGCAATCAAGGAATAAGGGGCAAACTGTTGGGGAAAAATATCCAAGGCTAGAGTTTCCTCCAGCCTCCGAAGGGGCCTCGACTTCCGGGCCCTCGTTTGGTAAGGACCCAGGGTCCCTCCTCAACTTAGAGGATCCATTTTCACCAAGTGGCACCAGGGTCCGATCTCCATTCGACAAGTACCCAGGGTCCAACCCCTGTATCGAGGAACCAAGGCCCAGCCCTTGCCGTGAGGATCAAGGAACCATTCCTCCGCACGAATATGGAAGTTTCCCAAATCAAGGGGAAACTAACATATTCCCGAATATTGGAGAAGCCGCCCAAGATTGACCGACTTACATCAACTATAAAAGGGGAACCCAAACCCTAGAACAAGGGATCGACACTTTGGGGCTTAGAGATTATAAAGTTAGGCTAGAAAACTAGGGTTTATACACCCAATACGTTGTAACGCCCAAAAACACTCAATAATACATCTCTTTGCCTCAATTTCTCTTCTCATACCATACATACAAACATAAATCTTGATAGTCTTCCAGTGTTCCGTAGTACTAAAACGACCCTACACAAAAATATCACAACAGGCACAACATAAATAATATGATCACTGGGAATTGAACACCATATCACATGAAAATTCTAGGTTCACTCTGGCTGGGGATGACACCCTGCAACTAAAAGGTCCGAACAGAACCGTACATAGAAACATGCATATGATATATGATTGGTGGTTTGAAAACATTTGTAAAACTTTTTGGAATCTCATCATTTCTCTTAAACTTTTTTCTTATAAAGGCGGAGACTGATCTCTCACTAAGTAGCGAGAGATCTTAACCAGGCTCTGATACCAATTGTGAGATCCGCCTCCCCCGATACCGACCAGGGTTTAGAGAACGGTCTCAGGAACACGAGACTACGCCAAAAGACAAGTCCAAGTGTTCCATATCTGGTCGAGAATCCCCAATTGCGTCTCTTCGAATTCAAATCCACCAAGCTAATCGATATCATGAGATTCTACTTAAAGTTCCTGCGAGGGGGGAAAGGAAGGGAGGAGTGGGGCATGAGTAAATGGAATACTCAGTGAGATGGCTTCTAGACCTGTCTCTCCGCATGGCCACCCATATAGCTCTATGCAGACGAAGACTGACTAGCCGCACGACAATTAACAACTATTCATCCTAATAACCAATTCCATTTATCAATACCATTTCCACAACTTAACAATTCTACACAATCTGAAACACATCTTTCCTAGCATTTCTTATCACATAACCCTTATCATTTCTTGTGGGAACCGAAATTCGCACTGTCGATTTTGATAGGTAAAATACGGAGGAAATGCAAGTTAACCCAACTTTCCCTGAAGGTCCGGATTCTCTGCGACAGCCAACGACAAGTGACCGAACAGGTGCGGAAAATATGGAAAGATAACAAAAGACGAAAATCGTACAAAAAGGGTTTTGTTAAGAGTTGGGACTGGACCTTGAGAAAGGCTGCCTACGTACCCCTTTCGAGGATCAAGTCGGACGTAGTTCAGTTAAAAAGATTTGGACAAGAGATCGAACTGCCTGGCGGAGTTCGTCTAGTACGAGTGTTTGTCATAGAAACGGGCGTGTCGAGAATGACGCCAAGGGTTTCTATGTACGGAACTCTGAGTAAGGGGATTGTTAGATTCTTCCGAAGGAACAGAAGACTGCGGACAAGATGAAGGTAAAACGGGAGGCGGCCAGACGTCCTAGGTCATGCCTTGTTAGTCTGACCACCTAAGTTCTAAGTTCCCTCAGTCTAAAATCTCGGATCTGCTCTCTAAGTCTCTATAGGGTTTTTTTTGCTCCGCCTTTCCTTCTCTCCCAAAGCTCCTTTATATACTCCTTCTTATGACGGTCTATTCTCCTTTTGGGCCGCGAAGCGGGCTTTTTCCATTTTCGTCGGCCTTCATGTTTATCGGGAAACTTGACATTTATCTTCGGGAAACTTGACTTTTATCCTTCTGGAAATTTAGCATTTATCTTGTTATGTAAAGATAAACGTAAATCGTCGTATCTATCTCAGATAATCGTAAACAGACTGTCCGATCGCGTTTGTTCCCTTTCGGGCCGTCTCTAGGACTTCCGTTGTTTTCTACGATTTCTTCGGAAGATCTTCATTCCTTCGTATAGTTGAGATGAGTGGTGTCTCAAGAAAACTATCAGTGATTCGTACGAAGAATTTAAGATCTTCCTTCCCGTTGATATCTTACGAGTTTCCGAAGTGTTACCGACGATCTTAGTTTGGAGTAAGAACGGGAGTTTTGTATGCGGAATCTCAATGATTCATTCCGCGAGGACTCGGGAAAGATTCAAAGTACAGACTTCTGACGGCCGGGGCCTGGGACTTGTGCACGGAAGATTGTGGCTCGAAGATGTTGGGGAAAAATATCCAAGGCTAGAGGTTTCTCCAGCCTCCGAAGGGGCCTTGACTTCCGGGCCCTCGTTTGGAAAGGACTCAGGGTCCCTCCTCTACTCAGGGAACCAATCTCCACCAAGAGGCACCAGGGTCCGATCTCCATTTAATAAGTATCCAGGGTCCAGTCCCTCTATCGTGGAACCAAGGCCCAGCCCTTGCCGTAAGGACCAAGGAACCGATCCTCCGCATGAATATGGAAGTTTCCCAAATCGAGGGAAAGTAATATATTCATGAATATTACGGAAGCCGCCCAAGATTGACCGACTGACATCAACTATAAAAGGGGAACCCAAACCCTAGAACAAAGGATCCACTAGCACAAGTGGCAAAAACATTCCTTACCATTTGAGTCAAACCCGGGTTCAACACCCAAACGAGACTCAAATAAATAATAAGGGTTTAAACACCTAAGATCCACACTTTGGGGCTTAGAGATTAGAGAGTTAGGCTAGAAAACTAGGGTTTATACACCCAAAACGTTGTAACGCTAAAGATACTCAATAATACATCTCTTTGCCTCAGTTTCTCTTCTCTAAACACATACATAAACATAAATCTTGATAATCTTCCAGTGTTCCGTAGTACTAAAACGACCCTACACAAAAATATCATAACAGTTTGGCGCTAGAATGAGGGGAGTAACTCAACTACGTGACGATGGCACCGGAAGATGAGTCCAATCAAGCCAATCTGACCCCGAAGGAGAAGGAGCTTCTGAGCCGATTCGAAACCCTTCAGAGTCAAATTACCGACCTTCACAAGGCTCAGGAGACCGCACCTGCAGGTCTGGAACTCGTCCAGGAAGTTCAATACCTAAAAGATCAACTTGGAGAACACTCCAAGCAACTTCAGCAAAGCGCCGAGAAGCTAGACGCCATGGAAGCCGAGAATATCGCTCTCAGACGAGAAAACCGATCCCTCGGGGCAGTAGGGAACAAACGAAAACGGTTCAGAACCAAAGTTCGACCTATGGCTTCGCTCAACACCCCGCACGACGGCGAGGAAACGACTCAACAGCCTGGCGACGAACCCGGCGATCAAGAAAACACTCGAGACGTAACCCGGGAAGAAGAAGAAGACGAATCCGATACAGAGGACGAAGAGTATTCACCTGATCATTCCGAGATCTCAGATCCAGCTCTAGCCGCTTACCTAGAGAAGGTGGTATCCGAAAGATTCGGCACCATCCAATCCATGGTGGAAAGGCTCCCCGGAGTAGCTCCCCCCATCCGTAGAAGTGATCCCAGGTCGTACTCCGACACACCTTTCGTGAAGGAGATTGCTTCGATCGAGATGCCTCGAAAATTCTCTTTTCCGAGCCTCAAGATGTACGAAGGAACATGAGATCCTGACAACCACATCGCCCAGTATAAGCAACGCATGGTAGCCGTGGCTATTCCGAAAGAAGCAAGGGAAGCCACCATGTGCAAGGGCTTCGGGTCAACCCTAACCGGTCCTGCCCTCCAATGGTATATCAACCTCCCCACAGGGTCCATAGCATCCTTCGCCGCCCTCAGCGACAAGTTCGTGGAACAATTCGCCAGTAGCCGCCACCTGGAGAAGAGATCGGATGACCTCTACGAGATCCAACAATACAGAAACGAATCCCTACGCTCCTATATAGCTCGTTTCAACCAGGAGAAGGTCTCTATACCCGAGTGTAACGCCGATACAGCAATCTCAGCCTTCAAGAAGGGCCTACTTCCAGAGGGAGAGCTCTACAAGGAGCTAACTAAGTACAGATGCGGAGACATGGCGGATGTACTATCCCGCGCCTGGGCTCAAGTAAGGTAGGAAGAAGACGTCGTGAGCAGGGCCAAGGTTTCCTCCAAGTATGATCAGAAGTCCTCCAGACCCTCGAAAGACGAGCGTGAAGAAACCATCCGACCCCGACCTTCCCGGGAATCCATCAACCAGAGCAGGGGCAGATATCAACATCGCCCCTTACCTCGGTCCGAAGGAATGATGGTTTCTACTTGGCCCAGCAACTCCCACCTAGCGTTATCCAAACCAGAGCTCATCGGAGTCTTGAAGCAGATGGGCCCACAGGTTTAGTGGCCACCTAAAATGAGGTCCCCCGATGCTACCCGGAACCCTAAAAGATGGTGTGGGTTCCACAGCGATCACGGTCATACCACTGAGGACTGTATAGCCTTAAGGTTGGAAGTAGCCGAGCTTCTCAAGAAGGGTTATCTAAGGGAGTTCCTCTCGGATAAGGCCAAGGATCTCCTCAACAGAGAGGGTCCCGCTCTCCCCAATGAAGCGGTCCCTGCGCTACCTCTGCCACAAGAACGAGTGATCCACGTCATCTCCGGAGGATCAGAAGTAAGCGGGATCAGCAGCGCCGTAGCCAAAAGAAGTACTCGCAATGCTAGGAACGGTCAAGAGATCGAGATTCCCAAGCGCCCACTCTTGGGAACGGACGAAATCAGCTTTACTGCGAGGGAGCAGGAACGAGTCCTTGCTCCCCATCATGACGCCCTCGTTATCTCGCTTGTTATAGCCAACTGCTTAGTTAAGCGAATACTGGTGGACAATGGCAGCTCCAGCAACATCATCTTCCACTCGGCCTATATGGATTTAGGGCTAGACCCTAAAACATTAACAAGAAAACCGATCCCGCTCGTGGGATTTAGCGGAGAGGTGAAGCAAACCGAGGGGGAAGTCCTTCTTTCAGTCTATGCCGAGGGGATAAACCAAACCGCCAAGTTCTTGGTCGTCGACTGTCCGTCGTCTTACAATGTATACTAGGAAGGCCCTGGATCCACGACATAGGAGCCGTGCCATCAACCCTTCACCAATTAGTGAAACTTCCTACCCACTGGGGCGTGAAGGTCATTAGAGGGGATCAAGAGAATTCTAGGTCCTGCTATCAAACTACCCTGAAGGGAAGGACCCAAGCCTTATAGCAATTACAGAAGCAGCCTCTCGTTCCTCACGCCAAAGAACCCGAGGTTGAAGACACGGACGAGGTCCCCCTAATAGAAGGGAACCCGGAGCGGAACCTCAAAATAGGCTCCAAGCTGCCGAAGGATATGAGGCGGAGGCTGATCGATTTCCTAAGATCTAACTCCGATTGCTTTGCATGGTCCCACGAAGACATGCCCGGAATCGACCCCAACGTCATCATGCACCAGCTCCAAGTGAATCCCGAGCATCCTCCTGTCAGACAAAAGAGAAGGAAGTTCGCTCCCGAAAGGGATGAAATCATTAACGAAGAGGTCAAAAACCTGCTCGACGCAGGGTTCATAAGAGAGGTGCAATATCCCGACTGGCTCGCCAATGTGGTGGTTGTGAAAAAGAAAAACGGAAAATGGAGAGTCTGCATCGATTTCACGGACCTCAACAAGTCCTGCCCAAAGGATCCATTCCCCTTGCCTCATATAGACAAGCTGGTGGATGCCACCGCTGGACACCAACTAATGAGCTTCATGGACGCCTTCTCGGGATACAACCAAATCCTGATGCATTCCGACGACCAAGAAAAGACGTCCTTCATGACTTCCAGGGGCATCTACTGCTACAAGGTCATGCCGTTTGGTCTGAAGAATGTTGGGTCCACTTACCGGAGGCTGGTCAATACGATGTTTGCCGATCAGATAGGCCAGACCATGGAAGTCTACATCGACGACATGCTGGTAAAATCTCTTGACTCGCAAGATCATATCTCACATCTCCAGCAAGCATTCACCACCCTGAGGAAATACAATATGAAGCTCAACCCCTCTAAATGTTCCTTTGGAGTAAGCTCCGGGAAATTCCTGGGATACATAGTCACCCACAGGGGCATAGAAGAAAAACCGGAGCAAATAAGGGCCATCCAGGCGATTCCTCCCCCACGGAATGTCAAAGAGATCCAAAAACTTACGGGAAGAATGGCAGCCCTCAGCAGATTCATCTCCAGGCTTTCTGACAAGTCCCATGCCTTCTTCGAAACACTAAAGAATCCTAAGGATTTTAAGTGGACAGAGAAGTGCGAAGCCCCGCTATCCGACCTCAAGACCTACCTCACTACTCCACCACTCCTATCTAAACCCCTGGAAGGGGAAACCCTATTGCTTTACCTCGGCCGTGTCCGAGCACGCAGTTAGCGCGGTCCTCGTAAGGGATGAGGAAAAAAAGCAGCATCCCATATACTACGTCAGCAAATCCATGCTAGACGCAGAAACTCGCTACAACCAACTAGAGAAACTTGCCCTCGTCCTGGTGGTCGCGGCTCGGTAGCTATGTCCCTACTTCTAGTCCCATCAAGTCGTGGTAGTCACCTCATTCCCCATCAAAGCAGTCCTTCATAAACCCGAGGTATCAGGACGATTGGCGAAATGGGCCGTAGAATTGGGAGAGTACAACGTGATCTTCAGCCCAGCCGCCGCTATCAAGTCCCAGGTCCTAGCTGATTTCGTGGCTGAATTCTCTCCCTCAATGGTTCCAGACCCAGATCTAGAAATTACGTCCCAATCTCCAACTTACCACCAGAGAACCTGAAGTCCCTAAGTTCCCCCTGGCCCTTCCGTAAATGGGGCATGGACATCGTGGGGAAATTCCCAATGGCGCCGGGGCAGAAGGTCTTCCTCCTAGTAATGACCGATTACTTCACGAAGTGGGTAGAAGCCAAAGCCTTGGCAAAAATCACGGACCTCCAGATCAAGAAATTCATCTGGACGAACATAATAACCCGCTTCAGAGCACCTCAGGAAATTGTCAAAGACAATGGACCCCAATTTACCAGCAACGACTTCCAGGACTTCTGCAAAGATTGGGATATCAAACTCTCATATTCAGCACCAAGGCAGCCGCAATCAAACGGACAAGCAGAGTCAACCAACAAAACGGTGGTGAACATGCTCAAGAAGCGTTTGGAGAAGGCTCACGGGCGATGGGCAGAAGAGCTACATGGAGTCCTTTGGGCCTACCGAACGACTCCAAAGACAGCTACCCAAGAAACCCCTTTCTCACTCGTCTATGGCACCGAGTCAGCAATACCAACCGAAGTACATGTCAAGACCACGATCTCCAACATCCTAACCCCCAAGGAAAATGACGAGCTTATGTACCTAAGCCTAGACCTCCTAGACGAAAAAAGGGAAGCAGCCCGCCTGAGGAACGCGTCGTACCAAATAAAGGTGGCCAAGAGTTACAATTAGAAGGTGAGATCCAGAACCTTCCAAGAAGGGGACTGGGTCCTAAGGCGACTTTTGAACCACACAAAAGACAAATCAGCCGGAAAACTCGCCCCCGGATGGGAGGGGCCCTATCAGGTAATAGGGGTGCAAGGGGCAGGAGCCTATAAGCTGCAAGACAGCACAGGCAAGGTACAACCCAACTGCTGGAACGCCTTGCACCTCAAATTCTATCATTTCTAAAGGCAAGATCTTCGGGTCGAGCTCTATATATACTATTATATATTTAAGTATTTTGGTTTTCCTACTCCTATGTATAACGAGAATGTCCTCGGACTAGGCTTATGAAATACATTTGGTTTCTACTAAAGGGAGTTAAGGAAACACCAATATACTTAAAGGGGCATATTAGCTGGATCAGGGACCTTCGGGACCTCAGATCTTAGCTAGCCCCCTAGCTGGTGAGGCTACTCACCATAGGTGCAGACAGATATGGAAGGGGTCTGATCAGCCCTGAGCCGATGTCTGTGCGATAGGGCCCCGCGTAAAGGCCTATAGCCGAGAGTTATGCGGGGACCACGTACTAGTGCCATTCAAACCCTCGTGAAATACGCTGTAAGCTAAACGCACGCTGGGGGCATGACGTACACATCCAAGTACTATAATCAGATTCTGGCGGCTGATATGCAGGGAGCATAGTGCAAATAACCGGTTAAGCACAAACAATTTAATACCTATCCTGACGTGGAAGGTAGTGTGTCTGGGTTGACAGAACCTTGCGGGAGGACCCACCCCAGACCACAATAAGTCTGAGAGTGACCTTTCTGCAGAAAGGTAGAGTGCAGCATTGAGAATTTCGAGAATGACATATGCCCACGGGTAGCACAGTGCGATTTCTCAATTTAGATCGAGAGTGGCTCGCCTCCGGGCAGCAGAGAGCGATCAAAAAGACTCCCCAAAAGCATAAAAGTCCAGAGACCTTCGGGTCCAAAGACCTTCGGGTCCATAAGACTAGAGGGTCCAAAGAACCTTAAGGTTCCAAAGACCTTCGGGTCCAAAGACCTTCGGGTCCATAAGACCCAAGGGTCCAAAGAACCTCAAGGTTCCAAAGACCTTCGGGTCCAAAAACCTTCGGGTCCATAAGACCCAAGGGTCCAAAGAACTTCAGGGTTCCAAAGACCTTCGGGTCCAAAGACATTCGGGTCCATAAGACCCAAGGGTCCAAAGAACCTCAAGGTTTCAAAGACCTTCGGGTCCAAAGACCTAAGGGTCCATAAGACCCAAGGGTCCAAGAACCTCAGGGTCCAAAGAACCTCAAGGTTCCAAAGACCTTCGGGTCCAAAGACCCAAGGGTCCATAAGACCCAAGGGTCCAAGAACTTCAGGGTCCAAAGAACCTCAGGGTTCCAAAGACCTAAGGATCCATAGACCCAAGGGTCCAAAGAACCTCAAGTTTCCAAAGACCTTCGGGTCCAAAGACCTTTGAGTCCAAAAGACCCAAGGGTCCAAAGAACCTCAAGGTTCCAAAGACCTTCGGGTCCAAAGACCTAAGGGTCCATAAGACCCAAGGGTCCAAGAACCTCAGGGTCCAAAGAACCTCAAGGTTCCAAAGACCTTCGGGTCCAAAGACCCAAGGGTCCAAGAACCTCTTGGTTCCAAAGACCTAAGGGTCCAAAGACCCTTAAGGTTCCAGAGACCTAAGGGTCCATAGACCCAAGGGTCCAAAGAACCTCAAGGTTCCAAAGACCTAAGGTTCCATAGACCTAAGGGTCCGAAGAACCTCAAGGTTCCAAAGACCTAGGGGTCCAGAGAGCCTAAAGGCTCCTACTCCTTCAAGATTTAATGGATAAAGTCTCCCCGATTCAAAGTAAGGCCTTAGGGCCCAGCTAAGGAACTTAAGAGGCCTAGATCCTGAGAACTTCCGAGTTCGAGGAATCAAGAACCGAAGGGGTCAAACCAGATCGGAACTCACGAGTTCCCGACAACGATCTCACAGAATTCGCTGAACTACAAGACCTAATGCTTCGACATTCTTAAATCCTCCAATCTAATCGCTAACAGAACTCGAGTGGTCGGCCTTCGGCCCACAACCCCAAACCAACAACCAGACGAAGCCTCGAGTGACGCCTACAGATGCACAAAGGAAATAGATAAAGACCACGAAGGGCCATAAGTCTTAAAAAAGGCCACGAAGGGCCATAAGTTCTAAAACAAAAAGGCACAAAGGCCCAGTTCTGAAAATAAAGCCCCGAAGGGCGAGAGTACGACAACAGCCAATCGGGCTCAAGAGTTCAACAAAAAAAAACAGGCGAAGAAAGTTTAAGCCTCAGGGGCAGCAGCTGGATTATCCACGGGAGCAGGAGGATCCACCTCAGCGGTTTCCTTCACGGGGATAAGTGGTTCGTCATCATACGAAGGAGGAGGCAACCCATGAAGCTTAGCCTCAGACTCCTTCACCATCTTGTAGTGCTCGAACTCCACCATGAAGTCCCACTTATCAGTCAGCCCCTTCAGATAATCCCTCATCACCTCCCAGCGAGTTATCATCCTAGCCCCACTCACCGCCATCGTCCTCTCGTCTTCAAAGGAACTCTTCTCATTCTTCAGCTCCTCCAGCTCTCCCCTCACCGCATCCAGTTTAGACGTCAGCACGACGTGCTCGGTAGCAGCATTCTCCTCCAGCTCCTGAGACTTCTTCAACCGGAGCTGAAGAGACTTAAGCTCTTTCCCCTGCGCCAAACCTTTGTCCTTCTCCTCGCGAAGCTGAGCCTTCAAAGCCTCAAGTTCCTTAGAAGAGTCCTCATTCACCATGTCCTTGAGATGATGAACTTGAGACATAACCTGCAACAAGCACAATATCACAATCATTATAGTGCACTACGAGGCCAAAACAGTAATAAAATGCGTCGACATACCTGAAGGAGGTCAAACTGGATAGAGCTGATGGCTTTAGGAAGATCATCGGCAGGAAGATTGCACACACTTCCCGGGAAGACCCTAGCAGAGAGATCATCCAACACTGGCTTCAGGTCAACACCGGAAATCGTAGGGGTCGAAGAACGAGTCCTCCTCTTGGAAACAGTGGGAGCCGGGGTACTAGATCCTTTGCGCTTCAGACTCCCTGTAATCTGAACATCGTCATCCCCTGAAACGACAACTTCCAGAGGAGTCTTCTTAGCGGAAAGGTTTTCCCAAGCCTTCTTAAAAGCATCCATGGAGCCATCTCCTGAAGGTCCAGACATGTTTCCTGCAAAGAAAATTCGCAAAATCAATAATTGACAGCAAAGATAAAGGGAAACACTATGAGCTCACCCCAAATGCTGCAGCGACCGAGGATCTCTCGACTCAGGAGATAGGTGACTTGACGACGTTCAGCGGGCAGATCAAACACCCGTTCAGCTACCTTCTTTTCTTCCCGCACCGCTGGAACGGACACACCTGCAATGGCAAAACAAACAAGTGAATATCAGAGTTAAGCCCAAAACCTATAACGATTTAACCTACCCGCTACGTACCAAACCGAGGGATAGCCTGGAAGAAGCGCAAAGGCGAACCTCTCCTCCCATTTACCACTAAAAACAGGATGGTTCTTCCTTGCTTTCTTCTCAATCTCCTGAACCAACGCTTTCTTGTCACGAGGACGGAGATAATACTTCCCCTCTGATCCGGGCAGGGTCGAGATGGAGTACCAATAGAGAACTTCGTTCAGACCCAACATCAGACCCTCCAGATTGCCTAGATTCTGGATGGCTGTCAGAGTTCTCCAGGCTGGAGGAGTCAGCTGACCCGGGGAGATGTCGAAAAACTCCGACAACTTCGCGATCAATGAAGGTGTTGGGGAAAAATATCCCAGGCCAGAGTTTTCTCCAGCTTCCGAAAGGGCCCTTGATTTCTGGATCCTTCTCCGAGAAGGGTCCAGGGTCCAGGTCCGACCCCTGCCTCTGAGTAAAAAGGAAAACTTCAATATAATGGTAAATAATCATATTTATCATTATATGGTCAAATCTCCTTAAATCCAAGAGAAGAAAAGAGGAAGTTTCCCAAGATATCAAGCCGCCTTTAATAAAATTGGAAATATTCTATTATCCAAAGATATATTGAATATTTCCAAATCTTGGAGAGGAGGCACGACCTATACTATAAATATAGGATTAATAAACCCTATAAAGGGGGGAGGACGTCCAGACACAGAGAGAAAAAACCCGACAGCCACCACCGCAACATTTCAGACCTAGAAGACTTTCCTCTCCAATACGCTTATGACCAGACCGATCCTAATGACATCTATGAGCTAGATGAAGTCCTATACCCATTGCTGCACATCTGCTACACAGGAAGACGTTCTTCTACAGAAGACATAAACCCCCATAGTCAATTCGACAGCTGCCGAGGCAAGAATTGATCTAAAAGACTATTTCCACTGACATATCTATGGAGGACGAATCCCTGGGATTACAACCATCAAGATGGCGTCTCACACTCATGACAGCATGATTATAACTCTACATACTGGTTCAGGCTACAATCCCAAGCTCATCGGCAAGAACACTCCGTGATCCATGAAGCATACCGAAGCTCCATTACAGCATTCTGACGATCCCACCATCTATTCCAGCCATGTCCCTTCCATAATATATGGCTCCTATCAACTACAGACCCACGTGCTCCTTAGGCTATGTGCCTTCACCAGGCTCCGCACCTCTACTAGGCTCCGCGCCTCCATTAGGCCACGTGCCCACTAGGCCACGTGCCCACCTAGGCTACGCGCCCACAATATATGAACTACGAATGGCTTGATCCCCTTCCGAGGGGTACGTAGGCAATCCCCACTGTGGGATGCAGCTATAAATCCCCACTTCTCCCATGGTACCACGACTTGGAACCTAGGAGACATCTTCAGAACCAGGGACCATCTACTATACATCATGAAGACCTTGTGGCCTTCATTACAGACCTTGCGGCCCTCATCATAGACCATGTGGCCCTTACCACAGATAGGCATCCCTTGCCTAATGACCAATATCCCTTGCTAGAACGAAGACCTTGACGACTATACTGGCCCATACCCTTATGGCAGTATCCTAAAAGCAGGATCTCTTGGTTCATCAACCACTGAAGCAGGAGAAAGCACTACGACTACTTGTCTCCTTCCTCCTATCATTCCGTAGGCTGAGCACGAATCGCTTGTACCAGAAAATACCCTAACAGTTTGGCGCTAGAAGGAGGAGCAGTACTAAACTACGTGACGATGGTGATAGGCGGAAGGGATATTTCACTCATCCCTGCAAAAGGTCTCCACCCCAGCCACCTGGGGGCAAGAAACGACCTCTTCTCATCATATTCGTGGCCCATACGGCTGGAAACACATCTCCTACAAAGGACCTCACTATGATAACAGCAGCAGCAAGGTTATATGAAGGAACAACCTATGAGGTCCTACTATTCCCTGCAAATCTTGGACCTAAACTGTTGAGATATTTTTGTGTAGGGTCGTTTTAGTACTACGGAACATTGGAAGACTATCAAGATTTATGTTTGTATGTATGTTTTGAGAAGAGAAATTGAGGCAAAGAGATGTATTATTGAGTGTTTTTGGGCGTTACAACGTATTGGGTGTATAAACGTTAGTTTTCTAGCCTAACTCTATAATCTCTAAGCCCCAAAGTGTCGATCCCTTGTTCTAGGGTTTGGGTTCCCCTTTTATAGTTGATGTAAGTCGGTCAATCTTGGGCGGCTTCTCCAATATTCGGGAATACGTTAGTTTCCCCTTGATTTGGGAAACTTCCATATTCGTGCGGAGGAACGGTTCCTTGATCCTCACGGCAAGGGCTGGGCCTTGGTTCCTCGATGCAGGGGTTGGACCCTGGGTATTTTTTATTCATTAAAACTAAAAAATTGGTTATGAACTTAAGAGTTATAAGCTAATGAAAAACATATTCTGAAATTATCTTTAATTGGTATGTAAATATGTTTGAGTGTGACAAAATTAACTATAACTATTTTATTTGGTTAAGATAACATGAACAAGACTAAGCTCTGATCAAAGCGGTAACGAGAATAAGCTATGGTTAGAGCCTTGATCGACTAAGCTATTTAATTCTATAACAATGATGTCGTTCAACTGAAAGAGTTAGTCTTGTTACTGATTGAAGCCTTCTTCGATATGTATTACATTCTTCATGTTCTCTCGTTACTTATCATTGTTATCTCGTTACATCAATATAATAGAATATACATTAACATCTCATTTTTTACATGCATTTTTTGTTTGGTTATGACTCCATATATATACATGTATAATCATCTCATGTTCTATATGCACTTTTAATAGAGAAAATATACATAATATATAACAAATTTTGAAAAATTTGCATTGTAGATATTTCATGTATATTAATTATTTGAACTTGGTTATGTAGTGGAGCAACCTGAGGCATCTTAGAGCAGCATGCAGCATCATGAAGTGTTCTGGAGCGGCCTGCAGTGTCAAGCATGATCAGATACATTACATTAACGTATGTCCCGCGGGACAGCCCGTAAAGGACTGTGCAATTTGCGGTACGGGCTTGGGACGACCTTTTGGAGACCGCAGCCCGCGCGGGCCTGATTCGCTGTGACCCGCAAAGAGATGAGCCCGCTGCGGTACGGGACGGGACAGGACGGATCAACCTGTTTGACATCTCTACTGGTGCCACTTGGTGAAAATGGATCCTCTAAGTTGAGGAGGGACCCTGGGTCCTTACCAAACGAGGGCCCGGAAGTCGAGGCCCCTTCGGAGGCTGGAGGAAACTCTAGCCTTGGATATTTTTCCCCAACAGTTTGCCCCTTATTCCTTGATTGCTTCGTAGGGATCGAGGGATAGTATGTAGCCTCGAGTCTTGATGCCATTTCTTCCAGCAGGAGAAGGGTTTGGAATCTGGACGGAATCGTGGAATCATTTTGGGCCCATCGTTCGTGGATTTGAAGAAGGTGGTTTGCTTTGAGGATGTCAAGCCTTCAGGCCTTTTGGCGGAAATCATTGAGAGCCAGATGGGCTGTTTTTGGGGGGAGGCCCATTATCGTTTCAGCTTCTCCGTTTGGTGCTCATTCGTGCGCGTGGCGAGACGATCGAGGCGTGTGGATTTCCAACTAGGGTTTCTTCCTTTTTCTTTGATCGGAACCAAGCTTCTTCTCCATTTCATCTTTGCCTTCTCTAGAGCATTCTTCTCGGCGGCTTCCTCTTCCGGAGATTCTTCCTATTTTTCACAGGTAGCCATCTCTCTTCCTCCTTTTCTTATTAAAAATGTCGACTGAGTCCCCTAGCAAAGCCCTAGAACCTCACCCGTAGCTAGGTCTAGGACTTCCTCTTCTCAATCTCCTGTGGCCGAGACGATGGGATCCCATGTTGTTGAAATCGGGGACGCCGTCACCGGGGGTCGAGTTGGTAGATCTTCATCGCTGGGTCCGTTTTCGTCGATTAAGGAGGAGGATGTAGCGGGGTGGAGAAGGAGGTATGACCTTCCTCGGGACCTAATCATTCGCGTCCCTGATCCAACGGATAGGATTTCTGACTTCGGAGTTGATGAGGTCCCGATATACGAGGCGTACTTCGAGTTGGGTTTTCGTGATCGAGTCCCTTCATTGATCGCAAAACTGTCAGAGTTTTTTGATATCTCCCCGGGTCAGCTGACTCCTCCGGCCTGGAGAACTTTGATAGCCATCCAGAATCTAGGTGATCTGGAGGGTTTGATGTTGGGTCTAAACGAAGTTCTCTACTCGTACTCCATCTCGACCCTTCTTGGATCAGAGGGGAAGTATTATCTCCGTCCTCGTGGCAAGAAAGCGTTGGTACATGAGATTGAGAAGAAAGCAAGAAAGAGCCATCCTGTTTTTAGTGGTAAATGGGAGGAGAGGTTCGCCTTTGCGCTTCTTCCAGGCTATCCCTCGGTTTGGCACGTAGCGGGTAGGTTGAATAGTTACGGGCTTTGGGCGTAATCCTGATATTCACTTGTTTGTTTCGCCATTGTAGGTGTATTTGTTCCAGCGGTGCCAGAAGGGAGAGAGGTAGCTGAACGGGTGTTTGATCTACCGGTTGAACGTCGTCAAGTCGTTTACCTTCTGAGTCGAGAAGTTCTTGGTCGCTGCAGCATTTGGGGTGAGCTCATAGTGTTTCTTTTTGTCTTCGTTACTTGGTTATTGAGCTTGCGGATTCTTCTTAGCAGGGAATATGTCTGGACCTTCAGGGGATGGCTCCATGGATGCTTTCAAGAAGGCTTGGGAGAATCTTTCCGCTAAGAAGGCTCCTAAGGAGATTGTCGTCTCGGGAGATGATGACGTTCAGATTACGGGGAGTCTTAAGCGCAAAGGATCTAGCACTCCTGCTCCCACCATTTCCAAGAGGAGGACTCGTTCTTCGACCCCTACGATCACTGGCTTGGACCTGAAGCCGGTGCTGGATGACGTTTCTACCAAGGTCTTCCCGGGGAGCGTGTGTAATCTTCCTGCCGACGATCTTCCCAAAGCCATCAGCTCTATCCAGTTTGATCTCCTTCAGGTATGTCGACGTATTTTGTTATTGTTTTGGCTTCGTAGTGGGCTATAATAATGGTGGTATTGTGCTCGTCGCAGGTTATGTCTCAGGTTCATCATCTTAAGGACATGGTGAACGAAGACACTTCCAAGGAGGTTGAGGCTCTGAAGGCTCAGCTTCGCGAGGAGAAAGATAAAGGCTTGGCGCAGGGGAAAGAGTTTAAATCTCTTCAGCTTAGGTTGAAGAAATCGCAGGAGCTGGAGGAGAATGCTGCTACTGAGCATGTCCTGCTGACGTCCAAGCTGGATGCGGTGAGAGGAGAATTGGAGGAGCTGAAGAACGAGAAGACTCTCTTCGAGGATGAGAGGACGCTGGCCGTGAATGGGGCCAAGATGACTGCTCGTTGGGAAGTGATGAGGGACTATCTGAAGGGGCGGACCGATGAGTGGGACTTCGTGGTGGAGTTCGAGCGCTACAAGATGGTGAAGGAGTCTGAGGCTAAGCTTTGTGGGTTGCCTCCTCCTTCATATGATGATGAGCCACTTATCCCAGTGAAGGAAACCGCCGAGGTGGACCCTCCTGCTCCCGTGGGTGATGCAGCTGATGCCCCTGAGGCTTAAAATCTCTTCTCCTATTTTTGTTGAACTCTTGAGCCCGATGGGCTGTTTGTTGTACTTCCGCCCTTCGGGGCTTTATTTCCAGACTTGGGCCTTCGCGCCTTTTTTGTTTTAAGACCTATGGCCCTTCGTGGTCTTTTATTTTAAGACATATGGCCCTTCGTGGCCTTTATCTATTTCATGTGTCTGTAGATGTTACTTGAGGCTTTGCTTGGTTGCTGGTTTGGGGTTATGGGCCGAAGGCCGGCCATAACCCTTACGAGGAATCACCGTCTAGGACCCGAGTCTTGTTAGCGATTATGTTGGAGATTCGAAGATGCCGAAGCGTTAGATCTTGTGATCCTGTTAAAACCTTTGTTTTTCGACGATGTGAAATTGTTGCCGCGAGCTGATGGGTTCCGATGTGATTTGAACCCTTAAGTTCTTGTTGCTTCGAACTTGGGGATTTCCAAGGTCTAGGTCCTTCGAGTTTCTTTATTTGGGCTCTGGGGCCTTAGGAACCTTGAGGTTCTTTGGACCCTTAGGTCTTTGGAACTTTGAGGTTCTTTGGACCCTTAGGCCTTGGGAACCTAGAGGTTCTTCGGCCCTTAGGTCTTGGGAACATGGAGGTTCTTCGGACCCTTAGGTCTTTGGAACCTTGAGGTTCTTTGGACCCGAAGGTCTTTGGAACCTTGAGGTTCTTTGGGCCCTTAGGCCTTGGGAACCTAGAGGTTCTTCGGACCCTTAGGTCTTGGAAACCTTGAGGTTCTTTGGACCCGAAGGTCTTTGGAACCTTGAGGTTCTTTGGGCTCTTAGGCATCGGGAACCTAGAGGTTCTTCGGACCCTTAGGTCTTTGGGAACCTTGAGGCTCTTTGGACCCTTAGGCATCGGGAACCTAGAGGTTCTTCGGACCCTTAGGTCTTTGGGAACCTTGAGGCTCTTTGGGCCCTTAGGCATCGGGAACCTAGAGGTTCTTCGGACCCTTAGGTCTTTGGGAACCTTGAGGCTCTTTGGGCCCTTAGGCATCGGGAACCTAGAGGTTCTTCGGACCCTTAGGTCTTGGGAACCTTGAGGTTCTTTGGGCCCTTAGGCCTTGGGAACCTAGAGGTTCTTCGGACCCTTAGGTCTTGGGAACCTTGAGGTTCTTTGGGCCCTTAGGCCTTGGGAACCTAGAGGTTCTTCGGACCCTTAGGTCTTTGGGAACCTTGAGGTTCTTTGGACCCGAAGGTCTTTGGACCCGAAGGTCTTTGGACCCGAAGGTCTTTGGACCCGAAGGTCTTTTGACCCGAAGGTCTCTGGACCCAAAGGTCTTTGGACCCGAAGGTCTTTGGACCCGAAGGTCTTTGGACCCGAAGGTCTTTGGACCCGAAGGTCTTTGGACCCGAAGGTCTTTGGACCGGAAGGTCTTCTGACCCGAAGGTCTTTGGACCCGAAGGTCTTTGGACCCGAAGGTCTTTGGACCCGAAGGTCTTTGGACCCGAAGGTCTTTGGACCCGAAGGTCTTTGGACCCGAAGGTCTTTGGACCCGAAGGTCTTTGGACCCGAAGGTCTTTGGACCCGAAGGTCTTTGGACCCGAAGGTCTTTGGACCCGAAGGTCTTTGGACCCGAAGGTCTTTGGACCCGAAGGTCTTTGGACCCGAAGGTCTTTGGACCCGAAGGTCTTTGGACCCGAAGGTCTCTGGACTTTTATGCTTTTGGGGAGTCTTTTTGATCGCTCTCTGCTGCCCGGAGGCGAGCCACTCTCGATCTAAATTGAGAATTCGCACTGTGCTACCCGTGGGCATAGATCATTCTCGAAATTTTCAATGCTGCACTCTACCTTTCTGCAGAAAGGTCACTCTTAGACTTATTGTGGTCTGGGGTGGGTCCCCCCGCAAGGTTCTGTCAACCCAGACACACTACCTTCCACGTCTGGATAGGTATTAAATTGTTTGTGCTTAACCGGTTATTTGCACTTTGCTCCCTGCATATCAGCCGCCAGAATCTGATTACAGTACTTGGCTGTGTACGTCATGCCCCCAGCGTGCGTTTAGCTTACAGCGTATTTCACGAGGGTTTGAATGGCACTAGTACGTGGTCCCCGCATAACTCTTGGCTATAGGACTTTACGCGGGGCCCTATCGCACATACATCGGCTCAGGGCTGATCAGACCCCTTCCATATCTGTCTGTACCTATGGTGAGTAGCTTCACCAGCTAGGGGGCTAGCTAAGATCTGAGGTCCCGAAGGTCCCTGATCCAGCTAATATGCCCCTTTAAGTATATTGGTGTTTCCTTAACTCCTTTTAGTCGAAACCAAATGTATTTTATAAGCCTAGTCCGAGGACGTTCTCGTTATACATAGGAGTAGGAAAATCAAGATACTTAAATATATAATAGTATATATAGAGCTCGACCCAAAGATCTTGCCTTTAGAAATGATAGAATTTGAGGTGCATGGCGTTCCAGCAGTTGGGTTGTACCTTGCATGTGCTATCTTGCAGCTTGTAGGCTCCTGCCCCTTGCACCCCTATTACCTGATAGGGCTCTTCCCATCCGGGGGCGAGTTTTCCGGCTGATTTGTCTTTTGTGTGGATACAGACTCGCCTTAGGACCCAGTCCCCTTCTTGGAAGGTTCTGGATCTCACCTTCTTGTTGTAACTCTTAGCTACCTTTATTTGGTACGACGCGTTCCTTAGGCGGGGTGCTAACCTTTTTTCGTCTAGGAGGTCTAGGCTTAGGTACATCAGCTCGTCGTTTTCCTTGGGGGTTAGGATGTTGGAGATTGTGGTCTTGACATGTACCTCGGTTGGTATTGCTGACTCGGTGCCGTAGACGAGTGAGAAAGGGGTTTCTTGGGTAGCTGTCTTTGGAGTTGTTCGGTAGGCCCAGAGGACTCTGTGTAACTCTTCTGCCCATCGCCCGTGAGCCTTTTCCAAGCGCTTTTTGAGCATGTTCACCACCGTTTTGTTGGTTGACTCTGCTTGTCCGTTTGATTGCGGGTGCCTTGGCGCTGAATATGAGAGTTTGATATCCCAATCTTTACAAAAGTCCTGGAAGTCGCTGCTGGTGAATTGGGGTCCATTGTCTGTGACAATTTCCTAGGGTGCTCCGAAGCGGGTTATTATGTTTGTCCAGATGAATTTCCTGATCTGGAGGTCTGTGATTTTTGCCAAGGCTTTGGCTTCTACCCACTTCGTGAAGTAATCGGTCATTACTAAGAGGAAGACCTTCTGCCCCGGCGCCATTGGGAATTTCCCCACGATGTCCATGCCCCATTTACGAAAGGGCCATGGGGAACTTAAGGACTTCAGGTTCTCTTGTGGTAAGTTAGAGATTGGGGCGTGCTTCTGGCATTGGCTACAGGTTTTGGCCTGTTTGAGGGAGTCCTTTGCCATGGTAGGCCAGTAATAACCAGCCCTTCTCGCCCTGAGAACCAGGCTCCGTCCGCTGGAGTGTGAACCGCATTCCCCATCATGGAGTTCCTCCAATATTCGTCTGGCTTCTCTGGGGGATAGACATCGCATGTATGGTCCTGAGAAGGACCTTCTATATAGTTTTCCCTCCGAAATGCAGTATCTGGCCGCTTGTCTCTTGATCTTCTGGCTCTCCTCTCGGTTTTTGGGTAGGACGTCGTTTCTTAGATAGTCGGTGATAGGGGTCATCCAGGTTTCTCCTTCATCTACTACCGTCACTTCTTCCGGTTCAACCTCTTTCTGGGTTGCTGGCCATTGCAGGACCAACAACGGAATACTCATATGTTCCTTGGTTTCTAATGCGGAGCCCAGGTTTGCTAGAGCATCGGCTTGGGAGTTCTGTTCCCTAGGTATTTGGGTAAGCTTATAGCTTGCGAATTGGTCTAGGAGACGTTTGGCCACAGATAGATACCTGATCATGCTAGGGTCCTTGGCTTGATAATCCCCTTGAGCTTGACTGATGATGAGCTGCAAATCACTGAAAACCTGGATGTCTTTTACTCCCATTTCCATGGCTAGTTCTAGGCCTGCTATTAAAGCTTCGTATTCTGCCTCGTTGTTCGTTGCTTTGAAGTTACCGCGTACAGCCCTTGAGGCCGATTCTCCCGTAGGGGAGGTCAGGACCAGTCCTACCCCTGCGCCTCTTATATTGCTGGAGCCATCCACGTGCAGGGTCCATTGACCTTCTTCCGCTTCTTTTCCCTGGAGAGTAGTTTCTAGACCTGGGTCTGGAAGCACAGAGGGAGAGAACTCAGCCACGAAATCAGCTAGGACTTGGGACTTGATAGCGGCAGCTGGGCTGAAGATCACGTCGTATTCTCCTAATTCCACGGCCCATTTCGCCAATCGTCCTGATACCTCGGGTTTATGAAGGACTGCTTTGATAGGGAGGGAGGTGACTACCACGACTTGGTGGGACTGGAAGTAGGGACGTAACTTCCGGGCCGCGACCACTAGGGCGAGGGCTAGTTACTCTAGCTGGCTGTAGCGAGTTTCTGCGTCTAGCATGGATTTACTGACGTAGTATATGGGATGCTGCCTTCTTTCCTCCTCCCTTACGAGGACCGTGCTAACTGCATGTTCGGACACGGCGAGGTAAAGCAGTAGGGTTTCCCCTTCTAGAGGTTTGGACAGGAGTGGTGGAGTAGTGAGATAGGCCTTGAGGTCGGATAATGCGGTTTCGCTTTTCTTTGTCCATTGAAAGTCCTTAGGGTTCTTTAGTGTTTCGAAAAAGGCATGGGACTTGTCAGAAAGCCTGGAGATGAATCTGCTGAGGGCTGCCATTCTTCCCGTGAGTTTTTGAATCTCTTTGACGTTCCGTGGGGGAGGAATCGCCTGGATGGCCCTTATCTGCTCCGGATTTGCTTCTATGCCCCTGTGAGTGACTATGTATCCCAGGAATTTCCCGGAGCTTACTCCAAAGGAACATTTAGAGGGGTTAAGTTTCATGTTGTATTTCCTCAGGGTGGTTTGATAGCAGGATCTAGAATTCTTTTGATCCCCTCTAATGACCTTCACGCCCCAGGGGGTAGGAAATTTTACCAACTGGTGGAGGGTTGATGGTACGGCTCCCATGTCGTGGATCCAGGGCCTCCCTAGTATTACATTGTAAGACGATGGACGGTCGACTACCAAGAACTTGGTGGTCTGGTTTATTCCCTCGGTGTAGACTGGGAGAAAGACTTCTCCCTCGGTTTGCTTCACCTCTCCGCTAAACCCCACGAGCGGGACTGCTTTTTTGGTTAATGTTTTAGGGTCTAGCCCTAAATCCATATAGGCTGAGTGGAAGATAATGTTGCTGGAGCTGCCATTGTCCACCAATATTCGTTTAACTAGGCAGTTGGCTATAACAAGCGAGATAACGAGGGCGTCATGATGGGGAGCAAGGACTTGTTCCTGCTCCCTCGCAGTGAAGCTGATTTCATTCGTTCCCAAGAGTGGGCGCTTGGGAATCTCGGTCTGCTGACCGTTTCTAGCGTTGCGAGTACTTCGTTTGGCTGCGGCGCTGCTGATCCCGCTTACTTCTGATCCTCCGGAGATGACGTGGATCACTCGTTCTTGTGGTGGAGGTAGTGCAGGGACCGCTTCGTTGGGGAGAGCAGGGCCCTCTCTGTTAAGGAGATCCTTGGCCTTGTCCGAGAGGAAATCCCTTAGGTAACCCTTTTTGAGGAGTTCGGCTACTTCCAATCTTAAGGCTACGCAATCCTCCGTGGTATGGCCGTGATCGTTGTGGAACCCACACCATCTTTTAGGGTTCCGGGTAGCGTCAGGGGACCTCATTTTAGGTGGCCACTTGACTTGCGGGCCCATCTGCCTCAGGACTCCAATGAGCTCCGGTTTGGATATTGCTAGGTGGGAAATGCTGGGCCAAGTCGAGACCATCATTCCTTCGGGCCGAGGTAAGGGGCGATGCTGGTATCTGCCCCTGCTCTGATTGGTGGATTCCCGGGAAGGTCGGGATCGGATGGTCTCCTCACGCTCGTCTTTCGATGGTTTGGAGGACTTCTGATCGTACTTGGAGGAAACCTTGGCCCTGCTCACGACGTCTTCTTCCCACCTTACTTGGGCCCAGGCGCGGGATAGTACATCCGCCATGTCTCCACATCTGTACTTGGTTAGCTCCTTGTAGAGTTCTCCCTCCGGGAGTAGGCCCTTTTTGAAGGCTGAGATTGCTGTATCGGCGTTACACTCGGGTATGGAGACCTTCTCTTGGTTGAAACGAGCTATGTAGGAGCGTAGGGATTCGCTTCTATATTCCTGGATCTCGTAGAGGTCATCTGATCTCTTCTCCAGGTGGCGGCTACTAGCGAACTGTTCCACGAACTTGTCGCTGAGGGCGGCGAAGGATGCTATGGATCCCGTGGGGAGGTTGATGTGCCACTGGAGGGCAGGACCGGTTAGGGTTGATCCGAAGCCCTTGCACATGGTGGCTTCCCTTGCGTCTTTCGGAATAGCCACGGCTACCATGCGTTGCTTGTACTGGGCGATGTGGTTGTCGGGATCTCCAGTTCCTTCGTACATCTTGATGCTCGGGAAAGAGAACTTTCGAGGCATCTCGATCGAAGCAATCTCCTTCACGAAAGGCGTGTCGGAGTACGACCTCGGATCACTTCTACAGATGGGGGGATCTACTCCGGGGAGCCTTTCCACCATGGATTGGATGGTGCCGAATTTTTCGGATACCATCTTCTCTAGGTAAGCGGCTAAAGCTGGATCCGAGATCTCGGGATGATCAGGCGAGTACTCTTCGTCCTCTGTATCAGATTCGTCTTCTTCTTCTTCTCAGGTTGCGTCTCGAACGTTTTCTTGACCGCCGGGTTCGTCTCCGGGCTGCTGAGGCGTTTCCTCGTCGTCGCGCGGGGTGTTGAGCGAAGCCATAGGTCGAACTTTGGTTCTGAACCGTTTTCAATTGTTCCCTACTGCCCCGAGGGATTGATTTTCTCGTCTGAGAGCGTTGTTCTCGGCTTCCATGGCGTCCAGCTTCTCGGCGCTTTGCTGGAGTTGCTTGGAGTGTTCTCCAAGTTGGTCTTTTAGGTATTGAACTTCCTGGACGAGTTCCAGACCTGCAGGTGCGGTTTCCTGAGCCTTGTGAAGGTCGGTAATTTGACTCTGAAGGGTTTCGACTCTGAAGCTCCTTCTCCTTCGGGTTCAGATTGGCTTGATTGGACTCGTCTTCCGATGCCATCGTCACGTAGTTGAGTTACTCCCCTCCTTCTAGCGCCAAACTGTTGTGATATTTTTGTGTAGGGTCGTTTTAGTACTACGTAACACTGGAAGACTATCAAGATTTATATTTGTATGTATGTTTTGAGAAGAGAAATTGAGGCAAAGAGATGTATTATTGAGTGTTTTTGGGCGTTACAACGTATTGGGTGTATAAACCCTAGTTTTCTAGCCTAACTCTATAATCTATAAGCCCCAAAGTGTCGATCCCTTGTTCTAGGGTTTGGGTTCCCCTTTTATAGTTGATGTAAGTCGGTCAATCTTGGGCGGCTTCTCCAATATTCGGGAATATGTTAGTTTCCCCTTGATTTGGGAAACTTCCATATTCGTGCGGAGGAACGGTTCCTTGATCCTCACGGCAAGGGCTGGGCCTTGGTTCCTCGATGCAGGGGTTGGACCCTGGGTACTTGTCGAATGGAGATCGGACCCTGGTGCCACTTGGTGAAAATGGATCCTCTAAGTTGAGGAAGGACCCTGGGTCCTTACCAAACGAGGGCCCGGAAGTCGAGGCCCCTTTGGAGGCTGGAGGAAACTCTAGCCTTGGATATTTTTCCCCAACATAAACCACAAATCAGGCCTCTACAGTCTTTGGTCCTTGCTGGTTCCAGGTCCCAACCAAAGATCCGACCTCTACAGTCTTTGGTCCTTGCTGGTTCCAGGTCCCAACCAAAGAACCGACCTCTATAGTCTTTGGTCCCTGCTGGTTCCAGGTCCCTGCAACCTTTGGACTCAACGATCCCGACTAGGAGCAGTCCTCACCAACATCAAACATCGATGGGCAACCCACTGGCAACAATCAAGCAGGATCTAGACACCAGGAACGCGTCTACTCAACCCTATGTGACGAGGGGAAAGGTACTCAAGAAGGGCACAACGCCTTCCATCCGAGTTGACACATTGACGAATCCCAAAGGAGGAGCCAGAAGAAGAGTTCCCAGGAATACTTCATGCATACCATGCGACCACTAAAAGGTAACATGGAACCACCTTTCTTTCTAGGTTCTAGCATCTAGGTGGTAGAATAGCTAGAGAACGCCTTTTAAGTATTCGGTGAATTCCACGGAGTTCCTTCGGAAAAGCTACGAACCAACCAAAAGCACGAGGAACCTTGCCCAGGTGCTGGGCAAACCGCCGCTTTGCTTCCTGTCAAGGATCCAGAGGAAAAGCTAGTTCAACATCAAGGCTTGATGATCGTCGTATCCTCTACTCATTCGAAACTGAGTAAAAGAAGCAGGATAATTGTCGTGGCCTCCGCTACTTAACCGGAAGGAGACACCCAAACTTCCAGGTCCTGGATCCCAGCTTTCAGACTCTGGACTCAGGTCCTAATTTAGGTCCCGGGTCAACAGCTGTTCACCCTACAAGAAACCAAGCTCCGATCACCTTACTACTTCTTTTCCTGGTGATGTACCCTGATGTACTTCTAAAGGAGGCTAAAGCCATGTGCCTCTCTAGATTTCCAAGGACCACATGTCTTCTGGAACCTCTAACGGAAGACACGACCACAGGAAAAGCTGGGGCAGAGCGTTAACCCAAGGGGCAACACGCATCAACAAATCTCGTTGGCTTGCCCACAACAAGGAGGATCCAAGACAAAGCGACGGACCATTAAGTGACATCCAGAAACCACTGAGAGTGGCTTATCCAAGTGGGAGCAGAGAGCAGCTAGGAGAAGTCACAACACAACACCCACGAAACGGGAAGATCCAACGAATAGGAACGAAGCAATACGCACGAAAGGTCAACAGCAAGAATGGATTAACCACGTCCTAGTCTGTAGTAGAAGACGCTAATGCATGCAAGGAAGCATTCCAGCTGGATAAACCCCTGCTATCCAAACGAAGGTTCCTGCTCCAGAGCGGTCCATTCCTACCTCGGGATAATTTCTACCCAGGTCCCCGCTATCCAAGCTCAAGGACGACTCATTATTGTTACTTCACCTCTAACCTCCAGATTTAAAGAGGATATGTCTACCACCCCCTGGTCTCAGGAGGACATATGCCAGAGCCTCCGGGCGCCAAGAGAGTCAATTCCACAACCTATGAGTTTCAGGGGGATGAAGCCCACGAACCTCCATGTTTCAAGAGGAAGAATCCCAGAACCTACAAGCTCAAAGAGGGTCTCTCCAAAGTCATAGGGTTTCAAGAAGGACCACATTTCGAACGGCTTCATAGAAGGCGGCATGTGCAGTCTCAACTTTTTCCTGCATCCATCCAACATCGAGAGAGGTCCAACTCCAATGGACAGAGCATGATGTTGCGTTAAGTCAATACATCCTCCGGGCTTGAGATAGCGGAACAAGAGTTAAACTCTGGGGCATTAAAAAATCCCTTACAGTCCTCGGATTCTCAAATGCAAAACCCGAAGACCCCCCGAAGCCAATGCAGTTACAAAGGAGAATCAGCAGGAACTACGAGTTCCCATTCAACGTATCTCGTTACCTCAAAAACTCCTCCTGCCCAGGACCAGGGTACATCCCCAAAAGATTAAGCAAAGAGAGAGGAAAACATGAGCAGGAGAATATTGCTTCCCTAAGATGTATGCCCTTCAAGAGATCACTCTCCAGCCAATATACAATCATTGGGGCATAAACAAGGACATGCCAACTGAGACGGATCCTGCTTGTCTGGGATCAATAATTCCTACTTCCGAAGGGGCATCAGGTCACCTACATCAGATTCCAACAGATACCAGTGGCCTTTGCCAACCGAACAACAAGACTACTTGAAGGCCACGTTCCACCAAGGCCTTACAACAATAAAGGAGGTCGTCACCCTAAAAAATGAGAGAATAAGGTCTCTGTTCCTCCAAAGGTCCTGCTACAGATTCAAGGATCATGTATCCAACAGACAAATGTCAACGCTCACTGAAGCGTCAGCAAGTCCGTCTCCATCAAACCCTACATGACTAGGAGAGACCTGCATAGGACCTGAAAGCAAATCTAATTGTCCACCGAGAAAAAGATCTGGGCCCTGTAGCCTGCAATATCATCTCCAGACAGGTCCAACGTCTATGGATACCTACTGTAGACCCCGGTCTACTCCAAGGAAGACGACTCTCCTCCAGGTTCAAACACGGCCCATGCCTAAGAAGAATCCTGGAAAAGGGGCATTGGAGAAGCGACGTCCTGCTCGCAACAAGCCTTAAGAGATAGATCAACTCCGGCTTACCAAAGCAAACATGTTATCTCTCGACATCACCAATGAAATCAAAAGATAAGGGGCAATCAGTTGGGAGTAAACAAAATCCAGGTCTTCGGATTCGTTCGAGCAGGACATCGATATTCAAATGCTCACGTGAAGAAGTTCCGGCTCCAACTCTGAAGTTCCGACTCCAACTTCAAAGCTCCGGCTCCAACTCTGAAGTTCCGAAGTTCTGACTCCAACTCCAAAGTTCCGACTCCGACTCCAAAGATCCGGCCCTGACCAGCTTCCATCTCTAACACCAGGAGACGTAAGTACAATCGCAAAGTACTGTATCTCCAAACTCAGAGTTTGTACAGGAAGCGAACCTATGCAACTGCAAAGAAGTGGGAAATCCACAAAAATAAATATAGGGGCATACTAGCTGGATCAGGCCCCTAGGGACCTCCGATCCTGGCGAACCCTATATTACGCGCACAGCAAAAGGTCATGTTCAGAACCTTTCAGAAAGGAGTCTGGGTCCTAAGGCGAGTCTGCGACCACAAAAAGGACAAATCAGCCGGAAAACTCCCCCTGGACGAGAGGGCCCTCATAAGGTAACTGAGGTGCAAAGGGTAAGAGCCTATAAGCTGCAAGACAGCAACGACAAGGTCCTACCCAACTTGCACCTCAAATTCTATCATTTTTATATTATTATTACTACTATTATATATTTAAGCTGGTGAGGCTACTCACCATATGTGCAGACAGATATGGAAGGGGTCTGATCAGCCCTGAGCCGATGTCTGCACGATAGGGCCCCGCGTAAAGGCCTATAGCCAAGAATTATGCGGGGACCACGTACTAGTGCCACTCAAACCCTCGTGAAAAACGCTATAAGCTAAACGCACGCAGGGGGCATGACGTACACGGCCAAGTACTGTAATCAGATTCTGGCGGCTGATATGCAAGGAGCAAAGTGCAAATAACCGGTTAAGCACAAACAATTTAATACCTATCCAGACGTGGAAGGTAGTGTGTCTGGGTTGACAGAACCTTGCGGGGGGACCCACCCCAGACCACAGTAAGTCTGAGAGTGACCTTTCTGCAGAAAGGTAGAGTGCAGCATTGAGATTTTCGAGAATGGCCTATGCCCACTGTTGGGGTCAAAATCGATGTCCGAAAAGCTCGGACAAAATACGAAAGATGTTAGAGAAGCATTAGGAGAATAATTTTCATTCTAGAAAACTCGGGAAAATGTTAAGACATTCCAAAATCAACGATTAGAAACATTCTCTACACGATAAAAATCTCCGGGAAGTAAAAAGAACGCAAAAAACTCGCACGAGCCGAAAGAAACGAGCGACGACCCTGGGCTGCCTCTAGGCGGCGGGCGCCTAGCGCCATGCTAGCTCGAGTTATCGGACTGCTAGTCTTCGTGCGTAAGTTCCAAGTTCTCAAACCGCCAGAAATCGAAGTTTTGCGACTTTCTTAAATCCTGCAAACCAAACTCCTTTTCTTTCTCCTAGCCTTTGGAAAACCCGTAAGACGTCAACGGATGGGAGAACTTTGTAGAAAGCGGCAATGGTTATCTAAAAACACCATTTGCCGCATAAAAGAGCCGAAGATCTTCCGAAAGATCCAATGTCTGAGTAGGAGCGTTCTCTCGAGGAAATCGTAAAAATAGCGGAAATCCGAGATACGGCCCAACGGGGACCAAACATGATCGAATAACCATTTTACGATTTTCTAAAAAGATAGATACGACAATTTGCGATTATCTTCCTAAACAGGATAAATGTCAAACTTCCAAAAGATAAACATCAAGTTTCCAAAAAGATAAATGTCAAGTTTCCCGATAAACATGAAGGCCGACGAAAATGGAAAAAGCCCAGCTCGCGCCGGCCCGTCAGGAATAGACCGTCATATGGGAGTATATAAGCAAGTCTAGGAGCAGAGGAAGGGGGATCCGAAAATCACAAGAAAAACTCCTCTCAGAGCAATTTAGAACTTAGGCGTTTATGTCCTTTTTAGCGAGCTGCGACTCAATTAGGTTAGATCTAGGGTTTTGAGACTAGCGACGATCGACAGCTCTTACGGCCGCGATCTCGACCTATTGTTCCAACGCTCTCCGCGAATTCGGAAATAAAATTCTTTCTTTTTGCTCTCTTTATTTTACGCATTTATTTTCAACTTAGCATGTTTTAACTTTGTCGTGCGTGGCCCAGCAGATAGCCGGGATCCTCGGGGAAAACTAGGTCAACTTAGTTTTCCTACGTTTTTACTTAGCAATATTTGACGGTGCGAATTTCGGTTCCCACAGTTTGGCGCTAGAAGGAGGGGGATACTAGGAATTATCTTTCTCGCAACTACGCACGCCCAGTTAAACATGTCTGCTAACGCGGAAAAAGACAAGCAAACGCACGACGGACCAGCCGCCGATGCCAACGCTGAGAAGACTCCCGCTGGAAACGTATCGACGGTCACTGCCGAGGCAAACACCGCGATGCTAGACCAGGTGAAGGAACTGTTCGCCACCGCCCAGAAACGGTCAGAAGAACAAGAGAAACTAATGGCTTCACTCGCTAAACAAGTCAGCACCTTAACAGCGAAAAGCAAACTCCCGCGCGGATCCACTAAGGTGAGGCGTGTCAGGAGACTTGACTTCGGAACTTCCGGAGACAAAGAGAAAGACGCCCCGAGAGAATCCCCGGAACTCATTCCTGACGATACCACTCCGGCGGGGCAGAAGAAAACAACGGATAACCTTCCACCTCCCGCGGGGGAAAACGAAGGAGCCGACGTCGAGAGAATCAACCTGGATATCAGCGATCAATCGGATCCATCCGACGAAGACACCGACGTCCACCACAGAAGGACCCGAAGTCAGTCGGCTCGACTGGCGGCAGCCTTCGAGAAACCGATGACGGAAGAGGAGGAAGACCTCTACTGGTCAGAGCAAGAGAGGCTAGCCAAAGACCAGACTCGGGCCTATCGCAGCCAGCGTAGACAGAGAAGCGCAAACGGCGCCAATGAGATCCACGATTTACGCGAATACATCGCGAAGACTGCAGCCGAGGTGAAAGCGGTAAAATCGCAGATTCACCACGCAACCAGCACAGCTCCCGAGATCGACCTGCTCCTCGAAGAATCGAGGAAGACTCCGTTCACGTCTCGAATCACAGACGCATGAGTCTCGGATCCCGGGAAAATAAAGCTTCCCACCTACGACGGAACCACAGACCCGAAGGCACACCTGCAATCCTTTCAGATTGCGATGGCCAGGTCTAAACTTCCAGAGTGGGAAAAAGACGTCGGCTGCTGTCTCCTGTTCGTCGAGAACCTCAGAGGTGCTGCGCTCGAGTGGTTCTCACGCTTGAAAAGAAACTCCATCGGAAGTTTTCGCCAGCTAGCTTCAGCCTTTCTGAAGCAGTTTTCCATGTTCATGGACAGGGAAACTTCCGATGTAGACCTTTGGAGCCTCATTCAAAAGGAAGACGAGCCGCTCCGCGACTACATAAAGAGGTTCAAACTCGTAATGTCCAGGGTAACAGGCCTCAGCGATAGAGTCGCCATCGACGCCCTGAGGAAAAACCTCTGGTACAAGTCGAAATTCCGAAAGTGGATTTCTCTGGAGAGACCGCGCACCATCCAGGACACTCTCCACAAGGCGACGGATTTCATCATCATGGAAGAAGAGATGAAAGTCCTGGCGCAAAAGCACGGACCGCAGAAAGAGTCCGGCAAGAAGAAAACCTCACGTAACGACAAGTACGTCCATCACGAGGGGGAAGACGTCCAAGGCGAGCATAATTACGCCGTCAACTCCGAGCAAGGGAGGACCGCCGGAAACACTTGGACGCGGAACTCGTACAAGTACAACTCCAGCTGCGAGTTCCACCAGACGAGAGGTCACTCTACCGCCAATTGCAAAGTTCTCGGCGCTAGACTCATTACAAAGCTGCTCGCCGGCGAGCTAGCAAAGGTGAGAACCGTGAAAGACCTGCTCTTAGATTCCGACCGTCCGCCGAAGACCGACGGAGCCAATCCCGAGAATAACGCTCCTGGAACTCAATCGGGCGAAAAACGCGGACGAAGGCAAGATGGCGAAGGAAACAACAACAATCGCCAGAGGATCAACATGATCATCGGAGGATCGCACTTCTACCAGGACTCTGTTTCGTCGATCAAAGCCTATGGACGGAAAGCCGAAACAAGTCCCGGATGGTGCCCAGAAGACGACATTCCCAATCACGCGATCGTCTTCGAGGAACAGGATACGGCCGGACTCGATAAACCCCACTACGATCATCTGGTCATCGACTTGGTGATTCAAGATCTCGAAGTCGGCCGCATCCTCATCGACACAGGAAGCACGGTCAACATCATGTTCCGCGATACTCTCCAAAGGATGAACATACCCCTCGGAGAAGTCATCCCAGAACCGAGACCGTTGACTGGATTCTCGGGCGTCACCTCCATGACCCTCGGAAAGATCAGGCTCCCAGTCATGGCGAAAGAAGTCACAAAGATCGTCGAATTCGCGGTAGTGGATAACCCGGCTATCTACAACGCCATAATGGGGACTCCTTGGATAAACGCCATGAAGGCAGTCCCATCCACTTACCATCTCAGCGTCAAGTTTCCAACACCAACTGGAACGGCGGTCATATGGGGAAGCCAAAAACAATCGCGACTCTGCTTCCTGGCTGAACATAAATTGCGCAGCAATCGGAACGCCCCAGCGGCTAACCTAAAGCGAATTAAGAAGCATCCGAGTATCTCTGAGAACTCGGCAAAGGACGACTCGGATTCGTCCAAAAAGGCCACGACTCAGGATGATAAGCAAATCCTCGAGTCCATCGCCGACGGAACGGATGACCCAACTCCCGACGCGGCCACCGACTTAGCTACGACAGTCGAAGCGCCGGAAGTCGTGGAGTAATAACATCCGCGATATAAGCAGAACTACGAGATGGCTTGATCCTCGCAAGAGGTACGTAGGCAGCTCGTCGAAACCCGACGAGTTCAGCTATCCCCCTCACCAAAAAGGGGGGGGGGGAAGATGGGAACGAATAATCTTTTACTCCCGCGAAAATATTCTCTACATGTATTCTACATTCTTGAAACTTTTTACAGTCTTAAATTCGAACGCTTATCAAAGGCACAAATATTACGGAAAACGAAAATCGTATCTTTAAGGAACGCGAGACGTCGCAAGTTCCTGACCAGTTTCGATTCTCTACTCTCCTCCAAAAAAACTCTGTCAAACAGTCTTTCCGCGACTCTAAAAATCCCATTCCGTCGATTGGCCCCGACGGAAAAACATAGAAACGTTTCACTCAAATCAAATTCGTAGTCTGGCTTCCAACGAAGTCCTTTTGCATCCGACAAGGATATCATAGCGCGCTATACAAGAAATCCAAATTTTGGTTAGCTCTTCGTAAAGGAAGTAGCTCGACTCGTACCCAAACGAATCATATAAGCCGATAAGCACTTCGCGGGTTCTAAAACGGTACGAGTCAGGTCGAAATCGCAAACAAGCAAAACGAAAAGCCGATTTGTCATCGCATAGCTTCAGTCCGAAACTAGACCTAGGTCTTGCCCTAAACCCAGCCTTGCTGGTATCTAAAACATCTCATAGGCATAAGTATCCAGCATACGAGATCCCAAAACTTGCCTCTTATCGCTTACAAACCTAACGTTCGCTACAAAGTAACCTGCAGGTTAAGCGGCAAAAAAAAAGAGCTCGAATACGAAGTGGCTACGCGTATTCAAAGTCCTCTACACTTGGCGAAAGTATAAATCAAAACGCATAATTCATAAAAGCATTCATAATAGGGATTCAAAGGCCACCGACGGCCGATCCCGAAAAACATAAAGTCACGCAACCCCCTAAGGGTCGCAACACATGCAAACAGCCCCACTTGGCTTATTACAAATTATAATCAAATGCAAGACAATCAGAAAAAGTTATTCCATACGAGGAATCGGGCTGGTCGACCTCTTCGCCCCCGTCACCTGCATTCGCATCTGCACCGGCATCCGCTGTATCTTCCGAGACTTGAATAGGATTCCACAATTCTCGAATTCTTCCTTCGATCGGAGGAACAGAGGATTCGGCGTTAGCACATACTCTCATCGAACCATCCATCGCGGCAAGTTCGCTGGAAAGCGAGAAACCCTCACGCTGCACCTTGTGAAGAGTACCCACCGAACCATGACACTCGCGAAAATCACCTACGAAGTCCTGAGCCTCTTTGTACGCCTCAAATTCGGTAGAAAAGATTTCCGCCCGTCGATTCATTTCGGCAGCGGCTCTTCTCCCTCCTCTCCTCTCTGCACGGACGAGGGCTCGAGCCTGGACCTCGGCTTGCCGGCGGTTTCGCTCCTCAACCTCCAACCGATACTTGGCAAACTCCCTTTCGGTCTCCTCCGCTTTGAAGCGGGCCAATCGAGCAATGCGGAAACTTCCGTCGATTAACGCATTCCATACTCTCACGGCCTGCAAAAAAGTCAAGGTCAAGCAAAAGGATAGGAAGAATTTGCTTAAGTGTCGGAAACAAACCTCGTTGACCAAACGAGCGCCTTCCGCTGTCACCTTGTCCCTCTCCTTGTTGTCCAAAGACTCGTCATGGGTAAAAGCCGGGGGGAGCTCATCAAAGAAGTCATTTGGAGGAGGGTTCGGACCGGAAGCACCCCCGCTCTCTGCGACAAAGTCGGGATCGTACCTCGACGGCTCGTTGTTTCCCGACGAGGCCTCGAAAGCGATCCCTTTGCCCTTCGAAGCTTTCCCCCTCCGCCTCGGAGGAGCAAACACAAAGGATCCATCATTGATGAGAGGTCGCGTACCGCCTCGCGATCGGTGAAGCGCGACCGCCTTTCGAATCCGGTCGAGATCGAAAGAATTCCAGGAACAGGCCCTTGACCTGAATATGTCTCTCTTGACGGTAAGATCGGAAGGGACGTGCGTGAGACACCTGTTCTCTACGATAAAAAAAAATGTGTATATGCATTCAGAGTTCGCCTTTCGATTTCTAAAAAAATAAAAAAAAAATTACGATAATCTTACCACGTCGGTTCAACCACTCCGTCGGGAATAGATGAAGAAAGCTCTCCTCGACAGATTCTCCATCTATCCTCACAAAAAAGAAACGATCAACGAAATCCTTAGCGTGCGAGGTAAGTCCACGAATTACCGAGTGATCAGTCCTCGATTTCATGGCAAATATTCCATTGGTGCTCACGCTCTTGGAAAGCCACAGCCCTTCAAAATCCGAAGGGCTAAGATCCATTCCTAACTCGTAGCTCAGAATCACAACGCCAAGCCAGCTCTCTAGAGCCGGCACGTTCAACTGGCTGATTGAAATTCCGAAACGGTCGAGAGCTTGGACGATGACCCCAGGGATCGGGAACCATAATCGACATTGCGTCAGGAATGCCTCGTAACAAGTAAAGTAACCCTCCGGAGGGCGCTCCGGACTCTCATCCCCAAGGGCAATGCGAAACACGACTTTCTCCGGAACGTTATAAAACTTTCGAAGAATTCCAAGATACTCGGGGGATACTTCGCTCGGCGAATCAGCTTCCACACGCGCCTTCACAGGACGCCGGGGAATCGGAATCACAGGAAGAGGGGGATCAGGACCGAAGACGGCGTCACAGTACGCATTCCTCTCAATCTCTGAAACCTCGGGCTTCGGAGCTTCCTCCTCGGCGTGGAAACTGTCCGAAGGAGAGCGAGACTGTCTCCTCGAAGATTTGACTTTGAAGTCATTCTTTTCTTAAAAGTAGAGAGAGAATCTTTGTGGGAGAAATTGACTTAGGATTCTTGGGTGAAATAAGAATGGTAAAGGATTCACAAGTCTTTATAGGCATGAATTTTACTATTTACCCCGACCTTCGGCACGATTTCGTCTCCATACTTTCCTCACAAACCATACAGCAAGCTAGGACCTACGACCGCTACGGCTCCTAGCTAGCTGGGGGGCTAACTGTTGGGGTCAAAATCAGTCAAGACGAAATCGATGTCTGAAAAGCTCGGACAAAATACGAAAGATGTTAGAGAAGCATTAGGAGAATAAGTTTCATTCTAGAAAACTCGGGAAAATGTTAAGACATTCTGAAATCAACGATTAGAAACATTCTCTACACGATAAAAATCTCCGGGAAGTAAAAAGAACGCAAAAAACTCGCACGAGCCGAAAGAAACGAGGACGCAAAAAACTCGCACTACCACTACTTGTCTCCTTCCTCCTATCATTCCGTAGGCTGAGCACGAATCGCTTGTACCAGAAAATACCCTAACAGAAGGGACTCGATCACGAAAACCCGACTCGAAGTACGCCTCGTAGATCGGGACCTCATCAACTCCGAAGTCAGAGATCCTTTCTGTCGGATCAGGGACACGAATGATTAGGTCCCGAGGAAGATTATACTTCCTTCTCCATCCCGCTACGTCCTCCTCCTTAATCGACGAAAACGGACCCAACGACGAAGATCTACCAACTCGGCCCCCGGTGACGGCATCCCCGACTTCAGCAACATGGGATCCCATCGTCTCGACTACAGGAGATTGAGAAGAGGAAGTCCTAGACCTAGCTACGGGAGAGGTTTCTAGGGCTTTGCTAGGGGACTCATTTGACATTCTTAATAAGAAAAGGAGGAATAAATACGGCTACCTGTGAAAAATAGGAAGAATCTCCGGAAGAGGAAGCCGCCGAGAAGAAAGCTCTAGAGAAGGCAATGATGAAATGGAGAAGAAACTTGGTTCCGATCAAAGAAAAAGAAAGAAACCCTAGTTGGAAATCCACGTGCCTCGATCATCTCGCCACGCGCACGAATGAGCGCCAAACGAAGAAGCTGAAACGATAATGGGCTTCCCCTAGAAAGCCCATCCCGCTCTCAGTCATTTCTGCCAAAAGGCCTGAAGGCTCGACGTCTTCAAAGCAAACCGCCTTCTTCAACCCACGAGCGATAGGCCCAAAATGATTCCACGTTTCGTCTAGACTCCAAACCCTTCTCCTGCTGGAAGAAATAGTACCAAGATTCAAGACTACATATTATCCCTTGATCCCTACGAAGCAATCAAGAAATAAGGGGCAAACTGTTGGGGAAAAATATCCAAGGCTAGAGGTTTCTCCAGCCTCCGAAGGGGCCTTGACTTCCGGGCCCTCGTTTGGAAAGGACTCAGGGTCACTCCTCTACTCAGGGAACCAATCTCCACCAAGAGGCACCAGGGTCCGATCTCCATTTAATAAGTATCCAGGGTCCAGTCCCTCTATCGAGGAACCAAGGCCCAGCCCTTGCCGTAAGGACCAAGGAACCGATCCTCCGCATGAATATGGAAGTTTCCCAAATCGAGAGGAAAGTAATATATTCATGAATATTACGGAAGCCGCCCAAGATTGACCGACTGACATCAACTATAAAAGGGGAACCCAAACCCTAGAACAAGGGATCCACTAGCACAAGTGGCAAAAACATTCCTTACCATTTGAGTCAAACCCGGGTTCAACACCCAAACGAGACTCAAATAAATAATAAGGGTTTCAACACCTAAGATTGACACTGTGGGGCTTAGAGATTAGAGAGTTAGACTGGAAAACTAGGGTTTATACACCCAAAACGTTGTAACGCTAAAGATACTCAATAATACATCTCTTTGCCTCAGTTTCTCTTCTCTAAACACATACATAAACATAAATCTTGATAATCTTCCAGTGTTCCGTAGTACTAAAACGACCCTACACAAAAATATCCTAACAGAAGACCCGAGCCAGCACGGGCGCTAGGCGCCCGGCGCCTACGGGCAGCACGGACGCCAGGCGCCCGGCGCCTACGGGAAGCACGGGCGCCAGGCGCCCGGCGCCTATGGGCAGCACGGGCGCCAGGCGCCCGGCGCCTAAAGGCAGCACGGGCGCTAGACGCCCGGCGTCTAGAGGCAGCACGGGCGCTAGGCGTCCGGAGCCTAGAGGCAGCACGGGCGCTTGGCGCCCGGCGCCTAGAGGCAGTACGGGCGCTAGGCGCCCGGCGCCTACGGGCAGCACGTGCGTCTCGGCGAGGGCTTCGATTTGATATCTTGCTCGTTTTCTGGGTCCTCACGGTTTGAGAGAACGGGCTCTTTGAAGTTTCAAGGCAGATTCTTTGTCGTTCGGCCTGTACAAACTTAGATTACTTCCCGTTTCTTCCGTATACTTTCGTATGGCCGTGTCATCTCACCTACGGACCTAATGTCTCTCGGTTCATCTTGATTGTATCATCGAAGTTTTTACGACTAAATCTGAGTTGGTTTTCTCGTAAAGTTTATCGTGTAAAACAAGGACGATCGACTTTAACATAGGTTCTTTAAGCTATACGACTTGTCTTGCTTTCGACGCTTGTTTTATGGAAAGTCCGCACATGATAAATAGTTTTAGCCATTGATTTCGAGAGAACCGTTTTTGACCCCAACAGTTAGCCCCCCAGCCTGTAAGACGCGGAGACGATCTTGCGGGCGGAAGATTATGAGTTGAAAATCGAAATTTGTGGCTAAGAATATTTCATCGCGGACATCCACATCACCTTTGATTGGCGATCTTGAACGTGACGTCGGAAAGACCGTGAGTTCGTTGCTCAATGTGAAAAAAGCGAGAACATATGTCCTTGAAATTCCGTCGTCTTCAAGAGAAGATTCAGAGTCTTGAGGAGACGGGGACTCGCAAGTTTGACGGAGAGGACTTCGACTCGATTCTCGCTGGTCTGAAACCCGTGTGCACCCTTGTCCCGGATTCGGAGGGTTCGGAGGACCAGG
The DNA here is from genome assembly GCA_026261945.1 of Hirschfeldia incana. Classification (NCBI taxonomy): domain Eukaryota; kingdom Viridiplantae; phylum Streptophyta; class Magnoliopsida; order Brassicales; family Brassicaceae; genus Hirschfeldia; species Hirschfeldia incana. Next base: position 65,462 of record JABCMI010000103.1, read on the forward strand.
ACTACGCAGTCAAGGATCGTGAAGCCCGCGCATATGAAACATGCAGCGGTGGTGCGACCAATGGAGGCGACGGTGAGACCGTTCCTACTTTGGGTGAGTTTTGATGATGAAGGTGATGCTTCGGGGAGCGTCTAGGTTTATCAATCCCTTCAGAGATTTTTATTTTGATTGTGTTTCGGCCGTTAAGAGGCCATGATGTACATTTGTGGGACTGGCCGTTGGTGGCTTCGAATCCCGGCCTTTTTCAAGGCATATGTTGAACTCTGCGGCTCAATCTTTATAAAATATTAATGTTGCGTTTTCAGAACTTCTGTCTATCGAAGTTAGAGGGACAGGGTGTGAGTTTTCGTCTCATTCCTGCCTCCCTGATGATCACCGTATCCGTCGTTTGTACAAAGCGAGATTTTCCTGCGGTTTACGATTTACGCGAAAATTCGTGGAAACGTACAGACTTGAGTGAAGAGACAAGTTTTGGGATCTCGCGTCGTTGACGCTTTGCCTATGAGATGTTAAGATACCAGCAAGGCTGGGTTTAGGGCAAGACCTAGGTTTACTCTCAGACTGAGGCTGTGCGATGACAAATCGGCTTTCGTTTTGCCTGTTTGTGATTTTAACCTGATTCGTACCGTTTTAAAATCCGCGAAGTGGTATCGGCTTACATGATTTGTCTGGGCACGAATCGAGCTACTTCCTTTACGAAGTGCTGAACCAAATTTGGATTTTTTGTATAGCGCGCTATGGGATCCTTGTCGGATGTAAAAGAGCCTACCCTTAGGTGGCTTGTCTGTTTAGGACGTTAGAGTTTGTTTGTTTTTTTTGATCAGCAACAACGATATGATGCCGTTTAGAAGGCGTATGAAGGTTTTAATCGAAAAACGAATGTTCAGGCACGAAGCGACGTCTTGTAGTGCTTTGAAGTTTGTTTTTCTTATGCCATAAAGGACTATGGGCTTTTAGAAATCGCGGAATGTTTCCGGGCGATAGTTTATGATTTATTTGGTGGATACTGGATCCATTGTTGAGGCCGTTTAGTGATTGGCGAGATTGTTGGCGAAGAGTTTCGAAAATTCGGTTTCTGCGTTTGTAAAGAGTTTCGAAAATCCGGTTTCTTCAAAAAACGTGGGATTATACAAGCATACACATTTCAAATGTGTACGAGTTAATTTTCCCTTGTGCCGCACTTCAAATGTTCGTGGGCTTGGAGATTTTTTGCGAATGTCCGTAGTCAGAAACTGTTGTTTCGGTTTGGACGTGCAAGTTAAAAAATTTTGATCGAGGAATTAGGACCAGGGGTCGCGTATATTTGACCCAGGGAGAAGCGTCTACCTTCGCTTTGTTTCGCGAAGTGTTGGCCTTCCGGGATTTTAAGGACGACTCGTATAACTCTTGGAGCTTTGTCACGAGTGTTTATTTTCATGCTTTGTTTACGGGGCGTATAGAACTTAATCAGTCGATGTTGAGTTCAAATTTTTCCGTTAACCGTATGGCTGTTAGGACTGATTTTATTACGAGAAATTCATCGCATGATTTCCGCTTTTGGGCTATGCGACAGAGTTGCTCACGTAAATGGTCACTTGGAGTTTTATGACAAATCGTGGATTATCGTTTGGCCCTTAAGTGATTGGAGCGGCGATCGTTTAGCTGTTTTGTCTTGGCGTGAAGGCTGTGTTCAGCCGTTTAACCAAGGAGTTGGTAAACGATCAGATTGTGATCCTTTCGCATTAAGGTCATATTGGTTCACGATTGTCCTTAATGGTGATGCCGAATTCAGGTTCGGGCTTTATGGAAAGGCGTAGTCGGCCGATGGCCGAATAGCGTTCGTTGAGATAGACATGCAAATCTTAGCGGAGTTTTCCGAGTTATGGGTTACACGGGAAATGTTTCCGCTTTGATTTCGTCTTTTGGCGAAAGTTGCTTCGAATTACTCATGGAGTTTTACCGAAGGTTATTCTGTTAATTTTGTAGCTCGCTGTCGTGCTATTAGTCTGACGTTGTACGAGTTTCTTGTTGCGAGATTGCAACAAGAGACGGTGTAGAGTTTTCAAGACTATGTTTGTAACGGTTTGACCACGCCGTTATGCCGCTAGCGTTTCGGACGAATCTTAGTGTGCCGTTTGCCTTTTGAAAGGAATTTTTTCTTTATGAAGTAGAATGAGTATGCCAAGGATGCGTGGCGATCGTTTCTCGATTTTTCGAGAGATTAGATCGGTCTGCATGTTATGCGTAGACAGTCAAGGAACAATAGAACAAAACTGGAAGAAAATGCCTAAGACTTAGCTTGTTAGACTATCCACCTAGGTCCTAAGTTCCCTAAATTTTACGGCATTTTACAAGACGTTACCATTCTTTTCCTACGAAAATATCAAAACCTTGATAAAATTTTCTAAGTCGGACATACATTAGTCTCATTGATTACTCGAGATTGCCTCATGTCCGTTCCTCTTTGTCTTCTAACGTTTCATTGTCAAAGGTCTTTCATTGTCAAAGGTCTTCGAAAAGTCTGACACTGAATCGAGAATCGATTTTTGATGAAACCCGAAGGAACAGTGCAGAATCGTTGCAGAATCGTTGAAGCAAAGGGAGGAGAAGTAGGCGAAACTCGAAGAAGGCTAAGGTGGGTAGACAAGTGAAAACGAATGGCAAGATGTCACTTGAGTGGGGCTTCTTGTTTCGTCAAGCTATGAGCGAACTGGTCAGGTCAAGAAGCTTACGATCTTGTTATACTTTACAAATGATGTTTCGTAAAATATTGTCGAGCTTTTATTTAACGAGAGTTATTCAACAAAATTTTGTTGAGTTAATTTTACGGAAATTGTTTCGTAAAATTAGTTTGGATAGTCGTTGGGTCAATCTTTACGAGGATTGGCCGTGCTTGACGAATGTTTTGTTGCCCGGCGACCAGTGCAGCATGGGTGCGTTAGACGCCCGGCGCCTAGAGGCAGCACGGGCGCGCTAGCCGCCCGGCGCCTAGGGACAGCACGGGCGTGCGAGCCGCCCGGCGCCTAGGGACAGCACGGGCGTGCTAGCCGCCCGGCGCCTAGGGATAGCACGGGGGTGCTAGCCGCCCGGCGCCTAGGGACAGCACGGGCGTGCTAGCCGCCCGGAGCCTAGGGACAGCACTGGCGTGCTAGCTGCCCGGCGCCTAGGGACAGCACGGGCGTGCTAGCCGCCCGAGACTGTGCTTCCTCGCGGGACCCGCCTGTTTTTCTCGGTTTTTTAGAGGTTTCTCGATCGAGACTTAGTCTCTCGAGGTTTCTTTAATTGTTTTTCCGAGATTTTCGGACATCGATTTCATCATGATCCCAGCAAGGAATTGTTTCTTAGAACGTTGTTGACCTTTTATTTTACGAGAGTTATTTCACAAAATGTTGTCGAGGTAATTTTACGGAAACTGTTTTGTAAAATGTTGTCGAGTTTAATCGTGCAAAAGCTGTCTCGTGAAATATTTCGAGAATTTATTTTACGAAAGGTGTTCCGTAAAATGTTATCGAATTTTAGCATTAGAAACGCTGATTGGTAACCCGATCAGTCGTGCTTTCTGTTTCATGAGTAATCTCGGGTTTCTCCGCGATTTCCAAGAGAACAAGTCTTTATTTTTCCGGGAAATTCTGAAAAAACATTTCCAGTCGAAACTCTGCTCGGCAATCAGACCGTCATATCAGCCTTGGGCTCGATCCTACTCTAAAATTGTATGTGGGTCGTTTAGCCGTGATTTGGGCCCCTTTTGGGCCGTCTTGGGACTTAGACGTTTTTACGATTTTTCTTTAGAAAAAGCTGTTGATGTGACGCTGGTTTTTCCTAAAGGATTTTGATTCCTCGTATAGTTAAGGCAACTGGTGTTCAAGCTAACCATAGCCGTTGTATACGGCAGGCAGGAATCCGTCTCGACTACCAAGTCATTTTTTGAATTTTTCCGAGCGAGGGGGGTTGTGTCCATGGACCCGAGGACCGTGTTGCAGGAACTTGGACGGGGGCGCATGGTTGATAGGACCCGAACTTGGTTGGGATGGTCCGTTCTCGGGACGTTTGTCCGTAAGATGATAATCTTAGATAACTGTTTGCATAAGCGTTGGTCGTAGGAGCAGTCACTGCTGAATTTGTTTTACCAGCGTCGATGTGAGCTGCGAGTTTTCATATTTCCAGACATTGCTTTGATCAAGCATTTTGCGGCCGTAAGAGTAAGAGTAATCCATATCCCCCTCCTTCTAGCGCCAAACTGTGGGAACCGAAATTCGCACTGTCAATTTTGATAAGTAAAATACGGAGGAAAGCCAAGTTAACCCAACTTTCCCTGAAGGTCCGGATTCTCTGCGACAGCCAACGACAAGTGACCGAACAGGTGCGGAAAATATGGAAAGATAACAAAAGACGAAAATCTTACAAAAAGGGTTTTGTTAAGAGTTGGGACTGGACCTTGAGAAAGGCTGCCTACGTACCCCTTTCGAGGATCAAGTCGGACGTAGTTCAGTTAGAAAGATTTGGACAAGGGATCGAACTGCCTGGCGGAGTTCGTCTAGTACGAGTGTTTGTCATAGAAACGGGCGTGTCGAGAATAACGCCAAGGGTTTCTATGTGCGGAACTCTGAGTAAGGGGATTGTTAGATTCTTGCGAAGGAACGGAAGTCTGCGGACAAGATGAAGGTAGAACGGGAGGTGGCCAAACGTCCTAGGTCATGCCTTGCTAGTCTGACCACCTAAGTTTTAAGTTCCCTCAGTCTAAAATCTCGGATCTGCTCTCTAAGTCTCTCAAGGGTTTTTTTTGCTCCGCCTTTCCTTCTCTCCCAAAGCTCCTTTATATACTCCTTCTTATGACGGTCTATTCTCCTTTTGGGCCGCGAAGCGGGCTTTTTCCATTTTCGTCGGTCTTCATGTTTATCGGGAAACTTGACATTTATCTTCGGGAAACTTGACTTTTATCCTTCTGGAAATTTAGCATTTATCTTGTTATGTAAAGATAAACGTAAATCGTCGTATCTATCTCAGATAATCGTAAACAGACTGTCCGATCGCGTTTGGTCACTTTCGGGCCGTCTCTAGGACTTCCGTTGTTTTCTACGATTTCTTCGGAAGATCTTCATTCCTTCGTAGAGTTGAGATGAGTGGTGTCTCAAGATAACCATCACTGTTTCGTACGAAGAATTTAAGATCTTCCTTCCAGTTGATATCTTACGAGTTTCCGAAGTGTTACAGACGATCTTAGTTTGGAGTAAGAACGGGAGTTTTGTACGCGGAATCTCAATGATTAATTCCGCGAGGACTCGGGAAAGATTCAAAGTACAGACTTCTGACGGCCGGGGCCTGGAACTTGTGCACGGAAGATTGTCGCTCGAAGACCCGAGCCAGCACGGGCGCTAGGCGCCCGGTGCCTACGGGCAGCACGGGTGCTAGGCGCCCGGCCCCTACGGGCAGCACGGAAAGCACGGGCGCTAGGCGCCCGGCGCCTAGAGGCAGCACGGGGGCTAGGCGCCCGGCCCCTAGAGGCAGCACGGGCGCTAGGCGCCCGGCGCCTAGAGGCAGCACGGGCGCTAGGCGCCCGGCGCCTAGAGGCAGCACGGGCGCTAGGCGCCCGGCGCCTACGGGCAGCACGGGCGCTAGGCGCCCGGCGCCTACGGGCAGCACGGGCGCTAGGCGCCCGGCGCCTACGGGCAGCACGGACGGTAGGCGCCCGGCGCTACGGGCAGCACGTGCGTCTCGGCGAGGGCTTCGATTTGATATCTTGCTCGTTTTCTGGGTCCTCACGGTTTGAGAGAACGGGCTCTTTGAAGTTTCAAGGCATATTATTTGTCGTTCGGCCTGTCCAAACTTAGATTACTTCCCGTTTCTTCCGTATACTTTCGTATGGCCGTGTCATCTCACCTACGGACCTAATGTCTCTCGGTTCATCTTGATTGTATCATCGAAGTTTTTACGACTAAATCTGAGTTGGTTTTCTCGTAAAGTTTATCGTGTAAAACAAGGACGATCGACTTTAACATAGGTTCTTTAAGCTATACGACTTGTCTTGCTTTCAACGCTTGTTTTATGGAAAGTCCGCGCATGATAAATAGTTTTGGCCGTTGATTTCGAGAGAACCGTTTTTCACCCCAACATTTCTCATTCTCATTTCTCATTAACAACCGTCGTAACAGTCCATTGAATACCACATCACATCATTTTCATTTCCACTGTGATCTTAACATCACGTTCATTAATTTCCACTCAACAGGCTATACCGGTCACAGCCTAACAGTTTTAGGTATTCAACATCACAACACAATCATCATCTATCATCATAGTTGCAAGCTAATAAAGAGTAACAGTTGGTAACTAGCAATCAACCTAGACCTCTAGGACCTACCACACCTCCCTAGGGGTTAACTCATCCCCCCCCTTCGAGTGACTTCCTACGGGCGCCCTCTCGGGCTACGATTCGTAGCTCCTATGTGACTACCGGTTACGGCCTCTTTGGTTCATTCAGGCAACTGTCCGCTTCCCTGACCCATAGTCACTTATGCCTTGACTCGGCATGACTCAATCCTAAGGCGCCGACACCGATCCCGTCTTCCCACGGTCATCGTCCTTTCACGGTCCTTTCTTATTTCTATACCGCTTCGCGCGGTCACCTTTCGCAGTGACGGCCCTTCTGATTTTTATACCGCCTTATGCGGTCACCATTCGTAATGATGGCCCTTTCCTTATACCCATTCACTCTAGACGCCCACCCGTTCTCGGTGGTCCAAACAGGATTTCAAGCATATTTATTGACACAATAACTTTCACAACAACACAATCAATCCATTAAATCCTTTAACAAGATGAGTGTTCTTATGCAGCATGGTATATGCAACTAATACCCTAGGATCTTTATGTTCTAGTAACTTAACGAACAACCAGACTAACCAGACTTAATCCAACATCTATCTATATAAGAGGACATGAGAAGGGACTGGTTTCGAGACCACCCACCTGGATGGATGATTTGGATCCAGATCTGGGATCTGAGATGCAGATCTGCTCCCGGGAACAAGTAGCGATGAACCAGGACGACATCATTGCCACACCACATCACGTTCAGTCATGGATGGAGGACGTATCTTTGAGAAAAGAAGTATCTTTGACGGCTAGGGTTTCTGACACACTTTGAGAATTTCTGCAGGAGCTTTCTGGTGGAGAAGAAAAGAGTGGAGGAATCCTATTTATAAGAAGAGAAATAGAAAACCCTAGGTTTAACCCTATTGGGTCATGGGCCCAACGGGCTTCCAATATAATTTAAAAGAAAATTTTGGACCAGCGGACCATGGATCTCACAGTAGGTATCTAAGAAGAACATAAAATTATTAGTGAATCAACAACATGAATGAGCTTCTACGAATATAAATTCATTTGAACATGAAAGTATTAGAGAATTAACCTTTTGCTTTATCCACTGTGCAAACCTCTCGGTGTGGTTTCTCCACAATAAAGTTTCATTTGTTTTGCATCGAACATCCTCAGATTGCAACTCTTCCATATGCATACTGTTTTCCATGAGTCATAAATTACAGTACATGTATTATAATAAAGTAGACAGTAAGGGTTAAACAAGTATGAACTTACGCAAGATATGGCTCCATAATTGATGTGTTCAACAACACATACCAATGAGCTATGTCTCTTTCTTTCTCTGAAAGTGTTACTTCTATAGGCTTTCGCAATGGACGTCCTTCAAGTATGAGCTCATCAGGCTCAACGTCTTCATTACGTTTTAATGTTTCTTCAACTGGTACATAATTCTGAAGAAATTCTAAGCAGAAGGCAATGCATTCACCAGCCAAGTATCCTTCAGTCATACACGCTTCTGGCCTTGCATAATTTTTAACTTATGCCTTAAGTGTCTTCATGTACCTAAACATATTCAACTTCATATTAATATACAAAACATATGTCAGAAAAACTAAAGTACATAAGAAAAGTAACAGATAATCAATACCTTTCAAAGGGATACATCCACCGAAAGTGGACAGGTCCACCCAAACGTGCCTCTCTAGCTAGATGAAGGGGAAGGTGGAACATGATATCAAAAAGGGATGGAGAAAAGAAACGCTTCAATTCGCACATTGTCTCCACAAACTTAGACTCTAAGTTTATTAACTTCTCTGGGTCAATAGAATGCTGGCACAATTTGTTGAAGAAATTGCATACACGAGTAACAGCCTTCCTCGTTCCCTTTGGTAGAAAACCTCTCAATGCCATGGGAAGAAGATTCTGCATTAGTACATGATGATCGTGTGACTTCAATCTACCAATGCTAGGAGGATTTACAGAAATGCAGTTTGAAATATTTGCACAATAGCCATCCGGACCTCTGAACTTAGATAACCGCTTGCCGAAGCTCTTCTTTTCTTCTTTGGAGAGCTAATAAGCCGCTGGAGGAAAGTATACCATCTTCCCCCATGTCTCTGTGTGCAAGTTACTTCGAATTCCCATGTCTTCCAAGTATTTTCTTGCTTTAAGGCCATCTTTTGACTTATCACTCCCCATTAATGTAGACAGTAAAGCATCAGAAACGTTGTTTTCCACATGCATGACATCATTGTTGTGGGAAACGGTCCAACAGAAACAGCCCAAGCCCAACATCTCGAAAATACCACAGCAAGATGTGCCATTTTACAGCCTATATTTGAGGAACTGTTTATATGTAAAATCAGCTTAACCATGGGCTCTGATACCATATTAGTGATGGGCCTAACTCACACGCAAGAGCTAGCTTTTGGGTGTGAGTTAGGCCCATCACTAATCCATCAATAAAATCAAGTTTGTTCCAAACACTCCACGTCATTAGTATCGATCATACCCAAAAATGAAAATCAGAAGTTGCTGTCACGGAATCTGAAACATGAAGAAGACATGATTGTTGTTATGTTATAATAAGGATTTACATAGTGGTCAGCTGATATCACATCAAATCAAGCGAATGATCACAGAGGTTTCAGTCGTCACAAAATATAAATAGATCGATAAATTAAATCTCAATCAATAAAGATGATCAATGAATAAGATAAACTTAAGAGAAGACACAAATGAGAGTTATGAAGACTAGATCTACAATCGCCACATAAATATGATTTAGAATTGCGAGAGAATAAAAACAAGAATCTATTGAAAATAAACAGTGAAAGAGATGTGGGAGAAGAAATAGATAGCTCTAATACCGTATGGGATCAGATTTATTGATCTTGTGAAGAAAGTCAAAGTAAAGTTACAAAGCAAAAGGAAAAAGGCGATGAAGAAAAGTTTGTTATACATTATGTTATATATATATATATATATGGTTAGGTAAAAAGAAAACTAACCAATACTCACTATTTGCTAAACTGATGAATAAAAACCGGTTATCCTAATACATGTGTAAATATTCAATACAAAATGCTAGTTTCAAAGAGTGTGTACCCTCCAATTGGTTCCCATCGAGTTTGGAGTTTTCGGGTGTTGGACTTGACCAATATAGGTATTTGTAATTTTTTTCTCTGATTTCGGAGTGGTTCATATCAGATCCAGGTTAGTACGGATCTAATTTAATAGAACCGTAAGATTTTCCATTTTTGGCTATAGTTCGGTTTGGGTATTTAGTACCCGGAGTACCCAAATTGCACCGAAAAACCCAGAAGATACTGAAACTCGAAATATAATCCCAAAAATATAATCTAGTTTCATACTACATTGACCAAGAAAAGGGACTCCTAAACCCAAAAAAAAAGAGGGATCGACAATTCTGCACCTCGACTTTAGCAGTAGCAACTAACCTAGGGTTTTCCGGCCTATAACTAAGCTGAAAAAACAACTCTAAAAGATCAATAAAACATTACTTTCGATTTTTTCTTTCTTGTTTATGTTAACGTAGTACCACAAAGAACCATGTTTTATTTTATCCTAACAGTTTGGTTTGGATATTTAGTACTCGACGAACCGAACTGCATTGAAAAATCTAGAAAATACCAAAACTCAAAAATACATGAATGTCCGAAGCTATGAAATTATTTAAAAATCACAAATTTAACCGGAAAACCCAAACACTATATCCGAAAGCACAAAGCTAAAACTTAAAAAATATCCATAATACCAGAACTTCCTAAAGTTTTGTTCATTCGGGTAGTTGATCGGGTCTTGGGTAAGTCATGGAAAGCGAACCTTTATTTTCAGATCATTTTTTTTTGGATTTTAAAATTCTGGTAATAATCTTGGCATAATTGAAATCCAGTCTGGAATGAAACTCTATTAAGGTAACAGAAAATTCCTTATCAAAAAATTCATATAAACCATCATTCTATAATTGTTCATATTGAAAAATCATAACATGCATTTATATATAGTACATTTTTTTAGAAAAATAAACAAATTCAGAAAGTCATATGTGTAAAGAGAGGAAGTCAAATGTTTTGTTTTTTTTGGGATATTTTTCAAAAAAAATCAACAAAAATGGAAGAGTTGCCCTGACAGCTAATTGTATATTGTCTTTGTTCTTACTCAATTTTCTTTCATTGTATTCAACCATAAATATTACATTCCATTTTTATTACTTAATACTATGTATACTTATAAAATAAAAACTAAATTTAAAATATATTTTATACACATGTCTAAATTTCATGACGATAAAATCTAATTTTTGTAATATAAAAAGCGTACTTGCTTGTAATAAGATACATACATCGTCTAGCATACATTATCTCTCACTTTCATCAAAACATCTACAAAGGTTAAATTTCTAATGCCGATAAGAAATATAACCGAGGATGGAGATAAAACTCTCTTTCCGCAGCAACAAACTTTTGTAATCAGCTCTCCTCGCAATGAATTTCCGCCGAGTACTAATGTTCTGGTTGTTGACGCAAATCTCAGCACTTTACTTGATATAAAGGAAAACATGGAATGCTGCGCCTATCAAGGTAACTCTCTTCTTACATAGTTACATAAATATATATATATGGTACACAAAAATTTACTTTATATTTCATTCTAAATATATTATCTCTATTACTTTGCTCCAATGGTTCATTTTATTATTGTATACCATTGGAGATGCTCTAAAAGAGTTTTTAAATTTAGGGTGTGTGGTTTATACTTATGTGTTTTATCGTTATCCAGTGATGGCTTATGCGGACGCCGAAGAAGCTATTGCGTTTCTGACAAAATCTAAACATGAGATTAATATTGTACTTTGGGATTCTCATATGCCTGGAATTAATGGACTCAAAGCTCTCGAAATCATTCGTTCAAAGATGGATCTTCCTGTAATAAGTATGTATATCGTGCATTAAATTTTTACTTTTCAAACTATTATAAACAAAATTCTCTTTATTCGATAAAATATAAAATTTATTTAAAATTTTGTGTAGTTATGTCTAATGACGATCAGGAAGAATCGATGATGGATGCAGTGGTACATGGTGCATGCCACTATGTTAGGAAACCCGTTAGAAAAGAGATCATAGCCACCATATGGCAACACATTGTACGCAAGAGGATGATGGCTAAACTTGGTATAGTTCCACCGGTTGTTCAGGATGACTGTTCAAAGCAAGACAAAGATGACTCCGTGACTGCAGACCAAGATGATAGTGAGCAGAACATCAATAAGATAGAAGAGAAAAAAATGAAGAAACGAAGAATGACATGTATAGAAGAAACTCAACCACTGCAATCAGATTTGGTTAAGAGTAACGACTCAGACCAAGACAACGACGATTCCAGGAGCGTAAGCAATTACAACTGTGAACAAAGCATCGATAAGAAAAGTAAGAATTTTCTTAAGAAACAACGGATATCTTGGACTGGAGATCTTCAACAGAAATTTCTCAAAGCCATCAAACTAGTTGGTGGGCTTAGAAGTAATATAACTATTCTAAAATCTCTAGTCGTTCAGTTTATTTATTATTTCACTTTTATTTACTATTTATTTTTGGATGCAAGCGCAGAAGCTAGTCCAAAGGTACTTCTCAAATGCTTGCAAGACCAGAACATCGAAGGACTCACTAGAAACAATGTGTCCAGTCATCTTCAGGTTACAAGAAAAACTATTATATATGTTTTTATTGTGACAATTAAACTAGGATTCTGCATACATGAATAATATAATTTTTCTACATCAATTGTGTTGTCGTGCAGAAATATCGTCTAAGTCTTGAGAAGAACCAAATTCCTCAACAGTTTCCAGAGACTGGTTGGTCTAGTTTGCGTAGGCCTTCCCCTTTTTTAGGTATGACCAATGGTTTCATTGCACCATCGTCCCTTATGAATGGTCGTCCAGCTGTTTACCCGGTCCAGGACAATCAGTATCAAAATGGTTACTCGGCAATGACCAACAACCAGTTCGTGACCAATAATATGTCTGGTTTTCCCTACTTTAACAATGATCACCATCTCCAGCAGCAGCATGAACAACCACAATATGATCAGCTCCATAATCAGGTGAATTACATGATGAGAATGAGTGAACCCCAACAAGCTTATAATGGCATCGGTTTACCAGATCTCGAGTCGTCAATTTATCCAAGTTTGACTTACTATCCAAACGAGTTTCTAATCGATGGCTACAATTTCAGCAACTGATATGAGCTTCTCTTGAAGATGGTCTTTGTAGGAGATTATTTAGTTTCAAGGAAAATTCAAGATTGTGTGGTACTAATCAATGCGTAAGGGAAAATGAGCATGTCATGTTCGTTGCAAGGAGCTTAATAGCTACTATATGTATGAAATGTTTTTCTTTGTTTTTAATAAACTTTTTATTTATGAATATTTCTTTTTGTTTGAATAGACTTAGTTATAGCTTATAAAATGAGATGCTTGCATATTCTTATTATTCATAAGTAGAACTTAATCCGCGCGCCCGTGAGTTTTGATTTATCTTATGTTCAACGTAAACTCATAAATCACTGATTTTATTAAAACAAATCTCATGTATATTTAATTTTGTAATTTAATAAACAAATCTCATCTCATGTATAAAATGTTTTTCTTTGTTTTTAATAAACATTTTATTTATGAATATTTCTTTTTGTTTGAATAGACTTATTTATAGCTTATAAAATGAGATGCTTGCATATTCTTATTATTCATAAGTAGAACTTAATCCGCGCGCCCGTGAGTTTTGATTTATCTTATGTTCAACGTAAACTCATAAATCACTGATTTTATTAAAGCAAATCTCATGTATATTTAATGTTTTGTAATTTACATATAGAGTAGAATATACTATTTTATAATATATATGTTTGATTGTAATTTTTTTGTTTGTACATAATATTATATTAAAATTTTAATAGTTTGTTGCGATTTGATGAAATTGTACTATTCATATATTAATATGTTGTTTTTTTGTTAATTTATTTTAAAGTGAAACAACATACCAAAGATTTTAAATTTTCATTAGTTTTCTGTGAATTTTCATAAAATTTATGATATTTTATTTTATTGAAAATTGAACTGTCAATTGTTTTATATTGACTAAACTAAAATAGGTGTTTTGCTCGCACATGCATGCATAATTTTCTTATGAAAATTATTAATTTATGCTTTTTAATTCATAAAACAACATGAGAAATTATTGTTTATGCTTTTAAGAAGTTTAAATCAAAGATCAAATTATTTAAATAGGATAGGACATCCAGTAAAATGTATATACTTATTATCGTGTTAAAGTTTTTTATAACATTCACATATTAGAATGTTTTAGAATAGACTTTATAAAAATGTTTTTACTTGATTAATATTTAATTTTATACTGTTTTATATCTTATTTTTATAAAAAAAAATATTGTTTCAAGGTAACAACACAATTTATAAGAATTGTCTTATTTTTGAAAATATAAAATATTAGTCAAGATAACAACACAATATATAGGAATTATCCTTTTTAAATCTAATATTATTAATATATATATATATATATATTTTTAATTATTGTGGGAACCGAAATTCGCACCGTCAAATTATTGTATAAATATGGAAAGTATGAAAACCCTAATTTCTCTGAGATCCTGAAGGTCAAATACAAATATACTGAGAAGTGAAGCTGATTTATTATTTTATAAAATTGCAATCATCGCGGTATACATTGATACAAAATAAATTGGGGAACAACAAATACAACTTTTTGACATTTAAAAGAGAGAATCTAAAGATATGAGACAAGTTCTTCGAGTTCTTCAGGTTCTTCAAGGTCTTTAACATAAACTGTAAGGAGACAACAACAAAAAATCAGAAGAAAAAAAAACAGAACTGGTAAAAAACGACAGAGAAAGAAAAGAAATTTGAATCTGACAGAGAAAGAACTGAATGTACCTGTAGATCTGAATTGTCTGAGTTGAGTTCGAGAATGGAAGTTCGAGAATGAAAGTTCGAACGAGAATGAATTCTCGGAGTTGAGTTGTTACCGGCGGAGAGGCAATAGATTAAATGTTGCTTGGTTTCAAGTTAAGTCTCGCAGCGTTACTTTTTGTAGCACGCAACTTGGAAACTAATCTAGACTTGGAAGACCTCCACAAACAACCCATCTGCAGGAAAACTGCATCTTTGTGCCATACCTCTGTCAAATCAAACCTCCCCTGAATTTCCTCCCATAGTATGTCCTTTGTCTGATCATCGAGCTGCCTCCAATCTTCAAGTAGAACCGAAACATGCTCCCTTACAAGTGGACCAAGGAATGATGAAAGGGTTACTGAACCAGGTCCATAATGTTCGCCAGTTGTAGTGAATTGCACATCAACCTTAACCAGAGGGTCTTTGGCCACTTTCCGCATTTTGGTCAAGCCTCTGGTTCTGTTCTTCTTTGTTATAGCAACCTGTCCCTCAACCTGTTGTTCAACTTCTTCCTCAACATGTTCTTCTGCAACCTGTTGCTCAATTTCTTCCTCAACATGTTCTTCTCTAACCAGTTGCTCAACTTCTTCCTCAACATGTTCTTCTCTAACCTGTTGCTCAACTTCTTTCTCAACATGTTCTTCTCTAACCTGTTACTCAACTTCTTCCTCAACATGTTCTTCTCTAACCTGTTGCTCAACTTCTTCCTCAACATGGTCTTCTCTAACCTGTTGCTCAACTTCTTCCTCCATCACTTGACCAACTTCTTTCTCCATATCTACTACTTCATCAATCCGTCTAGTTTTTCTTTTTATTTCTGTGGCCAAATACTTTTTGTATCGCCTTTCCAATGGGAGTGACATCAATTCCTTGTTGATGCAAACTTCGACGAGGCATTCCTCCTCTAGACAGTTCTCCCCTAGACAGTCCTCCTCTAGACAGTCCTCCTCTAGACAAGTTTCCTTGAAACTTCACCATGTTGGATCTTTGAAACCATAACAAAATCTATTAAAAACAGACTATATACATAAATAAATTCCATTTTAAGAAGACTATATATGTACTAATCCCCTAGTAGGACTCTTTCACAGTCCTCTCTCACACAAAAACCCTCGTCATCAGAGGAATCATTCCCCAACACGTCAACTGCCTCAACTGACGGTGCACCAGAAAATTCTTCCTCTGTCTCTAACTCGTGATATCTCCTCGGTGGCGCCCTCATAACAACATGCCATAGCGAAGAGTCATCTTCTCGGGAATAGAACACCTGTTTAGCTTGGGATGCCAGAATGTATGGATCTAACAGATACAGAGATTGGTTCGTTTTCAGATTAACGATTGTAAACCCTTCTTCTTCCTTGACACCATTCCCTATATTGGCCCAAGTACATTTGAAGATTGGGACTGGAAACATGTGGTAATCCAACATTATTATCTCCTTGATCACTCCATAGTACGCAACTACATCTCCTATCTGTCTACTATCTCGTACACTTGACCGACACATAGTGAAGGCTTCATATGCAACTCCACTGTTCTGAGTCTTTAGCTTTACATCATCCGTGTGAAACCGATGTCCGTTAATGACACATCCCTTGTAAGACTGGGCAACAACCCTTGGCCCACACGCTAACCACCTAAGCTTCGAGGAATGAGCTTCTGAGTTGGTAGGTGTGAGATCCGCCTCCCCCGATACCAACCAGGGTTCAGAGGACGGTCTCAGGAACACGAGACTACGCCAAAAGACAAGTCCAAGTGTTCCATTTCTGGTCGAGAATCCCCAATTGCGTCTCTTCGAATTCAAATCCACCAAGCCAATTGATATCATGAGCTTCTACTTAAAGTTCCTGTAAGGGGGGAAAGGAAGGGAGGAGTGGGGCATGAGTAAATGGAATACTCAGTGAGATGGCTTCTAAACCAGTCTCTCCGCATGGCCACCCATATAGCTCTATGCAGACGAAGACTGACTACCCGCACGACAATTAACAACTATGCATCCTAATAACCAATTCCATTTATCAATACCATTTCCACAACTTAACAATTCTACACAATCTGAAACACATCTTTCCTAGCATTTCTTATCACATAATCCTTATCATTTCTCATTCTCATTTCTCATTAACAATCGTCGTAACAGTCCAGTGAATACCACATCGCATCATTTTCATTTCCACCGTGATCTTACCATCACGTTCATTCATTTCCACTCAACAGGCTATAACGGTCACAGCCTAACAGTTTTAGGTATTCAACATCACAACACAATCATCATCTATGATCATAGTTGCAAGCTAATAAAGAGTAACAGTTGGTAACTAGCAATCAACCTAGACCTCTAGGACCTACCACACCTCCCCAGGGGTTAACTCATCCCCCCCCCCTTCGAGTGACTTCCTACGGGTGCCCTCTCGGGCTACGATCCGTAGCTCCTATGTGACTACCCGGTTACGACCTCTTTGGCTCATTCAGGCAATTGTCCGCTTCCCGGACCCATAGTCACTTATGCCCAGACTCGGCATGACTCAATCCGAAGGCGCCGACACCGATCATGTCTTCCCACGGTCACCGTCCTTTCACGGTCCTTTCTTATTTCTATACCGCTTCGCGTGGTCGCTGTTCGCAGTGACGGCCCTTCTGATTTCTATACCGCCTTATGCGGTCACCGTTCGTTATGACGGCCCTTTCCTTATACCCATTCACTCTAGACGCCCACCCATTCTCGGTGGTCCAAAATGAACTTCAAGCATATTTATTGACACAATAACTTTCACAACAACACAATCAATCCATTAAGTCCTTTAACAAGATGAGTGTTCTTATGCAGCATGGTATATGCAACTAATACCCTAGGATCTTTATGTTCTAGCAACTTAACGAACAACCAGACTAACAAGACTTAATCCAACATCTATATATATAAGAGGACATGAGAAGGGACTGGTTTCGAGACCACCCACCTGGATGGATGATTTGGATCCAGGTCTGGGATCGACCTAGATCTGAGATGCAGATCTGCTCCCGGGAACAAGTAGCGATGAACCAGGACAACATCATTGCCACACCACATCACGTTCAGTCGGGGATGGAGGACGTATCTTTGAGAAAAGAAGTATCTTTGACGGCTGGGGTTTCTGACACACTTTGAGAATTTCTGCAGGAGCTTTCTGGTGGGGAAGAAAAGAGTGGAGGAATCCTATTTATAAGAAGAGAGATAGAAAACCCTAGGTTTAACCCTATTGGGTCATGGGCCCAAAGGGCTTCCAATACAATTTAAAAGAAAATTTTGGGCTAGCGGACCACGGATCTCAAAGTAGGTATCTAAGTAGAACATAAAATTATTAGTGAATCAACAACATGAATGAGCTTCTACGAATATAAATTCATTTGAACATGAAAGTATTAGAGAATTAACCTTTTGCTTTATCCACTGTGCAAACCTCTCGGTGTGGTTTCTCCACAATAAAGTTTCACTTGTTTTGCATCGAACATCCTCAGATTGCAACTCTTCCATATGCATATTGTTTTCCATGAGTCATAAATTACAGTACATGTATTATAATAAAGTAGACAGTAAGGGTGAAACAAGTATGAACTTACGCAATATATGGCTCCATAATTGATGTGTTCAACAACACATACCAATGAGCTATGTCTCTTTCTTTCTCTGAAAGTGTTACTTCTATAGGCTTTCGCAATGGACGTCCTTCAAGTATGAGCTCATCAGGCTCAACGTCTTCATTACATTTTAATGTTTCTTCAACTGGTACAGAATTCTGAAGAAATTCTAAGCAGAAGGCAATGCATTCACCAGCCAAGTATCCTTCAATCATACACGCTTCTGGCCTTGCATAATTTTAAACATATGCCTTAAACTTCTTCATGTACCTAAACATATTCAACTTCATATTAATATACAAAACACATGTCAGAAAAACTAAAGTACATAAGAAAAGTAACAGATAATCAATACCTTTCAAAGGGATACATCCACCGAAAGTGGACAGGTCCACCCAAACGTGCCTCTCTAGCTAGATGAAGGGGAAGGTGGAACATGATTTCAAAAAGCGATGGAGGAAAGAAACGCTTCAATTCGCACATTGTCTCCACAAACTCAAATTCTAAGTTTATTAACTTTTCTGGGTCAATAGAATGCTGGCACAATTTAATGAAGAAATTGCATACACGAGTAACAGCCTTCCTCGTTCCCTTTGGTAGAAAACCTCTCAATGCCATGGGAAGAAGATTCTGCATTAGTACATGATGATCGTGTGACTTCAATCTACCAATGCTAGGAGGATTTACAGAAACACAGTTTGAAATATTTGCACAATAGCCATCCGGACCTCTGAACTTAGATAACCGCTTGCCGAAGCTCTTCTTTTCTTCTTTGGAGAGCTAATAAGCCGCTGGAGGAAAGTATACCATCTTCCCCCGTGTCTCTGTGTGCAAGTTACTTCGAATTCTCATGTCTTCCACGTCTTTTCTTGCTTTGAGGCCATCTTTTGACTTATCACTCCCCATTAATGTAGACAGTAAAGCATCAGAACCGTTGTTTTCCACATGCATGACATCAATGTTGTGGGAAACGGTCCAACAGAAACAGCCCAAGCCCAACATCTCGAAAATACCACAGCAAGATGTGCCATTTTACAGCCAATATTTAAGGAACTGTTTATATGGAAAATCAGCTTAACCATGGGCTCTGATAACATATTAGTGATGGGCTTAACTCACACGCAAAAGCTATCTTTTGGGTGTGAGTTAGGCCCATCACTAATCCATCAATAAAATCAAGTTTGTTCCAAACACTCCACGTCATTAGTACCGATCATACCCAAAAATGAAAATAAGAAGTTGCTGTCAAGGAATCTGAAACATGAAGAAGACCAACATGATTGTTGTTATGTTATAATAAGGATTTACATAGTGGTCAGCTGATATCACATCAAATCAAGCAAATGATCACAGAGGTTTCAGTCGTCACAAAATATAAATAGATCGATAAATTAAATCTCAATCAATAAAGAAGATCAATGAATAAGATGAACTTAAGAGAAGACACAAATGAGAGTTATGAAGACTAGATCTACTGATATACCATGATTTTGATCCACTTTTACTCATGGATTTTACTATATATATCTATGTTTTGGAGTCTTTTAGGTATGTTTTCAGGTTCAAGGGCATTTTGGAGTAAAGTGACGTTTTAGGTGCCATTTGAAGCTTAAAGGAGAGTTTTCCCGAGATGACTTGAAGATCAGACATCGAGGTCGATATCCAGAGTTACATATCGATCGATACACATTGCGTGTAATCGAGCGATGACGCATTTGAAGAAATGACGACGAGATACTCCATAGATCGATGTACACATAGTACCATCGATCGATATCGAGCGTGCAGAAGAAGGAAGAATATTCTCAATCGACTTGAAGCCCAAGATGTCTCAATATTACTATAATGCCCCTGACGAGTTTTTAACCTAATTGTACTCAATATTTATACATTTGCCTATGTGTTTTGGCAAAGTAAGCTTTTACAACATATCATTGTTCTAGTACTTCTTACTTATCAATAAAGTATTCTTTTTATTTCTGTTCTCATCTAAGGTTATAGGATTCTAAGTTTAGAAGAAAGATACAAAGAGATTTGTTATCACGAGGAACTTGATTGTTCGGTCTTCTAAATGAATCTCTATTATTACCTAGGTGCTTTGAATCACTCAGTCATGTCTGAGTAGATTCCGTTGTTAGATTTAGGGTTCAAATAGTTATGAGGGATTAGCCCCAAATATGGACTGTTGAGTTGTATACTCATTATCCTGATGAACCCTAATGCTTATTCTAGAGTAGCTAACTAGAATATGATCTTGGAATTGATTTAATCCATAAATCAGTCTCCTGACATCGTCTTGAATAAGCTAAGATCCTCTAGGGATAAGCGAGAGCCGGTCTATGATCTTGGGGAACACATATTCGATTCGATCTAGAGCTATATCGATCGATACTCAAATAGAGTAATCGATCGACGACACACATATCGATCGATACAAGCTGTCAAACATCGATCGATATTGTCGGCGGACAGATCAATAGACGAGTCTAGTAACGACAGTTATTAGCCAAATCTAAAGAGCCGAAGTTCTTTAGTATATGCAAGCAACTCATTAAAACATTCATAGCATTATAATCATGAACTAGCTGAATAGTAACCTTAAATCTAACTATTTCTCTTATTACTTACAACCCTAAAACATTCTCTTGAGCAATTAATCATTGCTCACAACTGCAATTTACATTTAAACCATTTCAACCTAGCTTAGTCACTAAGGATTACTATATTTTGTGTTCCTTCGCTCCCCGTGAATTCGATCCCTAAGTACTACATCTGAACCTCTTATTTGAGAGAGTAATTCACTCCTAGGGTAATTTGAGTGAGATCAAATTTGGCGCTGTTGCCGGGGAGCTAAGATCGCCATTAGATTTAATTTGATTAGGTCTAGGTTATTTAAATTTCTGCTAAATCACCTTCTGACGCAAAAAAAATTTCTGTATTTTCAGGTACATGCCCAGCAATACCAGAAGCAACAAGAATCATCAACTTGTGTACTCAGAAGACCCTAACAGTTTGGAGCGTAGCATCCGCAAGAATTTACGTTCCACATCGATCGACATTACCTCTTCTTTGTCGACCGATACACCGACATCGATCGACATCAACACCCGTTTGTCGACTGATACTGCTCTACCACAGTCGACCGAGACACCTTCTTTGTCGACCGATACTCGCCGCACTTCATCGTTCGACCACCGACCGTCGACCGATACTCTTCATCCGACATCGATCGATATAGATCACCTAACATCGATCAATACTACCCGACTAGCTATGGTAGCGCCTATTATTCTCAGAACCGATGAGAATGGAGACCTGCGTGATCAAGATGGTCACATGCGTAATGCAGCAGGTCAGAAGCTGAATGCTCAAAAGAAAATCATTCCTGAGCAAGACACTACAGACTTCATCCAACCTGCAGATGAAGCCAACGGAGCTAGAACCCTGGCTGATTACAACCGTCCCGATCAGTTCTATACCAACCGATCGGCCATCCGCCCTTCTGCTATTCAGAGAGGAGATTTGGAGCTCAAGCCGCAGTACTACGGTCTCGTAGGACAGATACCCTTCTGTGGGTTATCTCATGAGCATCCTATGGACCATCTGGAAAGATACGAAGATATTATATCTTCCATCCAAGCTAATGGAGTCCCTGAAGACTATCTTTTCTGCAAGCTTTTCAAATACTCTCTATCAGGAGAAGCTTTGCAGTGGCTGCGACAACTACCACCAGGTTCCCTCACTACCTGGAAGGACATCAAAAACGCATTCCTGCGCAACTTCTTTGATGAGTCACGTGCTGAGGACTGGAGAAGGAAAATTGCTACATTCACTCAGGAACCTGGAGAATCTTTCAAGGATACCTGGAACAGATTCAAGTCCTACCAGCGCGACTGCCCACATCACAGATACAACAACGTGCAACTACTCTGCACCTTCTACAGAGGCATCGCTCTAAAATATCAAATGGCTCTGGACACTGCTAGTGAAGGAAATTTCAGCACAAGGAATCCACATGACGCTGTGAAGTTAATTGATAACTTGGCTTCAAGCAACAGCACGAAGAACACCGTCAAAGCAAAACCTGTATCATTCCTTGGGAAGGAACATATTAATGAATTTCAATCACAGCTGGATAATGTTCAGAAGCTGCTTAACAAGCAGATTTGCTCAGTTGAGGATGCAGAAACCGCAGAGGATCAAGTAGACGAAGATGTGAACTGGATCAGTGGAGCTGGATATCAGAGATCTGGAAACCAAAGAGGAAACAGAAACTTCTCAGGACAGAGGAGCAACTACAGTTCGCAGAAACCTTCCTACAATAGCAGCAACCCCAACAACAATAGGAGCTACGGAAACTCATTTTACACCAATCCACCCCCACCCACCCAGGAAAGCAAGCTAGAAGAAATGGTAGAACGAGTTCTAGAGACACAACAGAAGCTCCAGGTGGATTTCAACGGGAAGATTGACTCTGTCTACACTACTCTAAATTCAAAGCTTGATACTTTGAATACCTATGTGAAGAGGGTGGAGACTCAAGTAGTTCAGACAGGAGAGGCTTTGAAGAAACAAAAAGCCTTGGCAAGAGCACCAGGAGAGCCTACTACTCACCACCACGTCAATCCCATCATAGATGATGATTTCTGGGAGGAAGTTCCCCAGGATAAGCTGCAAAATTCGACAGATGACGCCTCGCCTGAAGCCGGATTTGACTCATATCGACCGACATCATCGGCTCGACATCGCTCGATATCACCAAAAGCAAAGCGATAGATAAACTTTGACGAATATCGATCGATAGACTTCGAGGAACCCTACAACGAGTGCAATTCAATCAAAATCATGTCACACGAAGCCTTTGCAGCCAAACACCCACAACCACCCACCGGTATGGACGTCAACCGATCTTCAGACCCCATCGATCGATACAAAGACCTTTCCATCGACCGATCCGGAGACACCAAAATCGACCGACACACAGCAGTAGCTATCGATCGATATACTATCCCTCACCGCCGAGTGCAACTACCAAAGATCGATGTAGCACGACTTAATGCACTCCGGGAGCAGTCCAAACTTTCCAAATCCCTTCCTACAGCCATATTGAAGAAACCCACGGACATCATTAAACCCATGGAGCCAGAAAAGGAAAACCTAGGAAGAGTCTTACGAAAAAGGAAAGAGAAGATTGCCAAGCACCTTAAAAGGGGAGCTAATGAAGCAGAGATGGAAAACTTCAGGAAATGAGTTCTAAGGATCCCTGCAGAGAAACCCTTTGAAGAAGCCTACTTTTCTCACAGATTGTGGATGTTCTTCAGAGAGACCAAGGAGACAAAAGAAGACATCAAGAGGATGTTTCACCAAGTTCGTGACAGCTTGAAGAAAAGGATCACACTACCAAAGAGGAGCGATCCAGGGAAGTTCACAGTACTATGTTCCATCAGGGGCATTGAATTCCCTCGTGCCTTATGTGATACAGGATCAGGAGTCAGCATCATACCTAAGATCATGGCAGACCACCTACATCTGAAGATAGAGCCTACTGATGAGACATTCATCTTTGTTGATTGTTCTCAACAGAACTCTGGAGGCATAATTCGAAATCTTGAGGTACAAATTGGAGACGCCATCATCCCTACAGACTTCCACGTCCTGGATGTCAAGCTGAACTTCAAAACATCCCTACTGCTTGGAAGAGCTTTCCTAGCCACAGTCGGAGCTGTTTGTGACCTAAAGTTCAACAAGCTCTGCCTAACCCTAATAGATTCCACCACCCTCTATGATCCCGTCCAGGTCATCAAGTTACCAGGCAAAGAGACCACAAAAGTCGTAGCAGCTTGTTTCTGTTCCCATGAGTACGATTCCATGGCTGAGTACGAAACCAATCCGGTTACATCGACCGATGAGAGCAACATCCCATCGCCCGATACCCATACCATCTCATCGACCGACGTGGCTAACACCACATCGATCGATAGACAGCCCTTTTGGAGGAACAACGCTGAAACCCTAGCTTCAACAGACAGAATTATTGTGGAGTTTCCAGATAGAGATTTCGAGCCAGCTACATCAGAACCGGACGACTACTTACTTTTAGAGGAGGAATATGATGAAGATTACGAGGAAGAACAAGCTACAGAGTACAGATTTATTCGTGAAGAAGAAGATGGACACCCTTCCCACACCTTCAGATTCAACGCATCGACCGATGTACGCAAGCCTTCATCGACCGATATGCCACCAAGAAGATCGCTCAAACGACCCTATCAACCATCAAGCGATCCTATCGACTTTATATCCATTTACACACCATGTACGGATATAAGAGACGGAGACTACTCAATTGGAAGTTGGGCAAGCGACTACAATGAGAGTTTTGCGGTAGAGGCAATTCCACTGCAATACGCAATTCAGCCTGAGGAAGTCCCATCGACCGATACGTTTCAACAACAATCGATCGACAACCGTCAGCCCACATCGACCGATGCACCTGATACAGCATCGCCCGATACTACCACTACACCATCCGAGGTACAAATAAATAATATTGATTTTGGTTATCTAACTCCGGATGAGTTTGGTATTTTCAGAGATCCAAAAGGCAATGCACGAGCAATGGATGGGAGAATCATCCCAATCACAAAGAAGGACATAGGAGACATCCTTCAAACCGCCAACGGATCCATAAACCTCTTCAAACAACTACCTCACACCCCTGTCCATCAGCACCATCAGCACATCAGCACAACCACAGTATCCAATCAAGACGGAGCTATAGCTGATCATCTCAACACGGAGGATTCAGAATCTCAGCACATATCGATCGATAGACACAACCGTCTATCGTTCGATAGGCACCGTGAGATGGGCAGACGAGCTTTCAAAGATGGAATTCGACGCTTCTCATGGGAGAAGAAGGACGAATTTGGAGTTTTCAGAGATGAATTTGGATATGCTAGAGGAGTCAATGGAGACATCATCCATGTTTCAAAGGAGGCCATAGAGGAGTTACTTAACAGAGCATCACTATTTGATTGGTCTTGTTTTTGCTTACCCATACATGCAGATCACTTCAACAAGGCAGAACCTACAGAGAAGCTCTACACAGAAGCTGAAGTCCAAAAAATGATCTATGAGGCCAAGAGTCCTTACATCTGGCAAACCTTTACCTATCCACATGAAATCGAGAGAGCCCGATCAGAACTCCAATCTGAAATCAACTGGATACAGAGCGCTTATGATCTTCAAAAACAGAAGAAGGACGCCCTAGAAGAAGAAGTATCCACTCTCCGTTCGAAGTTGGAAACCAACATGCCACCATCGACCGATGCTGGACATAATCCATCGACCGATCCTACACCGTCGATCGATGCAGACCTACGCGCATCGAACGATAGACGTTTGCAGAACACCTACAGCAAAGAAGAAATCACTAATCTCATCAGCAACATCTATCACGACATCAAACGAGAAGAGGCAACCACCACCAAGGATCTAGAAGACAAATATCAGCAGCTCAGCAACAACTTCACCTCATTCAAGGAGCGCACATCAACAATGGCAGATACCATGGATCACATCATCAAGACTCTACACCACACACACCAAACGATGAAATCCTTCTACACCAGCAAGAAGAAAATAACTGATGAGATGATCCCACCAACAGAAAATCGACTACAGGAGGTTGAAGATACATTGAGAGAACTCTGCGAGGATTACAGACGCTCAGCATCGACCGATACGACACATAGTCCATCGCCCGATATGAACTACAGCGAGTTCTGCACCAAAGCCGATTTGGAGAAAACAGTTCAAGATCTCTTCACCATGATCCAAGAGGTTGGAGATTCTTCCTACCAAAGCTTTGAGGAACTATGGTTTCCAGTGCAAAGCGACGTCAAGAGCATGGAGAACACTATAGAGAACATCCAGAAGGAAATCAAGCCCATCTCCAGACAACTCGCGGATAGACCAGCACCATTAACATCGACCGATATACCAGACAGGACATCGACCGACAGACCTACACCAGCGTCGATCGATATGGACTACCCGAGATCGATCGATAGGCTCATGGTACAAAGGAGAACATTTGAGAGACTCAATGACATACAAGAAGAACTCGGTGATCTATCCCAACACGCATATCCAACATTCAGAAACCACCAGTTCTACATTGAGAGCAATGCAGAAGGTCTAGAACGTCTGCGCAACGAGGTCACTGAATTAAGGGAGAAACTAACCAGAGGAGATAAAGCCACAAGAAGCTTCTTCACCACTTGGTTTGGAGAGAAACATGGAGAGAACACGGATGAGGCTTGCTATTCAGCAAGTGTCATGAACTCAACTCACTAGCCTCAACACTACCATATTCAAGCTAAAAGACTATAATAAACCGCTGAGTGGGAGGCAACCCACTGTTAGGTATTTTCTTACTTAGTTAAATCTGATTTATGTTTTTATTTTTCGTTTCTCATTTTTGTTTTTAATTTTTTCAGATTATAAACGATTACCATCCCTATCGACTGATACGATCATGTCGACATCGCTCGACATATTCCTATCCTTATCGATCGACATAGACGACTCACTATCGCTCGATACGTAACCACTGTCAGGTATATCGTTCTAATTTTCGATATCAGTACATTCCTTATGATTTATTTATGCCCTAATCCGACTATTATACACTGGGGACAGTGTATGATTTAAGTCTGGGGGAGATTACTGATGCTACCTTACCTTTTTGATTTCACCAAAATGTTTTCAAAATTGGTTTTATTGAGTCAAGAAAGGGACTAGGATATTTTTAAAAAAATTTATTTTTTATCTAACCACTCTTTAGCACCATTCTTAGATCTGTTGATTGCAGAAAGTACTATAGATGCTAAAGTGGATCAACTGTCACCTATGACAACACTTCTCATGATTGTTTGGAAGAACCAAAGCTTATCTCCAACCTAACCTGACAATCTATTGCTTGTCTTGGGGCTTGGTATACAAGGGATCGGAATCCTCCTGCAAGTCTGGAAGGTAATAGTCTGTGTGCTTCTGATTCCCTTCCCTCTCTCTCTTCAGCATCCTAAGGAAAGAGAGAAATTATTTGTATAAAGATGTGATATGATATCTTGAGAAGTAGAGGGGTAGGAGTGATTCCTGCGACCCCATTATTCTACTTTAAAAGATTGATCAAAGCGAGAGGTAGGATTGATTCCTGCGACCCCACTATTTGCTTATTCAAAGGTATGTGTTACTAAGTCAATGAGATAACGCAAAGATAGCCTTTGTGGCAATCAGTGTTCATCAAAATTTGAAACTATGAGGATCCAGAGAAGAGAGATAAAAGGGGGAAGAAAGGGATCAGAGAAGACTTGCCTGTGTGTTCAGAAACTTGCTTGAGTTGAGTCCATGTGTTTCTTGATCGATATCCCCAAGGTAAATCCTGCACTTTTATTTTTATGCATAAATGAGATCAGTAGAGGGGATAGACAGACAGGATTGTTAAGAAATTGGGCTAGGAGATTTAGTTGCTAAGCTAGGATATGGCATAGTGTACTCATGTGATTAATAGGCATAAGATGCGGCTTGCAACAAAGTAGAGGTGATGATCCTAAAGTTAAGATTTAAATTGAGTCCCTGCTATTTTCAAACTTCTTTCTAAGACTACCTGTGTGTTTGCTTGAGGACAAGCAAAAGGTTAAGTCTGGGGGAGTTGATATACCATGATTTTGACCCACTTTTACTCATGGTATTTATATGATTTTACTATATATATATATCTATGTTTTGGAGTCTTTTAGGTATGTTTTCAGGTTCAAGGGCATTTTGGAGTAAAGTGATGTTTTATGTGCCATTTGGAGCTTAAAGGAGAGTTTTCCCGAGATGACTTGAAGATCAAACATCGAGGTCGATATCCAGAGTTACATATCGATCGATACACATTGCGTGTAATCGATCGATGACGCATTTGAAGAAATTACGACGAGATACTCCATCGATCGATGTACACATAGTACCATCGATCGATATCGAGCGTGCAGAAGAAGGAAGAATATTCTCAATCGACTTGAAGCCCAAGATGTCTCAATATTACTATAATGCCCCTGACGAGTTTTTAACCTAATTGTACTCAATATTTATATCTTTGCCTATGTGTTTTGGCAAAGTAAGCTTTTACAACATATCATTGTTCTAGTACTTCTTACTTATCAATAAAGAATTCTTTTTATTTCTGTTCTCATCTAAGGTTATAGGATTCTAAGTTTAGAAGAAAGATACAAAGAGATTTGTTATCACGAGGAACTTGATTGTTCGGTCTTCTAAATGAATCTCTATTATTACCTAGGTGCTTTGAATCACTCAGTCATGTCTGAGTAGATTCCGTTGTTAGATTTAGGGTTCAAATAGTTATGAGGGATTAGCCCCAACTATGGACTGTTGAGTTGTATACTCATTATCCTGATGAACCCTAATGCTTATTCTAGAGTAGCTAACTAGAATATGATCTTGGAATTGATTTAATCCATAAATCA
This sequence comes from Hirschfeldia incana, assembly GCA_026261945.1. Taxonomy (NCBI): domain Eukaryota; kingdom Viridiplantae; phylum Streptophyta; class Magnoliopsida; order Brassicales; family Brassicaceae; genus Hirschfeldia; species Hirschfeldia incana. The sequence continues at coordinate 93,934 of JABCMI010000103.1, forward strand.
GTCTACTGACATCATCTTGAATAAGCTAAGATCCTCTAGGGATAAGCGAGAGCCGGTCTATGATCTTGGTGAACACATATTCGATTCGATCTAGAGCTATATCGATCGATACTCAAATAGAGTAATCGATCGACGACACACATATCGATCAATACAAGCTGTCAAACATCGATCAACATTGTCGGCGGACAGATCAATAGACGAGTCTAGTAACGACAGTTATTAGCCAAATCTAAAGAGTCGAAGTTCTTTAGTATATGCAAGCAACTCATTAAAACATCCATAGCATTATAATCATGAACTAATTGAATAGTAACCTTAAATCTAACTATTTCTCTTATTACTTACAACCCTAAAACATTCTCTTGAGCAATTAATCATTGCTCACAACTGCAATTTACATTTAAACCATTTCAACCTAGCTTAGTCACTAAGGATTACTATATTTTGTGGTCCTTCGCTCCCCGTGAATTCGATCCCTAAGTACTACATCTGAACCTCTTATTTGATAGAGTAATTCACTCCTAGGGTAAATTGAGTGAGATCATCTACAATCGCCACATAAATATGATTGAGAATTGCGAGAGAATAAAAACAAGAATCTATGGAAAATAAACAGTGACAGAGATGTGGGAGAAAAAATAGATAGCTCTAATCCCGTACGGGATCAGATTTACTGATCTTGTGAAGAAAGTCAAAGTAAAGTTACAAAGCAAAAGGAAAAAGGCGATGATGAAAAGTTTGTTATACATTATGTTATATATATTATTTGGTTAGGTAAAAAGAAAACTAACCAATACTCACTATTTGCTAAACTGATGAATAAAAACCGGTTATCCTAATACATGTGTAAATATTCAATACAAAATGCTAGTTTCAAAGAGTGTGTACCCTCCAATTGGTTCCCATCGAGTTTGGAGTTTTCGGGTGTTGGACTTGACCAATATAGGTATTTGTAATTTTTTTCTCTGATTTTGGAGCGGTTCATATCAGGTCCTGGTTAGTACGGATCTAATTTAATAGAACCGTAAGCTTTTCCATTTTTGGCTATAGTTCGGTTTGGGTATTTAGTACCCGGAGTACCCAAATTGCACCGAAAAACCCAGAAGATACTGAAACTCGAAATATAATCCAAAAACTATAATCTAGTTTCATACTACATTGACCAAGAAAAGGGACTCCTATACCCAAAAAAAAGAGGGATCGACAATTCTGCACCTCGACTTTAGCAGTAGCAACTAACCAAGGGTTTTCCGACCTATAACTAAGCTGAAAAAACAACTCTAAAAGATCAATAAAACATTACTTTTAATTTTTTCTTTCTTGTTTATGTTAACTTAGTACCACAAAGAACCATGTTTTATTTTATCCTAACAGTTTGGTTTGGATATTTAGTACTCGACGAACCGAACTGCATTGAAAAAATCTAGAAAATACCAAAACTCAAAAATACATGAATAATATAAAAAATCACAAATTTAACCGGAAAACCCAAACACTATATTCGAAAGCACAAAGCCAAAACTTAAAAAAATATCCATAATACCAGAACTTCCTAAAGTTTTGTTCATTCGGGTAGTTGATCGGGTCTTGGGTAAGTCATGGATTTGAACCGAGACTCGCAAATATATTATAGACCCGGACCCAAAGCGAACCTTTATTTTCAGATCATTTTTTGGATTTTAAAATTCTGGTAATAATCTTGGCATAATTGAAATCCAGTCTGGAACGAAACTCTATTAAGGTAATAGAAAATTCCTTATCAAAAAATTCATATAAACCATCATTCTATAATTGTTCATATTGAAAAATCATAACATACATTTATATATAGTATATTTTTTTAGAAAAATAAACAAATTCAGAAAGTCATATGCGTAAAGAGAGGAAGTCAAATGGTTTGTTTTTTTTGGGATATTTTTCAAAAGAATCAACAAAAATGGAAGAGTTGCCCTGACAGCTAATTGTATATTGTCTTTGTTCTTACTCAATTTTCTTTCATTGTATTCAACCATAAATATTACATTCCATTTTTATTACTTAATACTATGTATACCTATAAAATAAAAATTAAATTTAAAATATATTTTATACACATGTCTAAATTTCATGACGATAAAATCTAATTTTTGTAATATAAAAAGCGTACTTGCTTGTAATAAGATACATACATCGTCTAGCATACATTATCTCTCATTTTCATCAAAACCTCTACAAAGGTTAAATTTCTAATGCCGATAAGAAATATAACCGAGGATGGAGATAAAATTCTCTTTACGCAGCAACAAACTTTTGTAATCAGCTCTCCTCGCAATGAATTTCCGCCGAGTACTAATGTTCTGGTTGTTGATGCCAATCTCAGCACTTTACTTGATATAAAGGAAAACATGGAACGCTGCGCCTATCAAGGTAACTCTCTTCTTACATAGTTACATAAATATATATATATGGTACACAAAAACTTACTTTATATTTCATTCTAAAATATATTATCTCTATTACTTTGCTCCAATGGTTCATTTTATTATTGTATATCATTGGAGATGGTCTAAAAAAGTTTTTAAATTTAGGGTGTGTGGTTTATACTTATGTGTTTTATCGTTATCCAGTGACGGCTTATGCGGACGCCGAAGAAGCTATTGCGTTTCTGACAAAATCTAAACATGAGATTAATAATGTACTTTGGGATTATCATATTCCTGGAATTAATGGACTCAAAGCTCTCGCAATAATTCGTTCAAAGATGGATCTTCCTGTAATAAGTATGTATATCGTGCATTAAATTTTTACTTTTCAAACTATTATAAACAAAATTCTCTTTATTCGATAAAATATAAAATTTATTTAAGATTTTGTGTAGTTATGTCTAATGACGATCAGGAAGAATCGATGATGGATGCAGTGGTACATGGTGCATGCCACTATGTTAGGAAACCCATTAGAAAAGAGATCATAGCCACCATATTGCAACACATTTTACGCAAGAGGATGATGGCTAAACTTGGTATAGTTCCACCGGTTGTTCAGGATGACTGTTCAAGGCAAGACAAAGATGACTCCGTGACTGCAGACCAAGATGATAGTGAGCAGAACATCGATAAGATAGAAGAGAAAAAAGCGAAGAAACAAAGAATAACATGTATAGAAGAAACTCAACCACTGCAATCAGATTTGGTTAAGAGTAACGACTCAGACCAAGACAACGAGGATTCCAGGAGCGTAAGCATTACAACTGTGAACAAAGCATCAATAAGAAAAGAGAGATTTTTTTTAAGAAACAACTGATATCTTGGACTGGAGATCTTCAACAGAAATTTCTCAAAGCCATCAAACTAGTTGGTGGGCTTAGAAGTAATATAACTATTCTAAAATCTCTAGTCGTTCAGTTTATTTATTATTTCACTTTTATTTACTATTTATTTTTGAATGCAAGCGCAGAAGCTAGTCCAAAGGTACTTCTCAAATGCTTGCAAGACCAGAACATCGAAGGACTCACTAGAAACAATGTGTCCAGTAATCTTCAGGTTACAAGAAAAACTATTATATATTTTTTTATTGTGACAATTAAACTAGGATTCTGCATATATGAATAATACAAATTCTACATCAATTGTGTTGTCGTGCAGAAATATCATCTAAGTCTTGAGAAGAACCAAATTCCTCAACAGTTTCGAGAGTTTGGTTGGTCTAGTTTGCGTAGGCCTTCCCCTTTCTTAGGTATGACCAAGGGTTTCATTGCACCATCGTCCCTTATGAATGGTCGTCCAGCTGTTTACCCGGTCCAGGACAATCAGTATCAAAATGGTTACTCGGCAATGACCAACAACCAGTTCGTGACCAATAATATGTCTGGTTTTCCCTACTTGAACAAGGATCACCATCTCCAGCAGCAGCATGAACAACCACAATATGATCAGCTCCATAATCAGGTGAATTACATGATGAGAATGAGTGAACCCCAACAAGCTTATAATGGCATCGGTTTACCAGATCTCGAGTCGTCAATTTATCCAAGTTTGACTTACTATCCAAACGAGTTTCTAATCGATGGCTACAATTTCAGCAACTGATATTAGCTTCTCTTGAAGATGGTCTTTGTAGGAGATTATTTGGTTTCAAGGAAAATTCAAGATTGTGTGGTACTAATCAATGCGTAAGGGAAAATGAGCATGTCTTGTTCGTTGCAAGGAGCTTAATAACTATTATATGTATGAAATGTTTTTCTTTGTTTTTAATAAACTTTTTATTTATGAATATTTCTTTTTGTTTGAATAGACTTAGTTATAGCTTATAAAATGAGATGCTTGCATATTCTTATTATTCATAAGTAGAACTTAATCCGCGCGCCCGTGAGTTTTGATTTATCTTATGTTCAACGTAAACTCATAAATCACTGATTTTATTAAAACAAATCTCATGTATATTTAATGTTTTGTAATTTACATATAGAGTAGAATATACTATTTTATAATATATATGTTTGATAGTAATTTTTTATTTGTACATAATATTATATTAAAATTTTAATAGTTTGTTGCGATTTGATGTAATTGTACTATTCATATATTAATCTGTTGTTTTTTGTTAATTTATTTTAAAATGAAACAACATACAAAAAATTTTAAATTTTCATTAGTTTTCTGTGAATTTTCATAAAATTTATGATATTTTATTTTCTTGAAAATTGAACTGTCAATTTTTTTATATTGACTAAACTAAAATAGGTGTTTTGCTCGCACATGCATGCATAATTTTCTTATGAAAATTATTAATTTTTGCTTTTTTAATTCATAAAACAACATGAGAAATTATTATTTATGCTTTTAAGAAGTTTAAATCAAACATCAAATTATTTAAATAGGATAGGACATCCAGTAAAATGTATATACTTATTATCGTGTTTAAGTTTTTTATAACATTCACATATTAGAAATCTTTTAGAATAGACTTTTATAAAAAAATTTTTACTTGATTAATACTTAATTATATATTGTTTTATATCTTATTTTTATAATAAAAAATATTATTTCAAGGTAACAACACAATTTATAAGAATTATCTTATTTTTGAAAATATAAAATATTAGTCAAGATAACAACACAATATATAGGAATTATCCTTTTTAAATCTAATATTATTAATATATATATATATATATATATTTTAATTATTGTGGAACCGCAATTCGCACCGTCAAATTATTTTATAAATATGGAAATTATGAAAACCCTAATTTCTCTGAGATCCTGAATATCTGCTAAACCACACGCCAAGCAATCAGAACATGAAATAAAACGAGAAAAATAAGAAATCGTAATGAAAAGAGAGCAAAATAGAATCTTATTCCCGTATTCGCGTTTGAGCGTAACAACAAGGTAAGGTGCCTGGGATACGAGAGCTGTTGGCGAGATTCCTAGTTCTAAAACCCGAAGGCGGCTAAACCTAATTGAGTCGCAGCTCGAATGAAAAAAACGAAAAAATGCTTAAATTGCTCTAAGTGCTAGTTTGCTGTGAAAGGTTCTATATGCTGTGCCTCTCGTCACGAACTCCTTATATACTCCCTTCTAGGTCGGTTTACGCATTCCCTTTTTGCCCTTAAGCTGTCATAGTCCAAAAATAGATATATTCTATTTTTTCGATCTTCATGATTATCTGCGGACACTTTCAATTTATCCGTGGAATTTGATATTTATCTTTCCAAGCATAACCGTCATAGCGTTTATGGGTTTAAAAAATCATAAGTGGGCCTCGAATCAAGTTTTAGGACTCTTTGGACCGTATTTTGATTTGGGTCGTTTATTATGGTTTCATCGATAAAGACAATCTCCGTGTTTTTTATCGCAAAGCCAGACTAGTGATCCCACTTGATCGGGAATCAAGAAAATGGTAAAGCCATGGCTTGCGGAAGGTTGTAATGAGGATAGTCGAGACTGAATAGTTTTACGTTGTATTGTCATTTCGGAAGATTTCGGATGCTACGAAAGGACCGTGATGCATCCATGTTTGGTTGCTATAGCGACCGAGCTTTGCTCGTAGCTCGGTTGCTATAGCGACCCAGCTTTGCTTGCAGCGACCAAGATTTGCTTGTAGCGACCCAGCTTTGCTATAGCGACCCAGCTTTGCTTGTTGCTCGGTCGCTATAGCAACCCAGCTTTCTCTGTAGCTCGTAGCTCGGTCGCTATAGCGACCGATCTCGTGCTGCGGACCGAGACCCTTGCTCAAGTATCAGTGCTTGTTGTAACGATAAGATGCTTACGACTTTCTTTACGGATGCTTGGATCAATGATAGCATTGTGTTGCTGTTTTAAGAACTCGTTGTTTTATTCTCGAGGTTGTTCGAGCTCTTTAAAAAAAGATTTTTCCATAAACTTTTCGTAAGAATTCTTTTTTATGAGAATGTAAATATCTTACGCTAACTTTTACAGGCATTTGGACGTTAACTTTGTCGTGTCCGATTTCGGCCCCAACAGTCCCCTCGACCATTGTCGAGTGGATCGATGCTCTGGCCATTGGAGCTTGTTTCGATGTCGCAGACATATCTTTTCAATAATTTATCGTAAAAATTAGTTTAAGTAATTTTTACGAGAGTTATCTTTTTCGAGAAATATTTTCGAACTTTAATTTCGTCGTGACCTTTTTTGACCCCAATAGTTATATATTATTTGATCAAATTCATAAAAGGTAGTATCGATATTAACTGCTCTAACTTTTAGTAACGGATGTATTAATCAGTAGCTATAAAATATTGATACTCGCATCTGCGGACCAAACACCTAGTAGCCTATATACAACATTAAGAGATCTTGATATCATACGGAAATATAGGAAATATATCATTATCAAGACCATAATTGAACTTACCTAAAAATCCTAGGAGGTTTGCCATCATCTGCGCGAGAATCTTCTTACAAATACTTTTTAGTTTATTTTTTATTAATTAATTTTTTTTTAATAGTTTAAAACAAACATCAATTTGTTTATATATAATCAAGATTTTCATCAAAATATATATATATATATATATATATATATATGTTTATTATGTGCTGATATATTAAAAATACTCACATATAAGAACTATTTTAGAATATATCTTTACAAAAAATATTTTGTTTAATTAGTATTTAATTTAATTTTTATACATCTTTACAAAAATTATTTTGTTTGATTAGTATTTAATTATATTTTTTATATCTTAATGTTTTAAATTTTATAATATGAATATTATTTCCAGATGATAACACAATATATATAAGAATTATCTTAAGTTTAAATCGGTTTTTATTTTAAACAATTTATTATATTAATTTATAATTAATTATCTAATAGATTAGATAAATATAAAATTATTAATATAAATACGTTTTTAATTAAATAATATCTAACTTTTAAATAGGTTTGTATTTTAGAATTTTTATATTAATTTATATTCAATTATCTAATATAATAGATAAATATAAAATTATTAATAAACATTCAAGAGTTTCATCAAAGAATATATGTTTATCATGTGCTGAAATATTAAAACACTCACATATTAGAACTATTTTAGAATATATCTTTCCAAAAATATTTTATATCTTAATGCTTTAAATTTTATAGTATGAATAATATTTCCAGATAATAACACAATATATAAGAATTATCTTAAATTTTAAATATTTTTTATTTTATTTTAGACAATTTATTATATTAATTTATAATCAATCATCTAATATAATATGTAAAAATAAGATTATTAATAAAATTTCATTTTTAATATATAATATTTTTTATATAAAATTCATTAATGGTAACATCGTATCTAGCCACTTGAACTTTTAACGTGAGAGCTCCGTAGCGAAAAATCACTTTGCAGATAATTTAAAATAATAAATTATCTAATATAATAGATAAATATAAAATTCTTAATAAAATTTCGTTTTTAATTACATAATAATTTTTATATAAAATTAATTAAGGGTAACATAGTATTTAGCCTCTCTAACTTTTAACGTGAGAACTTCGTTTCGAAAAATCACTTCGCATATAATTTAACGTGAGAGCTCTGTTGCAAAAAATCACTTCGCATATAATTTATAATAAATTATCTAATATGATATATAAATATAAAAATTATTAATAAAAATTATTTTTTAATTATATAGTAATCTTTATATAAAATATAAAATTCATTAAGGGTAACTTCGTATTCAGCCACTCTAACTTTTAACGTGAGAGCTTCGTTGAGAAAAATCATTTCGCAAATAATAGTATAGATAGATAGATAAGGTAATACTATTTAAAAATTCTTTAATTTAATGTATATACTATTATAGTTGAGTTCATGTTATTATTTTTACCACATAGAAACAACAAACAAATTAATTATTTTAATTTATATTGATATTAAATGCAGTAGAAAAATCTGTAAATAAGAAAATAAAATACTTAAAACCATATATATTAAAAGAGAAGCATTACAACATTTGAATCATTGCACATGTCATCACAAGAATCAATTTCAAAATCTTTAGAAAAATAAATTGATCTATTTAAACATATAATATACTTTTCATTAATCTAATCTTATAATTAATTAGTAATATAAAAATATTCTTCATTACTTACTTTAATAGAACATATGAAATTACCTAATCTGATCAAAGTATATATGATAATTAATAATCTTAAATAAATAATTGATAATAATTTATACATCCTCAACCATTTTTGTTTTATATCAGTTAAAATTTGTGACTGTCATGTTAACTTCTGGATCGGAATGAAAACAAATACCAACGAATGGTCTTTAGCTTTAATATTAGGAGATGTGGAAGATCAATCTAATCCAATGGTCAATATTAGAATATACATCAATATACTAGAATATAAAATTTATCATTATCTATTATATACTATTCCATATTATTTTAGGAAATTGGTTTGATTTATTCTCTATATAAACTATGCATCTTGTAACATTATTTTCATGAAAGTCTAATATAATTCTTCCATAAACATTTTTGTGTTCTTTACTCTCATAAATTTGTCATTCAAAAGTAATGGAAGCATCAGCTTCCGGCTGCTACAACAAATACATAATTTCCGGCCATTTTCCAAATGTTTTTAGTAGCTAAGATGGTTAAACTAGCTGGCTTTTTAGTTATAGGTGATACGTTCAAAGTCAGATTACAGCCTTTTTTTGGTTTTGCTTCCAGCCAATATTTGTTTTGGGTTTTTCAGGACCGGACCTACTTTAACAAAAACAAAAACGATAATGGACTAGTGCTCTGCATATCCATGGATTTCTAGCTGAGTTCGCCATGAGAGCTTAGTTAGTTTCATACTCAAAGCTTCATTCATTCTTGTAACTGGTTCGTGTTATCAATAAGAAGACGTTACTGTGAGTTTCAGAGAGAGCGGAGTTGAAAACTCTATCATAGTAACAGGTGCTTGACTCAATGTACCACAAAAAGTATAATAAATGGAATTTGTGTAAGAAAAGTCAAGGTTCAGCTAAACTGACTAGAAGCAACAAACCTCTCTTAATCACCCTGTTCCATTGGACGTAGTCTTAGTGAAACTACAAGTCCTCACCAATCAAAATGCTTGATCGCAATCCACTCCAAAACACGTCCCATCTCTTTAATTCATCAATGACAATCCGTGACTAGGTTTATCTCTCTAGCAGACGTACACACAACTGCAAAGGAGATTGTTATAAATCAACTGCATTTTTTTTTCTTTTAAACAGCGTTATAAATCAACTGTAACGCGCGCAAAGTAGCATCTATTACTATTATTGAAAAAAAAACGTCGCCTGAGAGATTCGAACTCTCGGGGTAAAATCCCATGTACTTAGCAGGCACACGCCTTAACCACTCGGCGAAAGCGACTTGTTGTTAATTTCTCCATAAATCACCTAACTTTTAACATAAGAGTTTCGGTTGTTTGTTAACGAGAACACAATCAAAAGCTAATAGCTTTTGGTTTTGGTCAACAAAACAGGTTATAGACTTACAGCTAAGTAAAATATACAACTTCCACTTCAATGAGGCAAATACAGTTGCGGATGAACAAAGACATCACCCAACATGAATCCAAAAGTCACAAAGTAAGCACACTATGACTTAAGATCAACTGAGACTACACTAAACACAACTTGGTTATAACTTATAACAAACAATAGTGTAGCTAGTTATAGTATATCTCTGACCGGTTATCTCTCTATTACAAGTACCTAGAGTGAAGATCAACCATCTAGCTTCAGGCTCTTCATAAACTTACAAACTTGGGAATCTTTAAGTAGGTTTCGATGCTTTGTCATGGGCTATGTCTTCAACAATCACAACTATATCTCGAGACTTAGATCCTGAACCCAATGATACTAGTCTTCTTTTTACCCCCAATACCCTTTTCATATAACATCAAATAGCGACGATGCAGTTTGAGAATGATTCACCTCTTAACTCTCATAATCATCAGTTATGACTAATGGCTTAACATGAAGGTGGGGATATATACATTGCTCATCATCAAAGGTCTTAGTTTCTACTTATTCCGAAGATATTTACCACAAGGATAAACACTAACCATTTAATTAAAGATTACATATATGAGAGGCAAAACCAAGAAAAGTCACAAATTCTATACAAGGTTTCTAGAAAATTTCACACTCTTCATTTACATAGGATTTCATTTTTCCTTTTGCCTCAGAGACATCATCAGATACTCAAGAACTTGTGTTTGTAGAATTCATCAAACGAAAGACGAGTAACTGCAGAACAATACGGTAAACAGAGAACTGAATCTACAGCGATATATAAACATGTTGAAACCAAAAATGGGCGAGATTTTTTATGTACCTGGGTTAGTAGAAAGCAGTCTTGAACACACGTCAATGCAATCTGGATGCAACTGCTGAACAATCGACCGGGAGAAAGGAAGAGATAAACTAAACTTGATGTTCCTTAAAACCTATAGTCAGTGGAAAAAAAAAGAAGTAAAAGTTTCAAGCTTTTGGTTCAAAAGAATCCTAAACAAAATCAAAATCTCTCACCTGAACATTGTTTCCACCACTGAAAGGTGGATAGCCATGAAGCAGCTCGAATAGAATTGCTCCTACACTCCACATGTCAGCCTACAATGTTACCTATGAGCCCCCAACGCTTGCCATCTTGAACACCAAGAGATTTCCATGGAAGCATAATCTCACCTTTTCATTGTATCTCTGAAACTGAAGAACTTCAGGAGCCATATAAAACGGAGAACCACACACCGTCTCTAGATACTTTCCCGGAAGCAGCTTTCTGCTCTCAAACATAAAAAAAAAGGATCTTGTCACAATTAATAACAACACCTCAAATGCTAATAACATGACATTGTTCTCTAAATTACCTTGAAAGACTAAAATCAGTTATCTTCAACACTGATTCATCACCTGATCCAGCTAGTAAAATGTTCTGTTTCAATCAAAACACTAATTCTCAATCCTTAGCAAAGCTATTAGCCAAAATGAAACATTAGCCTCAGGCCTCCAAATTTTTAATAGGTAATATGTATAGTTCATAGGCTATAAATAATTAACTCAATCCCCAAAATCTCAAAGCCGGTCCTGATCCTCGGCATAACTAAATGTAACAGTACCTCCGGTTTAAGATCCCTATGGATAATGTGGTTATCATGAATAATTTCTAAACCAGCTCCTGCATCCAACATTCAAACTCCATTTAAAAAAAAAAAAAAATCATCAGCGTCAATTTTACAAATAATAGATACTTAAAACACCAATTTGCTTAATGAATCTCTTGGCGATATGTTCTTGAACTCTCCCGTGACGCTTAATGTAAGACGATAAAGTTCCACCGTCGCAATACTCCAGAACCATGACGAGTAAATCCTTATCCTGGAGAACCTGGAGGAGGCGGACGATGTTTGGATGATCGACCGAAGATAGAAAATCGAGCTCGTTCTCCAGACAGATTCTGAGATTGTGGTTGAGCTTCGAGAGATCGAAACACTTCATCACCGCTTCTTCTCCGGTTGGCATGTGCTTCGCTAGCCAGACGGTGGAGGTTGAGCTCTCGCTCAGCTTCGATTTCGCTTCGTATTCATCCATCGTCACGAGATAGGGTTCCATGGATTAGTAGTATCTTCGTCCAGCAAAGATCGCTTCTTCTTCAAACGAAAAGAGGAACGAAGACTAGTGAAAATCAATGAGTTGCCACGTCTTCTTCATGGGATAATGATAGTGTTACGACGTCGTTTCAAGTATAAACTTATGAACCGAACTTAAACCGGAAAGTTGATTTGGTTAGGAAAGTTAGGATAAAATTAGGGCAACCGCGCAACCCACAGAGTCATGACATATGTTCCTGTAAAGTTTTTAAACATCTAACTAGATTTCGATCTGGGCAACCGCGCGAATTTTATTTTAAAATATATATATTTGTTTTAATTCATTGTTTAATTTTAATAATATATTGAATTCTCTATATATTATTTAAAAATATACTATATTTAATCAATTGTTTAAATGATCACATGTATTTGTTTCTTCGTATTATAAATTTATTTTATCATATTTGTATTTAGTTATTAAATAAATTAATGTGTATGAAAAAAAACATTTTTAGAAAACTAATTTGTATTTAGTTTAAGTTACCCGTCTTTAAAACTGTATTTCATTTTTTTAATATTTTATGTTTATCTATTTTACATAATATATTATTGTATATACAAAAATCTATGATATGTTAATTTTATACTTGTATTTTAGTCTGTCATCAAATATTATTTTATAACATAAATATTTTATACGTATGAAAATAAAATTTATAATTTATCAAATTAATATAATTTTATCATAAGCATTTCAATATAATATAATTTTATCTAAACATGATTGATGATGAATATAAAATAGATAAAAGTATGATAGATTTTTTATTTTAAATTTTATAAACAATAACTGTATATATTAATGCATAATAATATTTCATTTCTAATTATGAAATTGTAGAAAATATTTACATAATTGTTTTTAAAAAACTAATGTATTTTTTAAATATTTAGAGCAACATAATATGTTTCTTTTAGTATGATTAATTTTGATTATATAATTGATAAAAATAAGATAGAATATTTATTTTTCATTTTATAAAAGATTACTAAATATATTATTGTATAATAGTAATTTCAAAACTAATCATGAAATTAGCTAAAATATTTACATATAATTTTTAAAAATTAAGTTCTTGTTAAAATATTTTAAGAGTTTTTTCGAAATTGTTAGTATATGTATATATATATATATATATATTAAATAAAAAGGTATTCAATATATTGTTACTATAGAAAATCCCTAAAATATTGGAAGTCTGGTTTTAATTAATTAATTTTTTATTGTTAATTTAAAATAAAATGTATAATTGAGTAAATAATATACTTATGTAAAGTTAACATTTTCTAAGAAATAGTCTATTTTTAAAAATATCACACATAAATGAGAAGTCATAATTTTTCTTTTTTTACAGCGAAGGCCATTCTATTACTCATAATTTTTCTCTTAATATAATAGATTGTAAGAAAATGATGATGTAGGTTAAAGAGGGCCAAGTATCGATTTATCTCTGAGTTTGAACTTTCTAGTTTGTATAGTTGTTGTTAGAGAGAAAATCAAGTAAAGTTTTAGGAAATCTCCAATAGTGCATTAAAATGACGGAAAGTACTAGAAAATGAGGAAAGTCAACTTCTAATAGTATTTTATTTTAAAAGAAAAAAAAAAGAGAATATGAATAGTATTCCTTCAGATTTGAGACAATACTACTCACGATTTTATTTTGATGTCAAACTTTTTTTTTTTATTACTTTAAATTTCCATTTATTAAACCCAAAAAACCAGGAAAAGTTCATACATCTACTAACTAAGCGAAGCAAAAAACTCAGAAACTACAAAGAGAACATAAAGAAGAGACTCAAAAATAAAAGAACCAAGTGGCCAAAACAGAAAGCTGACCCTCTTGGAGAACTTGCCTGCGAGCAATGGGATCCAACCTGAGTTTGATTAGTTGCTGGATTTCTGAGATTATGGTACCATACGGCTTCCTTTCCGTGGAGTGGATTCTCGAGTTTCTTTCCTTCCAGAGCAGATATAAAGATGCCTGGTGAATGAGTCGAATGATCAGAGTTACATTTTTATCCCGAATGATCAAACTTTTGTTATTTGCATAATAGTTTTTTATTTAGTGTAATTTTTATTTTATGCATAAACGAAACATTAACACCAACATAACTTTTTTTAATTTTATATCTAATATGAATATACTGATTAAACTTCTTAAAATATAATTACCAATAATTAGTTATTATAATTTATAATGTTATAAATTATAATATATAATTAAAAGAAAATAAAATTGAAAACAATACCATCAATACCAAAGTTCAGAAAAAACACAGCAAACTTAATATGTAACAACTATAAACATAAGACAAACTTAATATAATATTCTGATTATTTCCATATCCACCAAGATCATTAAAATATTGACTAAATGTGATAGAAGCATGAGAAGAATACTTATGTCTCATACACTGAATGACGTTGCCAGGCTTAACTTAAGGGCTTAACTCATAGATAACTCAAAAATGTCACCAATCTTGCATTAAATTTAGTTTTTTGATTTTAAGTCTGAGTTATCATGTAATATTGTTGAGTTACGATTTTGATTTACACCCTTTGTAAAATTGTTAAATCAAAACTTAATGCAACATCATGACCAATCCTATGTTTTACGATTTGAGTTTCTGCCAAAATACAAATGAAAATAAGAAATGAGAAACACTCCACGTACGAAATGCTTTATGTTATACGTTTCCGATTTTTTTTTTCATTTGTAAATAAAATATCATTTGTATTACCAAAACCACCATAGCAATATCTTATTCTTGTTTCTGGAAATATTCTTAGCAAAAATATTATACAACTTTGCCTAATTCTGTGTTAGTCAAATATTTTTATTCTCTTTCTTGTTCTATTTTTGAATTAGTAACTTTTAAATTCTTATTTTACATAACCTTATTAGTTGTAAATTATTTGGATTGGAAATTTATAAATTTATAAATTTTAGTCAAATATTATTTATAATTTATAAATAATATTATCAGTAAGTATAGTTCCTTAAAACTATATATCTTGCAACTTATTTTTTGTTAAATTTATTTTAATAGAAATATGTTTTTTTGTTCTTAATATTAATTCGTTATTATATGTTTATATTTATATTTATTTTATTAAAAACTATACCGCAACTTAGACATCAAAAATGTTACCACTCATCAGTTTTACTAAAATGGTAATTCTTATTTTTACTGTGGAGTTTACCACATAAAGTTACAGTTTTTACCACATAATTTTTACTTCAAATTACATCAGAGTATAATACATATCGCAAGTTAATTTTAATACAACATGTCACCAATTGGAGCCGTACAAAATATTTTCTTTTTATAAGTTTAAATTTGGTTAAATTATAAAATTTACAAATAAGTGAGTATGATCTAAAATCTTATGAAATAAAAAGTGTTATTTACAATAAATAAGAAGTTGAGTAATGAATATAATAATATTTGAAGGAGAAAACGAGGGGAGCCATTAGAGTAAACCATAATCTCGTTTTGAGTTTACATCATTTTAAGAGAAAAAAAAAATGAAGAAAACCATTAGAGATAGTTTTAGAGAGAAAAGAAAAGATTACCAAACTTTTAAATATTGATTAGAGATGAAAAAAAATCTTGTTTATTTTTTCTCTCTCAGACCTTATGTTGTGGAGTGACTCGCCTAAGATCTGTGGCTGTTCGAGCCACCTCTTCAAAATATTTGTATAATCTGTCGAATTTCCAACATTTTTCTTGCGTGTGTTTAAGTGCCTGAAGTAGAGCTGAAGAAAAAACAAATACAAAAATTTGAAACAACTCGAAACAATGAATCTGAACTGTACTAACTCTTATATAAGAATCTGAATGAATCTTGTTCTACAGTATTTAGGGTCTTAAGTTTTATTCGAATGGATATCCAAATCCCAAAAATTGAAAACCCATCACTACAAGAAAACATATTTTTTACGAGGGCGTTATTCGATGTTAATTCGTCGTAATAGGAGCTTTACGACGAATTAACATCGAACAGCGTTTCGTTGTTAAACGCTCGTCGTAACGGAGCATTCGTCGTAAAGTCCTAGTTACATTTACGAGGAAGCTTCTTCCTCGTAAAGCGGAAGGAACATTTCGTCGTAATGTCCTCGTAATTGGCGTTGTAAATGCCACGTAATACTTCGTTGTAACAGACACGTAAGGTTTCGTCGTAAACTCGATGTAAAGTTTACAACGACTTTACAACGAGCAGATGTAACTTCGACGTAAATGTTACAGGGACTAAACGTGGAAAGTTACAACGAAATTGCATCTCCATGTTTAAAATATTAATTAATTATAATAGTTATATATTTATTAATTTTTAAATTAAAATATTTTTCGAAAAAATAAATATGAAACCAAAAATTTTATTTAAAAACTAGAAATTCATTAATTAAATATAATTTAAAATTTTTATACAAAACAAAAGAAATTAAAAAAAAAAAATCTAATGAAGACCGACATCATCGTCATCGAAGTAGTTGGCTGAGGGGTTCGGGTCTGAAGATGGTCCTGCGTCGGGATCCGGCTGGGTCATCCCGAGAGCTGCTCGTCTCGCCGCCAAAGCCGTCTGCAGAGCTGGATTTCCCACCGCCATCACATCCAGCAAACTCTCGAGAGAGTCCAGACGCTGCTGCTGGGTATCCATACGAGCCTGCATCCGCTCGTTGTCCTGGTCCCGCCTCGAATAGTATGACGAAGTCGCCCTTGCAACTTCGTTAACGGAACCTATTCCGACCGTCCTTTCCTTTTTTCTAGGAGCCACCTATATGTATATATATATATATATATAAACTTATTTAAAGTTCATTAATTAATAATAAAAAAAATTATTAAATTTTACCTCCTCGAAGATCTGGTCGACTTCTTCGGTTGACAACTTGACGGGTAATCCATCTGCAGACTGTTGGGTGAGTTGCGTCTCTTGCTCTTCTACCCGAGACGCCACAGCGTTGAAGAGTTTCTCTGATGCAGAATCAACAAAAACTCCATCTGGTGTGGCGTGAGTCATCTTGAATAAGTCCGAGAGAGATGGCAAAACTCCTGTCTTCTCCAACTAATAAATAAAAAGAAAAAATTAATTAAATATATTAATAAATACAAAAGTTTATAATAATGAAAATTATAAATTAAAATAAAACTTACAGCATCGAGACGAACTCCGACATGGGGTTTTTGGCCGGTTCTATGAACCATGGGCAAATGGCCATCTTTATCCCTCGTTCTTCGGGAAGCGGAGCACGTGTTGGCTTTGCGGATGTTGACGGGGTCGGTCCAATAGGCGATGAGGCCATCCCATGCGTCCTTGGTGACCCCGCTCGGCTTCCCCTCATAGCCGTAAATCTCCCACTTGTCCTTCCAATCGGAGACGGTGTTGCAAAGACGAGTTTTCGCCTTTGCAATAAATTCGCTCTTCACCCTCTCGGTGATTCCTATGGACCAGTTCCACCTTTGCTGAAAAAAACAAAAAAATTAAAAGATTAGAAAAAATAATAATTATTTAATTAACAATTTAATTATTTATTTAAATTACCGCAAAACATTTAAACCACGTCGATCGGGAGTGGACGTCCAGTTGGGATAAGGGCCGTCATAATATCCCTTCATCGTCTCTGAAACGCTCCGGCTAACTTTGTTGTTAGCCCCAAACCTGCAAATATAACAAATTTGTTAAAAAAAAATTATCAAAGATTTTAAATTTAAAATTAATAATTTTATCTACTTACCAAAAAGTACTCCGGGGTCTATCGGGGTCAAGAATCTGTAAACCCTCTCGTCCGGGCTGGGTCAGCAAATCCTCCACGGTGTATCTTGCGAATGGTGCATAAGGTGGCACCCGCAAGTCGGGATGAACTGCAGCCGGTGGGGCAGGCTGATCCGGGGCGAGAGGTGGAGCAGGTGGTGGGGGAGGCATTTGAGCTGAATGTGGAGGAGGGGTCGAAGAAACTCTCTGAGATGTTTGAGACTCCGGAACTGTCCCGGAAGAAGACGATGGACCGCTAGAAGAAGATCCATCGCCAAATAGATCGGCATACGTAGGTGCAGGAACTGTTGGTCTCGGTCTAGGAGCCATCTAAAAAATAATTAAAAAATAATAAATTAATACATTTCCCAAACGAAAATTTTAAAATAAAATAATTCCGTTAACTAATCACCTAAACTAATTCCGGTAACTAATCACCTAAACTAATTCCGGTAACTAATCACCTAAACTATTCACCTAAACTAACCACCTAAACTATAAAAAAAAAAAAGAGAGAGAAAGATACCTTAGAGAGGGGGGAGGAATTTGGGAGGAGGATACGAGCAGTGGTGGTCTGAGAGGATTCTCGCATATATATAAAAACGGATTCGTCGTAATGGCCTCGTAATTTTACGACAAAGTTACCAGGCCCGTGTTTTCGTTTACGACGAAGTTACCAGGCCCGTGTTTTCGTTTACGACGAAGTTACCAGGCCCGTGTTTTTGTTTACGACGAAGTTACCAGGCCCGTGTTTTCGTTTACGACGAAGTTACCAGGCCCGCGTTTTTTTCGTTTACGACGAAGTTACCAGGCCCGTGTTTTCGTTTACGACGAAGTTACCAGGAATGTATGAAACCCCGAAAATTAAATCCCTAAACCCCAAACTTATCATCTTTACCACTCATTCATACTTTCATCCTCTTTATCCAACTAAAACCCTTACCTTCAACAAAATAAATTTTTTTTCCTTAACAAATAAATTTTTTTAACCTTAAGAAATATATATTATACATTAAGAATTTCACTTAAGCAATAAAAACAACATTGCATACAATATTTTGGAAAGACAAAAACAAAATTTGTTACATATATTACATCATTCTGAATCGTTTGAGTTCTCATCAACATCAGAACATTCATCGTCATCACTACAATCAAACTCGTCTTCACGTGTTTCATCTGTCGCATCTTCGGGAAGATCTTCATATTGATGGTTATTTGGGTCGATCAGAAGAATTTCATCAAGTTGTTGGTCAGGAACCTCAACTTCATTAATAGCATCTTCTTCTTGCAATGGTGGTTCTTCTCCAGCAACAATTCGTCCACGAGGTGTAATTTTGATAGTAGCCAACCAATTAATCCCAGAACTTCGAAGGCGAGGATATGGAAGAAAGCTAACTTGTTCAGCCTGGGAAGCGAGGATGAAAGGCTCGAATTTGTTGTATCTTCTCCCAGAGTTGACATCCACAACACCAAATTTGTTAAATCGAACTCCTCGATTCTCAACGGGATCGAACCATTCACATTTGAAGAGGACACATTTTAGCTTCAATAACCCTTGAAATTCCACTTCAATAATCTCCTGCAAGATCCCGTAAAAGTCTGTTTCGCCTTTCACACATATTCCATAGTTACTTGTTGCCCGATGTCTTCCATACTCGTATGTGTGAAAGGTAAAACCTCGTGTGAAGTACATATTTGATGTGGTGACCTTTGCTACTGGACCTTGGACCAATTCGTGAAACCATACAGGGTAATATGGATCATCATACTCAACCTACAAAATACACCAACGTTAGAATAGTACCAAATATTGCTTCATTTTAATCAAATATAATACATGTGATTTTAACCACTTGACAAAGTGCTTTTCTTTTCTTCCTTCCACTTCAGCTGCAGATAATCCCGGTATCGCTTCTTCAACTTGAGATACAAACATGCTGCAAATTAAACAAATATATCATATCATATAATTAACAACAATTTAATAAAATTAATTAACATAGACAAAAATTTACCTTTCAAACGAAGACGTCATTGCATCTCCGCAGTTGAGCGTAATATATGTGTGGGCACTATGCTTATCCTCTTCACTAGACCACCAAACTTCTTTCAGCTTACCACCAAATTGCCCAATTTGACAGAAAATGTCAGGAACACCGTCTACTGCATATGACGAAGGTACTCCACCATCATCATATCTTCTAGGAACTCTTTTCCTTGTACGGACGGTTGGAGCAAAGTAGTAAGACGTGAAGTTAGAAGTTTCTGCTGTCAAACTCCCAGCAATGATCGAACCTTCCACCTTTGCTAGATTTTTGGCTTTTCCCTTCAAATGTTTCATGTACCTCTCATATGGATACATCCATCCGTTGTGAACTGGTCCACGAAGTAATGCTTCGTACGGGAGATGAACAACTAGATGTTGCATCACATCAAAAAATGATGGAGGACATATCTTCTCCAGGTTGCACAATATGATGGGAATGTTCTCCTGAAGCTGTTCGATGACTTCTTCCTTGAACGTATGTGTGCTAAGATCTCTGAAGAATGCTCCAATTGCTGTATGTTGCAAATATAACTTAATTAATAACATTTTTTAAACATATGTAATATATTATAAATTAATATTTACCTGCAAGTGCTTCATGTACATTTGTTGGAAGGAGCTCAGCAAAAGCGAATGGAAGTAGTCGTTGCATAAACACATGACAATCATGACTCTTCATTCCGAAAAACTTTTGACCACGTTCAACACATCTTGACAGATTTGAAACATAACCATCAGGAAACTTAACTTCTGATGAGACCCAATCAAACAAAGTTGTTTTTGCTGCTGATGACAACCGGAATATGGGAACATGAACGCTGACATTGCTCTTGATATGTAACTCACTTCTCCAGCAGATAGAAGGTAAGTCCATCCTTGACTTTTTGTTATCTTTTGTCTTTCCTGGGACGTTCAATATTGTATTCATGATGTTGTCAAAAAAGTTCTTCTCTATGTGCATCACATCTAAGTTGTGGCGTAAAAGAAGATCCTTCCAGTAAGGCAGATCCCAAAATATACTCTTCTTATGCCAATTGTGAGAGACCCCATACCCATCAGGCATATTTCCCGGAACATGCCAGTTTCCTCCACACGCCACAGTTTCCTGAGCTCCATAATAATCAATTTCTGCTAGGATCTGTTGCCCGGTGAGATATGGAGGAGGACTATCTCTGACAACTTTTTTGTATCTAAACAATGTCTTATTTCTTCGGTACGGATGGGAGATGGGAAGAAATCGACGATGACAATCAAACCAACAACTCTTTCTACCATTCTTCAGTTGAAAAGCATCTGTCGATCCACGACAAATTGGACAAGATAATCTTCCTTGAGTTGTCCACCCAGACAACATCCCATAAGCATGAAAGTCACTAATCGTCCACAGTAGAACTGCTCGCATCGTAAAATTGTTTTTCATGGAACAATCATACGTTCTCACCCCTTCTGACCACAACTCTTGTAGCTCTTGTATCAATGGTTGGAGAAAAACATCAAGCGACCGTTTTGGATGCTTCGGCCCAGGAATTAATATGGTTAAGAATAGAAAATCTTCTTCCATACACATCTCCGGCGGCAAGTTATACGGCGTAAGAATGACTGGCCACAAAGAATATTGCCTCCCAGACATTCTGAATGGACTAAATCCATCAGTGCTTAACCCAAGATAGACATTCCGAATATTGTTAGCGAAATCTGGATATACCTTGTTGAAATGTTTCCACGCTCTTGCATCTGATGGATGAGCGATCTCGCCTTCCTTCTGGACATGTTCAGCATGCCACCTCATCGATGCAGCAGTTCTCTCAGATTGATATAATCTTTTTAACCTGTCTTTAATTGGTAGGTACCACATCCTTTGGTACGGTACCCTATTCCTTCCACGTCCTTGCGGTTTGAATCGTGGTTTCTTGCAGAATCGACACTTTTCCAGGTTCTCCTCGTCCTTCCAGTAGATCATGCACTTGTCGATGCAAACATCTATCATCTCCGAAGGCAATCCCAGACTATAAACCAATTTCTGAATCTCATAATAAGATTCAGCCGACAAATTGTCTTCTGGCAAGTACTCTTTCAACAACTCCGCCCAAGAATCCATGCATTTCTCAGATAGATTATGATCCATTTTAATATTCATCATCCTAGCTGCTAGAGACAATTTAGAGAGACCTTCTCTACAACCAGTGTAGATTGGTTGATTTGCAGCATCTAGCATTTCATAAAACCTTTTTGCATCCAAATTAGGTTCTTCTACATTCCCGGTTTCATGAGCTATTGTTGTAGTTGTTTCTAAAAATGCATCAGTAATCATGTCTTGAATCCTATCATGATCTATCATCTGCTCATTCTGATTCGGTTCTTCATTATTAACAGGATTCTCAAAATGATTACTACTATTACTAGCTTCATTTTCACCATAACCCTCTCCATGTTGATACCAAATATAGTAATGCGGTGTGAATCCTCTATTTACTAAATGCTTCCAAACAGTTTCACTAAGTGCAAATTTTGAATTCTTGCATTTCCGACAAGGGCAAAACATCTTACCGCTTTCCTGTGTGAGCGGTGTAGAACCTGCCTGCTGCATGAATGTCTCTAGCCCGCTCAGAAAGGTATTCGTCACTCTACCGGCATAATCTTTATGTGAATACATCCAACTCTGTATCTCGTAGATATTGCATCCATCAGCCATTTTTTTCTATTTGTGTTTTTTTCAGTTTTTTTTTTCTTATATTTGTTGGTGGTGTGTTTTGAGCATTAAGAAATGACATATATATAGAAGATTTTCGAGTTTGGTAGGTAAAGGTTTAACAAGTATTTTACAACACAATTTATTACTACGAATTTACAACTTTTTTACATGGAATTTACATCAACTTTACAAGGAATGTAGTTAGGTATCAAGCACAATTAATACACGTTTCGACCAAGTGTAACGGTAACCCGATTCGTTGTTAAATCCTTGTTAAATTACAACGTCTTTACGTGGAATTATGTTTCGTCGTAAACTCCATGTAACATTACAACGTCTTTAAGAGGAGAGATAAGGAAACAGGTTTCGTCGTAAAGTCCATGTTAAATTACAACGCGTTGTAACTTTACATCGACTTTACGACGAAACAGTTTCGTTGTAATATTACAACGACTTTACGATGAAACTGCTCTTCGTCGTAAAGTCGACGTAATTAACTTGTAAATCTACGAGGAATAATTTTCGTTGTAAATTTTCGTTGTAAAGCCAGTGTTTTCTTGTAGTGCATAAAGATCCACAGAAAACTCAAATAAATATACATTATACAAAACATCTCAATAAAGGCTTGATAAATAGTTACTAGAATTTGATATGCGACTCCGAGCAGATGTTTGATTTAACTTGTTTTTAACGTACACTTATAAATCACTGGTTTTATTAAAAAAAACCCATCTAAATTTTTTTATGTTTTATAATTTACATATAGAGTAGAACATATTATAATTTAGATGTAATTTTTTTATGTGTACATAATATTATATTAAAAAAATATAACTTGATGAAAATTGATGTAATTGTTCTATTCATATATTAACTGGTGTTGTTTTTGTTAATTTATTTTAAAGTTAAGAACATACTCAATAATTACAATTTTTGCATTAGTTTCTATGAATTGTTATTAATTTTATGATATTTTGTTTTCTTGAAAATTGAACTCTTGAAATATTTATATTTGACTAAATTAAACAAAAGATTACTATATTTTAATTTTTAATATAATATAAACTATATATTTCAGTTTGTGTTTTTGTTCTCACCACGAATAACCCACTACCATTATAAATAATTAATTTAAATTGATTTAATATGCAGTAACATAATCTGTAAATAAAAAGAAATACAAAAAGTAAGCAACTAATTTATCGTAAATGCAATGGGTAAGTGTTATCATATTTTTAAACAATATCAAAAAGTATTTTAGTTTTAATAATATTGATTTATAACATGAATAATTAATTCAATTATTTAGTTAATGTATATTTTTGTATTAGTGTTAGGACTGAAATAATATAGAAGTAGTCCCACTAGCCAAGGCCGGGACAATTGCTTCCTTCTTTCGTCTTCCGGGTTCCAGGTCAAGCAATTCCTTAAGCTAAGAGAAAATTAAAGTGAAAATCGGATTTTAAACTCTGAAAGTGTCACTTTCTAACACTTTAAACACTTAAGTTTTTTTACTAGCACTTTAAACATTCAGGCTGATATTTTTAGCATAATAAAACTCCAACAGTGTTTTCATGTTCATATATAAGCGATATTGTTTACATGTAACTGGTACTGTTCATTTTACAGGAGAAAATAATAATAAAATACATAAAAATCGTAAAAAATACAAAAAATTCAAAAAAAACATTTTCAAAAAATATAAAATTAAAATTTCAAATTTAAAAATAAAATAAAATATAAAAAAAAATTAAATTATAAAATAAGATCTAAAATAAAAATATCAAATTTTAAAACTAAAATAAAAACTTTAAAATTTTTAAAGTTCTAAAAATTCATATGTAAGGGCTAAAATTAAAAATTCAAACTTAACAACTAAAACTGTAAATATTTAAGAAAATATAATAATTAAAACAATAAAATACATAAAAAAAATTGAATAAAATTGGAAAAATTGCAAACAGAATTCAAAAAAAAAAATCTAAAAGTTCACAAATATAAAAATTAAAATTTCAAAATTGAAGTAATGCACTCTCCTGATCATGAGCATCTCAACCTTGTTGTTGTTGATGATCTGTTTCTTGTCCATTGCCCCCTTCAGGATCAAGATGAGTGATTTCTTCATGATCTTCTTCAGTCTCATTTGATAAATTGATTCTAAGATTCTCCAAAATTAGAATAAGGTTGTTGGCCTTATTTGATGCTTAAGACAGATCCTTGAGCCCAATTCTTCACAGCATAGAAACCTTTTTGCTTCTAGCTTATTTCTATGAAGCTTCATTGCTTCAAATTTGAAATTTTAATTTTTTATATTTTTGAACATTTAGACTTCTTTGAACTTTGTTTTGAATTTTATGCATTTTTCAAATTTTATTCTAATTTTTATGTATTTTAATTATAATTTATTAATTATTTCGATTAAATATTTACAATTTTATTTTTTAGTTTAAATTTTTAATTTTAAATTTTATTTATGAATTTTTAGTATTTTAAAGTTCTTAAAAATATTTTTGATTTGAAATTTGATATCATAATAGTATATATTTTTGAATTTTTAGAATTTATAATGCTTTGTTTTATTTCAAATTTTAATTTTTTTATTTTTGAAATTTTATATTTTTGAACTTTTTTGAATTTTGTTATAATTTTTTTCAATTATATTCAATTTTTTGTATTTTTATTATTTTTTATTAATTATTATTATTTTTAATTATTTGTTTAACTATATAATGAATAATTCCTAATCCTAAGAGAGAGGCATGACTTCTAATATAAATAATTCTAATCCTAAGAGAGAGGCATGACTTCTAATATAAATATGAGGTTCCTAACCCTAAAGACAAGAGGCCAATTCGTCCACTTCGAGAGATCATCGATTCGACAGTTGCCAAAGGCAGGAATATGGACTGAGAAGAGCATCTTCATAGACATGCTTATATAGGCTGATCTCCGTGATTTCTCTCAACCAAACCAAGGTATCTATACTTATTATAGCACACCCACATGTCTACTTAATGGCTCAGACCACGGCCTTCTTCTCACACTCAGGAAGACTCCATGTTCATGAATCATGCTAGTCTAACCATGTGCCTTCTACACTGGACAACTCCTATCAACTACAAGCTCACATTCCACCAAGGCCACATGCCCTTAAGGCTATGCCCCCACCTAGGTCATCATGCGCCCACAATGATATGAACCACAAATGGCTTGATCCCTCACTGAAGGGTATGTTCGCAATCCCTACTGGAATATGCAGCTATAAGTACAGAAACATTCCATGGTGACACGCCTCAAGACCCAAAGGACCATTGGTAGCAATAACAAGCAACTGGAGCAGGAAGACTCTTGCGGTCATCACCAAGATAAAGGCAGCGGTGAGCCAAGATAATCTACCTCTCATGCTTGCTATCAAGACTAATGACACATACTAGCCCATACTATAATATCCGTCGATTAAAGACATTTGCTTCTGGTTTATCAACCAACTAGAGAATAAGATAGAAATAATACATTTTGTATCCTTCTTCATATCATTCCTTAGAGCCGAGCATGAATCACTTGTACCAAATTACCCATAACGAGTAGGTCAAATATTGAGATTTTTATGTTTTGACAATCGCATTTGAAGTTTGATTATAAATCATTTTTCTTCTGAATTTCATATAAGTTGTTTTATTTTTGACTATGCCTATAAATTTTCTAATTACTAATTATAACTTTTTATGTTTTACTCCTCTTAACAATCACTAATGAATTTGCTATGCACAGAAAAATGAGCCCCAAATCCGAACCAAACTTACCCAAAAAATTGAATCTCAACCAAACTCAATAAGAAATTAAAGAAGTATGACATAAATAGTTAACTAAAATACTCAGTTTAATGTATATTTTGGTATTTGGTCAAATATTAAATTATATATTTTGACAATTTCATTTGAAGTTTCAATGATGTTGATTTCTTAAGTTTAACCAGAGTTTCATATGTTTACAGAGTTGTTAGTTGCTTGTTTGGACTCTTTTATGTTTATCTTCTCTTAACACACCAATGAATCATGCCACAAGCCATTATTATTGGCAATTGTTTAAACTGTCTAAGTTTATGGAATAAGTTGTGTATCTTAACGTTACAAACAAGTATTTTTGATATCCAAAAAAAAATTCTAATTAGAACCAAAACGAATTTAATCGGATTCAAACGGGTTTGCAATGTATCCGAACCAAATACAAAGAAACTCTAACCAAATCCAACTCAATTTTAAGATATTTGAGTAGATTATATTATACTATATGCAGCTGCATAAGCATTGTCAGGAACAGAAGATGTCTTATGAGAGTGACTGAGAAAGAGGCGCAATTGTTTGCAAGACCATATTGTCTACTCTTGTGAATGGTCTAATGGACCATTGCCTTTCATCTTGAGTCACAATATAAAAGTTTTCTTCCATAGTTAGAATAGGCTTGAGCAACGATATATGTCACTTTGTTTCATCATATGGCTCATTCAAGCCCATCATTCAAGCCCATAGAAAACTTAGTAACACGACTCATGTGTTGTAGCTTTCCCACAAAGCTGTTTCATCACATTCATACATTCCCCAAGTTCAAACAAGCAGTTCAGCATATTTTTGTACATTCTTCCCGCACAGTAACAAGTTCTGTGTAATAGGTTGATATATTCATAGAACCTTATTCAATCTTACTCAAACTGTTCTCTATGTCACACTTATGGTGCATCATATTTTTTGATATGAGAGACCAAATTATACAAATTTCCTCCAGCAGTAGAGATAATCATGGCCTATCTTCTTCGATTTAAATTCATTAACCAAGATAACAATATCGTTACACGAGACCACATACCATAATCATGATAAGAAGAAGGTTTGGAGGTCATACCATCAATAAAATCAAGTTTGTTCCAAACACTCCACGTCATTCATATCATTCATCTCCAAAAATGAAAATCAAAAGTTGTTGTCAAGGAATCTGAAACAAGAAGAAGACCAGCATGACTTTTATTATGTTATAATAAGGATTTACATAGTAGTCAGCTGAGTATCACGTCGAATCAATCGAAGGATCATCCGAGGTTTGAGTCATCACTAAATATAAATAGATCGATGAATTAAATTTCAAGCAGTAAGATGATCAATGAATAAGATGAACTTAAGAGAAGACACAAATGAGAGTTATGAAGACTAGATCTACAATCACAACACAAATATGATTGAGAATTGTGAGAGATTAAAAATGAGAATTTATGGAAAATGAGCTGTGGCAGAGATGTGGATGATGAAATAGATAGCTCCAACATCTTACTGAATCAGATTTATTGATCTTGTGAAAAAAGTCAAAATTTTAAAGTTACAAAGCAAAAGGAAGAAGGTGATGAAGAAAAAAAATTTATGCATTATGTCTCATATATATGTGTATGTATGGTTAGGTAAAAAGAAAACTAACTAATACTCACTATTTGCTAAACTGATGAATAAAAAACGCGGTTATCCTAATATATTTTTAAATATTAAATTCATAAATGCTAGTTTCAAGGAGTGTGTACCCTCAACTTGGTTCCCATCGAGTTTGGAGTTTTTGGGTGTTGGACTTGACCCATTTAGGTATTTGTAACTTTTTGTCTGATTTGGGAGCGGTTCATATCAGGTCCAGGTTAGTTTGGATCTAATTAAATAGAACCGTAAGCTTTTCCATTTTTGGCTATAGTTCGGTTTGGGAATTCAGTACCTGGAGTACCCAAATTGCACCGAAAAACCCAGAAAATACTGGAACTCGAAAGTACATGAATGTCCGAATACATCTAAAATATAAACTTTTACCAGACATCCCCCAAAAAATAATCTAGTGCGTACTACATTGACATAGAAAAGGGACTTTTAAACCCTAAAAGAGAGGGATCGAATATTATGCACCTTGACTTTAGCTGTAGCAAATAACTAGGGTTTTCGGGCCTATAACTAAGCTGGAAAAACAACTCTAAAATATCAATAAAACATTACTTTTGATCCTTGTTTCTTGTTTATGTTAACTTGGCAGCCCAAAGAAAAATGTTTTATTTTATCCTAACAGGTTGGTTTGGATATTTAGTAGTCGGCGAGCCGAACTGTATTGAAAAATCAAGAAAATACCAAAACTCAAAAATAGATGAATACCCAAAGCTATGAAATTCTTTAAAAATCTCAAATGTTACTGGAAAACCCATACACTATATCCGCAAGCATAAAGCCAAAACTTAAAAAAAATATATACATAATACAAAAAATTCCAATTTTTTTGTTCATTCGGTTAGTTGATCGGGTCTCGGGTAAGTCATAGATCTGAACTGATATTTGCGTATACATTATAGACCCAAACCCGAAGCGAACCTTTATTTTCAGATCACTTTTTGGGGATTTTAAAATTCTGGTAAAAATCTTGGCATAATTGGAAGTCCAGTCTGGAATGAAACTCTATTAAGGTAATAAAAAATTCCTTATCAAAAAGTTCATAGAAAATATCTTTCTATAATTGTTCATATTGAAAAATCATATCATACATTTCTATATAGTCTATTTTAATAGAAAAATAAACACATTCAGAAAGTCATATGTCTAAAGAGGGGAAGTCAAATGGTTTGTTTCTTTTTGGGATACCTTTAATTAAATTCAATAAAATGGAGGAGTTGGCTGGACAGCTAATTGTATATTTTCTTTGTTCTTACTTAATTTTGTTTCATTGTATTCAACCATAAATCTTACATTCCATTTTTATTACATAATACTATGTATACCTATAAAATAAAACTAAATTTAAAATATATTTTATACACATGTCAAAATTTCATGAAGATAAAATCTAACCTTTGTAATATAAAAAGCGTCCTTCCTTGGAATAAGATACATCGTCTAACATACATATTATCTCTCGCTTTCATCCAAACCTCTACAAAAGTTAAATTTCTAATGCCGATAAGAAATATAACCAAGGATGGAGATAAAACTCTCTTTCCGCAGCAAGAAACTTCTGAACTCAGATCTCCTCCTAATGAATTTCCGTCGAGTACTAATGTTCTGCTTGTTGACGCCAATCTCAGCACTTTACTTGATATAAAAGAAAACATGGAACGCTGCGCCTATCAAGGTAACTTTCTTCTTACATAGATATATATATATATATATATATATATATATATATATATGTATAAATTTAGCTATTTAATAAAACCATCTCCAATGGTACACAAAATCTTAATTTTTACTTCATTCTAAAATATAGTACCTCTATTATAGAGTTAAATTTGCTCTAATGTCTATATACTTATGTGTTTTATCTTTATCCAGTGACGGCTTATGCGGACGCGGAAGAAGCTATTGCGTTTCTGACAAACTTTAAACATGAGATTAATATTGTACTTTGGGATTATCATATGCCTGGAATTAATGGACTCCAAGCTCTCACAATCATTGGTTCAAAGATGGATCTTCTTGTAATAAGTATGTATATCGTGCATTAAATTTTTACTTTTCAAACTATTATAAACAAAATTATCTGTATTCGATAAAAAATATAAAAACTTATTTAAATCTTTGTGTAGTTATGTCTAATGACGATCAAAAAAAGTTGGTGATGGACGCAATGGTACATGGTGCATGCTACTATGTTATGAAACCCGTTAGAAAAGAGATCATAGCCACCATATGGCAACACATTGTACGTAAGAGGATGATGGCTAAACCCGGTATAGTTCCACCAGTTGTTGTTCATGATGACTGTTCAAAGCAAGACAAAGATGACTCCGTGACTGTAGACCAAGATGATAGTGAGCAGAACATCGATAACATAGAAGAGAAAACAACAAAGAGACGAAGAATGACATGTATAGAAGAAACTCAACCCCTGCAATCAGATTTGGTTAGGCGTAATGGTTCAGACCAAGACAGCGACAATTCCAGGAGCATAAGCAATTACAACTGTGAACAAAGTATCAATAAGAAAAAAGAGAGATTTGTCAAGAAACCGCGGATGTCGTGGACTGGAAATCTTCAACAGAAATTTCTCGAAGCCATCGAACTAGTTGGTGGGCCTAAAAGTAATTTAACTACTCTAATATCTCTAGTCGTTTAATTTCTTTATTATTTCTCTTTTATTTAAGATTCATTTTTTGAATGCAAGTGCAGAAGCGAGTCCAAAGGCACTTCTCAAATGCTTGCAATGCCTGAACATCGAAGGACTCACTAGAAACAATGTGTCCAGTCATCTTCAGGTTCCAATAAAAAACTATTATATTTTTTATTGTGACAATAAAATAGGATTCTGCATATATGAATAACACAAATTCAACATTGATTGTGTTGCTGTGCAGAAATATCGTCTAAGTCTTGAGCAGAACCAAATTCCTCAACAGCTTCTAGAGCCTGGTTGGTCTAGTTTGCGTAGGCCTTCCCCTTTCTTAGGTGTGGCCAATGGTTTCTTTGCACCATCGTCCCTTATGAATGGTCGTCCAGCTGTTTACTCGATCCAGGACAATCAATATCAAAATGGTTACTCGGAAATGAACAGCAACCAGTTCGTGACCAATAATATGTCTGGCTTTCCCTACTTGAACAGTGATCACTATCTCCAGCAGCAGCTTCAAAGACCACAATATCAGCTTCATAATCAGGTGAGTTACATGATGAGAATGAATGAGCCCCAACAAGCTTATAATGGCATCGGTTTACCGGATCTCGAGTCATCTATCTATCCAAGTTTGACTTACGATCCAAACGAGTTTCCATTGGACGGCTACAATTTCAGAAACTGATATGGGCTTCTCTTTAAGATGGTCTTTCTAGGAGATCATTTGGTTTCAAGGAAAATTCAAGATTGTGAGGTAATAATAAATGCGTAAGGGAAAACAAGCATGTCTTGTTTGTTGCAAGGAGATTAATAGCTATTATATGTATGAATTTTTTTTCTTTGTTTCTAATAAACTTTTTATTTATGATTTTTTCTTTTTTTTAAATAGACTTAGTTATTGTTTAAAAAGAGATGCTTGCAAATTCTTTTAATTCATACGTAGAAATTGATTCATGCACCCTTGAGTCTTTGATTTAACTTGTGTTTTACCTGCATGTGCAAGCAAAACACCTAGTTTAGCTTACGCAATTATAAAAATTTTGAGAGATCAATGCAAAACCCAACATGATAAATTATTATTAGATTTTTAAGAAATTTAAATCAAACATTAAATTATTTCAATAGGATAAAAGTTTGAGTAAAATATATATACTTATTATTGTGTGAAAGATTTTAATACATTCACATATTAGAAATATTTTACAATATATTTTATACAAATGTGTTTACTTGATTAATATTTAATTATATATTGTTTATATCTTATTTTTATAATAAAAATAGTATTTCAAGATAACAACACCATATATAAGAATTATTTAATTTTTTGGAATCTAAATATTATTTCAAGATAACAACACAATATATAGGAATTAACTTTTTTTTTAAATATAAAAATATTCATATAAAATTTGTTTTTAATTATATAATATATTATATATAAAATTTATTAAGAGTAATATCGATATTAACCGCTCTAACTTTTAACTTGAGAGTTCCGTCGTGAAAAATCACTTCGCAAATAATAGTATAGATAAGTTAATACTATATTTAAAATTGTTCTATATATTATATACTGTTATATTTTAGTTTATGTTTCTATTTTTACCACAAAGAAACAAAAAAATGAAGTAATTAATTAATTTAAATTGATATTAAATACAGTATTAGAAGCTGTAAATAAAAACAAATATATATTTTTAATTTATTTTAAATGCAATAGCTAAATATGTAAATAAATAAAAAAATTAATCTTTTATTTATGTTTCCAAACAATTCTAATTTATCATGTTTCCAAACTATACCAAAAAATATACTTCAGTTTTAATATATTTGATAACGTACTGCAACGAGGCATCTATCGAGTGAGCAAAGGAATGAGCACATCAGGACATGATTCTTATTTTTATTTTATATTATATTTGTCGATATTGATGATCATATCATATAGTATGAAACAATTTGGTAAACCTTCAAGGTTTCTTTCACCGAGAATGGCACCAAATTCATGGTTCTCAAATCCTACTTTCGACAACATGGAATTCAACACCAGACCTCTTGATATAAGGTCATAGATAATTATGTGGAACATATTTGTGTTATCTAGTTAGTCCTTCGAGTCTATCTAGCTAGTCTATCTATTTGTATATAAAATCTTCTATGATGATCAATATACACACAATTTCTTAAATCCTTACATGTCTCAACTGTTTTCTTTCCATTTTTACTTTGAAGTTTGTTACACTTATTTTAAAAATGGTTATAAAAACATTTTTACTCTACTACTACGGAGGTAATAAGTCCCATGATTTCGCTTGTCACGGGGCAACAGTCTAGAAGTTAAACAATTCTAGTAGTGGCTATACTACATATTATCACTAACTAAAATAATTGAAAGTGGAAAGGAGGTGAAAAAGAAGAGAGACCCCACATTTGTTCTCTTTTGGTGGGCTAATTCGTGTCCACAAACTTCATAAACACTACCTCCAAGCCTCTTAATCAATAATCATATTAATTATAAAATCTTTCTAGTTGAAATTAGAATTGCAATAAAATGATCAAAAATGAATAGATCCAATATTTGAGACGGGATTTATTTATGCGTAATCATGATATTCATTCTCAAAAACAACAAAATTATATATTTAAAAAAATATATGATATGGCATCAATTAATTGTAACATGTACACTTTTTTACAATATTCATATTTTATGCATTCTTCTAATAATTTTCATATGTTTGGCAAGATTCTTGAAATATGGTAATGGCAAATATCTCTTTTATCACTACTAACTAGGATTAAATCTGCCCTATAGACAGGTATAAAAAATAAAAATAATTTAAAAATATTTAAAAGGTTTAATTAATTTTTAATGTTTATCACGTCAAATTTTTTTATTTATTTTAAAAATCATAAATTTAGCTAAACATAGTCTAGTTATTTACAAATCATAAAATATAATTTTTTGACAATATTGATAAAAACTAAACTACGATATATGTCATTCCGACTCAGATAATCAAGTCGGAGGCATAGAGTCGACATAGAACATAGCATAAGGGGAATTCCTGATACATCGTACCAGCTTATCCACCACTAAATTTCGCGCTCTTGGGATATGTCGAATCTTGAAGGTAGGGAAGAACATCTTACTGCGCTGGAACTCCTCCAATTGTGTAGTAAAAGCTGGTCATTCTCCGGGCGATGACACCATCTTCACAAGTTGAAAAACAGTCTGTGGCAAAAACTACGTCTGAGAAACTTAGGGTCTTTATGCACTTTATAGCCCATATCAAAGTTTCAGATTCAGCATGTAAAGCAGATAAGCTTCTTCGGAGATTTATAGCCCCCATCAATTTCACTGTTGAACTATTTTTCCTGCAAAATCAACTTTGACCTGAAAATATATCTCGTAACTTCCATGTTCCATCCACAAAACAAACTCTTGAACTCTCCGATTCCATCCAATTAGAGAAGGAAATACTGACATCCCCCTAACGGGTACCATTTTTTGAGCGTCCGCCAAGACCTTGGCCTCCACTTCCGCTATTCGAAGAAGTTCCTGTGGATCGCCAACCCTATTTGTATAAATCTTGTTGTTCCTATTCTTCCAGATGTATCATAAAATCCAAGAGAAAAATTCATAATTATAATCTTTTGGTTGTCTCCAAAACAAATAATCCATATTGGAGAACAAAGATGAACTTGGGAAAAGACCGGGAGCTGGAAGTATTTTTGACAGAGCCCATATTTGCAACGCCGGTGGACACTCAAAGAGAATATGATTAATAAACTTTTCTTCCGCTCCAAAACTACATCGTTGGTCGCAGGAAATGCATATGGACCTTAAAATTTTCTCAACCAGGAGAATTCCTTTAGTGGCTTGCCAAATAAAGTGTCTCAGCTTGGGCGAACAATTTAATTTACAAGTATGACTTAATAATTCATTAGTATCTGGTTCCAAAAAAGGCATTTGAATGTCTTTATCTGGGAATTTTAATTCTATTCGATAACCGGATTTAACCATATATCTGCCAGAATTTGTCAATGCCCAGCCATTGGAATCAAGTCTAGAAGAACGACTAACTGCTAATCCTCTAATAATAGTTACATCATCAGGATGAATGTATGCATTAAGCAAGTCCACCTTCCACAAAAAAGAAACCGGATCAATGACATAGTCCACTTTAAGATCATGAAGAGCATGTGACTGATTTTTTGGTGTTGCTGATCTCGGGCGAGGAGCAGGAATCCAAGGATCATTTCTTACAGAAATAGATTGTCCGTTTCCTACTCTTTCATTACCCATTTTTTAACCAGAGATCGAGCTGAGCAGATACTTCTCCAACCATAAGATGGCGAGTAAGATTTATGTGTATCTAAGGGATCGCTATTCCAGAAATATCGCCCTTTAAATACTTTTGAAAATAGACATTCTGGTCTATCTATTATCCTCCATAATTTTTTTTCCAGTAAAGAAGTATTGTGATCATGTAGATCCCGGAAACTTAAACCACCCTCATCTTTATGTTTACCAACTTTTCCCCAGGAGAACCAATGCATTCCTCTCTTATTACCACTTCCTCCCCACCAGAAATGTGATATTGCCCTTGTATTTTTCTTCGTAATCGTCTTAGGTAACCGATAACAAGACATCAAATGATTGGTCATTGCATTAGCTGTTGTATTCAGCAAAACCTCTTTTCCCCCTTTGGTAAGAAATCTTACCGTCCAACTATTTATCTTCTGATTAGTTATCTCGCTCACATAACCAAAAGCCTGAACTTTTGATCCCCCAAAGCTCTCTGGTATACCCATATAGCTACTCATTCCACCAATCTTAGTAATTCCCATTGCCTTTTAATTTCTCCTCTAATAATCTTTGGTACCTTATGCCAAAATTTAAGTGATGACTTATCAAAGTTTATCAATTGTCTTGAGGCAGCCTCATAATCCATAAGCAGTTTAAGAATAACCCCACATTCCACATAATTCGCTTTACAGAAAAATAAAATATCATCCGCAAATAGAAGATGGGAGATCGTAGGACTCCCTCGAGATACTTTGAGTCCCGTTAATCGTTTTTCCGTTCTTCTTTCATAATATTTGCAATAAGAGCTTCCGTACACAATATAAATAGATATGGGGATAAACGGTCTCTTTGTCTTAATCCATATTCTGGAACAATGTGTCCTTTAGGCCGTCCATTAAGCAATACTTTATACTGAACCGAAGAAATGTAAATCATTATCCTGGAAACCCAGATTAGGCAGAAACCTAGTTTTAATTGTAGACGTTCCATAAATGATCATTCTACCCTTTTATAAGCTTTACTCATATCCGTTTTAATAGCCATAAATTTCTTCTTACACGCATTGTTCGTATGTAGTCCATGGAACATCTCCTAAGCAATGAGAATATTATCCGATATTAATCTCCCGAAAACAAAAGCCGATTGGGTCTCCGAAATAAACTTTGCGAGCAAGTCTTTCAATCTTTGACAAAGTACCTTTGAAATAATTTTATAAGCTACATTACATAGACTAATAGACCGCAACTCAGTCATTCGACTTGGTTGTACGGTCTTAGGAATTAGAAAAATATTTGTCTGATTAATTCTATCATCAAAAGTCCCCAAACACAGAAACTCATTAACCATATTAACCACATCATGTTTAATCAACGACCAGGGCTGCTGATTAAAAAGAGCAGTCATCCCATCCGGATCCGACGCCTTTTCCGGGTGCATCATAAAGACCGCATCTCTCACCTCGTCTTCCGAAGCCATAGCCATTAAACGTCTATTTTGATCCATAGTTACTGACATCAGGACTTCCTCTAAAAAGCCATCAAAATTTGAAGGTGAAAGTTGAATGATATAAATCAAGAAAGAACTTAACCGCTACTTGTTGTATGGACATATATAATTTTTTTATATAAAAAAATGTTATAATTTAACTTCTAACAATATATCAATTCAATTATTTTTAGCAAAGAAACATCTAATTAATAGTTGTAGTATTAATCTAAATCTAATGGTAATATTTCAAAAAAAAAAACTTCACTTTTATGTAAAATCACACACAAGAAGTAAACGAGTACTATCGTAAACTAAGCTTGTCATAATCTGTCTTTGTCGTGGAAACTTATCTTTTTATGGACTCAAAAAAACATTTTTTGCTCCAAGAACAAATTTTTTTCTCTTCACTAATGTATTTGCCTCTTGAAATTTTCTGCGAATTTTTTATTTCATACAATCAAATTTTGAATTGTGAGTTGTGTCAAAAAATAGTCTCTCTAATTGATTTAGATACTTAAGGATAAAGAAATATTTGTGCACAAAAAAAAGGATAAAGAAATATTAGTCCAAAGAAGAGTAGTGAGTTTGAGAAGAGTTAGAAGTTGCTTCAAGCGGTTTCAGCGCATAGTTTGCTATTGTCATTCACCCTTCTTCTCGCTCTCAAGCTTTATCATGTTTTTTCTCAGTTATGTTAATCAGTTTCTCTCTTTCTTTTTTGTAATTTATGCCTTGCGTTTTTTTTGTATAGCCAAAATTATCTGAATCAGTTGATGAGTTTTTGTAATATTGAAATTTGAATAAGTTTAGTTTGGGTACAAATTATAAATAATGGATTCCTCTGTCTGTTTAGCCACGTCTAAAGTAGAAACTTTTATTATCCTTTGACTCTATTTTTCGCAGATTTATATTTACACATTTGTGGCTGTTTTGTGCTGTGACTTTTTGTGGTAGATTTTGTTGTGTGCTCCATCTATGACATTTTTTGTGGTTATCACTTTTGTTCTTTGTTAGCATCATATTATTTTATAATTTTTAAAGTTTTGCTTTGTGGCAGTGGGCTCATTTTCATCCTGCTATGGCAACACTACTGCTTCTTGCTTCTGAGATCCACTTATGTGTACATCTTAAAGAACAATATGATATACTCTTTAACTTGTAATATTAATCGCGGCTGAGTTATGGTTGGTGTGTTTGCTTATGATAGATTTGGTTGTGTCCCTGACACCTTGTGTTGCAGTTGTCTATGATACATTTGGTTGTGTCTCACTGTTCCTTGCGTGTGTTTATAGCTGGTGTGTTTTCTTATGATATATCTGGACTTGGTTTCTTAGTTATTGTTCAATGCTACTTACCATCATTCCAAAAATTTGTAACTCGTTATGTTTTTTTTATTATTCTTAGGGAAGAGTGATTCTTGCTCACTTGTGCGATGAGCTGAAAGGAGATGACTGAAAACAATCATGTGCATGGTAATATTCCCATAATTTTTCTCTTCCAATCTCTCCATCTTACTGGTTTGGAAATCATATATTTTCATTCAAAATTGAGTCTTTAGTCTATATTTTCTTTGCTCTTGCAAACGCTATAACCGCAAGATTAAATGATGGATATGTTTATTTGTATTTTTATTTTCATGCAAATTGTGTACTGATGCATGGATATGAATAAACTATGAGTGATAAAACCATATGGGAAACACTTCATGTAAGTTGGTTCTTCACTGTCTGCATTGAACTTATTCAAGCATATTTTTCCTATATAAAAGATGCTTTCCTTAATCGCTTCTCATCTATGCATTTTGTCTTTTTCTTCTCTTTTTTTCATCGCTATGATTTTCCCCTTTACTTGTCATATTTAGGAACCTGTATAGTTAATAGACATGTATAATGTTTTGTGTATATATATTTAAATAAATTTGGTTATGATTTGCGGCCCTTACCAATGAAGGATGTTGTTGAACATTTCTTTGTAGACAATGTTATTCACTTCAATTGGTGCGTCTTTTTCTTCTTGTAAGATGCTTAAGTCTCTAGGTGATGTTACTCTTGAGAGAATCACTGGTTAGGCAAATATAGAATCACTGGTTTTAAGCCTTTTTGGTTTTTGTTTATGGTCACTGCATATCATACTTTTATTGGAAAATGTCTATTCTTAAGTATGAATAGATGGCTGAGACTATTAAAAATAAAATGATTATTGGGAGTGGGATTCTTTACCAATATGTGTACATGCGACTATTTCACTTTCAATAGCTCGTTCGACCACATGAGTCACAATGAGTGTTGTTCCATTGCAGACACATTTATAGCGATGTGCTTAGATGCGAGATAAGCGGTCTGTTCATATAAAAAAATAGTTGGAAATAATAAAAATCTAAAGTTACATATTTCTCATATAGATATTTAATGTAGTTTTTCAATTTTTATATTTTATATATATATATATATATATATATATATATATATATATATATATATATATATATATATATATATATATATATATATATATATATATTTTTTCTTAAATTGTATATTTACGATAGATGTTTGATATAACGTTTCTAATTCTTATATTTGTATATTTACAAATTATTTATTTTACTATACAGTATTTAAATAGGTGTTTAATTTATTTTTCCATTTTTATATTATATGCTTAATTATTGTTTATTTTTATTCTTGTGTATATTTACTTATTCGAAATTTCTTACTTTAATATCAAATGATAATATTGCGATATACATTTAATATAATAGTTTTTCTTACATAGTATATTTACTTATTATTTATTTGCTCTTATATTGTATGTTTATTTATTTTAATTACAATATATGTTTAATTTAATATTTTATTTCTTGGATATTTAATTATTAGTTAGATTTCCTTATATTGTATATTACTTAATTTTCATTTTCTGTTTTTTTAATATTAATGCTCCGTGTCATCTTTCAGGAGAAGTTTGTTTCGATGATGTGGACGTTTTCTGAAACCTCAAAAGATTCATTTTATTAGTATAGATGTAAATTATTTTTATAAAAAAAAATGGTAAGATTTTAAAAATATAATAATGAGTAATAATTCATATGTCACAACTGAATTAAATTATATATCATATTAAAAATAATAAATCTGAATATAGTTACAACTAAAACAATTATACCTACTTATATATTTTTTTTTGTCAGCTCCTACTTATATATCAAATACTGTAAGTTGGTTCGAAGACAAAAAAAACAAAAAAAAAACCCTAGTTAGAAGAGCAGCCGTCGGTCTTCTCTCTCTTGCTCCGGTGGTTGGTGGTTCTCACCGCCACCGAGAGCGGCTAAGACTCCGGGGAAAGAGACTCTCAAAGTTCTTTACTGTCGGCTTTCTGTCTCCGGGAGGGAATGGCTCCTCTAGCATCTCTATCGCCGGTTTTGTGTCTCTGGGAATGATGGTTTTTTCTAGCATCTCGATCACCGGAACTTATGTTCGTGTGTGGTGAATTGGTATTAGCTTAAAGTCGTGGGAATACTGCTTTGTTTGGTTCTTGTTGTTTCAGTCACTTCGTCGCATCCTAAGTTGGCTTTTTGGATTTGTTTTTTTGTGATTTATGTTCGCTGTGGAGGTATCTACTAGACCTTATCTTGGTCTTTTGTGGTTTTGGGAGATGGTTTCTAGACGAAGCAGTTAACTTGATCTTCAGTTCTTCTCTTGCAAAGAGGTGGGCAGTATTTGTTTTGTAGGTCACTTGGCTGCCTTGCGAGTGT
Organism: Hirschfeldia incana; assembly: GCA_026261945.1. Lineage (NCBI taxonomy): Eukaryota > Viridiplantae > Streptophyta > Magnoliopsida > Brassicales > Brassicaceae > Hirschfeldia > Hirschfeldia incana. The sequence continues at coordinate 134,265 of JABCMI010000103.1, forward strand.
CCGCGTGTACGAGCTGGTGGTCTTTTTTAACGTTTTCTCAAGTAGAGTTTCAAGGTCTTTTGTCCTTGTATCTTAGTTTTAGTGGTGGTTTCTGGTCATGCAAGTTTCACTTGGATATCAGCTGCTGAAGTTGGTGTAGATTTGACCTCTCGATTGTTTCTGATGTTGCTGGTTCTAGTTTGGCTTGGTGATTTTCCCTTCATGGTTGGAACCGCTCAAGAAATTTGTTCCTTAGGTCAGCTCCATTGATATCGAATTCTTTTGGAAAGGTGGAAGCAATAGACTTGTGGACATAGATGAGTTTTAGGCTCTGTTTATGTCTTTGTTTTATTTTGTCTGGTTTATGTTCTTTGATTTTGGTTTCTATCGACACTATGTATCTCAACTTTCTTCGAGTTAAAAAATAGTCAAATTAATTGTAAGCGTACCATAATTACAAAAACAAATGAATACTAATAAAATCAAAATTTTATTGTTAGTTAAGTGGCAGAAGTTTTATTTAAATTTAACCATTCATTAAGTTAATTAACAAATTTATTTTACCGGTTTAATATAATTTATCTAAAATAAATAATCGAAATATTTATATATCCAAATATAAGAATATTTAAACTCATATATTAATTATCTTATAATATTTAAATTAATTCAATTAAAGTTTAAATAAAATCAACTTTTAATAGTTAAACCAAAACAGTAAAGAGTAACCAAAATAGTTATTAACAACAATTTAATATATATATATATATATATATAATTTTATTTGAAAAACTTAATTCTATTGAAATTTAATAAAATAAGGTTAAAATTGTTACCTAATCCAAATCAAAATAAATAAAATTGCATGTAATTGTAACTACAATTCTATTTTATAAACTGATGAAGTTAAAATAATGCCTAAATATATATATTAATTTTTTTTTTTAAAATAAAAATATAAAGTCTTTTTTTTGTCGACAAGATTACAGACTCATGTGGACTCTGTAAACCAAACTGAGTGCTTTGTATCTATATGGACAGTAAACTGAGTGCTTTGCCACACACCACGTGCTAAGCTATCCGCCTTTTTGTTTTGTGTCCTCGATATATGAATAATCTCCGAGCTGTGAAAACTTCTCTTGAGACTTCTGATGTCCTCCAAATAATTTGCAAACGATGGTCATTCTTCTGGTTCCGAAACTATCTTCACCAATTGAGAACAATCTGTTGCAAAAGTAACATTATATTGCCTTAGGTTCTTCATATACTCCATTGTCCATATAAAGGCCTCCACCTCTGTGTGTAAAGGTGATTGACTTGCATTCGTGTTCTTAGCTCTCATCAAACCTTCAAATCCTGTATATGGTGGAAAAGAACTCCTAGTAAACACACATTAAAATCTAATAAACATAGGAGTTTTGGTACTTCGAAGTTGGGGAAACTTAGGAGAAGAAAGCGACAAAATTCAAATGCAAATGAATATCGTTCGATCTCTTTTGAAAGGTAAGCACATAAACAAACGCCGACCAACAAAAGAACCAAATAAAGAAACAATAGAACCATTTATGTGAAGACATCTATCTACATGCTTGGGAATATCAAAATAGATTTTGTAAAATATTACCCGTAAAAGAGTTAATAGTTTACAAAGAAAAATCCAAAAAGGTCTCATGATCTGTTGTTTCATAATCTCTAACTAGATCTCGACCTGCAACACCATGCGGATATTATTTTTACTTTAACTAAACATTTAAATTTTTATGTATATATATTTATTTTAGATTATTATTTTATTCTAATCTAATAATAAATGTTTCTTTAAAAATTTCAATTATAATAATTTTTAGTTTATATGTTGTAAAATATTTAAAATCACCACATGTGCTGATGACAAAAAAACCACCACGTGTATATTTTTCTTATTATATATTTATATTATTGTATTTGTATTTAGTTAATAAACAAATTAATATGGCATGAAAAACATATTTGATAATTATTTTGTTTATGTTAAATTTTTATCCGTTCTTTAAAACTGAATTTTATTTTAGTAAGATTTTTACATTTCTTCATTTGCATAATACATTATTGTATATAAAAAAAATCTAAGATATTTTGTTTTATACATGTATTGTGGTTTTTCATCATATTATATTTTTAACATAAATATTTTATATGTATAAAAATAAAATTTATCATCTATCAATTTATTATAAATTTTTCATATGTAGTTCAATATAATATTTTTATTTAACATGTATAGTTATGATTATAAAATAGATAACTGTATGATAGAATATTTATTAAAAAATTTAAATACTAACTGTATATATAATTGCATAATAATACTTGATTGCTAATTAAAAAATTAGAGCAATATTTACATACATTTTTTGAAAATCAGTATACTGTTAAAATATTTAGGTCAACATAATAATTTCCTTTTAATATGATTTATTTTGATTATATAATTGATAAAAAAGGTAGAATATTTATTTTTCATTTTGTAAACAATAACTGAATATATTAGTGTATAGTATATTCAAAACTAATCACGAAATTGATTAACATATTTACATATAATTTTTGAAAATTAATTTCTGTTAAAATATTACTAAACATTTTTTTTCGAAATTTTAATATATATATGATTTAAATATAATTTGGATTCAGTAGATTGTTAATTTTATTTATGAAATCCCTAAAATATTGGAGAGTTATTATCTTTTATGTAATATTAAAGTTATTAATGATTGAATAATGTAATGTATTTTATCTAATATGAAAATTAATGATGATTAAAATATAATCTGACCAACTCTAGTAGATAGTCCATTTTATTAAAAATCATACATGAATGATAAGTCATGACTTCTCTTTTAATATAATAGAAGTTATGATTATAAAATAGATAAGTGTATGATAGAATTTTTATTTAAAAATTTATAAATACTAACTGTATATATATTATTGCATAATAATATTTCATTGCTAATTAAAAAATTAGTCAAATATTTACATACATTTTTTGAAAATTAATATATTGTAAAATATTTAGGTCAACATAATAATTATCTTTTAATATGATTTATTTTGATTATATAATTGATTAAAATATAGAATATTTATTTTCCATTTTGTAAAAAATAACTGAATATATTAGTGTATTGTATATTCAAAACTAATCACGAAATTGATTAACATATTTACATATAATTTTTGAAAATTAATTTCTGATAAAATCTTTTCAAACAGATTTTTTCGAAATTTTAATATATATATATATATATATATATATATATATATATATATATATATATATATATATATATATATATGATTTAAATATAAGTTGGATTCAGTAGATTGTTAATTTTATTTATGAAATCCCTAAAATATTGGGAAGTTATTATCTTTTATATATTATTAAATTTATTAATGATTAGTGTAATATATTTTATCGAATATGAAAATTAATGATGATTAAAATATAATGTGACCTACTCTATTAGATAGTCAATCTTATTAAAAATCACACATGAATGAGAAGTCGTGACTTTTCTTTTAATATAATAGATATACGATTTGAGGCGTTAGAAAGAGAACGAAAACAAATAAACAACAAAACAAACAACATAACCATCCATATGCAGACATTTAGATGCTTAGATATATCAAAACAAACATTGGAAATATTACCTGTAAAGTGAAATAGTTTAGTAAGCATATAAAATGCTAAAAGGTCATATGATCTAATATTTCCCTTCTTATAACTCCAGTAAATTTAGGAACAATCCGATGTAAGAAACCCTAGAAAAACTCAGTACCATTATGTAATTTATATTATATAAATAAATATATATATATATATATATATAAACTTTTATATATATTTATATATATATATATATATATATATATATTATGTGTGTGTTGGTTTATATATATAAACTTTTTTCCAAAAGTGAAAGAGGTGGAGGAGACATAAAAAAAAAGAAAAATAAGACTATATATTTACTCTCAAAGGTAAAACATTTTATTGTATCACACTTTGTCTTTCTAATTTTATTTTATTTTATGCTAAATTAAATTAACAATCATATAAATTATTTAGAGTTTATTTTTTTTTTTGATGATGTAGCTACAATAGATGAAAATAAAATAGACTAATTATATAAAGATATATAGTGTTTTATGGAAGAATTATGTATATACATATAGTGGTGTAAGAAAATTAAATAATGTAGTCACTAACTTGTAAATAATAGTGGATAATCATTATTTTAAATACAGATAAAACAGGCTTTTAAAAGCAAAAATATGCATGAAACCATGGTGAAAAAGAAAAGTAAATAGAAAGAGCAAGAAATTCTAATCTATTTCGTTAAGCCGTAATAAATCAAAACAATAGAAGCATTCTTAGTTTCATATGAAATAAATACCAGAATATAAAAAAAAAGATGTCCACTTAAATATCTCAATATTTGATTTGTTTAAAAGTAAAGTGAAGTATTAAGCAACACAACACACACACGTGGGAAAAAAACTAAGAAAGGTTCTTTGTAATGAGCCCTGTATTATTTGTTTAATATCACATTGATTTGTTTAAAAGTAAAGTGAAGTTATTTCAAAAGAAAAAAAAAAGTAAAGTGAAGTAGTATTAAGCAACACAACACACACACACATGGAAAGCACAAAGACTGCTTTACAACACTGTATATTGTGGGCAAAGCATTAAAACTGTGAAGAAGATACAAAAGAATCTGCCTCCTTCCTCATAAAAATTATAATGGAAAAAAAAAAAAAAAAAAAAAAAAAACCCAGCTTATCAAGAATCACCACAAGACCAACAGGATAAGACAATGTTTTCTAATTAAAGTGAGACAAAAAGAAATACGATTTCAGAATTACCACAAGACCAACAGGATACGACAATGTTCGGAAAGAGATAACCTTTACACAAGCATCTTTTGGTTGGAGCTATGGCCCAATGACAAAATCAGCACTCAACGATTCCTCAAGTGAGATAAGTTCTTCTGGGTCCCAAATCCTCTCATATCTTATTTGAAAAGAAGAAGAAAATGCCACTTTCTTGAACAAATCTTAATAGTCTCCAATTATATAGAATACCATTACTTCCCACACACTAATCAGTAATCATCTCAAGCTATATATAAGACATTAGACCACAACGAATTCCCCAAAACAATAAGAAGCAATAACGAAAAAACAGAGAAAAAACTTTTAATCAAAGCTTTTTTAAAGAGCAAGAAAATGTCAGCAAATAAACTACCTTCTTCAGCTCAGGCGTTCCAAGAACAAGCCCGTGTTAGTTTTGTCTCTAGAAAGCTGCTTCTGCACAACCCATTTGACCACAACAGCCAAGGAGCCTTTGCGGTCGCACCATCTCCTCACATAACTGATGAGAACAACCTGAGTGGGAATGTCTTGATGCTTCTCTCAGTTCTCATCTGTGGAGTTATTTGCTGCCTCGGGTTACATTACATCATTCGTTGTGCATTCAGACGTTCCTCAAGTTTCATGATCTCTGAGCCCGTCTCCACTATTCCAACACGACATGGTTCATCAAACAAAGGAATCAAGAAGAAAGCTCTAAGTATGTTCCCTGTCGTGAGCTACTCACATGAGATGAACCTGCCGGGGATTGGCGAAGAATGCGTCATCTGTTTGTCTGATTTTGTTTGTGGTGAAAAGCTTAGGTTGCTCCCCAAGTGCAGCCACGGGTTCCATGTTCGTTGCATTGACAAGTGGCTTAAACAACATTTGACTTGTCCAAAATGCAGACACTGTCTGGTTGAGACATGCCAAAAGATTTTAGGTGACTCCAGTCAACTGACGGCAACAGCACCAACAGAGAGCGTTACAGTCCGGATAGCTCCTTTAGAACCTGAAGTAAGAGTAAACGCTTATAGAGAAAGCAGCTAAATTTCTAGAATATATGCACAACTTAGATAAAAGATTATAGATATGAGTAGAATTCATAGAAGAGTTCCGAAAGGAAAAGTAGGATGCTTCAATCTTTTTCTTTCTTTTTTTGCCTGTAGCACAAAGTGTATACAGAGAGAATATATTTCACTTTTAAGCAGAACCTCACGATTTCATCAAACATCTCTTTGCATAAGTAATTTTTCGGTTGAATGTGAATTATTCAATCTTATCCAAAACATTAAGAATCATTCATAACCAAAGACTGATAACTACGTCTCTTATATTCATGTGTCTCAATCAAGACAGTCTACATGGAATCACAGAGTCACTAGACATAGCAAATGGTCCAAGACTAGATCGCGTATATGCTTATAGTGATAACAAAAATGCGTCTATCCACTTGACTCGATCCACTTAAAAACACTACCGGTATGCCTCACAAGTCACAAGCAATCCACACACATGAATCACAAGATTCTTCCTCACAATGATAAAGAAATCAACTTTTCCATGGGAAAGTTATATGGACCCTATGAAAACCCTTTACAAAAAAAAAAGTTACCCAACCCATAACAGGTTAAAGTCAGACCATACATAGTCCTGTGAATTCTCAACCGCCACTCAGGTTATAAAGTTACCCTACCCAACCTAGATGATACAACCTTGACACCATATGGAGCCCTAACACTATCCAAAATGAAGATTTGATTCGCACTTATATCACAGTTGAGAGAATCTATCCTCATATATCACACACAATGAGATCTAAAAGTGAGTGCAAGACAAGTAAGATACCTTTCAACTCCATTCAAACCAAACACGGTTAAAGTTCCGGTTACTCTCATTAGAAGAATCTCCTACTCTTACAGTTGATGCCACTTACCATCTTAACAATATTCGATTGTGGTGAATGTTCTAGCTAGATTTAATTATTGTATTACTTGATTTCCACGGTAAAACACATTATTCTGTACACTAGCTACTAGTACGGAAACAGAACTACAAACTTTGGCATACTTGTTACTATCTCTGTGACAATAGTATGGTGCAAAAATATAAGAATACATGGAGTGATCAAACTTTATATCTTAGAGGTTCTCAGAGATTCTCCAGTTATTGTGGGAACCGAAATTCGCACTGTCGATTTTAGTTAAACAAATCGGAGGAAAACTAAGTAAACCTAGTTTTCCCTGAAGGCTCGGATTCTCTGCGACAACCAAACGAAATTGATAGAACAAACAATGTAGCGGAAAATTTGCACTAAGGCGTTTTATTAAATGGATAATAAATTGAATACAATATTCTTCCGAAAACGGGAAGTAGAGATACGCTAAAGAGGAAACGACGGAAATATAGGAGACAAAACGTTCTAAGTCTTGCTCTGCTAGTCTAACCTCCTAAGTCATAAGTTCCCTAAGCTAGCAGGAATTCCCTAAAACCCTAGATTTCGGATTTGGTCTCTCTCTCAATGATTTTCGCTCTGCCCTTTCTTCCTCTCCCAAAGCTCCTTTATATACTTCTTCTTATGACGGTCTATTCTCCTTCTGGGCCGCAGAGCGGGCTTTTTCCATTTCGTCGGTCTTCATGTTTATCAGGAAACTTGACATTTATCTTCGGGAAACTCGACATTTATCCTTCCGGAGATTTAGCATTTATCTTGTCGCGTAAAGATAAAGATAAATCGTCGTATCTATCTTAGATAATCGTAGGTGGACTGTCCGATCGTGTTTGGTCCCTTTCGGGCCGTCTCCAGGACTTCCGCTGTTTCCTATGATTTCTTCGGAAGATCTTCAATCATTCGTAAAATTGAGATGTGTGGTGTCTTAGATAACCATCATCGTTTCGTATGAACAAGTTAAGATCTTCCTTTCCGTTGATATCTTACGAGTTTCCGAAGCGTTTCCGACGGTTTTAGTTCGGAGTAAGAGCGGGAGTTTCGTACGCAGAATCTCAATGATTCATTCCGCGAGGATTCGGAAAAGACTTAAAGTACACACTTCTGACGGCCGGGGCCTGGGACTTGTGCACGGAAGATTGTCGCCCGAAGATCCGAGCCAGCACGGGCGCTAGCCGCCGGCGGCTACGGCCAGCACGGGCGCTAGCCGCCCGGCGCCTATGGCCAGCACATGGGCTAGGCGCCCGGCGGCTACGGCCAGCACGGGCGCTAGCCGCCCGGCGCCTACGGCCAGCACGGGGGCTAGCCGCCCGGCGGCTACGGCCAGCACGGGCGCTAGCCGCACGGCGCCTACGGCCAGCACGGGGGCTAGCCGCCCGGCGCCTACGGCCAGCACGGGGGCTAGCCGCCCAGCGGCTACGGCCAGCACGGGCGCTAGCCGCCCGGCGCCTACGGCCAGCACGGGGGCTAGCCGCCCGGCGCCTACGCCCAGCACGGGGGCTAGCCGCCCGACGGCTACGGCCAGCACGGGTGCTATCCGCCCGGCGCCTACGGCCAGCACGGGGGCTAGCCGCCCGGCGGCTACGGCCATGGTCGCGGTCGGCTGCTCGGTTCCTTAGGTTTGCGGGTGTTCGTGTGCGTTTTTCGGAGGATTTTTCGTATGACAAATAGACTTAGCCGTTGATTTCGAGATAACCGTTTTTGACCCCAACAGTTAGCCCCCCAGCGTGCAAGGTGCGGGAGCGATTTTGCGCGCGGAAGATCTTAAGTTTGAAAATCGAAATTTTTGGCTATGAATATTTTATTCGAAAAATTCCACTATCTTTGATTTCTTATAAGTAGTACTCCATCCCCCTCTCATTTCTCACTCTTCTCTTCTCAATCTTTAGAAAATATGGCTTCCTCTCTAAGTGAAAAGAAAGATTCCGATGTTGAAATGAGCGAAGCTAATCAAGCCTCGCCGGCGCAGGATGCTCCTGCCCTTACGCAGACGTTCGTTGAGGGGTTCAGTTCTTTTCAGGACAAGATGGAGCGACGCCGTGCCGAGATGGAGTCTAGCGTGGCCAGTCCTAGTGCTTCTTCCGGTCCGACTTCTGCGGTTCCGACTCTTGGACCCGATGTTGTTTTAACTCCGGATTCCACGGTTTCGGTTCTTGAAAATGCTGTTACTCCAGTCCCAATCTCTACGATTCCAGCCCCTGGATCCGATGTCCCTTTGCTTGCTGGAGAAATTGTCGTTCCGGAGCAAGCTCCCGATGTCCAGGCGCGCCCCGAGGGCTCCCCTTTCGCGCCGATATTGGTTTCGGAGGATGCGGTGGAAGTCATGCCTCCTCCTCCAGAAACGAAGAGGGAGATCGTCTTGGGACTTCCCGCGTCCAGCGCTGTTCCGCCATTGAGGGGACGTTCAAGAGCTGGGGCTGCCGGATCGGCGAAGAGGAAAAGGTGTACTAAGAGCGAGGAAGGCGAGGTTTCGGCGAAACTGTCGCAACATCGCTCCAAGGTATTTCGTGAAACCCCTTTTCTTTTGTTGACTCCTTGATTCTCACCTTCTCTCGTGTGATCAGTTTGTGTCGTTGATCGACGGGATGCTTGGCGATTGCGGACTGGAGGTCACACATTTGTCCAAGGAGCTGGATTTGTCGCCGGAAACTTTGAAGCGCACCGAGGTTGTGCTTCAATCGATTGAGAGCACTCATGCTGCCCAGACGTCGATGCTCGAAGCTAGGATCAGCGACCTCGAGCGTGATCTGGGAAAGACTGTGAGCTCGCTGCTCAAGGCGAAGGAGGAGAAGAAGAGCAAGTCCTCGGAAGTTCGACGTCTTAAGAGGCGGATTCAGCGCTTCGAGGAGATGGGAGCTTGCACTGCGACGGAGCTCGTCGGCCCGTCATCCTCGGGTACCCTAGTCCCGAGTTCGAAGATTCCACAGGTCTAGGATGCCGGAATCGTTGCGGACAAGGGCGGTGAGGAGGTCGGCGAGGGCGATGGCGAGGCTGTTCCTGCTTCAGGTGAGTCGGAGAACGAAGGCGGCGTTCCGGAGGACGCCTAGGTTGATCAATCCCTGAGGGGATTTTTATTTTGATTGTATTTCGGCCGTTGGTTGGCCATTATGTATGATTTCGGGACTGGCCGTTGGTAGTTTTGAATCCCTGCCTAATTTAGGGTGTTATATTGAACTCGCGGTATGCGTTTATAAAATATTTTGTGTTTTGAACTTCTGTTTGTCGAAGTTAGAGGGGCAGGATGTGAGTTGTCGTCTCATTCATGCCTCCCTGACGATCACCGTATCCGTAGTTTGTACAAAGCGAGATTTTCTTGCGGTTTACGATTTACGCGAAAATTTGTGGAAACGTATGGATTTGAGTGAAGAGACAAGTTTTGGGATCTCGCGTCGTTGACGCTTTGCCTATGAGATGTTTAAGATACCAGCAAGGCTGTGTTTAGGGCAAGACCTAGGTTTACTCTCAGACTGAGGATGTGCGATGACAAATCGGCTTTTGTTTTGCCTGTTTGTGATTTTAACATGATTCGTACCGTTTTAAAATCCGCGAAGTGGTATCGGCTTATATGATTTGTCTAGGCACGAATCGAGCTACTTCCTTTACGAAGTGCTGAACCAAATTTGGATTTTTTGTATAGCGCGCTATGGGATCCTTGTCGGATGTAAAAGAGCCTACCCTTAGGTGGCTTGTCTGTTTAGAACGTTAGAGTTTGTTTGTTGTGATCAGCAACAACGATATGATGCCGTTTAGAAGGCGTATAAAGGTTTTAATCAAAAAACAGATGTTCGGGCACGAAGCGACGTCTCGCAGTGCTGTGAAGTTTGTTTTTCTTATGCCATAAAGGACTATGGGCTTTTCAGAGATCACGGAATATTTCCGGGTGGTAGTCTATGGTTTGTTTGGTGGATACTGGATCCATCGTTAAGGCTGTTAGGCGAATTGATTGTAGAAAGTTTTCGAAAGTTAGGTTTTTTCCGAAAATTATGGGAGTGTAAGAGTGTACGCACCCCACTCCCCCCCCCCCATTTTAAATCAAGGGGATAGCTGAACCCACCGGTTGGCGAGTTGCCTACGTACCTCTTTCAAGGATCAAGCCATCTCGTAGTTATGTTGTCCACGTTTTACGTCCTAGTGGTAGTATTTCTTGAGATGCATCGCATTCCAAGTTCTTGGGATTTTTATGTCTTGCATGTTTGCGATTTGATACGAACCTGGTCGGACGACTTTTATGATTTTGTATGGTCCTTCCCAGTTCGCCCCCGGTTTTCCTGCGTTTCGTTCGGCAGTGTTTTGGAAGACTTTCCGCAAAACCAGATCACCCTCCTTGAATCTACGATGGCGTACGTTCGCGTTGTAGTACTTTGCGGTGGCCTGCTGGTAATTTTGAATCCGGATGAGGGCTTGATCGCGACGCTCGTTGATGAGGTCAAGATTATCCAGCAGCATGGCATTGTTCAGGTCTTCCCGTTCGGGAAGAAATCTCCCCCGTACGCCGGGGAATTCTACTTCCGCTGGAATCATGCATTCTGCTCCGTAAACGAGAGCGAACGGAGTATCCCCCGTTGCTTGTCTTGGAGTGGTTCGATGAGACCAAAAGACCCCTTCGAGTTCTTCCGCCCATCGTCCCTTTTTGGCTTCCAAGCGTTTTTTCAATCCGTCTAGGACGGTTTTGTTTATGGTTTCAGCCTGTCCGTTGCACTGCGGGTATCTAGGAGTAGACTTGTTAAGTCGTATTTTCCATTTTTCGCAGAACGCCTCGAATCGTGTGGAAATAAACTGAGACCCGTTGTCCGTTACGATTTCGTATGGGACACCGTGTCTGGTTATGATGTTTTTCCAGACAAAGTTCTCGACTTGCACGTCTTTGATACTTGCGTAGGATTCTGCTTCCACCCATTTCGAAAAGAAATCTGTGAGGACCAGCAGGAAACGTTTTTGTTTTGATTTGTGTAGAGGTCCGACGATGTCCATTGACCATCGCATGAAAGGATACGGAGATGAGATAGAGGAGAGGATTTCGACGGACTGATGAATTGTCAGAGCGTGCCGCTGACATTTCTCGCATTTTTGAGCGAACTTCTCGCAATCCTTTACCATATTCGGCCAGTAGAAACCGTGGCGTTTTATTTTTGTTGCGAGAGACCTTTCGCCGGAGTGGTTTCCGCACGATCCGGAATGAACCTCTTCCATGATTTTTCTCGCCTTTTCTCCTTCCGCGCAAGTCATGAGAGTTACGGAGAATCGCCATTTGTAGATTTCACCTTCCACGGTTACGTATCGTTCTGCCTTAATTTTTATTTTCCGGGCTGCCCATTTTTCCGCGGGTAGGGTACCATCTACGATGTAGGCTCTGATAGGTTCTAGCCAGGGAGTGTCGCAGCCATAGTCCGTTTGGTCTGCGTCGTCTTCCGCCTGGTCTTCGTTTTCTTCCGCGCCTTCGATATGTGTTCTGATCAGGTTGGCGATTACCGGCGGTCCGATGCTCGGATGCTCTATGAATTCGACGGGGATTATTCTTTTAAGCCCTGGAACCGAGCTTGAGGCGAGAGCGGCTAAAGCGTCAGCTTGGACGTTTTCCGAGTGGGGAATCCTGGTTAGCGCAAATTGCTGAAAGTCGTGGGCCAAGTCTTGGACGACTTTCAAATATGCGTTCATCCTTTCATCCCTTGCTTCGTATTCTCCGCTGAATTGGTTTGCGACTAACTGAGAATCGCAGTAAGCGTGAATATTTCGAATCTTCAGCATGTGGGCCAGTCGTAGGCCCGCAATTAGCGCTTCATATTCTGCCTCGTTGTTCGATGCACGAAAATCCAAGCGGAATGATTGCTCGAGGATTTCCCCCGTTGGTGAAGTTAGTCAAACCCCGATTCCGGATCCTTGCTTGGATGAGGATCCGTCGACATAGAGATCCCACGTTGAACCAGGCTCCTTGTTGGTTAAATCCGTCATGGGCAATTCTACTAAGAAGTCCGCGAGCACCTGCGATTTCGTGCAGGTCTTCGGACGGTATTCGATATCGTACTCGCTTAGTTCGATTGCCCATTTCGCGAGTCTACCAGACTGGCTTGGACTGTGTAGAATTGTTCGCAACGGGAAAGTGGTAAGTACCACGATGGTATGAGACTGGAAATACGGCCTGAGCTTTCTCGCCGAGGTTATGACAGCGAGTGCCAATTTTTCCATTAGCGGATACCGAGTTTCGGCATCCAATAATGTTTTACTAATGTAGAAGACCGGTTTCTGCTCGATGAATTCTTCTTGAATAAGGACGCCACTAACTGCTGATGCGGATACTGCGATGTAGAGGAATAAGGGCTCTCCGACTACGGGTTTTGCGAGGATAGGAGGGGTGGCCAGATACTGCTTCAGCTGTTGGAAAGCTTTCTCGCAATCTTCTGACCACTCGAACTTTTTGTTTTCCTTCAAGGTTTCGTAGAATGGGAGACACTTATCCGTGGATCGCGAGATGAATCAGTTTAAGGCCGCGACTCGTCCGTTCAGCCTTTGAACTTCCCGCTTGGTTCTCGGGGAGGCCTTTTCTATCAGTGCGTTGATTTGTTTCGGATTAGCCTCTATTCCGCGGAATGTTACGAGGTACCCGAGAAATTCGCCCGACGCCACAGCGAATCTGCATTTAGCTGGATTGAGTTTCATGTTGTGTTGGTTCAATCTCTCAAAGCATTCCTCTAGATGGACTACGTGGTCGCGTTCGTCGAGAGATTTTACCAACATATCGTCGATATACACCTCCATGGTTTTTCCGAGTTGCTCAGCAAACATTCGATTGACGAGCCGCTGATATGTGGCGTCGGCGTTCTTAAGGCCGAAAGGCATTACTTTGTAGCAATAGGTTCCTCGGTCGGTAATGAATGCTGTCTTCTCGCGATCTTCGGGATTCATCATGATCTGATTGTATCCGGAGAACGCATCCATGAACGATATAAGTTTGTTTCCTGCGGTTGCCTCGACTAGACGGTCGATGTGCGGGAGCGGAAAACAATCCTTCAAGCATGCTTTGTTGAGGTCAGTAAAATCGACGCACACTCGCCATTTCCCGTTCTTCTTCTTGACGACGACGGGATTGACGAGCCAGTCGGGATATCTTACTTCCGTTATTGATCCAACTTTGAGGAGTCTTTCGACTTCCTCATTAACCGCAGTCGCCCGTTCGGGGCCTAGCTTTCGCCTCTTTTGTTTTACGGGTTTATGAGTTGGATCGATGTTGAGTTCGTGACATGTTATGTTTATGTCGATTCCCGGCATATCTTCCGCAGCCCAAGCGAACGTATTAAGGTTCTTTTTTAGACATGCGATGAGTTCTGCTTTTAAAGGATCGTGAAGATTGGCTCCAATCTCCACGCACCGCTCTGGGTTAGTCTCGTCGAGGCAGACCGAAATTACTGGTTCGCAAGTGGGCTCACGTTTCCCTTCCAGGGCTTCAGCTCTTCGCAACTGCCAGAAGATTTCTGGAGGGTCCTGCGATGCTGGTTCGTGGGTCGCTTGCTTTTTTGAGTTAGTTTCGGGCTTGGAGTTTTTTCGTTTTAACCCAGCGGCCAAGCAGACTTGCGGCGCTTTACGATCTCCTTGTATTGTTTCGACTCTGAGGAGGGTTGGAAATTTGAGGCACAGGTGGAAAGTCGAGGGGATTGCTCGCATGGAGTTTAACCACGGAGTCCCGACGATCGCGTTATATGCTGCGGGGCCGTCGACTACCAAAAACTCCACCATCTTCGTGACGCTCTCGGCTCTGACCGAGAGATTGACTGAGCCGAGGGTCATTGTGATGTTTCCTGAGAGTCCGATTATTGGATTGGGATCGTCCGTGATAGCGCTCAGGTCGAGTCCTATCCTCTCGAGAGTGTTTTTATATATAATATTTGTCGAGCATCCGGTGTCGACCAATATTCTTGCTACGTCGATGTCCTGGATCGTTAGTCTGATAACGAGGAGTTCATCATGAGGTTTGGCTTGACCAGCCGCTGCTCTGTCCCCGAATGACACGATGTTGCGGACAGGTGATGTGGCCATGATGTCGTTATCAATCGTAGGTTTTTGAGTAAGAGAATCCACCCCCCCCCCTCCTTCTAGCGCCAAACTGTGGGAACCAAAATTCGCACTGTCGATTTTAGTTAAACAAATCGGAGGAAAACTAAGTAAACCTAGTTTTCCCTGAAGGCTCGGATTCTCTGCGACAACCAAACGAATTTGATAGAACAAACAATGTAGCGGAAAATTTACACTAAGGCGTTTTATTAAATGGATAATAAGTTGAATACAATATTCTTCCGAAAACGGGAAGTAGAGATACGCTGAAGAGGAAACGACGGAAATATATGAGACAAAACGTTCTAAGTCTTGCTCCGCTAGTCTAACCTCCTAAGTCCTAAGTTCCCTAAGCTAGCAGGAATTCCCTAAAACCCTAGATTTCGGATTTGGTCTCTCTCTCAATGATTTTCGCTCTGCCCTTTCTTCCTCTCCCAAAGCTCATTTATATACTCCTTCTTATGACGGTCTATTTTCCTTCTGGGCCGCAGAGCGGGCTTTTTTCCATTTTTGTCGGTCTTCATGTTTATCAGGAAACTTGACATTTATCTTCGAGAAACTCGACATTTATCCTTCCGGAGATTTAGCATTTATCTTGTCGCGTAAAGATAAAGATAAATCGTCATATCTATCTTAGATAATCGTAGGTGGACTGTCCGATCGCGTTTGATCCCTTTTGGGCCGTCTCCAGGACTTCCGCTATTTCCTATGATTTCTTCGGAAGATCTTCAATCCTTCGTAAAATTGAGATGTGTGGTGTCTTAGATAACCATCATCGTTTCGTATGAACAATTTAAGATCTTCCTTTCCGTTGATATCTTACGAGTTTCCGAAGCGTTTCCGACGGTTTTAGTTCGTAGTAAGAACGGGAGTTTCGTACGCGGAATCTCAATGATTCATTCCGCGAGGATTCGGGAAAGACTCAAAGTACTGACTTCTGACGGCCGGCGCCTGGGACTTGTGCACGGAAGATTGTCGCCCGAAGATCCGAGCCAGCACGGGCGCTAGCCGCCGCCGGCTACGGCCAGCACGGGCGCTAGCCGCCCGGCGCCTACGGCCAGCACGGGGGCTAGCCGCCTGGCGGCTACGGCCAGCACGGGCGCTAGCCGCCCGGCGCTACGGCCAGCACGGGGGCTAGCCGCCCGGCGGCTACGGCCAGCACGGGCGCTAGCCGTCCGGCGCCTACGGCCAGCACGGGGGCTAGCCGCCCGGCGGCTACGGCCAGCACGGGCGCTAGCCGCCCGGCGGCTACGGCCAGCACGGGGGCTAGCCGCCCGGCGGCTACGGCCAGCACGGGCGCTAGCCGCCCGGCGCCTACGGCCAGCACGGGCGCTAGCCGCCCGGCGCCTACGGCCAGCAAGGGCGCTAGCCGCCCGGCGCCTACGGCCAGCACGGGCGCTAGCCGCCCGGCGCCTACGGCCAGCACGGGCGCTAGCCGCCCGGCGCCTACGGCCAGCACGGGGGCTAGTCGCCCGGCGCCTAGGGCCAGCACGGGCGCTAGCCGCCCGGTGCCTACGGCCAGCACGGGCGCTAGCCGCCCGGCGCCTAGCCTATGGTCGCGGTCGGCTGCTCGGTTCGTTCGGTTTGCAGGTGTTCGTGTGCGTTTTTCGGAAGATTTTTCGTATGACAAATAGACTTAGCCGTTGATTTCGAGATAAACGTTTTTAACCCCAACAGTCATCAAAGTAGGATACTGATAACTGAGTAATTAAAAAAAAACAAGGTGGAAACCACAACTCACTGTAAGAAAATACTATAACTGGTTTAATTAAGGACCACATGTTCTAACTGCGTGATTCTGGAGATCTTGCACTTTAAAAGGGAGCAACATGTCATAAACAAGGTTATCAAAAGAAAAGACATGGCATAAAGAAATGATGGTTCGAACGGGCTTATGATCCTAGGCTTTTCTGATTGGATTAGACTTAATAAAGTATTAACACCCTCACAACTCACTAGTAAGTAGTAACTGAGGCTTTGCCCAAAAAGAAGGTTTATTGGTTAGTAGTCAAAAACTGTGGTTTACAGTTAGCACATCTCCATAAAGCATTTGAGGGATATCAGATGGTATCAGATCGTATCCAGTAATATGCAATTTAGCATCTACATATAATTTAAAATCTATTTACTAGTAAACACAATTTTCCGAGATATATTCGAATCTACCTTGCAGGACTGCAACAGCCAACAGCTAATGGTCTACAGTAGTTCAACTGAGGCTGTCAAGAAATTTAATAATAATAAAACGTTAAAGATGTTCAAATATCTGCCACCATTCAGTGGAAAAGGTTACAAACATGCTACTTCCAAATTCAATTATTATTAAAAATCCTTGGGAGAAAACTATATATTAAGAAAAAACACTTTTATTTTCAAAGCACGGAAAAAAAAACACTATATATTATTAATAAAGACAAAAACATGGTAGCTTTAGAATGATAGTGTTTAAAATCAATTCCTATTTTATAGCGGACAAAAGTATATTATTTCAATATTCAGTGCTGGACAAGTGATAGTGTCCCTACACAAGCATCTTGTGGTTGTAGAAGGTATGGGCCAACAACACAATCAAGCACTCAAAGATTCATGAGATTGGATAAGTTCTTTCTGGGTCCCAAAATCCTCTCAAATCTCACATGGAAAGAAGAAGAAAATCCACTTTCTTAAATAAAATCTTATTAGTATACAATAATACAACTATAAAATAAAAAAAATTCAGTCCTCACTGAGAAATACTCTACTTAGGAATCCTCTCAACCTATAAATTAGACCACTTCGAATTCCTCATAACTTAGAAAACAATTAGCAAAACAGAGAGAAGAGACTTTGATTCAAAGAATAAAAAACATGTCTGCAAATGAGTTGCCTTCTTCAGCTCAAGCCTTCCATGAACAACTCCTTGACGGTTTTGTCTCTAGAAAGCTGCTTCTACACAATCCATTTGACCACAACACTCAACGAGCCCTTGCGGTGGCGCCATCTCCTCCAATCACCCACGAGAACAACCTCAGTGAGACTGTGCTGATGCTTCTCTCAGTCCTCATATGTGGAATCATCTGCTGCCTCTTGTTACATTACATCATTCGTTGTGCATTCAGATGCTGCTCAAGTTTCATTATCTCCGAGTCTACCTCTATTCTTTCTATACCACACAGTTCATCAAACAAAGGAATCCAGAAGAAAGCTCTGAAAATGTTCCCTGTCGTGAGTTACGCAGATGAGATGAACCTGTCTGGGATTGGTGAAGAGTGTGTTATCTGTTTGTCAGATTTTGTTTGCGGTGAAAAGCTAAGGCTGCTCCCTAAGTGCAACCACGGGTTCCATGTTCGTTGCATTGACATGTGGCTTCAACAACATTTGAGTTGTCCGAAATGCAGACACTGTCTGGTTGAGGCATGCCAAAAGATCTTAGGTGACTCTAGTCAAACTGGTCAGGTGACAGCAACGGCATTAACAGAAAGCGTAATTGTCAGGATTTCTCCTCTAGAACCTGAAGGAAGAGTAAACACTTTTAGAGAAAGCAGCTAAGAAACTCATGAATGAAGCCATCATAACGTCAGAGTATGTTCGCGTCAGAGTATGTTCTCAAAATTAGATAAAAGATTTTAGATCTAAGCAGAAAAAAAGATGTTTATACGTTACCAAAAGAAAAGAAACACAATACCACTTCAATCTTTTTATGTCTTTCTTTTTCAGCATGTAGCAGTGTATATATACAGAGGATACATTTAATTTAACACAGTAGCATCTCACTGAGTTCATCAAACCTCTCCTTGCAAAGTTATAGTATTTTTAACGGTGGAATATATCGTACGTACATTCTTAGCAAAAGGCATTAAAGCTCAAATGTAACCTAAGATTGATAATTTTTTTTTGTAAATCTATAATATTGAAGAAGAAGCATTTTGGCTTTTTTACTTTTTTTACCCCTATTGAAAAACATTTTCTTTGTATTCATTAAAGATATTATAGACATTATGTGCCGGTTTTTTGGTTTGTCATTAACCACCGGTTTCCTAATTCAATTTTGTTCTGCGATTATTTTCATGTTTGATTTTGCATCGATTATTTCCATGTCTGATAGAGTCATTGACCACCGGTTTCGTAATTCTAAAATTATTAATTTTGACAACAATTATTATCATTTAAAACGATCAGAATATTAAAAATATTGTAACCCGTTCAACCGCATGTCCGAGTCGGGTTTCAAAACATCGATCAAACTATAAAACTGTTATATTGATTCACATTTAAAATATCTAATTCAAAATTAAAAATCTAAAAATATATGTATAATATAGTTTTAACCGAATATAAACCCAGATATAAAATACATATATGAAACGGGTTATATAAATGCATATACAAGACGAATTATATAAATGTGATTATATAAAGTTTTTACCAAACATAAATCTGCGCTTTGAAAGCGCGGATCAAAATCTAGTTTAAAAGGGTTAAATCCGGGTCAATGATGACACAGACCTAACCCCTGGGTAGAGGTACAGCCCACAGATATTTTGATTCGATTCGTTATTCGCTTCGATCCGATCCGAAAAATCCGGATATCTGTAACTTTACAAATCGAAACAAATACTAAAATTCAATATCCGTCAAAAACGAAGCAAATCACAAATATTAAAATTTTGGGAAGCGAATATCCGATTCGATCCGGCAATATATAAATACATATATATCTTGATTACATTTACTGTTATATATGTATAAAATTATATAATTATTATTCTGACATATGATTTGACAGATTTTATTTACATTATTACTTATATAGAAGTAGTACATAAAAAAAAGTATTTTATGATAATTATAATTTTTTTTCTTAAGTTTTGTGTTATTATAATTGTTAACTAAATTTAATTTTTTTACAAAATATGTAGATTTACTAATTCTTTTAATTTTTATCATATATATCACGTAAAAAAATATATTATACAAAACAAATCTGCATCGAAATTTGAAGATTATTTGTATTAATCAAAACATATGAGATATCCGTAAGTATCCGCAAATATCCGCAAATATCTAATTATTTTTGGGATATCCGTTTTTCCAAATATTTGTATTTCTCCGAAGCAAAGCAAATACAAAAATTAGATATCTGTAACATACAGAGCAAATCACAAATACCTTAAAAATCCGGATATCCGATCCGTGCCCAGGCCTAGTCCCCAAGTTTATTGGGAAGTGTCAGACCTAAAAGCTATCAGCTATGCCAAACAGACAGCTTCGAATTCACAGATTCTGAACAGATGGTCAAGTCATAAACTCTATGATGGTTCTTTTTCCCCAACAACTGGAGCACATCTTGGGTATGTACGGGGGGAAAGGTCTATTTCGATCCTAGCGACTTTAGTTGTGTCAAATATAATCTGAATAAAGGTCAGTGTTAAATATATATGATCTTAATTCAAAAAAAACTACCAGAACCGTTAGTAAGATAACACAATGTTGTTTGATTTATTTTTCTCTTTAAATGTAGAAGAGTTATTAAATTTTGAGATTCCATGGTTATCGGTTTATGAATTTTTAAAATCTTAGAAGAATCAATTGTTATTGAGGTGATGACTTTTAAATTTCATTCAAAATCTTTGGTTATTGAAAAAGTTTAGTTTTTATTGATTTTAATATTCTATTAAAATCTATTGTTATTGGAACATAAATTGTTTTTTGTTTTTACTCATAAGATTCAACTTTGAGAATATCATCTATAGCCATAAGATTTTTGAAATCTATGTAATAGAATACACTCACACACAAAAACACACAAAATAGAAGAATGAAATAATACAAAGTATAACTTTAACATGATACAAATCACAACTTAAAAAAAATATATTAAAAATGTAATAAAAGTAAAAAAAATAAGTTTTAAAATATTTTCGAATTTCAATTTTTTAAATAAAGTTGAAAAAAAATCAAAAAAAAAATCAAACTTAAAAAAATATATTCCGAAATTATAAAACATATTTTTATTTTATTTTTTAGTTTTTTATTATTTCTATGGTTATTAAATTTTGAGATTCCATGGTTATCGGTTTATGAAATTTTAAAATCTTAGTAGAATCTATTGTTATTGGGATGACTTTTAAATTCCATTCAAAATCTTTGGTTATTCGAAAAGTTTAGTTTTTATTGATTTTAAGATTCTATTAAAATCTATTGTTATTAGAACATAAATTTTCTTTGTTTTTACTTATAAGACTCAACTTTGAGAATATCATCTATATCCATAAGATTTTTGAAATCCATGTAATAAAATACACTCACATACAAAAACACACAAAATAGAAGAATAAAATAATACAAAGTATAGCTTTAACTTGGTACAAATCACAACTTTAAAAAAATATATATATTAAAAATGTAATAAAAGTAAAAAAAAATAAGTTTTAAAATATTTTCGAATTTCAATTTTTTAAATAAAGTTGAAAAAAATCAAAAACATTTATATAAAAAACTTCAAACTTAAAAACATATATTCCGAAATTATAAAACATACTTTTATTTTATTTTTTAGTTTTGTATTATTTATATAACTATATATTAAGGGTATAATGACATTTTACCTCTTTAATGATTGAGATGATTCTTTTTCTATTTATCCTACTATCATTAATTTCTTAATTTAAAATTAATAACAATCAATAGAATAATATACACAAGTAATGAAAATCTATGTAAAAAGTATTTGATAAAATTTGTTAAATCTAGTTAACTTCTAAAATCCTCTCAACTATTAGAATCATCAAACTCCACAAAATTCATGTTTCCAATAAACCCCCCCCCCCCTTAAAATTGTGCATTGACACCCTTTGAAACAGATCATTAGACTAAACAATTTTTGTAGTATTACAAATTTGAAAATTATGTATACTACTAGTTGGTTACAAATTTCAAATCCATAATCATATTTCAGAAGTTTACTTTAGTTTAGAGGTTAAAGTGCCTACTTCAAAAGGTATCCATTCACATGTTTGAATCACGATGTGGATTTAAGCACATTTTAAAATTAAGATCATATTTAACACTGTTTATTTGTTCGCATTTTATTTAGCACGACTGAAATTGTTAGGATCGAACTAGGTTCCTTTCATGTACACTATCTATATTATCATGACAGTTGGACTGGCAAAAGGTCAAGACCAACTATACAGATCTACTAACTGATAAAATTAAATAAATAAAATCTTTCAAACATAAGCAATCACATGGAGTTCTTAGATATAACCACTTGATTGATATTTTTGTCATTTTCATGGATTCTCTAAATATCAAACTCAAAATCCTGCAAGATAACTGAGTGGTTTAAAACCAAGTTAAATAAGCTGGAATCCACAACAATCCACAACCCATAGTAAAAACGAACTATTAATAACTAGCTTAGTTAAGGATCACATGCCACTCAGTAAGGCCAATGGGGTTCACCTGAAACTCAATAGTGAAATAAATAAGATTGTATAACATCTGTTAAAACATCTGTAGCAGAAGTGGTTATCAAAAAAGAAGTTTAATAAAGTTTTGACAAAAAAAAAGTTTTAATAAAGTTTTGGAAAGTTCAATGAACATAATTGCCGAAATAACTGAGTATTTAAATTAATAGGCTCTGCACAAAACAAAATAAGGTGTTATTGGTTACTAAGTGGAACAACCATAAGACATCAATACAATTACTAAATAACTATAATGATATAATTATTTTAGTTATGTAGTCAGAATTCAAAAACAAACAAAAACTACAATGATATGAAACGTAAAAGATGTTCCATTTTGCGCGACTGTTAAAAAAATATAAAGATATACTAATCTCCATTGCAATTATTCTAATGGCGAAGGAGAATTATCTATTATTAACAGCATTAAAAGTATAACAGAGTGTAAATACAAAAACACAAGAGGACAATAGAAGCTTTGGAAGATAATGTTTTACAACACTATCATAGTGCGTTAAAATAAACACCACTTGTTGGACTAAAGACCTCAATCAACAAGAGAGATTCATGCCTAAACTTTTTGCAATATAATAAATGTAGTTGTTGCCTTTTCAAATAATTCCAGACTAATGCTAATAATGTAGTGGACAAAAGATTGTCGACATACCGTTATAAAGCAAAAGACCTGTTCGCATTAAGCTGTTTCACCCGATGTGTTGGTAGCATCCACTTCAGTCAC
The DNA here is from genome assembly GCA_026261945.1 of Hirschfeldia incana. Classification (NCBI taxonomy): domain Eukaryota; kingdom Viridiplantae; phylum Streptophyta; class Magnoliopsida; order Brassicales; family Brassicaceae; genus Hirschfeldia; species Hirschfeldia incana. Next base: position 157,321 of record JABCMI010000103.1, read on the forward strand.
TGAAGGAAATACAGTGAATGGCCAATCTTACTTTCCATGATCCTTCTCTTTGTAACCTTTTCGGTTTTGACAACATAATACATGTTACCCCTGCCAGTTTATAGTCATGAAAAAACAAGAATTTCAATTTAAAAGCTAGTGAGTATCAAACTAAGATATTGCAAATAAAAGTATCATCTATAGTTGCAAAGAACACACAAAAATATAAGAACTAGCACTTCTTATTAGATTTAAAAACTCTCTCAAAACTAAATCAATGTATTTCTCTTGATGTTACATCTCTCCATAAAAATTCTTTATATAGGAAGAAGCTACATCTTTTTCTTAATAATAATATGGAAACATTCCTAAGTTCGATATGTTTTCTTTCTTCCTGAACCCATCAAACTTCACTTTAATGAGTTAACTTATTCCTCAAGTTAATTGGAATTATCAAACATCTGTTATAAAGATGAAGCCAAACCACCATCTGTTAGTACCAAAATCATTTGTAACCAAATGGTAGAGAAAATAGATCGAAGGAATCCATCTCCGAGTAGACTGATAAGTGATAACAAAAGACAGAAAAGAGAACTATATCCTGCTGTGCAACATCAACTTTTATACCAAAGATCCATAATCCTTCCTCATCTGATGTTTCACTAGACCAACTATTAGCAAGTAGTAAAGAAAATAAAAATGTTTTATGGAAGCACCTTTCAAAGAATCTTGCTTTGATTTGGAGCTACAAGAAAAAAAACATTTAATAGTAGATTCATGTAGATTTCCCTTGCGATTTGCAACCAATGATAAATGTTACCTAGTAAAGTAAATGGGACCTATTTGCCTTTACCTCTTATTTAAAGATAAAGAAAGAAAAACACAAATTGTATAGAAAAAGGAGCTGGATAATAGTGCTATGAGAGTGATCTTTGTCGATAAAAGTAGCCTTTAACGAGATAGATTGAGAGGGGCTTTGTCCTTTTGGCTTACTCTATGGACACCTTAAGTTACTATGGATTGGGTGGATTCCTGTTCCCCATAATACGTGGAACTCACGTAATGGATATATCATCCGTAGTACACCATCAAGATCCACGCAAAATCAACAAAACTTTTTAAGATCCAGCACTTAGTTAAAGAAAATAGTAAAAATGAAAAGTTGAATCAAATATTGCTTGGTTTTCGATATGAGATCAAGCCAACTCCTCTATAGATGAGACACAGAAAACTAAAAAAGAACATCATTGGAAACTTAACATATGAATGTAATGCATGTGGCATAGCTGGATGATTTCTTCAAAGTGAAGAAATACATATCAATTGGAAGCCTTACAACCAAAGGAACAGTGAGATATCATCTGAATGTTGTGCTGCTATGTCAAATAGGGAAAGTTCATGGCTGCTCGGTTAAAAGCTCATGGGTCCTTGGAAGCAATTTAGGGAGATTTGATTTGCTAAAGCCATATGGCAGCAACTGGTATGATGGACCCCATTTTCTATAACAAAGTATATGAAGCTGCAAGCTAATTTAATAAAAACAAGCCGCTAAAAGTCAAGGACATTGGTGTGTGCTTGATATTCATCAAACCATTAATATTAAAACTAAATAAAAAGAATATATTCTTCATTAAATATCTAAAAACGACAAACTGAAACCTTACCTTTCCTCTATATAAACCAGCTCCAACGGAAACCATGAAATTAAAACCACCAATCTATCTTAAAACCCAAGTTATCCTGTCAACTTCCATATCTATTCCCACCATGAAACAAACTCAGATCTTCAAAGGTATTCTTGGAATTTCTTACTCAAGAAGATTACTACTTGACCAATCACCAAGTCCGACGCCGTCCTCATATGTAGAAGATAACAACTTTGATGCAAATGTTGTTATGGTCCTATCAGTCCTCTTGTGTGCATTCCTTTGCTCACTTGGACTCAATTCGATAATAAGATGTGCCTTGATGTGCTCCAGATTAGCACCATCGGAAGCTGGTAACAGCCAAACAGCAGTTCGCATGACCAACACAGGAGTCAAACGGAAAGCCTTGAAGAGTTTCCAGACAGTAAGTTACTCTGCTGATCTGCATCTTCCTGGACTAGACACAGAGTGCGTCATATGTCTCTCAGAGTTTGTATCCGAAGAGCGTGTCAAACTGCTTCCGACATGCCACCATGGATTCCATGTCCGGTGTATAGACAAGTGGCTTAGTTCACACTCATCCTGTCCTACCTGCAGACACTGCCTCATCGAGACCTGCCAGAAGATCGTCGACTGCAGCCAAACAAGGTCGTTGAACCCTACTCAACCACCACAAGACAGTATCATCGTGCAAATAGCACCACTACAACCAGAAAGATGGATACGCTATTTTAGGTGACACTAGTCTCCTAAAGATAGTAGCAGTTAACTTGTTTAAAACTACTTTGTGTTTAGAATTAGTCGAGATCACATGCGGTCCACAAGTTTCTTCCACTGTAAAAGTGTAAATATTACGGAAATGTTACCTTAAAGGATCTTGACGTGACCTTCTAAAATGTTTTAAAGCTTCACAATTACGGGCCAATGACATGCAAGTTTAAATTGTATAGTTTACCAAAAAAAAAGTTTATTGTATAGCGAAAAGTATACATAAGAAATAACAGAAGTCCAAACGTGCAGGTTGGTGATAGGGCGAATCAGATAAACAAATAGTTGAGCGGAGGTGGCCAGTACGCTAAGTCAACTAAGAGAACTAAAGTGTCTCAAATCTTTTTAGAATTAAAAAGTTTTAAGGCTACTAAAGTAAGGCTCTGCCACCAGCTTACATTTTTACTGATTATCATATGGGTTAGTGCTCTTTCTATGTAAAAGCATACAACTATAATGATGTAGCATTCCGAAAGTAGAAGAAGACCTCGTCTTGTCTTGCTAGTTAAGTATAATCATTGCTAGGACTGGGCATTTTATCCGTTAAATGTAATTTCATTCGTTATTTGATTCGATTCGATCCAAAAATTTTGGATATCCGTAAACTTCCGAAGCAAAGCAAATACTCAAAATCAATATCCGTCAAAAAATTACAAATATTAAAATTTTGGAAAACAGATATCCGATCCGACCCGATCCGGCAATATATAAATACATGTATATCTTTATTATATTTAAAGTTTTAAATGTATTAAGTTATATAATTATTATTCTAACATATAATTTGACAAAAAATATTCATATTATTACTTATATAAAATTATTACATAAAAGGAAGGGACAGAATTCATGACAATTATAATTCTTTTTAAGTTTTGTGCTATTGTAATTGTTAACTATATTTAAAAAGTTTTCAAAATATGTAGATTCATTACTTGTTTTAATTTAATCTTATATATTATATATAAACATATTTTACAAAATAAATTTGTATAGAATTTTCAAGATTATTTGTATTAATCAAAATAAATGAGATATCCGTAAGTATTCGTAAATATCTGCAAATATCTATTTATTTTCTGGATATCGTTTTTCCGAATATCCATATTTTTCCGAAGCAAAGTAAATAAAAAAATTAGATATCCGTGACATACGAAACAAATCACAAATACATTCAAAAACTCGAATATCAGATCCGTGCTCAGGTCTATCATGGCACTGTCGTATCCATTCTATTCTGTAGGATTATGTGCATTTTTCCGAAACTTATCAAATCAGCCGATAGGATATATCAAAAAAAGTGAATGATCACCATAAGGACATATAAAAATGTGACAACACCAATCCCCAGCGAAAATTATCTAGATCCTAGAAATGAGAGAAATACATGCACTATAACAAAGAGAGAGGTCACAACTATAACAAACGCATAAAGTGAATGAGGGGGTCCGAGCACGACGAATCCATCACATGGTCAAATCAAAACATACTAACGACTATAACTCTATAAGAGGGGGTGGTTGATATTTTGGGTTTAGGACATATAAATACACAATTTATGTCTAATATGATCTTAAAAATCTCATATATTGCTAAAAAAAATCAAAAGAGCTAAAAAAACTTTACATATTATCAAACTAATTTGGAAAGTAATTTAACGATGTGTTACATGCTGGTTTTTCTACTCTTTATATTGTGTGATAGATTGGATTTGTAAAATTGTTTTTAAACTCTCATTTGTAAAAGTGTTTACTGATGAAGATGTTGAATGAAAACTAGATGAATTACTAGACTGAATTACTGGACGTTAGAAGCCACATAAATTTCTCAAAACAAGTTCGAATTAGGAAAAATACAAGAAAATCCGAAGAACAAGACATACCAAAGTAATTAAGAAAGCTATAATTAAACTAATATTCAATTTTTTGTGTTTTCTGTTAATCAAAGACTAGATTGGACCCGCACGCCCGTGCGGGTATTTGGTCAATTTCTATATTAAAAAAAATATATATAAATAGTTGTGTATTTTTCATATTTATCTATATTATATATGGTTACATTTAGAACTATAAATTAATAAGTTATATTTATACATATTTATTCAAATTTGTTTTATATGTTTGGCATCTCCGGCTGGCATAAACAAACTGCCTAGACATCCAGTATTAAACAGATTTTAAACTGTAACTTTTCCTCATCTTTTTTTTCCTCATCATTTTCTTAAATAACGTACATGTTGAAAGAATTTCAATAAGGTTAAGTGAGCCTACCAAAAGATTAGACCAACGTGTAAATGTAGAAGACTTCAAAATCAATCAATGAAATTCAGGCGACAAACGTTTTGGGCTTTTATGGGCTTAGAATTAGGCTTTGGCAACCAAGAGCAAGAACTAAATAAAAATGAGATTTACCGAACAAGATTCTCTCTTCTGAGATCATTCTAGAAACCTAAGAAATCAGCAGCCGCAGCCAGAGAAACATGTCGAGCCGTTCGTCTTCTTCTTCTGCTCTCGAATTAGAACTTCAGAAGGAAGTGAAAAGGCACGAGGTTGCTCTAGATGAATTGAGCTGTCTCTCTTCTTCTCGAAGTGTCTACCAGAAAAACGGAAACCTCTTCTTCCTCACCACTGCCAAGAAAGTGAAAATCGATGCGGAAAAACAATTAGACCACGCTAAATCTGAACTCGCCAAGATTCGTTCGCAGACATGAGCTTGTGGTTTGCCGAAGATCCAGAGGGGACTTCTTGAATACAAAGCTTTGCCTCTTGTCTTTTAATTGTTCTTATGTATTGCTTCAAGTTGTAGTTTGTTCATATAATCGATGCTAATATCAATTTTCATTTTAGTTGGATAATTTGAATAATCATCATATAATGTCTACTGTTTTTTTGTGCCATCATCATATAATCTAGGCAAAAATGTTTTTCTGTTTAATTTTCTTGATGATACCATTGCAACAATGGCGCATGACTCACTTCTTGAGTGCTGGAGTTGTAACCTTTCGGTTTCTGTGGACCATACTGTTCATAGGCAGTGACAAAATTTGACTAGTTCTGACACTCACTCTGCAATTAGAAGTTCAAATGTTAGATGTTTCACACTATCAAAGTAACGTTTGGCTATCAACAATCAGGAGATATAACAGCAAGGAAGCATAGTGAAATTTTAAGAATTTTTATTTAAATTTTTTTTATAATTTGGGAGTCTGTATATATAAGAAAGTTAAAAATTTTGGGGGCTAAAACTAACTATTTTGGAGAAAGTCACCAAGTATTGGCTTGCTAAAGTAGATATGCAGTGACAGCGATTGAAGGGGAACTAGTATTATCAAAAATAAAGACGAATGTTTTTAGTCTGTAGTCTGTGCAACCACAACCTCCATGGTCGAACCAGCCTAACACTGACTGAGCGTCTCACCAACACAAGCAATCACTTTCAAACTTTGACCAAGTGCATAACCAACCTTGTCTCCCGCAAGTTATGATATCAACTAACGTCCTCACTCTATAGGCAGCTTACAAAAGTTTCAGAATCTAATAATTAGTTGTTAAGATTGTTCTATTTATATCAGTTGTATCTATATTTTTTTAAAAGAACAAAATACTTCAATATATTTTTGGAAAAACATATTACAAAACTGCTCGGATATTTTTTTTTTCCATCTAAATTTTATTGAAATAAAAGAACGGGCCAAGCCCAACAAGGTTACAAAAGATTGATGCCCACAAACCAAACGGGCCAACAAACCCAAGCCAAACCCATCTCGGTCCAAAGGCCCAAACAAGGAAAACCCTAGAAGCGAAGTGGAGCCGCCGCATGCAATCACCGCCGCAAACTTCGTTTCGTCGGAGCTCGAGAACTAGCGAGCCTCCAACCGAAACCCTACCTCTTTCTCGTCCTCTCTGTCTTCACGCAGTAGAGATCGATCGATTTCACGAGATCTCGTACGCCTCTGTAACGCCTCAAACCCTAGACAGCACTTGAGAAACACTGCTCATCCTCATCTTGTATATCGTCGCCGTCGGGGCTCCGATAACCGTAAGAAACCGAGCCACAAACCAAAGAAACCGAGCCACGAACCGCGAAACAGGGAGCTTCATCGGATCTCACCCAAGTACTCATCGCGAGACATCACGGCCCGCATCTTCAACACCATCGCTTCCAATATCAAGGACCAACCCTCGACAGATCTGGATCTCATCCAGATCTAAAGCCCAACCACCACCGGGACACCAAAAGAAACACAGAATGGAGCATAACAGAGCCTCCACCAAACGAAACAACCCTAAAGCCGACCGTTCACCTTTGAAGAAAAGGAGTAACGACGGCGGACCAAACCCGACCATCCTTTAAAGGTACAAGAGCGATGAAGGAAACAAAAGACTACACTAAATCCCAAAGAAAGGATGGAAAGGGAACTGAAAAAAGGAAACCCGACCGACGGACGGTGACTGAGAAAGCCACTTTGCCGGCCGGACAAGCTCTCTTCTCTCTTTTCTTTCTTTTCTCTCTTTTCTCTCTTTTCTCTCTCTTCTGCACAACGAAAGAATACCGTTTCTAAAAGGGGTGGTTGAAAACTGCTCGGATATTTTCAAAATTATTTAAATTATTTAATATGTTTATTCAAATTATTCAAAAATTACAGTGTAAGAAAAACTGAACCTGATTTATTTGCTTTAAGTTGGTTCCCAACTAGTATGCAAGACTAAGCAAAAATTTATAATCTGAATGATTCTTCAAATAAATCTGAAAAAAAAAATGTTAAAGAAAAATAAAAAGAAAATTAAAATTGAGCAAATAAGTAAAAGAAAGATTCAAAAGAATGATTATCAGTATAACTTTTTTACCTCTGCGTTGTTTTATAAGAAACAATTACCGAAAATCTTACTTTCAATGCTATCGAAAAAACTGAAATCCAATAATGTAAATGAAATAACTCTGCAAAAAGAAGTGTATAAAACTAAAAATAAAAAAAAAAACTTTTAGGACCGTTTAAACTGATAATGCATTCACATGTTCCCAGACACTATCAGACCCACATACACTTCCACTCTCCTCTCTCTCTACTCCTCCAATGGCGGACCACGACGAGGAAGAGACCCACCACCATCAAAGACCACCGTACATCCCCAAAGAAACCGCCCTCCAAGCTCTAAACACCATAATCCAGCTCCACTTCGAGAAAACCCTCGAGAAAAAACGAGCCATCGACAACCAAAAGAAGAAGCTCCACAACCTCTTCACCCTCTTCTTCATCTTCCTCGCCATCGTCTTTGCTTTCCTCTCTCAACCCTCAGGCCGTCTCCAGTGCCGCCACTGTTGGGCACCGATATGTTTCCTCTCTTTCTCTCACCTCATCTTCTACATCTCAGTGGCGCAGACCCTCCGTTGCATCAACGGGTTCAAGTACCAGCGTTGTTGCCATAAGCTGACTCTCGGCCTCGCCACGGAGAAGCTTCGGTTCGTCAAGGCTGTTGCAGCTTCAGCAGTTGGTGAGGAGGAGATCTCGGCCGCTGCTGCTGCGGGGGATCTTGAAGTGCCGTACCAAGAGCCGTCGGAGAGTTATTTGGGGAAGTTTAAGAGGAATTGGGCTCTTCATTTTGGCTTCTTGATCCTTCTCTATGTTTTCTTTGTTTCTTTCTCCGTTGTAGTCCTCTGTTTCTGATCTGCATTCAAAGGGCATTCTGGAGAATGGGAATCGATTTTTAGAAAAAAAAAAAAAATTTCGGTGGTTCAGAAAAAGGAAACAAATATTTTGGTTTCGTACCACTATAAATCAGAGGATAATTAACAAAAAAAACTATAGAGATCGATTCCACTTGTTTCAAAAAAAAAAAAAAAAAAAAAAAAAAAAAAAAAGATCGATTCCACTTTGGGTTATATTGTTGCTATTCATCTACAATGGTAGCAAAGAACATTAGTAGTGCAAAGGTAATGTTGCAAGTTCTTTTTCTCAACTAAATCTATACATCAGATTAAAAAGAATCCATTTTATGAATACCCACAAAAACGTATTAATCCAAAATTGTCTAATTTACTTGAGGATTAATAGCTTCTTGTATCGGTGTATGTTTTTCTAAAAGAGATTAAACTTTGATAAATATCGTTAGGTGGTAGCTTGACGCTTTCTAGAGTATTAGCTACTAGGTAGATTATTACGAATTATGGAATTATTATATATAATTATATGAGATATTTTAGTTTTTGAATTTAGTTATAAAATTATTGTGATGAATTATCAACATTAGATATACAAAAAAGTAAATTAAACAAATTTGTGGTTTTATACTAATAGTATTGCTTAACATATTTAGTATCATTTAGAATGATTTTAACTGATTTGTGATAGTTTAAACCGATCTCAATCGTATAAATAGATTTTAAGAAAATTGTTTCAGTTAGGACAGAGTTGATGTCTGGGTGTCACCGCCTACACTGATTTGGAACCTTGATAAATACTGAGTGAACTAAAAACCTCAAAATATTTTTGAAAAGAAAGGTGGCCAAATTTAGATTGAAATGGTAATTAGGCCTCGCAAAAAAATGGAACCGAAGAACCAAACCAAGATAGCCAAAACCGGAATCCGACCAAGATCCTCAATTACCAGAATGGTTATTATATTTTTATATCCAAAATAATCAAACCGGGTAACTCGAATATATAAGAATATTAATTATATATACATATAGCACAGTTAAATATATATATATATATATATATATATATAATTTAAAAATCTATTAAACGTATCAAAAATAATTGGAAATAACTAAATTATTATAAAGTAAATGAACTAACCAAAAGTATGCGGATAATGTTATCCGAAGTATCTTAAGTGATTCAAAATATCCATATTTTTTATCTTAATCATTTTAATTATTTGATACTAGATGTCTTTCCGCGATTTCGCAGGACAATATCTTTAAAATATTATTTATGGCAAATTAGTTTTGTATATATTTACAATTTCAATAATTTTGACAAATTAATTTTGATGAAAATCATATAAAATGCAATCAAATATAATATTATTTCATTTATCAAAATATAAGTTATCTATTTAAAATAAAATAATGCATAATAAAACATTAATAAACATATTCTATAAATATATTATTCTAAAGACTGTTATAAACAGAATATTTAATATACGATAATAAATAAAAGAATTTCGAAGATAACTATTATAATTATGTTCTAACTCTTACTTCTATTTATTTTATTATTTATACCTAAAATTACACAGCCAAATATTTGGAATTCTATCCTAATTATTTTTACTTACTTTACAAAATTCAAATTATCATATTAATTTAAAATTTTGATTTAACATTCCAATCATGAAAATATGACAAATAAGAAAAGTTACTTAAAAATTATAGAAAATTTGAAAAATAAGCCAAATCACTCATTTTATAAAATTCAAATAATTGTAGAAACTTAAATTGATGATCAATTAGTAAAATCATAAAAACATGATAAATAAGCTAATTTGCTAAAATTATGGAGAATATGACATATAATCAAAAACAATTACTCCTAAACATAATAATATGACACATAAGCAAAGTTAGCTAAAATTATGAATAATGTGACAAATAAGCAACAGCACTTCATAAATTATAGTATACTAGGTGTTTTCCTGCACTATATGCAGTAAGAATATGTTGTATTAAAATATTACAATTAGTACATATTTTGTTATCTTAAACTTTTTACATGATTTGGGGTGGACACTCGGATGTCATTTGGTACAGTTAGGTTTCAGTTATGTTTCGATTTTTTGTGAGTTCGATCCGGTTCGGATCTGCTGGTTCGTTTTGATCGGGTTCCGTATTAGTTCTCTAGATACCAAAATTTTGAAGCCATTCAGATATCTAACCAATTTATATTAAAGTTTTGTACTATTTTTTAGATTATATTTTGTTTGGTTTCTTTTTCTAGTATTTTTTGTCCACGCCTATATTTTTTATTGTAACAATATACATACATATATATGTATAATATTAAGATCTCAATAATGTACATACATATATATGCAGAGATACCTACTTCGTTAACAGAGGCTGTATGAGTCTGTTAATGTTGATGGCAAAAAAAAAAATTAAGATCTCAATAATTTTTCAATGAAAATTTTGAAATTAATTATTTATATTTTTATATATTAGATAATGTAATTTAAATGTTATATATATATGTATATATATATATATAATAATAAAATTTCATATTCATACGATTTAGTATGAATATGATCACAATTTTTTTAGTATGAGACTTTTACCATTTTTCGTAATTTATAGACGTTTTAAAAAATTCAAAATATAACATATATAAAAAATCTATTTTTTAACATATGCTTAATGTGATTTTAAAATTCTTAATACTATAAATTTAAACAAAAAAGGTAGAGGATAATTTTTTTTTATCAAATATCTATGATTTATAATCATTAATTATCATATATACGTTAATCATATTAGGTAATTTTGTAATTTTTATTTAAGGAGAGAAACTTACGTACCTTTTATTTAAGGAAAGAATTAAGACTATATGGTTATAAGTTATTGTGAAGGCTAATTAGATGACATGTGACTTTTAAAGATGTCATGTCACCTTTTTTTTTTGAAAAATCACTTGGCAAATATAGTTTAGGGATATTTTATCATAAAGACTGATATTTTACCAGAACTACATGAACTACCAGAACCACAACCAGATGAAAACCAATTTTTTTTCTGGTATTTTTCCGGTTCTTAGTTTTACTATCCGAGCATAAACGAATTTGAAATTATCCGAACCGAACCGAATCTGAAACTATCTGAACCGAAAATAGGTCAAGTAGTAAATGGATTCTTTAACTCCCTAACCTAATAACCCGATACCTGAACCGAACCCATATCCAAAATGCCCAGAGGTGATGTTGGAAGTTTTAAATTCATAAATGAGATATTTGTTATGAGATAATGTTGTAGATGATTATCCATTAGCATATTATATTATTACTTCTCCCCCAAGTAACCAACTTCATCACGTGTCTTATTGCCAACAATGTTACGTGGTTTGTTGTTAACCCCATGACCAGTCTAGTGTGACTATAAATACCCCCTCACCTTTCTTGTAACACATATGTGAAAGTAATAATAAGATCATCTCTTCTCTACTCTCTCGCTTGTTCCCATTTTCTTTATACATAATCTTAGTTAACTTTAAATATAAATACAAAGCTCAACTTTGTTCTCTCTCACGTTGGTCTATTACATGTATATAAAAATATATACATCTGAGCTAATAGTTCACAACACGTTATCAGCACGACGAGCTCTGTTATACTGACTGTTCTTATACCAAGCATGTTTATACCAGCGAAATAAGTTTTAATTTATGTCTTTCAATATATTTAATTTATTTTAATATTTTATTTATATCAGAGTGAAATGCTAGACCTTTACCGTTTATATTTCGGGATAATAGGCGCTGCCTTCTCCGACTGATCGTTATGGAAGGCTAGGCCTCCACGATCAGAGAAACACGTAGTAGGTTTTACCTCCGTGTATAATAAAAAAAGATCAAAATGGAAGACTAAGTCTCCTCAGATCTTGAATAAATGGTCAAAAATGGAAGGTTAAGCCTCATGGACCTTAATAAAAGAAAAGGTTAATATGGTAGACTTTGTCTTCTCGAACCTTGATAAAAATGATCAACATGGCAGTCTTTGACTCTTCGGATCATGTGGAAGGCTAAGCCTTCAATTTTATTTATGCTATTTAAATTTCTGCAATTTAATTTATGCATTTAAATTTTTGTTTTTATTATATTTTTATGTTATTCTATAAATATGGCTATCATGTCGATTTGAAAAAGCTCAAAAATAAAGTGCCTTTGAAAAATATGATTTGGGCAGTGGGTGCAAAGATGCACATAAAATGAGCTTTCAGAAATCATCGATAAGTTGAAAACTATCGGATGAGAAAAAGAAGAGCCATGATATTTTACACCACTTTGATGATGGTTTATAAGATGAAGTGTATTATGAGAAAAGATCTAAAAAATCTTTAAGTAGTTAAATCCTTGAAAGAAAGGATTCAAAAATAGTTGGAGTTGATGTAAAATCCTCTGTGAGAACAACAAATATATGGAGCTCATGATACTAAACCATCAAGTTGGTCCTATTAAAAAAAAGAACGAGGGTGTAAATGCGGTTAAACCGCTCGTGGTCGTGGAAGAGGACGAGGAAGAATATTTCGTCCCCATGAAATAATTAAAACTTCCATGAAAATGAAAGTGGTCGCGTAATAAAAGACAAACAGAAAATTTTTGCTATAGATACGGCAAGAAAGAATATTGGGTACGTAGTTTTCGTACGCCAAGCCGATCTATATTGAGAATGAAAAAGAAAGGGAAATGAAGTAAGATAACTTCATTTTTATGAGTCCGGACCATCTTTTCATGACTTGAATACTCATCTTGATATGTTAGATTTTCTGGTTGATCCAGAGAGTATCGATGAATGAGAAAATCGATATGATATAATGATTATCTTCCTAAAAAAGATTATGAGATTCAGGATGGAGATATATATATTTGGCGGATATTGGGTCATTCTACATGACTATATAAGGTAACCAATATCTATCCTCTCTCAAAATAAATAAGTATAGTATATAGTAATATAAAATTAATATTGGTTCTAGAAGAGCTTATAATGGAAAGACATGCATAAGAAAAAGATGGCAAAAGTGTAAATGGTGGTAAACTTGGAGTTTACTGATATGTAGCCATCTTCAATAATGTTATCGACATTATTGTGAAAAGTTGAAAAACTAGAAGTTTTTAAATATAGCATGTCTTAAGAAAATAAAAGAACCATCATGGGTATTGAATCATAAAACAAGTTCAATAGATGTGATTTCTTTAAACAGTCCCAAATAAAAGATCTCACTCTAAAGGATTTGATACATAATTCATCCCAAATGGGAAAATCGAATATGTTATTGGTTCGTGAGTGGGATTCAGTGCGAGATTTTAGACATGGAATGTCATCATCTCGAGGGGGAGAATTAAAGAATCCATAGTGAGTGGAACACTGAGATAATTATGTTCGCACTCGGAAGAGAACTTGATAAGAACTTGATAAAGTAAATTCAAGTAAGATGAACCCCATGATCAGGTCTAAACATGCAGTTGTGCATGTAGTCATATACAATCCAAAAGGGATAAAGTATATGGAATAATTATAAATATGCTCGCAAGATTTGCTGGAAGCATATAAGCAGCTGATGGAATGAGATATGAGAAATGGATTATCATGAGAATTATAAAGGATAATCCATATATAAAATGCCTACCAGACATTTTGATGAAATAATGAAATCTCATATTCCAGCTGAAAAGGCTCCAGTGTCCTAATAGGACGATATATGAGTCTATGGCACGCTAGAGACGTGATAGACCACTTTGGTTCCAAAGAGTCCTCGAAAAGGAACAAATAAATAAATCGAGGATGAATTTCTTGATGAGACTGTTGATATGGTTAATTTGTAGTCAGGTACCTGGATAAATCATCGTTGATGATAAAGAGATCTCGATTAACCATATCAGTACGGATAAAAAGATGGAACCAAAGAGAAAATAGATTGTCGACAATAAATAAAAAAAGCGCTATATAAATAATGAACATGAATCTACCTCTATATATGAGAGTAGAGTGAATTGATTAGCCAAAGAGTGATTGTGGCAATCAATTTGATACTCGTTAGAAAAACGAGATGTTTTTGGACCAAGAGTCCAAGATGTATATTTCTCCAAAGAATGAAATGAAAGATGACCTTGAGGTATGAAAATCGGCTTGTTCCAAGGTCACTGGAGAAATTTTAAGAAAGATGCATTATATAAAGATGTCTGGCAGGACATAAGAGACTTGAGTTGCATCTTTATATTTGGTAGTCCCTGGAGAAATAAAGATGTTCTCGGGGCCGATAAAACTTTAAAAGAGTTAGAACAAGCCGTATATAAGATATCTTGAACCTGTAACTGGCGATATGTTTACGGCAGGATTTGCCGATTACCATTTTAATGAGATTGAATTTCCAGCGTTAGGGGGAGAGGAATTAGAAAAATTTCTAAAAAGATTGATGGTGTACACATTCGTTGCTACACCTTGATCCCCCTACGAATCAAAGAGAGCTGGAAGTTCAGGAAATTGTGCATTTGCATAATTTGGAAAACCAGTTACCAAATGTGTTCACAGATACGATAAGATATACCCACTGAAAATGTTCCATCAAGGGTTGATGTTCCCAAAGAACAAAATGATGGTAACTAATTGAGTGAACCTAAGGTTCAGTTAAAAAGGGGGAGATCAGTGAGTTCTAAAAATAAAAATCCCCGAAAAAGAAATTGGTAAAGTAAAGTCGAGAGGTTCTAAAAGAACCTGACTGAAAAATGTCTGAAAGAAGGCATAAGTGGATCAGTTCTGAATGAACCTGATATTGAAAGATGTCTGAAAGAAGACGCAAGTAAAATGGTTCAAGAAGAACTAAATAAAGATGATCTAGATGACCAGAAGGGAACAATAAGGTATGTTTCAACTTAAAGTTGATTTATTTTAGAAAACCCGAGTTTGGTATGGTTTTGCAGATATACTTTATATATAAAGTCGAACGCAAACCGGCTATGGTTTTACAATTGGTGAAACCGAGATTTTGTGCGTTCTGAGAAACAATGGTTTCGACTCTTTCAAAGCATGCCAAGAATGTGTATGACTGAGTCAGTGAGTCAACACATACAAGGATCAAACGGGTTAGTTAACAAGAAAGAGCCGAAGAAAATATTTGAAGACAATTCGGCGTGTGTCGCTCAATTCAGAGAAGATTATATATCAAAGGTGAAGAATAAGCATATCTTTCCAAGATTTTTCTCATACATCCGAGAGCTCGAGAAAAAGAAAGAAGTGGACATTGAGTATATACAATCATGCGAAAATCCGGCTGACTTGTTCACCAAAGCTCTTCCAACTAAAACATTCCGAAAGCACGTCTACGGTATCGAAATGCGGCGTTTGTGTGACTTGTGAAGAGAATACTATTATTCTCAAGGGAAGATTATGTTAGTGTACTCTTTTTCTCCTCGTCATGGTTTTTATCCCATAGGGTTTTTCCATGATCAGATTTTTAACGAGGCACTAGGTAATATACAATGGATAATCAAGGGGGAGTGTTATGAGATAATGTTGTAGATGATTATCCATTAGCATATTATATTATTACTTCTCCCCCCAAGTAACCAACTTCATCACGTGTCTTATTGCCAACAATGTTACGTGGTTTGTTGTTAACCCCATGACCAGTCTAGTGTGACTATAAATACCCCTTCACCTTTCTTGTAACACATATGTAAAAGTAATAATAAGATCATCTCTTCTCTACTCTCTCGCTTGTTCCCATTTTCTTTATACATAATCTTAGTTAACTTTAAATATAAATACAAAGCTCAACTTTGTTCTCTCTCACGTTGGTCTATTACATGTATATAAAAATATATACATCTGAGCTAATAGTTCACAATAATATTCAAGTTGTCCTCTTCAAAGAAAAAAAAATGTTCTGTTCGAGAGACCAAAAAGGCTTTTGATTGGCCCATAATAAAACGTGACACAGTTTCTTTAGCTATCCACATCTTTAAAAGGCCCAAAACAATCAAGTCAAACTACAAAAATCCAAAAAAAAAAATCATTAAATACGACAAAATATTTTAACTCCTTTGCATTATTAAAAAGGACAGACAGAGCAGCAACAGCTTTTTACAAGCGAGAAGAGAAGAGAAGAAGAAAACAAACACCGACTTTACTTTCCCATAGAAATCGCAGAGATCCGTCGATCAACCATTGAATCTCATCTCTAATCAGAGTTAGCGATGCCTTCCCGTAGAAGAACTCTCCTCAAAGTCATCATCCTCGGCGATAGCGGGTTCTCATCTCTCTCTCTATCTGCTTCTTTAGTATTTTCGATGAATAAATCTTTAATTGGATTTGATCTGAATTAGACTGATCTCGTAGTTGTGTGATTTATGTAGCTTCTTGAAATTGAATTTTGTAAACTTGTAATTAACGATTTATTTGGGGAAGTCGTGAATCAGATCTCAGCAAATAGGGTTTATTGTCTGTGGGTGATTCCATTCATTTTTAAGTTAATAATTTTTGTGATTTTTGCAGGGTGGGGAAGACCTCTTTGATGAATCAGTATCCTCAATTATGAATGAATACATTCTTTCTTCTTCTCTGTTTTATGACTATTTGTTATGCCAGTGGACTCTGTTTTATGAGTTATATAGATTAGTTTTGTGTTTCTTGTTTCGCTTTAACATCATGTTTTCAGATATGTTAATAAGAAGTTTAGCAACCAGTACAAGGCCACCATTGGTGCTGATTTCTTGACTAAGGAAGTTCACTATGAAGACCGCCTTTTCACTTTACAGGTTTGTTTATTATAAGCAAACACACTTTCTTTTTTTTTTCTTGGACTAGATTTTGCACTTTCTTACCATTAGTATGAGTGCGACTCCTAAGTGGCAGAATAAAGTTGATTACTTTTTGGTCAATCTTTGATTAATGACTAATGGCTTCTTTTATTTTACATCTCTGGGATTGTTGTGTCATACCAACATTGGAATGGTTCATATTGTTTTTAATGTGATTGTTAAAGACCTTTCTTTGGCATGATCAGACATAGGGAAACACACAAAAGGGTTGACACTTAACAGAGTCTGTCCTAGATTAAGAATTGATCCCCCATTAGTCTATGTACTGTGCTCTTTGTTTGGTGAATCTCTACTTTTAACTTTTGAAGGAGATTATAGTCCCTAGTAGTTTCATCTTATAATGTTTCATGGCGTCTTTTGTGCGTCATTCCAGTATCGGAATAGTTCATACTATTGGTCTCTAATGTTATCCTTAAATGATTTCTTTAGCATGATCAGACGTAGGAGACGGACACAAAAATAGTTGATATAAATATGTCCTAGATAAAGATTTATCGCCCAAGTACTGCGTTTTTGTTTGATAATAAGAGCTAAATTCCTTATTTTTTTAACAGATATGGGACACGGCTGGTCAAGAAAGGTTCCAGAGCCTTGGTGTAGCTTTTTACCGCGGTGCTGATTGCTGTGTACTTGTCTATGATGTCAACTCCGCCAAATCATTTGAGGATCTCAATAACTGGAGGGAAGAGTTTCTGATCCAGGTATGTGTGTGTGTGTACATACACAGATTCATGCTCCATTGTCTTTACTCAATGCAACTAATGCGTGGTTTATTGTGATTTTTTACAGGCGAGTCCATCTGATCCAGAGAACTTCCCCTTTGTTGTCATCGGTAACAAAATCGATGTAGATGGTGGAAATAGCCGTGTGGTTTCAGAGAAGAAGGCTCGAGCTTGGTGTGCTTCAAAAGGAAACATCCCTTACTATGAAACTTCTGCTAAAGAAGGCACCAATGTTGAAGACGCATTCATGTGTATTACCAAGGATGCAATGAAGAGTGGAGAAGAGGATGAAATGTAAGTTTAAATGCTTTGATGGATCAGTGATTGTGTCTTACAAACTTGTGTTTATTGTCTTGATGATTGGTCTTATTAGGTACATGCCGGACACAATCGATGTCGGCACCAACAATCCACAGAGGTCAACAGGATGTGAATGCTAAAAGGATTCTTTCACCTTTGCTATCTGACCACCAGTTTATCTCTTTCTCCGAGGTTTTTACCGTCTTGTAAAGCTGCTGTTCTGTGGTAAATTATTGAAAATAAAAAATAAACCCATAATGTTGTTTACCGTTGTTGTTGTTGTTGTCTATTACATTTATGAAAAGACTCAATGGTTTGTTACTGTACAACTTTTTTTTGTCATCATCTAAACTATTTGGTTTGATAGAATAGTACAGTCAAACGTTTCATAATATAACATATTCCACTATGCATCATTGGTAATCCTTGGGATTTTAAGAAACTGAAAATCACATTGAGGTACATCAACAATGCATGTATGGTTATGCATGAATTGATCTTTCTGCTCAGCCCCTTTTTTCTTGCTATTAGATCGGCAATTGCAAAACATTGAGGAGTCCACAGAATATTACCTTGTTGAAACCCAGTCTCATCATATGTACTACAACTAAGCGTAGTGCTTCAGCTTCTGTCTTTATAAATGCTGAGTTTATAGGATCGATTGCAGCCTTTTCTTGTACAAGGAGTTTGCAGTCTCTGCTGTAGAGTGCACATCCAATCTCTACTTTTTGAAATGAAGATGTCCATGAGCCACATCTACATAACAACAGTAGCTATTAGTTTGCTAGATTACATCTGAAGCAGTATATGGTTTTACATTCACAGATGAGATATCATTTGGCTTTATAGAGAGAGAGATCTCTCTATTTCATGCTTGTTCTTCCTCCTTAAGCATTGCGTCTTTCCAAACATTAAAATCCACCAAAGATTTGCTTATAGCTTCTGGTATCGACCATCTTTTCCTTGATATATGAGATCATTTCTCATCTTCCAAATTCTCCAACCAATGATGCACAACAGGGATTCAACATTGTCTCTGATCTCGTCATGGCTAATATGATTTGGTGGTGCATTGTGAATAGGCCCCATGTCCCACTTCCATGCTGACTCTACATTGGAAGAGGAGATGATTTACAGTTTCTGGATGGTCTTCACATCTTTGGAAGGTTGCATCAATCTTTAGTCCTCTTTTGGTAAAGATTATCTGCAACAGGGAGGCATTATCCACCAAAAATGCTTAATCTTAGGAGGGACTTTTAGTTTCCATAGATTGTTTTTTTCTTTGACATCAAAAGGTTAATCTATTACTCAAACTTTTCCATAGATTGTTATAAGTCTACTTATCATGCAAACTATTATAGCTTGTATTTATATGTATAGGCAGCCCGAGATTCTTGCAAGTCTCTGAAGAGATTATAACATGATTTGACAGAGTATTGCCCATCTTTGGTGTGACACCATATGATTCTCTCTTTAGTTTCTGTTACTGATGGGTGAAGTAACTTGATAAACTGAGATTCTCATCATCTACAAGAGAAGCAAGTTTTTGCTCATTCCAAGTGTTAGTTTCTGGATTTATAAAATCATAAACTTTTAAAAGCTGCATCAAATGAGATCCAATTCCTTTAGGAGGTTGGAAACCAATTGTCAGTCCACATTGGCGTTTAGAAATAAGTTTCTTACCTTCCAAAAATGCTTCTCCAGGGTTGGCTCGAATTGGTTTTTGAACTTGCTTGCAGAACGCTTGTCTTAGGGTAGTATTTAGCTTTCAAAACTCTGCTTAAGAGGAGTTGGGGTTGTTGCATTAATCTCTAACTCTGTTTAGCCACCACCATTGCAATGTTGTAATCCCTTGCGTCTCTTTCCCAATGTGAAACCTATGCATGGCCGTCCTGATTAAAGCCATGTCCACCTTTGACTAGATTACGACAACGAACCTAAGGGTTTAAACGCCAAATATCACGTATATTTTCGGAGCATCATTTTCATTAAGCTCTTTAGTATAATGTTATAAGTACAAGGTTCGAACCTCACATTTTCACAATTTGCTTACTTTTTCATATAATATTCATATGGATATGATGAATTTTAATTCCCTTTTTTATATTCAATTAGTATAAGAGAAAAAATAAACAAATATCATTTTCTCTCAGGATATATACACTTGTAACGATTCTTTAATTTCTTTTTAATTCAATTCTTCTTTCTCAGTTTTGATTGAAATCACCACCAGATTCTGTCCCTTATTGATTGCATTTTGTCTTCTCTCCCGTATGTCTTTTTCGTTGATTCAAAAAGAATTACTACCCATTGTTTTCTATTACACTGCAACCTCTCTGTATCTTTATCTCGTTAGGAGTATGATTTCATGAGTTTTAACTTTTTTACTGATTCTTAGAAACTGCTGTCCAGAAAATAAATCAGAAATTATAGATTATATTTTCATTATATGCTTAGAGGATGCAGATTTTTTTTTTATGGTTAAAGGGAATCATTTTTGGTGTTTTAGGTGGTATATGACTTCGCTAGTACTATATCTAGGGTTAATATTTATATTGTAGAATAAGTCTATAACAACTCATGCAGATGTTATTATCTTATTTGCTTAAATAACACACACAAAGACGTGCATGTATAACCCGATACATTGATTCAATCAATTATACATTAGGATTGTGGTAGATGATGACGATAGATTTGGTGTTGAAATCCTTGACGAACCTCTCTTGTCCCGTCCTAAATGGATTGTTAAGAACATCTTTGATTGGTTCAGGTAATGGCTCATTCTTCATCACCTTCATCCAATATTCCTCTGCAACTCCTGATTTTCCTTCACTCAGATTCACAAACTATACCAACAATATATAAAATTTGTTATATATGTATATATAAATCAGATCTTAATTCGTTAGGTTTTAGTACAAAGGAAGCTTTACCAGGAGGAAGCTGAAAAGGACTACGAAGAAGGCGACCAAGAAATGTTGTTGCTTCATGTCGTTCAACTTTTGATTTTTGATTTTTGATTCGTTGTTTGAGAATTTTCTGGATCTATGGGTAAATCTTTGTGCCTTAAGTTTATATAGAGAGAGGGAGATCCTTTAACGAGAAGTTGATAGACTCTTTAACGAATAAGTCTTCCTTCTCGATCCTAGCATCCTTTGTTATTATTTGAAAATACTTTAAATAATCTACATTGTAACTTGTGAGGTCAACTCTGTACTGTATACACTTATAAATATTAAATACTAACTTAATTTCTTATGTTTATATAAATTTCACAGTGGTGGGCCGCTTGAGAAGGATTTTTGTCTATTCTCACGAAGCGCAACGCTTTAACATTTTTTATAAGTATTAAGAATCTCACTGCAAGAAAACAACGCCAACTCCGACAAAAGTTTCTGAGAAAGTGAATTACTGTAAGATTTGCTTGGTCTTTATGAGAAATTGCCGAGAAAATATCATTTGTATCAGAAACTTCCCAGTAAATTCCAATGAACAGAACCTGTCATTCTGTCAGTTCATATTAATATATGACCTAATTGAATATATCATACAAGAATTCTATATGAATTGTTATGCTAATTTTCCAGATTACAGTATATAACACTTATGTATTAGAAAATTTAAACAGGGCCCTAAAGATGTGTATTTACGATTCATATCACAAAATGCTAGTTTCGTTATTATTTAATTATGTTCACAATGAAAAAAATAAAATGATTTGGGTATATTATACCAAACTAAGGTATTTTATATTTACTACTAATATTTTCTCAAAAAAAGGTTTTATGATTGGGCATCCGGGGGGTATTTTATATTTACTACTAATATTTTCTCAAAAAAAGGTTTTATGATTGGGCATCCGGGGTCCTGGGTTTCGGTTTTATCCATTCGGGTTTCAGTTTTTCGGGGTTTATCAAAATCAGCCCCATTCGGATTATATGAAAGTTCAGTTTGGGACCGGTTCGGATTTTATCGGGTTCGGGTCGGGGTTAGTAAATCTTAAAAGGACCGGTATAACCCATTGTACTTTTGGATTCAGGTCCTATTCGGTTCTTCGGTCTAATAATATCTATTTGGTACATGTATTTTGTAACCAAAACATAAATGAAATCGATTCTTCGGATTTAAAATACATGATTTGTACATATTTTAATAACCAAGACATAAGTAAAATCGATTTAAAAATAATAATAAAAACATCAAACATGATCATTCAAAATCAAACGAAAGATAAACAAAGTTATTGATTGAAAGAAAATCAAATAAATGAAAGTATAAAACAAAAACTAAGTTCTTATGAAATGAGAAACATTATTTATTAAAAACAAAACCAAAATCTAAAATCTTTAATCTTCAACCGTCACCTTTAATCATCAACATTTATGTAATAGATAATTATTATAGAAGTTCAATAATATTTTAAAGTAATTTGGATACATATTAGAAATTAAGATCATGTTTGGTAAAAGTTATTTTGTGATTTTAAATGTTTCGGGTTCTATCGGATATCCATTTAGGTCCGGGTTCGGTTCGGATAATACCCATAACCCATCATACCATAAAACAAGATCCATTCTGTATTTCTATCATGTACGGATCGGTTCGGATTCATTTTTATCGGATCGGGTTTGGTTCGGATTTTTGGATTCGATTTATTTGCCCAGCTCTATCGTTGAGGATTTAAATTTTTGTTTATTTAACTAATATGTTTAAGTTTGGTGACAATATCTAGAGAGTTATTCTTGTGTCGCCTGGTGAACGTGTGTTCACCTAACTGGTAATAATTTCATATCCTGATTTTGGAAAAGTGATAAAAATCAAAAATGATATTACTATATATCAAAGAAATAATAACAAATAAAAATTCGCCAAATTATATTCTCTTTATAAGAAAAAAAATCAAAATAGTACTAATTTCTAGAAAAAATAGAAAAATATAACTTTAATGTTTAACTCTCTCAACAAAACTCTTAAATCTAAATCCTATACCATAAATCTTAAACCCTAGGAATGTAAACATTTAGGCAATAGAGTTTAGGGCTTAAATTTTAGGGTTAAGAGTTTAGCTTTTTGTTGATGACGTTTAGGGTTCACGTTCTGTGGATAAACGACGTCAAATTATTTTTCTTTTTCTGACAGTTCGACTATTTTCTGATTATTTAAAAAAAAAATTGAGAATATGACTTGGCAATTTTTTATTAGCTATCATTTTGTAGATAATATTATTTTAATTTTTACTTTTTTCAAAAAATAAAATATGAATTGTCAAACTATTACTGGCTAACTGAACCCACGAGTTTATCCTAGGAAATAAACATAAGAAAAAATCATATAGAGAAGGTTTCTTTTTCTATTTAAATTTGGGGCTGAAAATTTGCAGCCACTGCAAAATTTACTGCAAAATATAATTGATTATGTAGTTTTGAACAAACAAAAAATATATTACAATATATATGGAGTAATATCTTTTGTATTTGTTCACAACTGTATATCTCACTATGTTTTACAGTGGGTTGGAGATATTCTAATTTTAGTTAAAAAACAAAAAAAAAATGGTGTTTTGCCTTTCTCCACTGAGAGACAGGCCAAAAATTAGATTTAATCATTAGAAGGTGTTAACAAAAAAACATTAGAAGGTACAAGTGAAGCGGGTCGACTTTGAATGTGTGTGTATATGGCTCTCAAGCGGTCGGGCTAACAAAAAACTTTGTCTTCCTTATTTACTGTTGCATTGTTTGCGTTCTTTCAAAGAAATCTTAACTTCTTTTAGCAGATGATGTTTGCTAGAGAGTTTCTATGAGTAACGCTTCCAACTATGGATGTCAAACAGGTTGTTCCGTCCCGTCCCGTCCCGCGGCGGGCTCTTGCATTTATGGGTCATGAAAGATTAGGTCCGCGCGGGCTGCGGGCTGCAAAATCTCATCCCAAGCCTGTACCGCATTCTGCACAGTATTTTACGGTCTGTCCCGCTGGACATAAGCCAACATGCAGTCTGATGCTTCTTCGCACTGCAGGTCTTTTCAGAACGCTTCTTGATGCAGCAGGCTGCTCCAGGACGCCTCAAGCTGCTCCACTACACACCTAATTAAGATCACAAGATTCAAAAAATATGAAGCATATACACAAATAAAACATAGAACCAAGTGTAGCATATACACATATAAACTCATTCCTACTAAGTGGATTCATTGTGAACGAAAACAGAGAAACAAGTGTAGCTATTTAACTTATGTACATTGAAATTTGAAATATTCTACTATGTTCTTGAATATGAAAGATTAGATGATAAAGTCTGAAACAAATTAAATTTAAAAAAAAAAACCTCCAAATGGTAGTATTCAAATAATAAAACTTCACACTTCATAGACAGATCATTATACTTATCAGTTACCAACAAAAAACGACAAGCTCAAACAACATAAATATGATCGAATTTATATTCATCAAGTTAAGACAAGCAGAGACAACACACATTCACATTATTATACAGACATATTCACAATTTATAAAATAATTAACAAACGTAACCAAGACAGAGACATAACACAAAAAAAACAAAAGATGATAAATGGCGAAGAAGATGCACATGCATGCAGCAATGGAGAAGCTCGAAGCACCGTTGGTGGATCTTGAAAGATTACAATCTCTGGCGGTGAATCTATTAGAAAAATAGGAGCTCTGGTGGAGGATCGAAGCAGAGAGGCCCTGGAAAAGAGTAACCTGCAAAGTTATGAAATAATTAGTTAGTGCCGAGAATATAGATCGACAAAAAAACAAGAATCTTTGCTTACATGTTACATGCATAGACCGCAGGAGAACCCATGACCACCGTCGATGAAGAAACCATGGCCGGAGCTGGGTCTTTTTTGTCGATGGAGAGTAAGTTTGCAAACTTCTTATTACTCTCCAAGAAGCTTCACCAGAGGAGATAGATGGTGACGGTAGATATGAAGCAACATCGGTGAAGAAACCACCGCCGTGTTCCATTTCTTCTGGCGGCGTCTCCTCTTTCACTCTCGTTCTCTCTCATTTTTTTTCAGGTGGCTGTGAAATGAGGAGAGAAGATGCGGGACTCTAGATTAACCCGCGGTACTCTTCGACCCATCCCGCAAAAGGCCCATCCCGCAAAAGGATCATCCCACACAGGTCTTTTACCGCGAGGCCCGCGACACTGCGGGATACCAAAACCCCGGCCCAAACTCGTCCTGCCACAAGTCCAAACGGGTCTATCCTGCGGTTCAAACCCATCTTTGACATCCCTACTTCCAACCCAGTCTAGGTGTACGAAAAAAAACTATGATCGTCAATTCCCAAATATAAATGAACCTAATTTGGTCACACTCATTAGACTTCAAGCTATAGCTGAACAAGAGTCACAAGCTTATTTGGAACATGGACATTAGTGAGTTTGAGAAACTAAAACAACAAAACAAATAGTTTTGACTTAAATCAAAATTGATTAAAAAGAGTTTTGAGAAACTAAAACAACAAAACAAAAATTTCAGCCAAAACTGTAAAATGATTATTTTGCAAAAATTGTAAAATTATGTTATCTTTCAAAAATCTCTTAATCAAGTTTTCCTGTCAAACATCAAAAAATTAATTTTATCTACAAATAAAATTTTCTCCTTAAATCAATAGTTTTTGTTAAAACAAGTTTTTTTACATCGCAACAAATTTTTCCACCAAAATCATAAAATCATTTTTTCCACCAAAATCGTAATTTAAAATTATATAAAATATCTCACTTTTATTCGTTATATTTTAATTTTAAATTTATTTTTTTATAATTTACATTATATAAAATTGTGAAATAAAAATAATGGAATATTGTGTTTAACTTTGTTAAATAACGTGATTGCAAAGTACAAAACTGAGTCAAAGGGAAATTATTAGATGGAAACAGAAAAAAAAATAGTGGACAATGGGATCACCATCTTTATTTTTTGATGATTGAAAGTGTCAAATGAATTTTTTGTGACGGTTTATATTCGTATCACTAGATTTTATGCAAGTTTAAGATTTGAGGTTCTTCAATTATATTAATGTGGAGAGAAATATGATTAGACGAAGTATGATAAATGGTTCACTAAAAATGAGACAACAGAAGCTACAGCCTATTTTGATAGATGCCAAATCCTTTTTTTTTAAAGAAAATAGTTCACTGTAGATTTCTTGTTGAATATCCCTCAACCAACGGCAAACTATAACACTTGTTGAGAGAACTATCACTTTTAGAGGGTTCATAGTAGTCGTTTATTATTTTATTTAGTTAAGTTAGACCAGTGCCACTGTAAATTCATTTCTATCAGTGACAAATAAGAAAATTTAACGTCTACTCTGTTATCTCTTTGTAGTGCATCAAATTCAAAATGGTATCAACATTTTGAAGGCGTCATATGATTTTTGTCTATTTGTTCTATGAGAAGATTCTTGCATTTTCTTCTATTCTTATAGGTATGAATTTCTTTCATATATTTCTTCCAACTCTGGTTATAATTAATTCTCTGTTTTTTTTGTTAGCTTCAGAACAATATTCTCGTAAATTAAAATGAGTGTTGTAGTATTAAATAATTTAACTCTCCACCAAAATATTTGAAATAAAGATAACTAAACACACTACATTTTGGATTATGCTATAAGTTAAGAGTTCCATTTTTTTGTAAAAACACGCACACACAGAACTGGAGGGTTGGTAATTTTTTTTATTTATACATTTTAATAATAGCCTTGCACTACAAAACAGTTTTATTATATTTTTCTTTTTAACTACTGTTATGCAGTTTATAGAGAAAATAATGTTATGTAGTATTTCATCTTCCTATCTCATATGATTTGAAAAAAAAAAACCATAACTATATTATAGATGAACTATTGTTAAAGTAATTTAAAATAAGATAAGTAATATTTAAACACTTTATAAATAACATGACATGGAAAAGTGAGTCTATAGTCAATGTTTTATAAAAGGAAAAGGGGAGAAAAGGTAAATAAAAATATTTATAAATATAACAAGAATATCCTGTAAACTTGTTTTGGTCAATAATATCATTGTAAACTTATTAGCATTTACTATATATAAAATTATTAATTTAATGAACCAAAAATCAATTAACTTACTAATAATACCCATAATACCTTGAAAACCTTTCTGTTAAAATTAAAACACGTGTTTTTGTCATCAATTAAAACACGTGTCATCTTTCATTAGTTTACATTTACAAAAATCTTTTAAAAATATTAATTCATTATGGTGGCATACCAAACTCCTGTTCTGGGTCAAGAAATTTATAAGACAATAACCCCACCATTAATTATGAAGTCGATCTTCTCATTTCGATGAATACTGATGGAAAAAAAAAAAAAAAAAAAAAAAGATGAATACTGATGGCCTGAGGCGATGATGTGTTGTGTTTATGAGCACAAAAACTTAACTAATTATTTTTCTCTTGATATGATTTCAACCATATGGTATTATGGTGCTTGCTTGTTTGGCCGAGTACGCAAGCTCATACTTTACCCAACTTTTTAAAAAAAAAGCTTTCCCAGCTTTTGGAAATTTGTCTAAAGATTTGAAACCGCTTCTACGGGTTTCATTTAGAAAATGGACACTCATGACTATCAGCCTAGCTTTAGAACGAAAGTCATAAAGAAAAAGTTGGAAGTAGTGCTTCTCATAAGTGGATATTGAAATTTTAATTTACACTAGAATTGTTGTCCGCGCTACGCGCTGAAAATGTGTTTAGATATATTAAAATTTTTGTTACCATAAATTTTATTGTTTTTGAAAACCTGTGAAAATTTGAAACATTTTACATAATTTAACCAAAAATTATGCTCCTCCATTTTTAATATAAGTCGTTTTAGACCTATGCTAATAAATTAAGAAAATCATTAATTTATTATATTTTCAAAACGAAAATATTTTTAATTATTTATCTAACCATAATCCAACCACTAAAAAAATAGAAGATATACTATAATTGGTCATACAATAGTAACTGTCACTAAATTTTGCATAGAAAACCGAAAACGTCATTTAATTTGGAACAAAAAAATTCTTTAAAACGACTTTATTAAGAATCATTTTTTAACTCACACTTGTTAGAATCCAAACATATAAAACAGGTTTAAATAAAAAATACTAATCAAAAAATACTTTTCATATACTTATCATTTTAATTATTTATCTAACCATAATTTGAATTATACATATTTTTTAGTAGTGGCTTTGTATTAAAATTTTCAAAATGTTAGAAGAAGCTAATTTTTCTTTTAAAGCTTTGTATCATTAATAAGCCACGTGGACGAAAAGTTTCAAAATATTACAAAAACCAAGCATAAGATCATACCGGAAGATAACATAAGAGAGGATAGATAGAAAATATCAAAGAAGTTTATGGTAAAACTTGATTAAAACTTGATTAGTATACTGTGAGTTTATTTATTTCATAACGGATAGTATTTTTTGGTCAAAAAAAAGATGATATTTTTGTGACATCAACTTTACATTGTCAGATGACAAAAAAAAACTTTACATTGTTAACAATGAAATTGTGTTCTTACGATGTTAATGCAAGTTTACTTGACAAATTTTCAAACATTACAAAATTATTGCTAACTATTAAAAATATATTTGGACAGCCATTTCGGTGGAAAGAAAATGAACAAAGTTCACGACAATACGATTAACAAACTTCAGCTGCTTGAAATTTGAAAAACTATGATTTGACAAAGATTTTATCTATCTCCCAAACTACTCCCTAAGTTGCTTTACAACTTTTTGATCCATGCTAGGTTAACATATGCCATAAGTATCTGTCGGGCAAGTAATTAAGAGTTACTGCCTCGATGGTGCACACTATCTACCAGGACAACCTTTCCCGGATTGTTCACATGTAGAACCGGAAGCACGACCCAATTGCTTTCATGATTTTCAGCATGAAGCAGCTTGATTCTGTCACCATGTTCAATTAATTAATCTCTGAATCCTTGAGAAGCAGCGAGTCCCATCATTCTTGTAAACCAAAGAAAATAAAATGAATCCCAAAGATACACATTTTTTATTTCATTTTTTTGGTATTTAAAAGTATGTTGAGAGTACCTATGGAATCTTGTCTTCAATTACATCTTCTGGTGAAATCTGTCTAGGCGATTTAGCAGAGTTAATTTAAGAGAAGTCGGACTCACCCACGGTTCACTTGGTTTGAAGTGTTCAAGTAGCTAAAACAGATAGCAAATCATTAAAACAGACAACAAAACAGAACTGTAGTTTCAAAATTCGGTGCATGTCTCATTACCACCACGGTGCTTTTGCTGATATTGGATAATGAAACACCTGAAGGAATCGCTTATTATCATCAACTGATTTGACAAAATGCAGTCTATGTTCACTGAAAACGAAAATTGAAGATTGTACCTTGAAATCTCCAACTTTGAGAGAGTTGTCCGCAATGACATGATACTTATCAGCCATGTCTAGAATTTCTTGTCCTAAGTCAGTTGCTAGATCATTCCAAAGAGACTCTTTACCTCATCAACTTACGTTATATCCCTCTTTGGGATCATCTCATTGTCACTCTTTCTTCTAACATGCTCATGGTAAGAGAAACACTTTGGATCCAACACCGATGACATCTGAATATGAAATAATCACCATTCAACTGACTAATTATCATCCTAAAAATTGTATTTAAAGAGAGCATCAATTGTATTGGAAGGGACCTCTACATGGAGAGATAGCTTATCTAGTTGTTGCGAACCTGATTCTTTTCGGCTTTCCAGAAGATGAAGCCGTAGTTGTGCAGACGCCAGAAGCTACAAAAGGAAGTAATCAAAAAAGTCAATACATCTTTATTATTAAGCGGACTAAATAAAAACACTCACTGTCTTCTTCATTCCTAACCTTTACGCTTGCAAAGAAACAAAAACTTTTCTTAAGTTGAAGGAACTAATTATATTAAAGTTTCGAGATTCTTTCACTATCTATCTATGTATTCAAATAATTACTTTATTTATTTATTTTGTTGAGCAAACTAATTACTTTATTTAAATGCAGGAACAAAAGCTAAAGACTACATCAAACCTTAAAACAATATAGCTCAGAGATGATATTTCATAGTGGTTTGGTGTCCTGTGGTATGTAGAAAGTAGTCATGCCTTTCAACTGGTACTTTCCGGCTAACCGTAGACGGTGAGATCACATGTTTTTCAAACCTGTGGTTAGGCCACAAAAATCAATCATAAGGTGAACATCAGCGATTTCCTTTGTCTCGAAAAAATTTCATTAAAACATGACCCAATAAAAAAATTATGCTATCCTTTTAGTTAATTTCTGACAAACTATAATATATTTTATCAACCTTTAATTATGTATTTCAACAACCACACAAGCCTAGCAAAAAAAAATGTGCAACAGATGGTTTTACAAATTCTCTGTATATTATCTATCAAAGTTGAGAGCCTTATCAGTTTGGAAAGCTAAAAAATTCCTAAAAAAAATAAAACTCGATCATGAAACACCATCGGAACCAAACATAAACTAATCTAAAATACCTCCCTGTCGATCAAGAGCATCTACTGCCCAATAAGCTTTTTCGAGACTGGGTTTCGAGCCTCCCAAGAATGAATTAGACGAAGAACTAAAAGCACCGACGCGAGGGCCGAGATCGACGTCGCTGACCAACATCAACAGCTCCTCCACGATGGAGTCAGAAGCGGGTGCCTTTCCGTTTGACTTCGAAGCTGCAGAAAAACCGGTGGGCTTACTCCTGGTGTTGCCGGCGAGATCCATCTTCATCGAGGTTGCAATCAGATTTTTTCGAAACTGAAACTTCTCAAGGAACTAAGAAAGCTATATAAAGAGGAAGGCTGATCAGAAAAGGGGAAGGCTCTATTGAAGGAGAACAATCAATATAGGATTAGTGGGGTTTCATGGAAATCAAATGGAGAAGAAGAAGGGGAAGTGGAAAGGTGAGGAGAAGGAGCCGCAGAAGAGACGAAGTACAAAACTAAAAAAAAAACAATGGGCTCAGTTGGGCTTTACAGATGGATTTTCTGTGGGCTGGATCTCGATGAACAGAAGCCTAATACATATTTTTGTATTGGTTTTTTGAGATACTAACTATCCGAAGCCCAATACATATTTTCGTTTTTGAGATTTCAATAAACAGCAAAGTTCAATTGACAACTCACTAATGACATGTTACTTTCAAGCATCCTGATTGGATGATTTTCCATGCCCATGTGGGCACTTTAAAATGCTTCAAATAAGGATTATTAATAGTATAAGATTTTTAGGTTATGGGTCTAATTAATAAAGAGTACAGATAAGGTTTACGGTTTGTAAAAATTAACTTTATATGTAAATTTTTTTTTTTGAAAAAGGACATTCAAATTAAAAGACAAGATGTGATTTGTTAGATCACATAATTTGAGAAAGCTGGATACATGAAGTAAGCAATGAAAGAGCAAACATAAGATGAACTTAGTACAACTCTTTAGCTGAACCAGATTAAGAAGGTGTTAGTGTTGTTGATAGGAACCTCGACCTCTACGACTTTTTTTCCCTTTCCCACGAGCTGTCAACCATCCCATTTCTTGGTACTTTTGTGTCGGTTTGATCAACCGAACCCCTCTTGTCATATTTCTAAATTCGTCCATTTGTTCAGTAATATGGAAATCACTCTCCATATTACTAAGATCTTGGATGGATTTGGTTGATATAGGGGTCAAGTATGAAGGATCATTTCCTCAGAGTTTGGAACCCTCATTCATGATAATTTATGATGGAACATTGTCCATAACCTGTTGAGAGGTTTGAGCAGATGATGAACCTGCTAATGTGGAGGATACAGTAACCTTTGCATCCGGAGATGATTGACCAAAAGTAGTAGACTTATCCTTGCGAGAAATAGCTACCTGGAGACGCAAAGAATCTGATGTTGCTAAAGAACAATTAACGCTTGTTAAAGACACTCCTTGATTCCCAAATTGAAAGGGAATATGTTGAAGACCAAGCTTCTTTCTTGATAGCTGATCTACTACTTGATAAGACAGCCCATCACTTGCGATGTCAGTAGCCTTGTTACTCTCTTCTGGCACCTTAGTAGTGACACCATCTTGTTGGAGGTCGGAAGCAGCATTATCCAACAAAGAGTCTATAGCAACCACTGGAATTTCAACTTCCTTGTGCTCTGATCTTTTTTATTTATAGGAGGAGTCTCATCCTCTTTAAGTAGACATCTCTTTGCTTTGTGTCCTAAGCTTCCACATCTTTTACAAGTTGATGGAATCCAAAAGTATTCCACATCAACTAAAAATATGTTACCAAGCTTGTCATCTAATGCAATCTGTTTAAGGAAGTTTTTGTCCAGCTCTATTTCTACCAAGATCTTAGCCTCTTCAATGGTGATAGGATCCAACCTTGGCTTATGTGTGAGCATTGGCTCGCCTAGACCTGAAGCAATATGAGAGATTCCAAGCCTAGAGTAACAGCTAGTTGGGATATTTTTTAGGGTCACCCAAGCTGGTACAGTGGAGATTTCAGAGAGTTGTAGAGAGCTCATTTGGTTTCAAGGAGCCACAAACATTAAACAATCATCGACATGCCAAACACATCGCTGAATAATCCACTGTCTTGTCTCGTTGTGTGGGACATGGAAAAGATAAGATGATTCACCTATTTTCTGGCTGGCTATTTTGCAACTTCTCCCCCAAAGACGATTCACTACAGCATGCGTAAGACCACCAGTAGAAGCAGAACAACGATGAAATTGCCCAATTACATACTCTCCCACATTTTCAGGACCAAGTTGAAGTACCTTAGTAGGGATGATGATCTCTGGAGTCCCATCAAGTCTGAAAGTTGGTCTAGAAGCACGATACAAGTTCCTTGAAGCCGGGTTCATCCTTGCAGTCCATGGAAATCGAAGTGAACCGTCTTCCTTTAGTTCTGGAGGCGAGAGCTTAGGAACTGGAAGATTTGGCAGCGAGGGAAGAGCACTTTTCGTCATAGACTTTTTCTGCTTCAGATTAATGCCATCCTCTAATGACGGCCAGAAATTTTCAATTTGACTATGTACCAACTCAGGGTTATAGTTGTGAGGTGTGGAAGGCTCAGGTGGTGTTCTCGGAGGAGAGAACTGGAACACGAGTCTCTTAGACCAGGCACCGAGGGAAGGAACAAATGATGTTGGATCTTGTTCAGTAGTCTCTGTATTTTGTTGATGAGTAGCAGCATCTAATACATTTGAAAGAGTCTCCTGCGGAAGGGTTACATTCGTTGCAAGAGATGAGATTGCAGTAGGATCATTGTGAATAGTCTCATGAGGTACATTGGAGAGGCTGTCTTCACCGTACGGTGGCGGATCTACAGGAGCAGTTGTTGGAGAAGTAGCCATAACTTAAAATTCATTTGTAAGAGTTGCAGAAAAGCTTCCTCAAAGAAAGCCAAGAGAGGGGGCTTTCAAAGGATATGTGGCCGGAATCGAACGGCCAAGTTGAAGACACGCCGGAGCGGTGTCAATTGAAAACGACGATTTGACCTAGATCCCCTTTTGGTTTTTGTCGAGATAGTTTTACTTTTTTGTTGCTTTTTTTTTTGTTAAAGGAGTATAACTTTATATGTAATTGTGCATAAACAAAAGTATCTAAGGGAATTTATCATTCGAACTTTAAAAATAATTAGACGACCTGTTAGGTTATTTGCTTGTCATTTTGATACAACTTAAAAGTTTCATCCACTAATTAATTTAATATTGAAAAAATAATTTGATATGCTTTGTTTCAATTTTTGGATGTTCATTTGAATTAAGAGTATTCATTCGGGTTACGTTCAATTTTTTGTTTCATTTATATTTTTTGTGTATAAAATTGACTACCATAATATTATTATAACTATTTTGGTTTAGTTCGATCGAATAACATTGATTTTTGATCTATCAGTTTTATCCAAAAACCATACCAATGTTTATTTCAATAAAATTATACATTTATTTTATATATTTAGAAATCAATTTCTTACAACATAAATTCTTTTTGTATTAGTTATAAAAAAATATTTTAAATCAGTTAATAGATTTAAGTAACAAGAATAAAATTTATTAAAATAATAAGATTTTAAAACTATCAAATAACTAAGATATACCTTAATAAATAAATCACCATACATTTTTTGATAATTTTTTGAAAATATGAAATAGAAATAAAATAAAATAAAATAAAATAATTTAACTTTCAACAAAATAATAATAATAATACTAAATCAAAGTTTCAAATCAAGATTATATCAACAAAATTACTCATATCTGTCTAAATACTCTTACTTATATTATGTATTTTACATATAGATATACTACTATCTCCTACTACAATGTAATCCATCATTTTTACTCATTTAATCGAATAATAACTTAACCATTTACATATACTGTGGATGTTCATGTTAATATTACTTATTTCAGTTTTTTTATCAAGAAAATGTGATTTTATGATTCTAACATCAAGATATAATTTTGGCTTTTGGTGAGATTTTTTTTGGGGGGTTGTCATGAAAAAATGTGTTCTCATAGTTTTTGCAGAAAAATATATTTTGGGAAATAAAAATTTTATAACTTTGGTCGGAAATATGAATTTGCAGTTTTGGTTGACCATTGTGATTTACCGGTTCTAATGCAATTCTGATGAAAATGATGTTTTCCAAAAAACATTTACTTTGATATTTTGATAAAAAAAAATATAATATTAATATTTTGAAAGAAAATTTTGATTATTCGATTATGTGAAATTTTGATTTTGATAGGATTTGTTTTTAGTTTTGGTACAAATATATAATTTTACAGTTTTTGTAATTTTGGTGAAAATGGATACTGTTTAACTGTAAAGTTTTCTCAAAAAAGAATATCGTATGTTTGTAACGAAAATTTGATATTGTGACTTCGACAGAAAATACATTTTTGTGACCATATGCACCAATTTAGTTTCTCAAATTTATTTATCTGAATTCTTTTTTTTTTCTATTATTAAAAATTTATTGATGAACTATTCGTATTTCATTCATTTTTATACAAAGCAAACACTAATTCTCATCTTCATTTGTTGATGAACAAAGACAGTCTCTAAACATTATGGATGTATAAAACAGAACTAAAACAATTATTGATAAAATATTAAATCTAAAATGATTTTTTTTGCTTATATTGCATTTTTAAAATGATTTTGCTGACGTTTCAATATTTTCTCAACATTTTAAAATCTCTCGTTTTTTTTTCACTGAAATATTTTATAATCTCTTTCTTTTATATTCCGTCTATCAATGAAATATATTTTATTTTTTATATTCTGTCTATCAATGAAATAATTTTTATTTCCTTCTTAGTTTATTTTTTGATGAAATTAATTGATCAAATTTTAGGAGTAGATTTACACAATGATGATGATCTCTATTCTAAGGTATAAAGAATAAAAGAATGTGTTGCTTCAAATCGAGGTGAGCTCAAACCATCGCCTAAGTAAGCCTTCGAGATTATGATTCCCCTTATATTTGAGAGAGGAAATGAGGTTCTTCATGAGTTTACCAATCGCTCGAACTGTCGAGCCAGTGGATACACAAGCTCCTCCATGCCTTCTTGAGTTTTTTTCTTAGTTTAATTATAATTATTTTGTTATAACCATTAAAATTAAAGGCAATTTGAAAAATATATAATTCCGAAATTTCCTTAATTTATAATAAAATAGATAGTTTCTGAAATATTTAAGATTTCTCTTTGAGAAATTCAGATTTATGAAATCTGCTTTATGAATTCTTCTGAACATAAGCTTAGACAATTAGTTACATGAAAAATTATGTTCCTCATACTATATAGTTTATATGATCTTTCTAGAATTATATATTAAATTAGTATTTCCAAGTTTTATTTTGTTATACCTTTGTTTGTGAATCTGAGGATTTTTTACCATGAAACCTTTTTGTTAGTTTTCTTTACTATTCTTTCATTTTCTATAGTGATCATTCTAGTTATTAGTTTAAAGATTATAATTTCATGAAAAGTAAAACTAACGTTTGGTGATTATTTTTATCTGTTTGATTAAGTTGTTCTAGTTCCTCTGAAATATAGAGTTTAAAATGTAACAATATGCAAAATATAGGACGAAGACAAGAACTAAAAAGAAATGATAATGTTGAATGATCATTTTTGTAAATTGTTGAATTATCTTTCTAATGTGTATTGGATAGATTTGAAAAAAAGGAACAATAATGAATTCACAAAACAGAGATGACAAAAGCTCTGTTTCTTTTATTTTATATTAAAATATATATAATACAAAATGTTACTTTTGCAATAGATTGTTCTCAACTTACCTAGAAAACATCAGATGTTTGAAGATAAGTTTTCACAGTTTGTAGATTATTCATATATCAAAGACGCATATAACATCAAGGCAGATAGCTTAGCACGTGGTGTGAAACAACAAACGTCGTTTACTGTCCATATGGATACAGAGCTACATGTTTAGTTTACAGAGTCAATATGAGTCTGTAATCTTGTCGAAAAAAAAAATATATTAAAATATATAATATATCTAAATAATTATAATGAGAAAAGAAATTATAATAATTTTTTTAATATTCAGACTGGGTAGTTTAATCAGTTTACATAAAATGTAGTTTTCTAAAACATTATAAAGTGATGTAATTTTTTGGTTTTCAGATTAAAATCTCATATAGATGTATTTTTAGAAAGATTTCCTAAATTAATCAATTCTTTTTTAGAAAATAATGTGTAATTTATTGAATAAGGTTTTGTACCAAAAAACTCTCTTGGGTTTTTCAAAAAAAAAATTAATTCAAAATGTCCTCGTAAATTTACCTTGCGTTTAAAAGTAGGACCTTCTCGAACGACACGGAGAAAGTAAGCATGTCATCAAAGTGAGTGGGGAACAGTCAGAGTAATGCATGCATTGGGTCTAAATTTTTTTTCTATGAGATTATCGATTTGGAGTCGAAAGATAAATATAAATTCTGGTGAACTAAATGTCCTCGTAAATTTACCTTTGTGTTAAAAGAAAGACCTTTTCGAACGACGCGGAGCAAGTCAGCGAGTGAGTGTGGATCAGTCAAAGTAATGAATGCACTCGGTCTACGGAGTAATTTTTTTCCTTTATTGATTCGGAGTAAATATGTATTATGATTTCGAATGTATCATTTGACTCCTCTACCATGCATGCAGCTCCGTTCCTCATTAAAATCACAATTTTAAACGTATCACTCTGATGATTTGACAACTTCCATGATGCATGTCGATGTAGTGTATTCAATACAAGAAGATACTCAAAAAAAAAACAATGGAATATAATTCAAACGAGCCAAAATCAATTTCCAACGATAAACGATGGAATATATTTTAAAAAAAATCGGGAATCTGTCAGAAATTTCTGATAAAATGTCTTTTGTTAAAATCTATTTATTTTTTCGACGAAATTTTGACAAAAGAAATCTGTCGAAAATTCACCTACGATTTGTTAAGAAAACAATATACTGTACCTATTAACTAGTCATTGTAGTTTTGGATGGGTTTCCGATAAAATGACAAATAAGAGGAAATCCTTTGATAATTCTTGACAGAGTTCAAAACCACTATATAGCCGCGTGAAAATTTAAAATTTTCCAACAAAATATTATTTTTGTTGTAACCGCTGAAAATCTATCGACAATCCATCAAGAATTACAGGTCACATTACTTTATAAATATCACATATCTTTATTCACAACAAAGCACAAAAAGCATGTTTTCTTTTCTTTTTTTTGAAAAAAGCATGTTTTCTTCTAACTATTTTTACTTATAGATGAACAAACCTTCTATGGATCCACAGACAAATTTATTTATATGATATTACTGAATCTGTGGTGTTGGCTCAACGAAATTAATAACCTCATTCTTAAGGTTTTCTCATTACTAAACTTTTATTCTAAATGTTTTTTTTTTGAAATATTTCGTTGACATATTTTCAGTTTCATCATCATTTTACTTCTTTTTCTCGTAAGGTAGTTCCGAATAAAAGATGTTGTGTGGTCGGGTTAGATTGCGGAAAACATTCTTTTTTTCATCGATTCAAGTTTCGTATATTAATCCCCACATTGTGGAACATGTGAGAAATAAAATGCAATTGTATTGCTCCAATTGATCGAAAACCAAAAGTTTATCCAGAAGATGAAACTTGATTTTGGCTCCACCTTCTAAACCTTTTCATTATTATTTAAAATTTTAAAAATTTAGTTTAAAATATAAAAATTGTATGGATTCAAAATTTAATTAGCTATATTGATAACTATAATAAATT
This sequence comes from Hirschfeldia incana, assembly GCA_026261945.1. Taxonomy (NCBI): domain Eukaryota; kingdom Viridiplantae; phylum Streptophyta; class Magnoliopsida; order Brassicales; family Brassicaceae; genus Hirschfeldia; species Hirschfeldia incana. The sequence continues at coordinate 195,618 of JABCMI010000103.1, forward strand.
AATACATTAGATTTTAAAAATCAATTTTTACGATGAATTATTGACAAATTAATTATTGACAAAGTTTCAATAACAAGCGCATAGAATTTTTTTTCGGATTTCATAGAAAATAATTTTGTACCATAGTCGTCGAGACCTTTTTAACAATTTTTTATAAACTTTTTTGTTGGAAAAAGTTATTTTCTTAACAATTCGTAGGTGTGCCATGACAAATTTTTGATGAATTATTTTCCAATGAGATAGTCTCTACAAACACGTTTCATCAGGATTCCATACAAATGCATATTCCCGACACGTTTCTGTCGGAAATCGCATGTTTTGATTTTTTTTTTCATTTATTATTCTTTCTAAGTTTAAGCCTTTATCTAGTGTTTCAAAAAAAAAGTTTAAGCCTTTTTTTGCTTAACATTTCTAAGCGTAAAGCATTGTTATGTAAATGAATAATTGTGGAAGGTGGCATTGTTTGAAGGGAAAAAAGAGAGTAACATCATAGTTCTGAAATGATTAACAGATTACCTTGTTTGTTGAACCAATAAGGAGAATAAGACCAAGAACTCAGAAAAATTTAGTGGAAGATACCCAAAAATATTTTTTTTGACCAAATACCCAAAAACATTGTGGGGAAGAAAGTGAGTAATATTGCATGTGTGTATATATATTGTATAGGTTATACAAAAATATATAGGTTTGAATAAATATTTTACTTAACTAAATCAATAACAATTTATTATGGATATGCATATTATATCATGGAATATCAGACTAAAATCTTCTTTGAGTCATTTCTAAATTTGGGTAAAAATAAACATATCTTTTTTATTTGTTACTCTTTTTTTAAAGATTAAATTATACTGATAGTTTATTGTTAGTTAATACTTTTTGAAAATTCATCTAATATATGATTTAGCTTTCCTAAATATTTTTGTAAAATATCAAAAATATTAATTAATTTGGCCTAAAATATAAGAGATTTGTTTATATATAATAGTATCGTGATAGATTTGTTAAATAAAAAACGGTATATTTGTAAATATGGAAGTTATTTTTAACAAAATTGAAATATAATATTCAACGATTTACTATTTTAAGAAAATCAATAGATAGTTCTAGATTTTTGAAGATATGTACCCAAGAATCAGTTATTATATATAGTTAGTATTTTACTACTAAATTTCTGCAAATCTAGATTAGATTATTGAATATAAAATTTAATTAGTTAGTCAATTTAATTAATTTTAAAATAAACTGAATATTAAAATATACGAATACCTTTTTGCAAATATAATACTAATTACAGTATTAGTCAGCCAAATTAATTTGTCATCAAACATTATTAGAATTGGTTTAAATATCTTTTACTTATTTTAAATATAGTATGATGAAAGATGGATAAATATGGTGAAAGATGCAGTTCGTATACTAATATTTACTATGATGAAATATGGACAAATGTGAATTGATTTGTCTATTGTGTGTTGCAGGTAATTGAAGATAAGCAATGATTTGTATATCAAGCTGATGTACACTTGTAGTCAGTATTGAAGCGATCCTATAAGCAGAGACAAACAAACGCTTAGTGAAATATTGTTTTGTTAAGGTTGCTTTATCAGTTCTGTTTGAAGTTTTTTTTTGTTATTGTATAATTAGATAGCCGAAGTATGAACGTCGTTTGAATTAAGTAACTTGGTTAATAAAAGAAATATCCTGTATGATATGCGTCTAAAATAAATGGTTGAATTTATAATATATCAAAAATTTAAGTGACATTTTACAGTAAATAAAATAGGATTTTAAATTAATAGATTAGATTCTATTTGAAATTCTATTTATATCATTTTTTTCGAAACTGGCTTATTTTTACCACTATTTTCCAAATACAGTTGTAAAAAACAAGTCATTATAAACATAATTAAGTAGATTGATTATTATTAAAAAAAGTAGATTGATCATTATATATAGATGGGTGTGCATACTGCATTGAAATAAAGTAGAACTCATTACTCTCTTCAAAGAAAAATTATCTATGGCTTCTTTGCGAGTCTCTGTCACCTTCCCCACCCTCCTCTTCCTCTTTCTCCTCTCTCTGGTATGTTTATGTACCTCTCTAGATGAGTATGTTTGTATTAAATAGTTTATTAGAAAGAATTATATATTCCTGGGCTGCTTATTGAACCGGATAACAGCATATAAATGTTACAGAATGAAAAATCTAGCAACATATCAGATCATTCGCAATGAGTTTTTTTTTCATGGCTCTTATTTTGTTTAAGAATTTTTTCTTTCCTCGATCGGGTAAAAAGTAATCTAATTATTGTAAACCACCTTTTTCCTTGAAAATCTAGAAGATGATTTTTGAATTTTAATTGAAAGTAAAATTTTAAGTATATTCTTTTGAAATTTTTCGTCTCTAAATACCTTGAAACGGTTTTGTGTTATAGTTGATCGTGGAGGCACACACGTCAAGAAAGCTGATGTCAAAAACTGAGCAAGAAGGTCAAAATATCAGCCATCTGTTTAGAGATGGTGAATTCGAGGACCCTACTATGTACATGTTTTTCAAAATCAATGATCTTAAAGAAGGAACCAAGTTGCCAATTTACTTCAACAAAAACGATCTTCGAAAAGTTCCTCCACTTCTCACAAGACAAGAAGCTGATCTCATCCCTTTCAGTGAGTCTAAGCTTGACTTCCTTCTCAACCACTTCTCTATCTCCAAAGACTCTCCTCAAGGGAAAGCCATGAAGGAGACTCTGCAACGTTGTGATTTCAAAGCTATTGAAGGAGAGTATAAGTTTTGTGGTACTTCTTTGGAGTCAATGCTTGATCTTGCCAAGAAAACAATAGCGTCTAATACTGATCTCAAGGTCATGACAACTAAAGTAATGGTGCCGGACCAAAACACAATAAGCTATGCTTTGCATAACTATACATTTGCCGAGGCTCCCAAGGTGCTGGATGGGATTAAGGTCTTGGGGTGTCATAGAATGCCATACCCTTATGTAGTTTACTATTGCCATGGTCATAAAAGTGGAACCAAAGTCTTCGAGGTTAATCTGATGAGTGAGGATGGGATACAACGAGTTGTTGGACCTGCTGTTTGCCACATGGACACGTCAATGTGGAACGCTGATCATGTGGCTTTTAAGGTGTTGAAGATAGAGCCGAGGTCCGCACCGGTTTGTCACTTCTTCCCTCTTGATAACATTGTGTGGTTAGCAAAGTAGCTTTTTGGATATAAGTATTTGTATTCAAATAAGTAATAACTATGGCTTGAAGTAAAATAAATTGTCTTGTTGGCTTTGATATTTTGCCTCTTTCTTGTGACTTGAATCTTCTAACGTGAAAATATTAGTACAGTTAATGTTAATCACATCTTATATCTTGCGTTCAGATACACAAAATATCTTACTAAATTAGTAATATATTGCAAAATTATCCAAATTTAGTTTCGAACGAAAATTATAATACTAATTTATCATATATTTATAGTACTAGGATAAGTACTATTATACTAAATTATAATACTAATTTATCATAATTTATAATTATGGTAAACTTATATAACAAATAGATATTCATGCATCATTATAAATATATACATATTTACATGTTTTTACTTTTGATCAGTTTTGTTCAGTTTAATCGGTTATAAACCACGCTATATCTAAATCCCATGGTTTTTATAAAATCACATTTGACTTGTATGGTATATATTAAACACATTTGATTCACCTAAATGAGCCTAAAACAAAACCATATTATATATTCTGTCAAAAATACTTTAAAAAAGTATATACAAAATAATTAAAAGTATGTTTAAAATGATTTTTTCTACGGATTTTCCAAAAGTACATGTAATATATATTTTGTCTATATTTTGAGATACTTTAAGTATATAATGAATTTTAAAATTATAAAAATTATTTAAATGGATTATCTGAATCCGAGCCAAATCTGCAAAGATCCAAACCGAAATATAAAAATACTCGAGTAGAGCTGAAATATTTGAACTCGAAAACCCAAAATCCGAATAAATCCAAACCAAACCCGAATGAGTATTCGAAAGCCCATCTTTTCTTTACCATTTTATGTTTAGTGATTACCGAATTAAATACCAAATTAAATGGAAAATTAAATGCCGAATTAAATGCAATTCATTCTCGAGACGACATGTTAGCATATTTGCTGAAAATCACATTGAGTATTTATAATAGTTTCCTTACATAAAAACAATCTCGACCCAAAATTTTAAATCTTCTAGATCAGATATAAATATTATTGACCAAATTCACAACTTTTATAAATTAATATATATATATATATGCTTAATTAATACTATAATTTTTGGTCATAAATCCATATATATTATTTGAAAAGCATTGAGAATGACTCTACGTGTCATCTCACAGTTAAACCGAAAAGGTTACATCAAGATCCGTAGCAACAATCTAGAGTAACAAGTAACAGTTCCGACCATCACTTCCAATTTCAGATACTATTAGGTTACATTGTCGTTTATTCAATTTGGCGTATAATTGGTATATATAATTAAGGCCAGACTACGCCCACTCGCATGTTCGACTCTCTTAACTATTGGGCTGTTATGAGACTACCAGTCAACTTATCTTTGTTTTTGGTTTTTCCACCTTGGTTAACTAAGGGTGTGATTGAATAGTCTTTTTGGAGTAAACATTTTGTAGTAAAACAATTTTACTCCGAGTTCAGCTCAAAAGTTACCAATCAGGTTGACTATTATTATTTTAGTTTTACTCTGTGTACTATTGATAAAGTGAAAAAAACAGTGTAAATGTTACTCTTCAATTAACAAGAGAAATACAATTAACGCTACTTTTTGTTTATCTTTCATCTTTCTACCATTTAATATTTACTCTATGTTCCACCATTACATTTACTCTACATTACTCCAAAATTTTCCGATCACATCCTAAGTTGAACAAATTTGAATGATCTAAAGCTAGGCCAGGCTCCAATTTAATCCGAATTAACTTTTTTTTTGGTATTGGAATGACCTAAGTTGAACAATAAATTTTTCCTTATCAATTATTTTTCTTCATTAGAGTTTTATATTTTGGGTAGGGTTTTCTCTCTAGAGGGCGACGGCGACGACGATTGTAAGACTAGGGTTTTCGTATGATTTGGAGATGGTGGGATCCGAGAATTGATGAAGGGAATCAGATCGAGATGGGGTTCAGGTTGGAATCCCAGCAAGGAATGGATCGGGGTTTTTCAGAGAAGGGGATTTTGTCGGATCTTGGGGATTCCTATGGGGAGCGGATTAAGGGATGTTCTTGGGTTATTGGGTTGATATTTTTGATGGAAAATCGGAAGCTGATCTCTCGTATTTGTACGAGGAGATCACACGGATATAAAGGCATAATCTTTGTGATTCATTTCTTTACAAAGATTGAACGGTTTCATCTTCGTTCTGGAAATAAGAGGATTTGTTGTCCTCAAAAGAGTTTGATTTTGGAAGGGTCCAGATTACGGATTGGAAATATTGGTGAAATTGATTCACAATATATTTGTCATTCTATTTTCCGATTTAATTTGAGGAAAGATTTTCGGAGGTTTCCTCTTGTTACGGTTGTTTGGGGTTCCTATAAATTCGACAATATTGGGATTCATTTTTTCATCTGTTTTGCAAGTATCATTTTATTCCTATTGTCTGGCAAAAAAGGTTTCACTTTTGCTTGGGTTATCATGTCACAGAGTCAACTGGTGGGAAACAAAGGGGATGCACGAGGTGGAGAGGGTAGTCGCAAGAGACTGAAGGTTTCAGTTCCTCATTTTGACAACTCTGCTCTAATCAGGTCGTGCTCTAAGGTGCTGTTGGGGAGATGTATGATTCCGGTGGAGAAAGAGATGAAGGATCTCCTTAAGGTTTCAATTCCTCATTTTGTTCGTGAAATGAGACTGATTTTTTCAGTATTACAACGAGAAAGGGAACAGATAGGGGATGACATGGCTATTGTAATGGTTTCCTCTTATGTTTTTATTGGAGAGTTTGAGTTTTCAGATAGAGTAGAGAGGTTGGTGTGGTCATGGACCCAAACTGGATCCGAAGTTGTACGGGATTGTGTGAATTTTAGATATAATGTTTGTTACCTTTGTCCATTTCTTATTCAAATTCTTCAATTTTCTATAGATGAGTTTCTAAAGAAGGTTTGGAAATACTCTTTATTTTGTGTTCGACTTGTATGGTTCTTTGTTTCGGCCGACGGTTCTGATGGTATATTCTATGAGACTTGTTTCTCGTTTGATATTGTCATTGGGCTTTTATGGGATTGGAAGGTGGGACTTTTAAGTCGGTTAAGATGCGATGAGATATGGTCCTTATTTCTTGTTGTGATGAGATGGATTGCTTATTGTCGAGTGTCTACGTTGGAACAAGGTAGGGATATAGTATTTTATTCACACTCAAATATATTATATGGCCGGTTTGGGTGTGGTCTTCACTTGGAAGGAATACTGGAGATTGTCTGGATATTTGCAGGCTTGGTAAGTTTTGGATTGCTGAAGAGGATATTTTGGTTTGAATACAATGGGTTCGAGTGGTTTAAAGATGGCCATAAGGAAATATTAGAGTTGTTTTCACAACTGGTCATGAGTTTAGGTGGGACTTTTCTACGTCTTGACATGCAGTCAGGGTCGTCCAAGGTACAGGTTCTGATGAGGAGACACCAACACTGGGGTCAAATACATTATGGCGTTCTATTTAAAATATGTGTATTATGGATACATGGCATTTGGGCTGTTGTGATACCATGTAGTATATATTGGTTTCCTGTAATATTGAAAATAAATATTATTGTATGGAAACAAAGTGGTGGGCATCTCCCAACAGGAGGGATATTGTCTGATCTTTATGCGCTTAATTGGTTAAAAAGACATTATGATTTTCGTTTGTTTCCCTTGGGTTCTAAAAAGTTTATTTTGCATACTTTTGGTGTGGGCTTATTAAAAGTAACAGACTATGACAGAGTTAACACTTTTATTAAATTAAAGTGGTTTGTTTGTAGGATTTATTGGGCTATATTATGGACTTTAGGAAGACTTGGTTATATCCAAATATGGGCTGGAATACATCGGTTGATCCAAACAAAATTGTTAATCTTGCATACCGATATTGAATCCATATGGGGCATCATTGACTTATGGGCTACGAGGGTTTTTTGTCTTTATAGGGTATCTTTAAACCCGATTTCAAGCTCAACGGAGCACCTTAAGATAATCTTTTTATGAAAGTTTTAAGTTGGAATTGTAGAGGCATGAGAAGTAAATGGACCATTAGCTATCTTCGGGAAATATGACACCATCATAAACCAGATTTTCTTTTTTTATCAAAAAAAAACAAGATTTTGTTTTTGTTCAAGGATTCCAGACACATTTTGGATACGATAATTTGGTAACGGTTGACCCAAACGGAACGAGTGGAGGATTGGCATTATATTATAATAATAAATATCAGGTTACTGTTTTATATTCAAGTACTAGAATGATAGATGTAGAGGCAGAGATAAAAGGAAAAAGGATTTTCATGACGTTTGTGTATGGAGACCCAGTTCAAAAACTGCGGGATCAAGTTTGGGAAAGACTCACAAGATATGGTATTTCTCGCGATGACCCATGGTTTATTATTGGTGATTTAAATGAGATTACTGGAAATCATGAGAAAGAAGGAGGGCCGTTGCGAGGAGCAGACTCTTTTGTATCATTTGATAATATGATTCGTAATAGTGGATTTTTAGAATTTCCTGCTCAGGGAAATAAATTGTCTTGGCAAGGAAGGCGGAAAGTAAATGGTAAAGCGATTATGGTTCGTTGTCGCTTAGATCGGGCTTTAGCAAATGAAGAATGGCACTCTTTGTTTCCAAAATCATATATGGAATATCTTCGCATGGTGGGTTCGGATCATAGACCTGTAGTGGCTTATCTAGACGACAAAGTTACTAAGGGTAAAGGACAATTTCGTTTTGACAAACGATGGATTGGAAAGGATGGGTTACTAGATTCTATTATGAGGGGTTGGACAAGGGAGAAGAGGAACTCTGAAAGGAACCAGGGAGATGTTGTTTCCAGAATTATTAATTGCCGACAGGAAATTTCTATTTGGCGGAAAAATAACCCTTCATATGGGAAAGAGAAAATAGCAGAGCTACAAAAAGCTCTAGAGGAGGTACAAACAGATGATAATCGATCTTAAGAGGACATTTTGGATGTTTCCAGGAAATTACAAGAGGCCTATAAGGATGAGGAGGATTACTGGCAACAGAAGAGCAGGACTACCTGGAATACGGCAGGAGACCTGGGTACTAAATTTTTTCACGCTTTAACAAAACAGAGAAGAACGCGTAATCGTATAGTGGGACTGTATGATTCAAATGGGATTTGGGTGGTCGAGGATCAAGGAATTGAGAAGATCGCTGTGGATTATTTTGATGAACTTTTTACTACTACGTCGCCTACGGAGTTTGATGAATTCCTAGACGAAATAAAGCCCACTATCTCTCCGTATATGAATCAGCGCCTAACTCAGCAAGCCTCGGAGGAGGAGGTGAGACAGGCTTTATTTATGATGCACCCGGAAAAGGCACCGGGGCCGGATGGCATGACGGCATTGTTTTTCCAACACTCGTGGCACATAATTAAAAAAGATATTGTGGAATTGGTTAATAATTTTTTGACTACGGGAAAGATGGATGAACGACTAAATATTACAAATATTTGTCTGATCCCTAAAACGGAAAGACCAACAAGGATGACAGAGTTACGACCAATAAGTCTCTGTAATGTGGGATATAAAATTATTTCCAAGGTGTTGTGTCAACGGCTTAAGGCTTGTTTACCATCGTTGATCTCGGAAACACAGTCGGATTTTGTGGCGGGGAGATTGATTTCTGACAATGTCTTGATTGCACAAGAGATGTTTCATGGGATGAGGACGAATAAGGCTTGCCAAAATAAATTCATGGCTATTAAAACGAATATGAGTAAAGCCTATGACCGAGTGGAATGGGATTTCATTCAGGCATTACTCAAAAAGATGGGTTTTGATCAGCATTGGGTAAAATTGATGATGGAATGTATTTCGTCGGTTCAGTACTGAGTTTTACTAAATGGGCAACCACGGGGACAGATAGTTCCAAATCGAGGTTTACGCCAAGGGGATCCCCTATCCCCTTATTTGTTCATTATGTGTACTGAAGCGCTAATAGCAAATATTAAAAAGGCAGAGAATGAGAAAAGGTTAACTGGAATTAAGGTGGCAAGGCCTTGTCCGTCAATATCTCATCTGTTTTTTGCGGATGATAGTATTTTCTTTTGTAAAGCACATAAAGAAGAATGTCATGCAGTATTGGCTATACTAAAAGAATATGAAAAGGTCTCGGGACAGCAAATAAATTTCCAGAAGTCGTCAATTCAGTTCGGACATAAAATTGATGAAACAACTCAGCAAGAGCTTCGGGATATATTGGGCATCCAAAATCGGGGAGGAATGGGAACATATCTAGGGATTCCAGAGAACTTAGGAGGCTCCAAGATACAAGTATTTGGTTTTGTACATGAGAGGTTAAATAACAGGATAAATGGATGGACTTTTAAATTCTTCAAAAAAGGAGGGAAAGAGGTAATCATAAAATCAGTGGTCACTGTGAGAGACAAGGTTTCACTTCTTAGATTTAGGTTAGGTTGAGAGATAATGAATAAGAATCGTGGGATGAATCCCGTAAGTAAGCTCAATGAATGAATACGTTTTTATTGATGATCAGAGAATATTACAAAAGGTGCTTTTGATGATTACAAAGAGAATATGTAATGTGTTTTATCTAGTCTGAAAGTTTGTATCTGTAGAGGAGATCCCCTGCTTTGGATCTTCTCTATCTTTATATAGTCTAGGTCTCGTCGACAGCTTCTTAACCGACCTCCGAAATACACGGCTTCAGTTACGTACTCGCTCCAGGTTCCTCTTGACCGAGTCTTCGAAGTATCAGCTCCCGTTATAACGTGACCTCCATTATGACGACTTCTAGGTTCAGTCTTCAATTCAGCTTCCAACTCTTACTAATGTGATGGGCTTTACGCGGCCCACTTACCAGCTCACATTTTACCGGTACCTCACCTGAGGGTCATATTCGGGTCCAACAGTTGCCCCCAGCTTCCGAATAAAATCTTTTGTCTCGGAAGCTAGAATCCAGCTACCGACCTTATCTTTTCATTAAAGTAATGATTAGTTCTTATCTCGTTTGGATACGGTTTATTCGATCTAACGGTCCTTATCACGTTAAACAAAATCTACGGTTCAGATAGAGGAAATTTGAAATGACGTTTCCGAATCTCGAGAGGTGATGGGATATAAAGCTGCGAGCATTAACTGCTACGCCTCCCACTTTCTCCACGCCTCCGTTCGGTTTTCCCAAGGTAACTTCTCTCCTCTCTTATTTTTACTGCGATTTTTTTTTTTTTTTTTTTATATCTTCTTCGTCACTTTTCTTGCGAATTCTCTCCCGAACCTCGCAATCGAATTTCTCTTCATCTTTCCGATACTATGGATCATCCGAAAGAAGGTTCCGGTGAATCCGGAATGCCCCCCTCTGCCTCTGGAGCTAAACTACTGAAAGTTAAGCAAGAAGTCGGAGCCAAGATGAAGGGGAAAAAGAAAGCCAGAGAGACGGTCGCAACCAGGGTCTCCAAGCGGAAGAAGAAGGATGATTCCGGCGGGTGCAGCCTACATTCGCCGTCGTTGCTGGATAGTCAAGATATTGTCAACCTCATGACTCAAGCTCTTGGCTCAAAGGAACTTGGTCGTGCCTGTAGCCCCGATGAAACCCCTGAGACTGCTCCGGAGGGTTGGTTCTGTTGTCACGAGAAGTTCATCTCCAAGTCTCACTTGAGATTTCCTCTCCCGACTTTACTGCTCGATCTACTAGATCATTACCGACTAGCCCTCCCACAACTCTGTCCCTCGATTATCCGTGTGATTAACGGCTTCATCACTAGGTCCAAAGAGGAAGGAGTTAGCGTTGGTCTTACCGAGCTCATGAGCCTCTTCTCTTTGAAGGAGAGTGCTTCGAAAGAAGGCGGTTTCGGGACTTACTACCTCTCTAGTCGTCCCAATCACGTGATCTTTAGATTCTCCAGTAGCGATGATGACTGGAGGAAGAAAAATTTTTATGTTAAAATTGATCCTTTGATAGTTCCCGCTGGTCGGAACCTCAGGGTCAATTGGACTAACCCATCTTGTTAGGAATTCTAGGAGTATCCTTTTTCCTGTTTTGTTTTATTTACGGTTGACTAACCCTTTTGGGTTCTGATTTTTTCTTTTGCAGAGATTGAAGATCCTCCGAAGCTTTCTACCAAGCTTACTAGAGCTTTATACCGCAAGCTGCTTCAGACTCCTTGTTCCTGGACTGCTTATACCACATCTCGGATAGGTGCAGCCAGGTTTCCAGATATCTACAACGCCTCTTTCCAAGATCCCATTCCTGCTGAGAATCTTGAGGGTAAGTTCAAGCTTTAGCCTTTTTTTTTTTATCAATAGTCTTGTCGTTTCTGAAGTTTTCCACTCTTACAAGAGCTTCCGTTGTTCCAGTTTCTGCAGGGGACTCAGTTGTTTCAATCTCAACCGGTGCTAGTGCTTCAGGTACCGAAAAGACTAAGTCAGGCGACATGACTCTCAGGCCATCCTTTCGCTCTAGGGGTAACCCTTCGAAAGCTGCCAGTGTTTCCCGTGGGGGAGATAGGAGCCAAGGAGGATCTTTCCTTAACTCGGTGAAGGACGTTTTGGATGATGGAGTATCCAAACCTATCGCTGAGGCTGCTCCTGCTGAGGTCACAACTCAGGATGCCACTCTTCTTCCTGAGGTCCCTGCGCCGGAGGCTGATCACCCGGCTCCCAAGGGTACCTGCGAAGTTGAGCCGTCGAGACACAAGAGGCCTAGGACTGACCAAGGCGGAGCTCCCACTCGATCCTCCTCCTCGTCTTCCAGGGGAGGAACCGTTGGGTGGAGCTTTACCCATTCAAAGCCTGGGTCAATTCTGGACGATTCGTGGGGCTTAGCCGCGATACTGAGACACCTGAAGAGGGTAGGATGTCCCCTTCCAGCGCTCAAAGACTTGACTAACCGGGAGGAGTATCTCGACATTGCCCATTGTATGGGTCAGGTGCGTGGTCTCTACCCGCTCTTTTATTTACACTTGTTGGGAATAATACTCATTTGTTTTTTTTTGATGTTGTCGTAGTTGGCCGGGGCTGTTAACAGGGCCCAGCTCGGGTTTGAGAATGCTCTGCGTGATGCCCCCAATGCTGGTGAGCTTGCTGAGGTTACCGAGGTGGTTAAGCCAGCCAAGGCTGATCTCGATCAGGCCCGGGCTCGAATCTCCGAACTCGAAGCCGAAGTGACGAGGCTAGGCTCGAAGGCTGATGCTCAACAAGGAAAGATCGAGAGCCAAGAGCTCGATATCCAGGTGAAGAGCAGGAGGATTAATGACTTGGATTCTGCTCGAAGGATAGCTGAGCGCCAAGTTTGTGAGCTCGTTGCCTCATCCCAGGAGAGCCAGAAGAACAAGGAGGCCGAGGTCAAGCTAGCAGTCAGGGAAGGGAAGAAAGAGGTCGCCGAAGCTTATGGCAAGATCTTAACCTGCGTTCAGGAGAAGTTTGCTAAGAAGAAGGAAGAGGTCAGTGCATTGGTGTACGCCCAGGAGCTCCAAGCCAACGTTGATCTCTTGAAGGACATGTTGAACAACAAGATCCAGAGTGTTGAAGAGGAATACAGCCAGCTGGTGGCTTTGTTGCCTGGTGCGACGACCGCGTATGAGAAGGCTCAAGTGTCTGACTTTTCAGTCAGCAAGCTTCCTCTTCCCCAGATCTCGGACAGTTCAGGTACTTTTGAGATTAACATGTTTAATCCGTCCTTTTCTGGGGAGTATGGTTCTAATCTGGATTTAATGGCTCCTGATTCAGTTCCGATCGAGGCAGCTCAAGGAGGCAATGATAACGTGGCTGAAGGAGAGGTTCCAGTGGGTGATGGTGAACCGATCCAAGATGAGAAAGAAGATTGAGAGCTATGGCTCTTTTAAGTTTATGTTTCGTGTTTTTCAAACTTTGGCTTAAGTTTCGTTTAAATTCTACGACTTTAGTGCCTGAGGAGGCCTTTAAACCTTTATCGTTGTCTAGGATTTTAATAGCCGGGGGAGGCTTTTAAACCCTTTGTCGTATTTAAGACTTATTTGCTTTCATTTCGAGCTTTTGAGCTTGGTCATGTCCTACTTAATCATAACGATTGCTGAATCAAATTAGGACTTTTAGTTTCGATTTGTTGTGAACGTTTTTGCTTAGTTAATATTTGGTCATGATGACTTCGAAGAGAGGTCCTTGACGTTGTTTTGGAAAATCTGGGGACCTGAGTCCAATTTGAAGGTTCTGAGACCTGGCATCCAGGTCTGTCGGGACCTGAGTTAGACTCATAGGGACCTGAGTTAATCCGAAGGATCTCGGGACCTTTGGGATGCAGTGAATGAAATCGAGGAATTTCGAGATTTTGTTGATTCTTTAGGATTTTAAGATCTTTTGATTTTTATGAGGATTTTGAGACCTTATTGATTTGTCAAGGATTTGAAGACCTTGGTTGTTGTTAAGGATTTTGAGACCTTATTGATTTGTCAAGGATTTTAAGACCTTGGTTGTCGTTAAGGATTTCAAGACCTTATTGATTTGTTAAGGTTTTTAAGACCTTAGCTTATGTCAAGGATTTTAAGACCTTCGTGGGTGTTAAGGATTTTAAGACCTTAGGTTATGTTAAGGATTTTGAGACCTTAGGTCCAGGTTTTCAGGGACCTGAATGTGTTCGAGATAATTGAGCTCAGGTCACGGTTTAATGGGACCTGAATTCTCTTAGAGGGTTTTAAGACCTTTGATGCTTGTGAAACTGAATTAATCGTCTTATTAATGTCAGATATCAGAGAGTACATGATTCAGATTGTTTACATAGTAACTTATTCTTGGGCTAAGCGTTTTTGGTGACACATGCCGCTTTGGCTTAGATGATGAGATTGGTGAGAAGAGGTTGGGGCTGCACTCATGATGGAGTTGCCTACGTACCCAGTCGAGGGATCAAGCCAAACGTAGTTCAGAGAATTTGGGTACCTAATGATAATATCTTTTGAGGTTCGTGGCGTTCCACGATCGGATTTCAGGTACCCCGGTTTGTACCTTCTGGAGTTTATAGACTCCGGGTCGTACTATGTGGATGATTCGGTAGGGTCCTTCCCAGTTGGTTCCCAACTTTCCAGCCCCTGGTTCCTTAGTTCCTTCGAACACCTTTCTGAGTACCAGATCTCCTACAGCGAACTGCCGGGGCCTTACTTTGGAGTTGTAGTGCCGAGCCATTGCTTGCTGGTAATTTTGAATGCGGAGCAAAGCTTGGTCTCGTCTTTCCTTTATTAAGTCGAGGCTATCCATCAGGAGCTGGTTGTTAGCTGCGGAGTTCGAGGTGCAGAGCTCCCGTCGGAGGCTGCCTGCGGTGGTTTCTGCTGGGACGACAGCTTCCATCCCGTAGGCTAAGGAGAAAGGAGTTTCCTCTGTAGCTTTTCGTGGGGTGGTTCTGCAAGCCCATAGTACTTTGGGTAGTTTTTCTGACCAGAGTTCTTTCTGAGCTCCTAGGCGTTTCTTGAGGTTTGCTAAGATCGACTTGTTAGCAGCCTCCGCCTGACCGTTACCTTGAGGTCGCCGAGGTGATTAAAATGTGAGACGGATGTTCCACTTATCGCAGAACTTTTTGAAATCATGGGATATGAATTGTCCTCCGTTGTCGGTTACGATTTCGTATGGGACACCGTGCCTACATACGATATTTTTCCATACAAATCCTTCGACGTTGAATCTGTTAATTTGTTGAAAGGCTTCAGCTTCGATCCATTTCGTGAAGTAATCGGTTAGGACCAGGAGGTTCAGTAATTTCTTTCCTTTGCCTGATGGTACCAATGGACCTACGATATCCATGGACCACCTCATGAACGGATAGGGAGCTGATATGTTAGATAGCTTCTCCGCTGGTTGATGTATGATCGGTGCATGCCTTTGGCATTTGTCGCATGATGAGGAGTAGACCTCACAATCCGCGATAATAGTAGGCCAGAAGTAGCCTTGCCTTTTAATTCGGATAGCTAAAGCTCTGCCCCCGGAATGGTTACCGCAGGAACCGTCGTGCATTTCCTTCATGAGTTTCATAGCTACTAGACCATGAACGCATTTTAGGTAAGGTCCGGAGACACTTCGTTTGTGGAGGGTTGACTCGATTATGCAATACCTTGCTGCTAAGGCTTTGAGTTTTCGAGCTTCCCACTTATTGGGTGGGATTTTTCCCTCGAGGATGTAATCCATGATTGGTATCCTCCAGTCTTCTCTTCCTACAACTTTGTTGTGAAGAGAGGAGGGAGGTTCCTGTTCGGGACCTGGTGTAGTGGTGCCCCCGGGGGTATTCGTTGGAACAGGCTCCAAGGGGTCTGAGTTCTGAAGAATATCTCTAATTCCTTCGTTGTCCCCGGTGGTTTGTGTAGTGTTTCTAGACGTGTTTTTGCGAGCTGCGCGGCTTCTTGTTTGTACCTTGAGGACGAGTGGTTCCGAGGTTTCGGTTGTGCCCCCGGGGGTATTCGTTAAGTTAGGCTCAGGAGAGTCCGCACTTCGGTGAATACCCTCTCTTTGGTTATGGTCCTCTAAGTTTTTGGTTGCATTGTTAAAAGAGTGCTTTCTGAAGCTGCGTGCTCTGGTTTTAGGGAACCAGAATTTCGTGAAGATTTGGGTAGCTTCCGTGGGAGGGCTGTTATCCTCAACTTTTGCTTTTGACTTGTTATCTAGCTCAGCTTTGGTAGCTATGTCGATACTCGGCTTTTCGATTCCTTCCACGGGTATAATTCGTTTTACGAGAGGGTCGGACGTGGAGGCTAACGCAGCGAGCGCGTCTGCTGAAGAGTTCTCTCCTCGTGGGATTCTCGTTAGTTCGAACTTATTGAACTGTTTTGTCAGGCTTAGGACTACTTCGAGCTATGCCCCCATTCTTTCGTCTCTCGTTTCGTATTCTCCGTGAAACTGGCTAGCTACTAGCTGTGAGTCGCAGTAGGCGCTCAGCTCTCGGATTCCGAGGCTAAGGGCTAGTTTCAAGCCAGCGATTAATGCTTCATACTCAGCTTCGTTGTTGGAGGCGTTAAATCCAAGTCTATAGGATTGTTCGATGGTTTCCCCAGCTGAGGAAGTTAATCTTAGACCGACGCCGGAGCCCTGTTTTGACGAGGCTCCGTCCACGTATAGGCTCCATTTTGGGACCTCTATCTCTTGGTCTAAATGTTCGGACGTGAGCTCGATAACGAAGTCGGCAAGGACCTGAGCTTTTGCTGCTGCTCGAGGTCTGTATTCGATATCGTATTCGCTGAGCTCGATAGCCCATTTAGCTAATCGTCCGGACTGGCTAGGACTATGCAAAATCGTTCGTAATGGATGTGAGGTCATTACGATGATTGAGTGTGATTGGAAATATGGTCGTAGCTTCCTAGCAGCTGTTACGACTGCTAAGGCTAGTTTTTCCATGGTAGGGTATCTCGTCTCGGCGTCTATTAGGCTTCTACTAGTGTAATAGACAGGTCTTTGTTCGTTTTGCTCTTCTCGTACTAGCACCCCACTAACTGCGGCTGCCGATACGGCCAGGTACAGGTACAGTGGTTCTCCAGTTACAGGTTTGGACAGTATCGGAGGTTCCGAGAGGTATGCTTTCAGCTGTTTGAAGGCTTCCTCGCATTTTTCGTCCCATAGGAATTTCTTATTATTTTTCAGGAGTTTGTAGAATGGGAGGCACTTGTCAGTGGACCTGGAGATGAATCTATTTAGTGCTGCGATCCGTCCAGTCAATCTTTGTACTTCTCTGGTCGTTCTAGGTTACGGCATTTCTAGGAATGTCGCTATCTGTTTCGGGTTGGCTTCGATGCCTCTTTCGGTTACGAGGTAACCTAGAAATTCGCCGGAGGGTACTCCGAAGGTACATTTAGCTGGGTTTAGCTTCATGTCATATTTGTTGAGGATGTCGAAGCATTCCCTTAGATGAGAGATGTGGTCCTCTCCCATCGAAGATTTGACTAACATGTCGTCGATGTAGACTTCCATGGTTTTTCCAAGTTGTCCAGCAAACATTTTATTTACTAACCTCTGGTAGGTAGCTCCCGCGTTTTTCAAGCCAAATGGCATGACCTTATAACAATAGGTTCCTCGTTCGGTTATGAACGCGGTTTTCTCTTGATCCTCAGGCTCCATCATATCTGGTTATATCCAGAAATGGCGTCCATAAAGGACAGAAGCTGGTGACCAGCCGTTGCTTCGACTAAGCGATCGATGTGAGGTAACGGGAAGCTGTCTTTAGGACAGGCCTTGTTTAGGTCAGTGAAATCTACGCAGATTCTCCATTTCCCGTTCTTCTTTTTTACTACCACTGGGTTGGCTAACCAATCGGGGTATTGAACTTCTCGGATTGATCCGGCCTTTGTTAGTCGATCAACCTTGTCGTTAACAGCTTGGGCTTTTTCAAGACCTAGCTTACGACGCTTCTGTTTGAGCTTATGTGTGGTGACGTTGGGGTTTATGCCCTTCATGTCACTGGTGGCCCATGCGAAGGTTTTGACATTTTGTTTTAGGAATTCGATGAGCTCCTTTTTAGTTTCGGGAGGCAGCTCAGATCCGATGCTTACTTGTTTTTCAGGGTTCGAGTCATCAATGCTAACTTTTTCGATGAGGTTCTTGGGAGGACCTCGGATATTTTGTTGCATTTCGCGACTCTCCTGGACCTGTAATTGCTATTGGGGGGAATCTTTTCTGATCTCGAACCCTCCCAGGTAACAGATCCTTGAAATCTTTTGGCTACCATGTACGGTAACTATCCCATCGGTTGCTGGAAATTTCACGCATTGGTGATAAGTTGAAGCTACTGCTTTCATCTTATGAATCCAAGGTCTTCCAAGGATTGCGTGGAAGGGAGACGGTTTGTCGACAACTATGAAGTTGGTCATTTTCATGACTCCGCCAGCTATGACTGGGAGCTTGATGGTTCCCAGTGAGGTAGCTGTTTCTCCTGAGAAGCCCACAAGGTTGGATTTCTGGTCGACAATTTCGTAATCGTCTATTTCCATTCCCTTTAATGCGTTATAGAAAATGAGATCGACGGAGCTTCCGGTGTCGATCATGAGCTTAGGTACTTCGAAGCCAGCTATATTTAACGTTACGACGAGGGCATCGTCGTGAGGTCTGTCAAGGTTTGATGTCTCACTTTCCCAAAAAGAGATTTTGGTGTTAGACTCGGGCTTGGTCGGTTTAGACTGAGTATTGGACACAGCCTTCCGTACGTGACTTCTAATAGAGTTAACGGAGTCCTGACACATATCGGACCCTCCAAGAATGTAATCGACTCTTGAGTCGGGGCCCGATTGGGGAGGTGCTTTATTAAAGAGAGCTTCAATTTGAAGGCTTTTTCTTTGGGGGAATTTCCCAAGGATCATATCGACTCTCTTCTTGGGAGCGGGAGGTGGCGAATCTGTTTCCTTTTCAGGTGACCTCTCGCGTTTCGGGGAGTTATCACGGGGACCTCTCTTTTGATAAGGCTGTGGTTTTTTGAGGTCCACGTCTTTTATTTCTCCGGCTGCAAATTTGGCAGCCAGTTGTCGTTGGAGGTCCCAACATTCTTCGGTTGAATGTCCTTTTCGATCATGATAGGAGCAATGTTTGCTCTCGTCGTAGCCTTTGGACCAGGGGGCTTTGGCTGTCGCGGCGATAGGTTTTTCTTCCTTGTCCTCCTCGATTACATAAGAATGCTCTCCCTGAGTCTGGTTATTTTGGGAGCTTCCTCTTTTGTGAGGTCCCTTCCCGTCGGAGGCTTCGCCTTTCGGGTGATTTTGAGATTTTCTGTGGAGCTTATCTAACGCTGCAGTCTCTTCTTCCAAGGTAATGTATCTAGAGGCCCTGTGGAGGGCGTCGTCGATAGTTGGAGGAGGATTTAGCGTTAGCTCCGAGAAGAGGCCTGATTTGTACCAGAGGCCTCTCCTAAGAGCTTCAATAGCTACGTGATCGTTAGGGTTTGAGAGTTTAGTTCTTACTGCCCTGAATTTTTCGATGTAGACTCGCAATGAGTCTCCCAATCCTTGTCTGATCTTCCAGAGGTCAGCTTCGGAGGCTTGTTTCAGGATGTGGGTTGAATATTGTTTCATAAAGGCGTTAGCTAGCTGATCAAAGCTATCTATAGAGTTTGGTTCGAGACTAGAGAACCATTCTAGAGCTGTTCCGGTCAGGTTTTCAGCAAATGTTCTGCAGTATCCTGCATCGCATTCTTCCTTCGTGAAGTGAGCTTTAACGATCGCTAGTTGGAAGGCTCTTAAATAAGCCTTTGGGTCTGTATTTCCATCGTATTCAGGAATCTTGATTTTTCGAGTGTCTCTTATGTAAGAGTTAGCAATTCTATTGGTAAACGGAGTTCCACGAGTCTCTTCGATTAGGCTCTCGATTTCGGGAGCTGAGCTCGTTGCTTTGTGAACCTGAGCTCCCAGTTTTTGGAGAGCTGCGTGGGTTCGCTCCATGTATCTGGGAATCGCGTCAGGTCCCTCGAAGGGAAGGACATTTGGATCATTTTCAGGTGTTCGGCGCACAGGTTCCTGGCGGAATCTGACTTGATCATTTTCCCAGTTAGCTGGCGAAACAGATCGTTCGTTCGTCCTCAGGTTCCGAGCGAGATTAGTACGAAGAGCTGCAGGATCAGCATCCGTTCTTTGAAATCCGTCGGTATTTGGGGTTGAAACCCTAGTTTGAAACACTGGAGCTGATGTTCTGCCCCCGGACGGAATGTTGGTTCCTGCTCCAGACCCTGAAGGAGGTGGAGGTGGAGGCAGTCGTGTGCTCCCAGCGGTGTTTCGATCGGGCGCAGAGCTCGTCGTCGCTACGTTGCTCCCCATGGTGCTGACGACTGGTGGGACAAACGCAGGAACTGTCCTAGCGCGAGGCGTTTGGAAAGCAGGTTCCTGGTCGTCTACTCCAGAGCTATCAAAGGAGAAGTTCAGACGCTCTCGAGGGAAGGAAGGGTCAGCTACTCGTTCATGGAACGTGATCCCTCTTCCCTGGTGGACGGATGGTTGGGTTGTTGCGGATTGAGACCTGGTTATCTCTTCGAATTGTTGCTGCCGTTCGGCTAGCTGTTGCACCGTTCGCTCGGTTTGTTGAGCTTTGTCCACTAACTGGAGCATCATCTGCCGGATCTCAGAAAGCTGAGCTTCCGTTTGGTTCGGAGCGGATTGATGCGATGTGTTATTGAGGGCTGAGGACCCAGAGTTGGTCCCTCCGGGGGCTCTCGGGTTATTTGCCCCCGGAGCAGTGCGATTCGGTGAGCTATTGCTCAGGTTCGATTGATCGGGGTTAGATGGATTAGTTCCATCGAATGGATTCATCTTTAAGCTTTGGAGAAAGGGATTCGATTAATAGTCCCCACAGACGGCGCCAATTGTGAGAGACAAGGTTTCACTTCTTAGATTTAGGTTAGGTTGAGAGATCATGAATAAGAATCGTGGGATGAATCCCGTAAGTAAGCTCAATGAATGAATACGTTTTTATTGATGATCAGAGAATATTACAAAAGGTGCTTTTGATGATTACAAAGAGAATACGTAATGTGTTTTATCTAGTCTGAAAGTTTGTATCTGTAGAGGAGATCCCCTGCTTTGGATCTTCTCTATCTTTATATAGTCTAGGTCTCGTCGACAGCTTCTTAACCGACCTCCGAAATACACGGCTTCAGTTACGTACTCGCTCCAGGTTCCTCTTGACCGAGTCTTCGAAGTATCAGCTCCCGTTATAACGTGACCTCCATTATGACGACTTCTAGGTTCAGTCTTCAATTCAGCTTCCAGCTCTTACTAATGTGATGGGCTTTACGCGGCCCACTTACCAGCTCACATTTTACCGGTACCTCACCTGAGGGTCATATTCGGGTCCAACAGTCACTGCTCTCCCTAATTATATTATGTCCTGTTTTCGAATCCCGAAAACAGTAATGAAGAAACTCACTAGTGCGATAGCACAGTTCTGGTGGAGTCGTAGTGGTAATACAAAGGGATTACATTGGAAATCATGGGATAAGGTTTGTGCTAATAAGGATGATGGAGGGCTGGGGTTTCGAGATCTTACAGATGTCAACACAGCCATGCTGGGCAAACAACTTTGGAGATTAATAGAAAAACCAAATACTATATTTTCTCGTGTTTTTAAAGGTCGGTATTTTAGGAATGCTTCACTCCTAGAACCGATTAGATCATACGCGTCCTTCTATGGTTAGCGTAGTATAGTTTCTGCTAGATCTCTGGTTAGCAAAGGACTAATCAAAAGGGTGGGATCAGGATCTTCGATTTCAGTATGGAATGACCCTTGGCTCCCAACCAACCGCCCGAGACCAGCAAATAAAAAACCAAATGTTCTCCTACCAGACCTTACGGTCGATTCTCTAATCAGTGCTACGTCACGAACATGGAATAGAGAGGCTCTACTGGAAATAATGGAACCTGAGGAAGTTAAGATTGTCGAAAGTATACCTTTAAGCAGGACATTAACGGTTGATCGGAATGGCTGGCATTTTACAAAGAATGGAAAATACACAGTCAAATCCGGATATCAATTAGAACGGGTGTACCCAGATAGAAGAATAGAGATAGTGGAATATGGCCCCACGGTTACGGATTTTAAAGCGTATTGCTGAAAAGTGCGCTGTCCACCAAAAATGAAGCATTTCCTGTGGCAACTACTGTCTGGATGTATAGCAGTGAGAAAGAATCTCAAAGCACGAGGGCTGCAAGGAGATATTGGCTGTGATAGATGTGGCGCACCAGAAGAATCCATAAATCGTGTTTTCTTTGAGTGCCCACCGGCGGTACAGGTCTGGGCATTATCAGGGATTCCTTCGCATCCAGATCATTTTCCGGGACAATCTTTATTTACAAACATGGATTATTTATTCTGGCGAGTTCAACCGACAATGGAAGATCACTATTTCGCCTGGATACTCTGGTATATATGGAAAGGTCGAAATAACAAAGTTTTTAGTAACTTAGATATGGATCCTAGGGATACTCTTAATTTGGCTATGAGGGAGTCTACATTGTGGAAAGACGCACAACAAACAATAATTAAGGACGCAGTTCATGTTATACGAACGAATATGGTATTACCAAATAGGCCAGGACGATGGTGCTTTACGGATGGATCATGGAAGGCTACAGATAATTTTTCTGGCCAAGGATGGTATAGTACTCTACCAGGTTTTGATGGATTATTAGGAGCTAGAAACACTAGACCTAGTCAATCTCCACTACACGCAGAGATTCTCTCATTTGGGCAATGGAATGTATGAGGAACCTTAGGCAATACAATGTTACTTTTGCAACGGATTGTTCTCAATTGGTGAAGATGGTTTCGGAACCAGAAGAATGGCTGGTGTTCGCAACTTATCTAGAAGACATCAGAAGCCTCAAGAGAAGTTTTCAAAGCTCGGAGATTATCCATATATCAAGGACGTTGAACAAAAAGGCGGATAACTTAGCACGTGGTGTGAGGCAACAATCGTCGTTTACTGTCCATATGGATACAGAGCTACCTGTTTGGTTTACAGAGTCTACATAAGTTTGTATATGGTCGACAAAAAAAAAAAAAAAAAAAAAAAAAAAAAAAAAAAACACACAATACGTCGCTTTTAGTGTTTCCATTGAGTTGAAAAACTCTCAAAAATCTAGACAATAGGTTCACTACTCCTAAGTGGGAATAATGGTAACACAATGGTTGTGACAAAAAAAGAACCATTGAGTTAAAAAAAAAACTCTCAAAAATTAAAACAACAGATTCACTACTCCTATGTGGGAATAATGGAAACACAATGGCTGTGACAAAAAAAAGAACCATTGAGTTGAAGAACTCTCAAAAAATTAAGACAACAGACTCACTACTCTTATAATTATCATGGGTTAAAAACGAATAATGTTGAATGAAATAAGAAATATCCAAGATAAAATCTAACAATAACATTCTCATAACAGTTTCTCAAATCATAAAAGGAAGTAAGATTCTTACAAAATCTATAAAGAAGCAATTTATTATTATAACATTTAAAAAGGTATTTAAAATCATTTTTATTTTCATATCAAATTATAAACGTTATTTTATAAACTTCCTGTCTATATAACGAGCCGTAAGAAACGGGTATGGAGAGAAAATCAAGTTGGTTGCGTAACAGAAAAGATCCTCGTCCATCAGTGTTTTTATTCGCCTTCTTTTCTCACCTTTCTCTTTGAACATTGTCGCCGTTTTCTTGTACATTCACTTTTGTCTGCTTATAACCCTTTTTCCCTTTGGTTCGGAACTGAAACCCTAATTAAGTTTATTTATTTACATCGTTTCTCTTCACTCCAAGAAACATTCTTCACTCCAAGAAACATGGACGACGAGATCCTTAGAGGTGACTTGAGGAGAAGAGTTCGTCAGATGAACTTGGAAGACGACCGTCCAACGAATAGACGTCGTCAAAATCAACCTCGAAACG
This sequence comes from Hirschfeldia incana, assembly GCA_026261945.1. Classification (NCBI taxonomy): domain Eukaryota; kingdom Viridiplantae; phylum Streptophyta; class Magnoliopsida; order Brassicales; family Brassicaceae; genus Hirschfeldia; species Hirschfeldia incana. Next base: position 219,236 of record JABCMI010000103.1, read on the forward strand.
ACGACGTACTAGCCGGTGATCACGTCGAACGCCTTCCCCTTGAACTAAGCTTGGGCTCAACATCACACTCCTCTCGCCAGATCTCGCCTATGACCACGTCAACGTCGCTTCCTCCAGCACCTCCATCGCCTTTTACTCTTCCAATAACAACGTCGTCGCTCCCTCTAGCACCAGCATCGCCTTTTGCTCCACCTATGACGACGTGGCAGACACCTAGCTCTATAGCGCAGTACTTCGCTTCGTCGCAGTCTCATTACATGACGTATCCACCCTATCTGAGCAACTCCATCTACCAGACAAGACCGCCAACGCCGATGCAGCCGTCGTTCGGACAGTCGTATAACGTCTTCCCATCGCCATCTTTCCCCTCTCCGACAAGACCAGCCATGAGACCGGTAGCTTCCGCGCCTGTGTCACGCCGTGGCTACAGATCGCAGTCCAGCGTTAACCGTAAGGACGATACGATCCCACCGCCGTTTCCATGGGCGACGAACAAACGAGGGTGGATACAAAGCCTGGAGAATCTCGCGTCGAAGCAGATCACTACCATCACCGGAGAGGTGCAATGCAAACACTGCGAGCAAGTGTATCAAGTGAGTTACAACCTGAGGGAGAAGTTCGCGGAGGTTGAGAATATTTTCGTGATGGGAAAATGGATTATGAGAGAGCGAGCTCCTCCGATATGGAATAATCCAGAACCGGCGAGATGCGATCTCTGTGGCCGTGACAAGGCGGTGAAGCCGGTGATCGCTGAACGGAAGAGTCAGATTAATTGGTTGTTTTTGCTTTTGGGACAGACATTAGGGTTTTGTACTTTGGAACAGCTCAAAAACTTTTGTAAGCATTCAAAGAGTCACCGGACCGGAGCTAAGAACCGTGTGCTTTACCTGACGTATCTAGGTCTTTGCAAGATGCTCGAGCCTACCCGTGAGCTCTTTCAACGTGAAACCGCTAGGCGGTGAGTAAGATCGTTTGAAGATTTGCTAGGGTTTTAGGACATTTGGACGGTTGCATTTAGGTGGGTTTTATTTGAATAATTGGGTGAAAAATGCAAATGTTTTGCATGTATTATCCCTTCATCGTTCGTTCTTCGCGTGTTTATCTGAACTTTGACTTAATATCTTATTAATATATAAAGTCTGAAATTGCATGGATTTTGTTTGACATTTTGAGTTATCTCTTTTTTTTTTTAAAAGCGCTTAAAGTAGTTTTTTTGGGGATTTGAATTTGAAGATATTTAGAAATCAGAATCTTTACAAATCGATCCGAGCTCAAACAACTTTTTCGCAATATATCACAAGTTAAATAATTTTGTACATAAATCTGTAAATTTCAAATTTATCCAAAAATTACGTAATAATAATTTTATTAAATAAATTTGTGGATATTTACATTTACTAACAAACATGGTTTTCCTTATGTAATATACCTATCATAAATCAGTTCTACTTCATTCATTTATCACAATAGTTGTACCTACGATTATATTATAATGTGGTTACAAATATAAAACTAGCAAATAAAACCCTAAAAAATAATATACTCCAAAAATAAAATGAAATCTATTAAGAGAAGAGTGAGTGAGTTTCTTTAACAAAAAAAAAAGAGAGGAGTGAGTTTTCTAACAACCAACTTGGGTTAAAGTGTTTTTTTTAACAACCGGGTTAAAGTGTTCTGTTACATACAAATAGGACAGTTCAGAATGTCAGCGTACAGTGTTAAATGGAAAAAATATTTATTTCATGGTGTATAGTACTCATTTTGGAGAATTTTTTTGTCGGCTATCCATATAAGCTAGATCAAGTGGTGGCAGATGAGCCAATTCTCCGGGGAGCATCTCCGTCTGTCCGGGTCTGATCTATATGGAAAAATATATATCCTCTTCTTCGCGCTTCTTTTGCGAGCGCGTCCGCTCGGCCATTCCTATTCCGAGGAATATGAGCTAGACTCACATCCTCAAAGTCTTCATGTAACCTCTGGAGCTCTTCGATCTCGGTCGCAAAGGTCGGTCAACCCATCGGGTTAGAGATCATGCCTACTAGATCCGAGCAATCCATCTCAAAGCGGATCGAGAATATCCTCCTATCTCGCATATATGAAGTTGCCCAAAGTAATCCTTCCATCTCAGCATTCAAAGCTGATAGGTTTCTGTTGCACCTCCGTAAACCAAAAAGTTCAGAGCCCATTTTAGAATTAATTTCGTGTTCTTCATAGTCTTGTAGATGTTTGGAAAGGCAAGCTTGGCTATGCCCATTTGTTTGAAAATTGTTAATGTTTCCAATTACAAAAACATTTTTTAATGATTAAGACATTCTTTATCTGAATAAATAGTTTTCTCTAAAACGAGGTGTAAACTACATAGTATAATTTATTTATTGGAGAATAAAGTAACAAAATTTGAACATGTAATCTCTAACATCTCTATTTGGTAATCTAGGATGCTAACCACCGGACTAAACTAGTCGTTTGTGCCAATATTTTCATGTAACTTAGAGCATTTCTAATGTAAATTTTTATTTTTTCTTTTAAAATGAAGTAAAAATGATTTTGGAATAAAAATGCTTTAATCTTATTGTATTTTCTAATCCATAACGAAGTAATGAACAGACAAAAATAGATTAAGGAGAGGGGGGTTATTGTATTAGGAGATTCATAAAATTTTGAGAGTAAAAAATATAACGGGATTGGGACATATGTTATTTCGTAATCACTTTTAGTTCATTTTAAAAGAAAAAAATAGAGTAGGTGATATCATAATAATAACATTTAAAAATCCAATTATGGTTGTATTTTATACATGCCAAAGAGTAACTTCATAGTGTTGAAACAAGTCTGGACGATGGAGGAAATGCAAACATTAGCGTCACTTCCAGTCGACAAATCCATCTCGCGGTCGCGGGTGTTGTATCATTAATTTATTTTTGGGAAATACCATCTCATACACATCTTATAATATATTTGCACTCCCTACACACAATTCCCCTAATTTTCTTCTCCCCAAATCTACCATTTTTCCCCCACTCTATGGTATCTGCATTGTTTTAGGGTATTTCCCTAATTTGCTTTTTATTTTTATACGTAAATGTTTTCTCTACTAGATAACTTCTAGTGGTGACGTGACGGTTCGTGCGAGATGTCGATGTCGAGGATGCTAACACGTGTCCTGCCTTTTCAAAAACGATATGCGTGGCAGCCGTCGACATGAGTCTCCCCCCTAAGTGCTAGTATTTCGGGTGTTTGAGTTTTGGGTTTTTGGTCCGTTTCAGGTGTTTATGTTGGCTCCGGTATTATTGGATTTTGTAATTTGTTAGGATTCTGACCTGTTTTTTTATTTTTATTAAAATTTGATGGAAAAAAAAAAGATAACTTCTAGTGGACCGAGCAAATGAACCGGGAATTAGATATTTATCGACCCCGGTTGAGTAAAAACCGGTACAGATCAAAAATATCTATTATCATCTTCTTCAAAATAAACAAAAGATAACAGAATTGCCACCAAAGCTCCATTCTCATCCCCACACACAACAGCACAACACTGAGCAAATGTGGAGGAGGTTGAGCTAAAACCCCCAAATTCAAAAATGATCGTAACACTAAACCCTAAGATTCTCCACTTCTCCAAACTCAATCCAAAATCTCCTCCTCTCTCTCGTCCCTCTCCACGCTTCCGCAGAACCCGAACCATCTCCCTAACCACCAATTGCAAGCTCCAGAATCCTCAAGATGGCAAAAGCATCACCAAAACAATCTCCCTTTCCGATTCCGCCCCGCCGGTTACGGAAAAGAGCTCCGGTGGTAACGGCGGAGGAGGAGGAGGTGGAGGGGGGTTTCTGAAGAGACTACCGAGAAAAGTGTTGTCAGTTCTATCAAATCTCCCACTAGCTATCACAGAGATGGCCACCATTGCTGCTCTCATGGCTCTCGGTAAAGCTTCCAATACTCACATGGGTTTGTTGTATTATCATGGAAACTGATGAAAGTTTCATCCTTTTTCTCAGGGACTGTGATTGAGCAAGGTGAAACCCCTGAGTTCTATTTCGATAAGTATCCAGAGGATAACCCTGTGTTGGGGTTCTTTACTTGGAGATGGATTTTCGCACTTGGGCTTGATCATATGTACTCTGCTCCTATATTTCTTGGGATGTTGGCTCTCTTGGCAGCTTCTCTTATGGCTTGTACTTACACCACTCAGATACCTCTTGTTAAGGTTGCAAGAAGGTCTGTGTCTTTTTATCCACAACTTGTTTTTGTTTCTGCTTTAGTGGCTATTGACTAAGGGGAACATGAACTTTTCAGATGGAGTTTTATGAAGTCTGATGAGTCTATCAAGAAGCAGGATTTTGCAGACACTCTTCAAAGAGCTTCTATTCAAGACTTGGGTGTCATTTTGATGGGTGATGGTTATGAGGTTAGGACCCTAGTGTATACATATAAGTGTCAGTTTATTTGTCTTGTTCTCAGTTTGTTTGTTTGTGTAGGTGTTTATGAAGGGTCCTTCATTGTATGCTTTCAAGGGTTTGGCTGGTCGGTTTGCGCCTATAGGAGTACATATAGCAATGCTTCTGATCATGGTTGGTGGAACACTTAGTGCCACCGGGAGCTTTAGAGGTTCCGTCACTGTTCCTCAGGGGCTTAATTTTGTCATGGGAGATGTCTTGGCTCCAATTGGGTTTCTCTCTGTTCCAACGGATTCTTTTAATACCGAAGTTCATGTTAACAGATTCACCATGGACTATTACGATAGTGGAGAGGTGAGTTTTTGTTTTGTTCTGCTGTCTCTGGCCATTCACAGTTTTAAGTAAAACTCTTTTTGTTTGTAGGTCTCACAGTTTCATTCTGATCTTTCACTACGTGACCTTAATGGGAAAGAGGTTCTGAGAAAGACGATTAGTGTCAATGATCCCTTGAGATACGGTGGGGTCACTATATACCAGACGGACTGGAGTTTCTCGGCTTTGCAGGTGACTAAAGATGGTGAAGGACCATTCAACTTGGCTATGGCACCTATTAAGATCAATGGAGACAAGAAGTTATATGGAACCTTCTTACCAGTTGGTGATACTAATGCTCCCAATGTCAAAGGAATGTAAGAGCCCTCTCTTTACAACCAAGTCTGTACAAGAGATGGAGTTACATTGTGGTCAGGCTAATTTTGCTCCACTTGAGTTTTTTCTTGCAGATCGATGCTTGCTCGGGATCTGCAGTCTATTGTTGTGTACGATTTGGAAGGAAAATTTGCAGGAATAAGGAGACCAAACTCCAAGCTTCCTATTGAGATCGATGGTATGAAGATTGTGATTGAGGATGCAATAGGAAGCACTGGTCTTGAGTTAAAGGTACATAGCTTCGGTGAAAGTTCATTGATGACACACAGTAAAAAGAAGAAGAAAGATGACATGTTTTGTTTAATGTTATTGGTCTTGTTTACTCAGACTGACCCAGGAGTACCAGTGGTGTATGCTGGTTTTGGTGCTCTAATGCTCACAACCTGTATCAGTTACTTATCTCATTCACAGGTAATTGTAACTATATCTATCAACATCTTGTTTTATACCATTTTATTCATTTACGTTTAACCTCTTATGTTTTTTTTGTGTGAAACATCATATGAAGATATGGGCATTGCAAAATGGAACATCATTGGTGGTAGGGGGAAGAACCAACAGAGCCAAGAACGAGTTCCCTGATGACATGAATCGTTTGCTTGATCAAGTTCCCGAGCTAATCAAGACTTCGGTTGATTAGTCTGTTCATACATTTCAAGACAGACCAATAAAGTTGTACAGATTTGTTTAAGGAAAGGTAATTTTTTCAAGAATGAGACTTGATAGCGCATTCTACACATGTTGGTGATGAACTGATGATCATATGGGAAGAGAGAGAGAGAGAGGAAGAAGCTATGGAAACTGAAACTTCTGTATTGATTGTAAATTTTGTATGAAATTGTTCTGATTCTACACAGTAAAGTTAGAATATAGAGGGGTGGTCAGGGTGGGTACTATTTCGTTATTTCTTTTGTGGGTATGGTTGTTTGTTCGTCAAGTTATACGATCTCTCTTAACTTTAAAATGTTCATCTGTTTAGTCCATGATAACACAGTAGTCAATCATGATGTCTCTATGCACTCACAACTGCGGTTTGCTCCATAACAACTCAGTTTCTGAAAACTAATGATAAACTACATCAAGATCAAAAGCTGTGGATCGTGTCTAATGATTTGGCTTATACAGAGAAGTGAATATCTTCCAATTATGGACATGTCTACATCTAGTAACACTAGCATTTTTGCTAAGAATTTAGATCATCAACAACAAAGATTGCAATTAAATTTCAGAGACATGAGCAAAAAATAAATCACAAGAAGTCTACAAGCAAATCAATCTACAACTTTTGCCAGAAATGCCTCTTGAATCTGAGAAGATTCGAACAATCTGCTGGAAAGCAATGCTTTCATGAGAATGTAGCCAAAACAGATATCTCAAATGCTAAAATGACAGGATCTGTTTCCCAGCTTAAGAATTCAATAGCCAGAGGAAGCCATCAAATACATATCAAAATGTTTTGTGGATACTCCAGAGGCCATCAACTTCACAAAATGAAGATTATTGCAGGTTTAGTTTCCGTTTGAAGATATGTGCAAGAGTCGAGGATGAGTAAATGGATCAAAGCTTAGTTCAGAACGTCGAACTGAAGATGAAAGTAAAACGTCGTCGTAAGAGCGAGATGTTTTCAGCTCAAAATCCCACATCGGGGAAAATAGACGTTTCCGTGTTGTATATATAAGTTTGCCTCACACTACCTGTACGTCGAGCTTGGTAACGCGGGCTTGTGATCCATGTGGAGACAATAAGGTGATGGGACATTGGGCCGATCTCTTTGGGCCGGGTTCGGATAGGCTATCTACTGGCCTGCCCATTCCAAGTCGGGAGTTGAGTGTTCGGGCTCGAGCGAAGGCTTGAGGTTCGGTCACTCTTAGAGCGGAGGAGACCGCGTGAGGCTGGTTTCACAGAGCAGCGTCCACCTCCCGCTTTCGACGGTGGAAGGATTACGGGCCGGTGTCTCCTGAGCCCACTATGACCCAATAAGCCGACTCCAATTGGACCATCACCTTTTTTTATTTGTTTTTCATTTTTTCGACCCATGGGCCAAATTAAAAAAGCCATCATCATTACAAAACCCTAGACAGGACAAATCATTTCACTGTTCTTCTTCTCTCCGATCTCTGTAGATTCTGAAGACCAAATATTTTTTTTTGTTTGTTCATTCTTTCGGTTGATTTTTCAGTAAGAATGAAGCCAGTGATAGGCACGGTGGTATCGAACAAGATGCAGAAGTCTGTAGTCGTAGCCGTGGACAGACTCTTCCACAACAAGCTCTACAATCGCTACGTCAAGCGTACTTCCAAGTTCATGGCTCACGACGAGAGAGACTCTTGCAACATCGGCGATCGAGTAATCCTCTTCTCTTCCTTAGCGTGTTTGATTGTGAAAAATCCATACTTTTGTGCTTATTCTAGTGAAAAATGGGAGCTTTGGTTTAATTTGGTTTGGTGTAGGTGAAGTTAGATCCTTCGAGGCCATTGAGCAAGAATAAGCATTGGGTTGTTGCTGAGATCATCAAGAAAGCTCGCATCTATTCTCCTCAAGCCGCAGCCGCCGCCATTGCTGCTTCTGCATCAACTTCCTCACCCTCCATTGCTGATTCTTCTACTGCTCAGTCTCAGGCTCCTCCATCTACTACTTCTTAAGGTGATTAATCACTTCTTTGCTCTTGCATTCAACTGTTTCAGACCTCTGCTACTGAATTTTGCTTAGAGACATGATAAAATGCTGAGCTGGTTTCAACTTGTATGCTAGTTTTTGTCTTGTCTTTATGTTTTTCTTTGTAGACATTCTGTGGATCCTTGCGGGGTATAAATGTTTAATAAACATTTTTTGTATGACAATATGCATCTTGTTATTAGATACTTTGATCATTTGATATGTTAGTACATTTAGCTTATTTGTCTTTCCTTCTTCTAAACTTTACTGGCTATTTTAGATTTACATTATCTTCCCTTTTCATCTTGCTGCAGTTTTGTTAGGAGTCCGCTTTGCATAGAGAAGGGAGATGTGTCTCTTGGCTACTGGATTTCATGAGCTACTAAGGAAGACAGCTTTGATTACGGGGTTTATTTGATGGTCCTAATAGATAATGTAGTGAAAATTTTATGAATAAGACTGTCTAGTAAACTCTCAGTTGGTGAGCTTTTAATATCTTGCAATGTCATTTTGGTACCATGTGTGCATGAATGAAACAGTGAGCGAACCTTCTTGTTGATGTAATGCTTCTTTATTCTACAAATGAACATAACTCTTCAAATGTGTGTGGCCATTTCAATTTTGACCAAGACAACTGCAACATAAGCTTTTTCAGTCTCATTTTTGGTACATCTATATCAAGTGTCAATACAAAGATTTGAGTTTCTGTTGACATTTTTGTGTCATGCTACCTATCTATTTTCAAAATAGTATTTTGTCTAGTCGTCTTTTTGTCATCTAATCCTTTTTTTTAGATCAGAGAGAAGGAAGTAACCAGAAGTTTAAGAGAGAAGAAGAAAGAGACAAGAACCAAGTCAAGAAAGCTAATGTGGCTGCAAATTGGTATCTGTTGCAGATTATTGGAGGACAAACTGATTCGTTTGAACGAAGAAGATCTACAACACTAGCTGCTGATGAAGCTGAAGCTAACGCTAGAACAGACACCACCTGCAAAACACAAAACATAATAGTCAAGATCATATCAAGACTCCTCTCTCAAAATAGCATTAAAAATGCAAGTGCGTCTACCCAATCACCAATTGAGATGGCGAGAACGATTCGTGGCTTTTGAAATGGTTGGTTGAGGAAAATACAATAGATATCTACCATTGCTAGTGTCAGGTTCCATGGTATAGTTAAAGCCATGATCGTCACCAAGTAGCTGAAGATAAAAGTTATTAGGGTTCGTTCATATGAGAATATATAGAAATCTGGAGTAATATATATGTACCAGAAAGCTGTGAATTGGTAGAATCGAACACCGATTGTCATGAAGAGAAGAGCACCAAATGCTAACAATGTTTGACCTAATCTCAAGGAAAGGCTTGCACTTGTGCCCATAGAACCAGGAACCTCCACCATCACCACCTTTGCTTGTGTGGCACGCAAGTTAGAGCTTAATCTTAAAAGATTGAAACTTTTGACATGGGTCTGGAGTTAGATCATCTAGGTTTTTGGTTTTTAATGTTTTGTGGTGGAATCAAAGATATGATGAAGATCATGATCATGACGAAGAAGAGGGGAGGATTAAAAGAAGGGACAAGTTGATGAGAGTTTCTGGTTCGCACGTTTGTTTGTAAGAGTTACGAATGGTGGAAAAGAGAAGACTGTTCATGTCGAGGAGAGTTGTGGTCTGTATTCATCAGACAAAGCAGAGCAAATGTCGGAGCAAACACTTTTTATTCCTTTCTTCCTTCATTTCCCAACCCCTTCCCTTATTTTATTCTTTTCTTTTACTTTTGAATCTTTGATGTTACATAAGGTTGACTGGTTTTAGAAATTAGAAAACATCTCAGAGTTTCATTACCGGATAATTTTGTTCTCATAGTATTTCATAACAATGATATATATTATTTAAAAATTAAGATCAAATATAATTCAAACAATATGACACATAAGAAGTGGTAGAGGAATCTCACAATTCTTGCTAATGGTATTCAATCCCGTAAAATTCGAACTAAAATAGAAAAATGGTTTAGATTTTAGTCATACCATAAAGATCTTATTTTAAAATACTGTAATATTAAGGGTTTGATCAACTGAAAAATGATTATCTGGAATATAACTGTATGTAATATAATTGATCATATTTATTTATTAATATACTTTTCATATTTAAATGTTGGTTTTAATAATTTGTTATTTGATTTTAATTTAAATGTTTTTAGTTTCCCCTCAAATTAAAAAAAAAAATTGTTCTTTTTGACAGATATTTATACTAAATTATAGTTAGCTGAAAATGTGATGATATTACTAATTTCTAATGAAAATTATCATAATTATCCATTTTTGTTAATATTTAAATAAATAGAAAATATATATTTAGAAGTTCGAATACTGAAAATATTTTTAGTGTTATAATAAATCTGATTCTAATTATATAAACTAAAATTCCTAAAATGTAATAATTTCTAACAATTTTCTTTCCAATTATTTAGATAAAATACACAAAAAAATTATAATAAAATTAATAAATCTATGTAAAAAGGAGTAATATAATCCAGACATATTTATAGTTCTTACTTATTTCATATCTATCATTTTCTCTATCAAAATTTTATAGAAATGTCATTATTTTATAAAAATAACAAAAAATGAACTATAAAATTTGGATTAAAAGGTAACAAATTATGAAACTATTATAATTTAAATTAAATTAGATAACATATCGGTCATCCATCGGTTTAATCTTGGGTTTTAGCGAGTTTTCTAATTTGATATTTAAAAAAAAAACTAAATCGAATAATCGGATCACAGACGAATTAGTCGATTTAACCAAGGCCGAATTCAAATGCAAAGTATTTTAAATGCACAATTCCTTCTCAATTAACAAAATATTTATTAAGTTATTAGTGAATTTTGAATTATAAAATATTATGCATTTGCAGGTCAAAATCTAGTATATATATAAGACATCATCATACCTATATATCAATGATTGGTGAACACAATCACACGAACAAGACTTATGAAACTAAGTTAAGAACAGAGAATCAATGATACATTTGAAAGGCTTGTCAAAAAAATCCTCAAGAAGACTTTTATGCCAGCAGGACAAAAAGTGCAAACTAATTTGTTACAAGTACATGATAGATTCATAATGAAGTATTCCGTCATATTAAGCATATCAAATATTAATGATTCGTGGACAAAATCACATGAACAATCCTTGTAAAACCTAGTTAAGAACAGAAAAAAAGACATGACCTAAAAGATCAATCATAAATCAAAATTGAAACTTTTAACTTTACACTTGTATACAAATTCAAGTAAGAGCATAGCCCAAATAAAAACTCAATCAGAATATAGTCGTTGTCAGAGACTCTTGCTACAAATTACAGAATCAAATAAATTAAAGATACAATTTGATAGGAATTGTCAAATCAAGTTTTAAACCGACCTGGAAATCGAGACTTAGAAGTCAATCTCCAAATCTAAAATCACAACATGAAATATTCTAATCTTGATCAACAACAACCCAAGGAGGCGACTAGTGGTGGTGTTTCAACGGATCCATCTTCTAATCTTCCGAGTAAGTTCTCGATTCTCTTGTATAACCATGACAACGGTTTGTTCACTGAGTTAGCCAAATCCTCTGGCTTTGAACAACGATCATCGTTTAATCAAGATTATGGTAGTAATTACTTGGATTTACTTCTTGGGGAACAACAACAACAAGGCATGATGATGACAAGTCCTCTTCCGTTTTCTAACACTTTCCATCAGTTTGATCATAATGATCAGTTTATGCAGCAGAAACAACAACCCGTGTATCAGCATGTTTTGGAATGATGCTCTCACTTAGTTAGTTCTTTTGATAATTTGACTAGGTCAACAACAACTTCTTTTATTATCTTACTGTTGGCAATGATTAACTAGCTAAGAGGAGGTTCTAATCTCTCGTTAACTGTCTATTTTGTCTTTTAAGTGTAGATGTTAATCTTGTCCAGTTTTAGTAATTTGTCTGTTCCTAAACAGTCTTTGAGTTCTTTTTGAGCAAAGTCTTGTTCGAGTGGCGTGCTGCACTAAGCAGCCGAACACTAGTTTGAATATACTGCACCATCACCTCTTCGACCAAATGTGTAAAGGCGCTTTTGAAATGTTGTTGTTTTGTTCTTAATTTTAAGTCTCTGCTTTTTTTTTGCTTGCAACAAATATGTTTTTGTGGGTTTGCAGTTTTCTTTGTTTAACTGCTATTATTTCTGAGATTAAAAAAAAGACCTTTGTTGATGATCTATAATGGTAGATTTAGACTTATCATCACCTTGTTGATTCATGTTTCCATGTACATTGTACTAGTTTTAACAAATTCCATTGATTTATTGTTTCAAATTTTATCAACACTATTACCATGAGATTGTTTTTTTAAACCTGAACAAAAGCATCTTCTTTTCTGTTTCAGGCATGATGAAAGTTCGGACATTTGGGATATTTTTGCTTTATCTCTCCTTTATTTATCTCTCACAACGACACACTAGTGGCATTTTTTTATTTGAAGGTAAATTCTGATGGATTCTTGGTTTTATTTGTCGCCTTTCAAACAGACTATGAATCTCTTAAGAGTTTTAAACAGTGAAACTGATAGTTTTTTTTGTACATTATGGTTAGTTAAAAGCGTGTGATTCTAAACAGAGGTTTTGGGGAGTGGTTAACGGTATTGTTGGCTGAGACAAAAACATGTAGGGTGGCCAGGATCAGGGACTCTGCGTTTTGCGGAAGTTGGCGTTTTGAGAGAGAAACTGGTTCTCTGGAAAGGCGCCAAGGAGGGAAGATTTAGGGTTAAAGACACAGAAAGAGTATGGTGTGGTCATCATTAATTATTTGATTGGTGGGAAATTTTCTCATTATGAAATCTCTAGCTGTTATAGTTTGATGCAGGAACCCTTCCTCATATAAATTTTACGCTTGTAACATGATATAATTTAAAGAGACAGAAGTGTCTTTGTTTCTCATTATGCTTTGTATTAACAAGTGTAAAACAAAGTCTTTTTGAAAAACTCTGTTGAGAGGTGAGGAAAGGATCTGTTTTTATAAAGATTTGAATATCGCAAGGGGAAATTCACGAACCAAAATCATTTGATTTCAGTTTTTTTTTAATTATCTTGTTACCATTTAAAGGAGAAGTAGTACGGTTGATAACAAAGACTGTAGTTAATATACTATCTCCCCAATACGCAAGTGGAAGTTGTGACTAAAACATTAAGGTTTGTGCAACGTTTAACAAGTGCTGGTGCTTACGTTACACTACATAATTCTGCTCTGGTGTCTCAGGACAAGAATGATGATATTATGAGATCCCATTTTCTTGAAAAAACATAGAAAATTTTAGTTGAGGTGCATTGTCAGATCGAACTGCTTTAACTCTCACGTTATACTAATTTAGCAATAACCGCTACGCTGGAAACACCTTAATAACTTCGTCCCTTGTACGCATTAAATAAACTCAAATAGCATGGGAATGATCATCCACTATAGTAAAAAATACTTATATCCATCTATTGTCTCAACCGAAAATGGTCTCCAAACATCAATATGCAAAAGCTCAAAGTTTGAATTACATATGTTGTTTGGAGAAGGAAATGAAAGCTTCTTCTACTTTGCCAAGTGAAAAATATGGCAGTAGGAGTTTCCTTTATTCTCCACTTTGTAGTTCCCAAGTTGTTAGCTATCAGGTCTTTCGATATTTCTTGGTGACTCTTTGATTTCATGGCGCTCTAAGAAACAAGACACAATCTTTTGCTCATTAAACTGATGAATGATCTGAAGGTTCCTCTAACTCAGACTCCCATACTTTTCTCTGATAGCACTGCAGCAATATATATATATATATATATATATATATATAGAGGCACAAACCCAGTTTTTTATGAGCGAACCAAACATATTGAGAATGACTGCCACTTTATTGCAATGGCTTGATAGAAAGGTGCTCAAGAGTCTACATATACGTACTACAGATCAAGTAGCTGACATTATGACCAAACCCTTTTTCCTTCACCAATTTATCATCTTATGTCCAAGATGATGCTTCACAACATTTTGGAAGCTCATCTTGAAGAGGCCTATTGGTTTATAGATTTCAGTTTAGTGGTTTGGTTAGATTAGTTGGTTTATAGTCACTTGTATAGCTGAATATATATACATGTTAATGTCCATTTTAATCAATAAGAGATATTTTGTATTACAAACTTCTTCTTTTCTCCCAAACAAGCTTGATGGTAATATTCCTTGATAACCAAATCATCGTACTTGTCTTTATGTACTCCTACAAGAGATTTCTGAAGCATATCATACATTAATGATTCGTGGACAAAATCACATGATCAAGCCTTGTGAAATCTAGCTAAGAACATAAAAGAGATAAGACCTAAAGATCAATCATAAATCAAAATTGAAACTTTTAACTTTACACTTGCGTACTAGCTCAAGTACCAAAACTCTACAGCAATAGTCCAAATAAAAACTCAATCAGAATATAGTCGTTGTCAGAGACGGTCTTGCTACAAATTACAGAATCAAATAAATTAAAGATACTATTTGATAGGAATTGTCAAATCAAGTTTTAAACCGACCTGGAAATCGAGACTTAGAAGTCGATCTCCAAATCTAAAATCACAACATGAAATATTATTTCCATTCCATTATAAATATGTGTTTATTTATTATGTCTTTTTTAAACACCATAATATATAGTATACGTCTATAATAGATAAACTCAGTTTCCAGCATAGTTGGTAATTTTCACTAATTATTTGATACAATACAGTAAAAAATAGAATGATTCCGTGTGTTTACGTGTATGTGTAGGTTTTATATGCAATGAGACAAAAATCATGTTCCGTTCCCAGCAAGTCACAGACTCACAGCGTAACGGCTATTTTTTTGGTCAACGGCTATTTTTTGGTCAACGGCGCTAACGGCTATACTTTTTAATAGACCTACGCGAGAGATCAAAATGTTGTGATTTTTCTTTAATTTCTTTTTCCCCTATATAATGTAGTGGACAGTTACAATTAATAATCACCATCATTCTTCTGCACGCATTCTTCTTTAAATTCCCTTATCTTAATATAGACTCCAAAACCCTAATCAGATATTTGCGAGGTTGAAGATGAAGAAAGTGTCGGTGAGAAAAGAAACGAATCAGTTCAAGAAACCTTCGTCTGCTTTGTACAAGGCACGAGTGGCTACGGTTCTCAGGAAAGCGTTCGAACTTTCGGAGCTGTGCGGTGTCGAATTGTGCATCATCTGGTTCGATCGTGAAGGGAACCTCGTGAAGACGAACGAAGAAGCCAAGGTTAGAGCCACGGCCGAGAGATTCAGCATGTTGAGCGAACACGAAAGGAACAAGAAAAACACCAATCTCTCGGAGTTTCTAAACAAGAAGATGATGGACGACAAGAAGGAATCTCTCAAGAAAAAGGACAACAAATTCAAGGAAAAAGTTTCGGAGTTTAAGGATTCTCTGCGGAGTCGGTTACAAAGATTCCAAGAAAGTCTTCTTCTTGATCAACAAGAACCCAAGGAGGCGACTAGTGGTGGTGTTTCAACGGATCCATCTTCTAATCTTCCGAGTAAGTTCTCGATTCTCTTGTATAACCATGACAACGGTTTGTTCACTGAGTTAGCCAAATCCTCTGCCTTTGAACAACCATCATCGTTTAATCAAGATTATGGTAGTAATTACTTGGATTCACTTCTTCGTGGGGAACAACAACAACAACGAGGCATGATGACGACAAGTCCTCTTCCGTTTTCTAACACTTTCCATCAGTTTGATCATAATGATCAGTTTATGCAGCAGAAACAACAACCCGTGTATCAGCATGTTTTGGAATGATGCTCTCACTTAGTTAGGTCTTTTGATAGTTTGACTAGGTCAACAACAACTTCTTTTATTAGCTTACTGTTGGCAATGATTGACTAGCTAAGAGGAGGTTCTAATCTCTCGTTAACTGTCTCTTTTGTCTTTTAAGTGTAGATGTTAATCTTGTCCAATTTTAGTAATTTGTCTGTTCCTAAACAGTCTTTCAGTTCTTTTTGAGCAAAGTCTTGTTCGAGTGGCGTGCTGCACTAAGCAGCCGAACACTAGTTTGAATATACTGCACCATCACCTGTTCGACCAAATGTGTAAAGGCGCTTTTGAAATGTTGTTGTTTTGTTCTTAATTTTAAGTCTCTGCTTTTCTTTTGCTTGCAACAAATATGTTTTTGTGGGTTTGCAGTTTTCTTTGTTTAACTGCTATTATTTCTGAGATTAAAAAAAAGACCTTTGTTGATGATCTATAATGGTAGATTTAGACTTATCATCACCTTGTTGATTCATGTTTCCATGTACATTGTACTAGTTTTAACAAGTTCTATTGATTTATTGTTTCAAATTTTATCAACACTATTACCATGAGATTGTTTTTTTAAACCTGAACAAAAGCTTCTTCTTTTCTGTTTCAGGCATGATGAAAGTTCGGATATTTGGGATATTTTTGCTTTATCTCTCCTTTATTTATCTCTCACAACGACACACTAGTGGCATTTTTTTATTTGAAGGTAATTCTGATGGATTCTTGGTTTTATTTGTCGCCTTTCAAACAGACTATGAATCTCTTAAGAGTTTTAAACAGTGAAACTGATAGTTTTTTTTGTACATTATGGTTAGTTAAAAGCGTGTGATTCTAAACAGAAGTTTTGGGGAGTGGTTAACGGTATTGTTGGCTGAGACAAAAACGTGTAGGGTGGCCAGGATCAGGGACTCTGCGTTTTGCGAAAGTTGGCGTTTTGAGAGAGAAACTGGTTCTCTGGAAAGGCGCCAAGGAGGGAAGGGTTAAAGACACAAAAAGAGTATGGTGTGATCATCATTAATTATTTGATTGGTGGGAAATTTTCTCATTATGAAATCTCTAGCTGTTATAGTTTGATGCAGGAACCCTTCCTCATATAAATTTTACGCTTGTAACATGATATAATTTAAAAAGACAGAAGTGTCTTTGTTTCTCATTATGCTTTGTATTAAAAAGTGTAAAACAGAGTCTTTTTGAAAAACTCTGTTGAGAGGTGAGGAAAGGATCTGTTTTTATAAAGATTTGAATATCGCAAGGGGAAATTCACGAACCAAAATCATTTGATTTCAGTTTTTTTTTTTAATTATCTTGTTACCAATTAAAGGAGAAGTAGTACGGTTGATAACAAAGACTGTAGTTAAGATACTATCTCCCCAATACGCAAGTGGAAGTTGTGACTAAAACATTAAGGTTTGTGCAACGTTTAACAAGTGCTGGTCCTTACGTTACACTTAGGGATGTTGTATAGGGTTCTGAGATTTAGGGTTGACCCAACCCATCCAATAATTTAAGTACCCTAACCCAAATGCATTGTTCTTAAAAATTTTAGGGTCATTTTTGGGTTGGGTTAAAGAAATAAAGGGTTTTGACTGGGTAACCCTATTATATATTTTTTACATTTTTGTTAACAATAATTTTTTGGTATAAGGTTAAAATTCCAAATTTGTTTGCTTTAAAATTGCATAAATTTTTTTTCAACAAAACGAGTTTTCCTGTTAAATCGAGAAATCAAATTTTCCGTCAAAATCAGAAAATCGAGATTTTCCGTCAAAACCTGGAAAATCGAGATTTTCTGCCAAAACCGGAAAAATCAAGATTTTCGCCAAGACCGAAAAATCGAGTTTTCCCGCCAAAACCGAAAATCGAGTTTTCCCGCCAAAACCGGAAAATCGAGTTTTCCCGCCAAAACCGAAAAATTGTGTTTTCCCGCCAAAACTGAAAATCGAGTATTTCCCGCCAAAACCGAAAATTGAGTTTTTCCGTCAAAACCGGAAAATCGAGTTTTCCCGCCAAAACCGAAAAATTATGTTTTCCCGCCAAAACTGAAAATCGAGTATTTCCGCCAAAACCGAAAATCGAGTTTTTCCGCCAAAACCGGAAAATCGAGTTTTTCCGCCAAAACCGAAAATCGAGTTTTTCGAGAATCGAGTTTTCCCGCCAAAACCGAAAAATTGTGTTTTCCCGCCAAAACTGAAAATCGAGTTTTCCCGCCAAAACCGAAAATCGAGTTTTTCCGCCAAAACCGGAAAATCGAGTTTTCCCGCCAAAATCGGAAAATCTTGTTTTCCCGCCAAAACCGAAAATCGAGTTTTTCCGCCAAAACCGAAAATCGAGTTTTTCCGCCAAAACCGGAAAATCTAAAATTTTGTTTTTTGATGAATTTGTAAAAACTTATTTTTCAATGTAGTTACAAAAATTGAATTTTTCACGAAACTTCGACTTCCGTCAAAAATCTAAAAATAACAGTACATTGTTTAATTATATAATATATCCTTTAATGAAATTACTCAAATTAGTATATTAATTATGTAAATCTCAAGTTAATATTGTTTGGTTTTGTTTTAATAGATTTTATAAAATGGGGTACCCATGATCAAACCTAACCCAACCCTTCATACATAAACTATTAGGGTTAAATAGGGTTAGGGGTAAAATAGGGTTGGGTTTATATTTTATAGGGCTGGGTTGGGCTGGGTAACCCTTTATAACATCCCTAGTTACACTACATAATTTTGCTATGGTGTCTCAGGACAAGAGTGATATGATATTATGCCATTTTCTTGAATAAACATAGAAAATTTTAGTTGAGGTGCATTGTCAGATCGAACTGCTTTAACTCTCACGTTATACTGATTTTTAAATTTAGCAATAACCGCTATGCTGGAAACACCTTAATAACTTCGTCCCTTGTACGCATTAAATAAACTCAAATAGCATGGGAATGATCATCCACTATAGTAAAAAATACTTATATCCATCCATTGTCTCAACAGAAAATGGTCTCCAAACATCAATATGCAAAAGCTCAAAGTTTGAATTACATATGTTATTTGGAGAAGGATATGAAAGCTTTTTCTGCTTTGCCAAGTGAAAAATATGGTAGTAGGAGTTTCCTTTATTCTCCTACTTTGTAGTTCCAAAGTTGTTAGCTATCAGGTCTTTCGATGTTTCTTGGTGACTCTTTGATTTCATGGCGCTCTAAGAAACAAGACACAATCTTTTGCTCATTAAACTGATGAATGATCTGAAGGTTCCTCTAACTCAGACTCTCATACTTTTCTCTGATAGCACTGCAGCAATATATATATATATATATATAGAGGCACAAACCCAGTTTTTTATGAGCGAACCAAACATATTGAGAATGACTGCCACTTTATTGCAATGGCTTGATAGAAAGGTGCTCAAGAGTCTACATATACGTACTACAGATCAAGTAGCTGACATTATGACCAAACCCTTTTTCCTTCACCAATTTATCATCTTATGTCCAAGATGATGCTTCACAACATTTTGGAAGCTCATCTTGAAGAGGCCTATTGGTTTATAGATTTCAGTTTAGTGGTTTGGTTAGATTAGTTGGTTTATAGTCACTTGTATAGCTGAATATATATACATGTTAATGTCCATTTTAATCAATAAGAGATATTTTGTATTACAAACTTCTTCTTTTCTCCCAAACAAGCTTGATGGTAATATTCCTTGATAACCAAATCATCGTACTTGTCTTTATGTACTCCTACAAGAGATTTCTGAAGCATATCATACATTAATGATTCGTGGACAAAATCACATGATCAAGCCTTGTGAAATCTAGCTAAGAACATAAAAGAGATAAGACCTAAAGATCAATCATAAATCAAAATTGAAACTTTTAACTTTACACTTGCGTACTAGCTCAAGTACCAAAACTCTACAGCAATAGTCCAAATAAAAACTCAATCAGAATATAGTCGTTGTCAGAGACGGTCTTGCTACAAATTACAGAATCAAATAAATTAAAGATACAATTTGATAGGAATTGCCAAATCAAGTTTTAAACCGGCCTGGAAATCGAGACTTAGAAGTCGATCTCCAAATCTAAAATCACAACATGAAATATTATTTCCATTCCATTATAAATATGTGTTTATTTATTATGTCTTTTTTAAACACCATAATATATAGTATACGTCTATAATAGATAAACTCAGTTTCCAGCATAGTTGGTAATTTTCACTAATTATTTGATACAATACAGTAAAAAATAGAATGATTCCGTGTGTTTACGTGTATGTGTAGGTTTTATATGCAATGAGACAAAAACCATGTTCCGTTCCCAGCAAGTCACAGGCTCAGCGCGTAACGGCTATTTTTTTGGTCAACGGCTATTTTTTGGTCAACTAGGCCAACGGCTATACTTTTTAATAGACCTACGCGAGAGATTAAAATGTTGTGATTTTTCTTTAATTTCTTTTTCCCCTATATAATGTAGTGGACAGTTACAATTAATAATCACCATCATTCTTCTGCACGCATTCTTCTTTAAATTCCCTTATCTTAATATAGACTCCAAAACCCTAATCAGATATTTGCGAGGTTGAAGATGAAGAAAGTGTCGGTGAGAAAAGAAACGAATCAGTTCAAGAAACCTTCGTCTGCTTTGTACAAGGCACGAGTGGCTACGGTTCTCAGGAAAGCGTTCGAACTTTCGGAGCTGTGCGGTGTCGAATTGTGCATCATCTGGTTCGATCGTGAAGGGAACCTCGTGAAGACGAACGAAGAAGCCAAGGTTAGAGCCACGGCCGAGAGATTCAGCATGTTGAGCGAACACGAAAGGAACAAGAAAAACACCAATCTTTCGGAGTTTCTAAACAAGAAGATGATGGACGACAAGAAGGAATCTCTCAAGAAAAAGGACAACAAATTCAAGGAAAAAGTTTCGGAGTTTAAGGATTCTCTGCGGAGTCGGTTACAAAGATTCCAAGAAAGTCTTCTTCTTGATCAACAAGAACCCAAGGAGGCGACTAGTGGTGGTGTTTCAACGGATCTATCTTCTAATCTTCCGAGTAAGTTCTCGATTCTCTTGTATAACCATGACAACGGTTTGTTCACTGAGTTAGCCAAATCCTCTGCCTTTGAACAACCATCATCGTCTAATCAAGATTATGGTAGTAATTACTTGGATTCACTTTTTCGTGGGGAACAACAACGACAACAAAGCATGATGATGACAAGTCCTCTTCCGTTTTCTAACACTTTCCATCAGTTTGATCATGATCAGTTTATGAATCAGACGCAACAACCCGTGTATCAGCATGTTTTGGAATGATGATGCTCTCTTAGTTAGGTCTTTTGATAGTTTGACTTGGTCAACAACAATTTCTTTTACTATCATACTGTTGTCAATGATTGACTTAGCTAGGAGGAGGTTCTAATCTCTCGTTAACTGTCTCTTTTGTATTTTAAGTGTTAGATGTTAAACTTGTCCAGTTTTAGTAATTGTCTGTTCCTAAACAGTCTTCAGTCTTTGAGTTCTTTTTAGCAAATGCTTGTTCGAGTGGCGTGCTGCTGCACTAAGCAGCCGAGCACTAGTTTGAATTGAATGCGCCTTTGAAATGTTGTTTTGTTCTTATTTTTAAGTCTCTGCTTTATTTCTGCTTGCAACAAATACTTTTTTGTGGGTTTGCAGTTTTCTTCGTTTAAGTGCTACTATTTCTGAGATAAATAAAAAGACCTTTGTTGATGATCTATAATGGTAAATTTAGATACAGTGATATCTATCTATTTATAAGGACTTATCATCATAAGTTATGTCATCACCTTGTTTGATTCATGTTTCCATGTACATTGTACTAGTTATAACAAATTCTACTGATTTAGTGTTTTAAATTTTATCAACACTATTACCATGAGATTGTTTTTTTTTAAACCTGAACAAAAGCTTCTTCTTTTCTGTTTCAGGCATAATGAAAGTTCTGACATTTGGGATAATTTTGCTGCTATCTCCTTTATTTATCTCTCAGAAAGACACAGTAGTGGCATGTTTTGATTTAAAGGTAAACTTCTGATGGATTCTTGGTTTTATTTGTCGCCTTTCAAACAGACAATGAAACTTCTGATGAGTTTTTTTTGTACATACATTATGGTTAGTTAAAAGCGTGTGATTCAGAACAGAGGTTTTGGGGAGTGGTGAACGGTATTGTTGGCTGAGACAAAAACGTGTAGGGTGGTCAGGGTCAGGGACTCTGCTTTTTGCAGAGGTTGGCGTTTTAAGATGGAAACTGGTTCTCTGGAAAGACAGCCAAGGAGGGAAGATTTAGGGTTAAAGACACAGAAAGACTATGGCATGGTCATCATTAATTATTTGATTGGTGGGAAATTTTCTCATTATGAGATCTCTAGCTGTTGTGGTTTGATGCAGGAACCCTTCTTCATATAAACTTTATGCTTGTAACATGATATAATATAAGGAGACGGAGTGTCTTTGTTTCTCTTTATTAACAAGTGTAAAACATAGTCTTTTTGAAAAACTCTGTTGAGAGGTGAGGAAAGGATTAGTTTTTATCAAGATTTGAATATCTCAAGGGGAAGTTCACGAACCAAAATTGTTTGATTTTTTATCTTGGAATCATATGCCTATATAGTGATCCATTCACGTTTATAACCTCTAAAAAGAGCAACCACTCAGAAAGCAACCGCATTGAGATTGCCATCTCCAATTTAAATGCATTAAATAAGTTGGTCTGAAAAGAAACGAATTTGCAGATTCAAGACATTTTCGGGAAGAATTTGATAAGCATAAGACAACACTCATAATACACTTTTCAATCAATCAGAAGAAAAGAAAGGATATGAGAGATAAGAAACCAAAGTAACAAACGAATAGCAAAAATACATAACTATAATAACTTCATGTCTAACAGCTTGGTTTACTCGGCCATGTTTAAATCTTCAACCATAAGTGAAATACGTATTTACAATTTGTTATCTATAAACTATTTAAACATCGTTGATGGTGAGAGAAATGAAAACAACACCAACCTTCTAGACGCGCATCAACTTTTCAAATGTTCTACGTTTTGAATATCGACCCAAAAGACAACTAATGATGTATATGCATGTGATGAGTTGACGAAGTCAAAGACTCCGAAGGTGTTACATGAATGAAAAGGCAGTGATCACAGTCACACTTTGCTTCACTTACTACTTTGTGTTGAGAAGTGATTCCTTGAGAAAGACCTGCAAATGAAAGAATAAAGTTAATGAGAAGAACAAGAACAAAAAGGCAAGAAGAATAAGAAGAAGAAGCATGGTGAAAAAGGAAAAATATGTTTCAATTTGAGACTGAGTCAAAGCTGAAGATGAAGATGAACGTGGATCAGATTGTAACAAATCGTTAGTAAGAGTTGTTGTATGAAGTGGTTCAGGAGTTGTGGAGTGTAAGATTGTTCTAGAGACTAGAGGTATGGATTAGGTGTGTAACTGAGCAAGTAAGCATGATTAGAGTGAGTGAGAAGTCTACTATGAAGACCAAGTGTATTCGTTTGTAAGATATATACAAAATAAATGAAAAAGTTGTTTGGTAAAACCAAATCTTACACAGCAAAACTGAGAAACAAAAACAGAGAAAAAAGAGAGTTAGAGAGTAAGAAAATAAGTTAAACAAACCTGAGAAAAAATCACAACGCTTTGATAAGTTCTCACATCTTTTTGACAGATTTTGCTCTGTTTTCACATCTTCAGGAAATGTCACCCATGAAACAAGCTAAACAACAAATTCCAAAAGTATTACACAACTAGATATGACGGTAAAAAAAACTTTATTCATTTCTAAGAGCATAATACTCAGAAATCCTGGTGTACTCGCAAATATTGGTTGTGTTATGTTTCTTTTAAATGCATATATTCAACTTTCGCTTATTTTAAAAATAAGTTCAAAAACTGATAGACAAAGTAAAATAAAATTGAAATATCTTCATATATTTTCTAAAAGTCACTACAACCACAAAAACAATATTGAAATTATTAAAATATAGATTATTGTATAAAATCTACGCGCCGGCAAACCCCCTAGTTAAAATATAATTCAAACAATATGACACATGAGAAGTTGTAGAAGAATCTCACAATTTTTGCTAATGGTATTCAATCTCGTAAAACCCAACCAATTAAAATCGAACCAAAATAGAAAAATGGTTTAGATTTTGGTCATACCAAAAAGATGTTATTTTAAATAACTGTAATATAAAGGGTTTGATCAAACTGAAAAATGATTAACTAAATATAATAGTATACTTTATATAATATAATTGATCATATATATACATATTTATTAATAAATTGTTATATTTAAACGTTGATTTGAATAATTTGTTATTTGGATTTAATTTAAATGTTTTTAGTTTCCCCTCAAATTAAATAAATATGTTCTTTTTCTGACAGATATTTGTACTAAATTTTAGTTATTTGAAAATGTTATGATATTACTAATTCTTAATGAAATTTTTCATAATTAGCCATTTTTGATAATAGTTAAATAAATAGAAAATGTATATTTAGAAGTTCGAATGCTGAAAAATGTTTTAGTGCTATAATAAATCTGATTAGAATTATATAAACTAAATTTTTTAAATGTAATAATTTCTAACAATTTTATTTTAAATTATTTAGATAAAATACGCAAAGAAATATATAAATCTATGTAAAAATGAGTAATATGAGCCAGACATATTTATAGTTCTTACTTATTTCATATCTATCATTTTCTTTATCAAAATTTTATGGAAAAGTCATAAATTTATAAAAAATTACAAAAAATTAACTATAAAATTTGTATTAAAAGATAACAAATTATGAAACTATTAAAATTTGAATCAAATTAGATAACATATCGGTTATCCATCGGTACAATCTCGGGTTTAGTGTGTTTTTTAAATATGGATATTTAAAAAAAAAACTAAATTGAACTATCGAATCACTGACGAATTAGCCCGTTTAACCATGGATCTGGTCGAATTCAAATGCAAAAATATTTTAAATGCATAATTTCTCCCAAGTTAACAAAATATTTGTTAAGTTATTAGTAAATTTGAATTATAAAATATTTTGCGTTTACGAGTCAAAATTTAGTGTATATATAAATAAGACATCATTATACCTATATATCAATGATAGGTGAACACAATCACACGAACAAGACTTATGAAACTAAGCTAAACAGAGAATCGATGATACATTAGACAGGCTTGCCAAAAAAATCCTCAAGATAGACTTTCATGCCAGCAGGACAAAAGGTGCAAACTAATTTGTTAGAAATACAAGGTAGATTCATAATGGAAGTATTCTCATCTAAGTCATATTAAGCATATCATATATATATATATATATATATATATATATATATATATATATATCTCACAATTTTTGCTAATGGTATTCAATCTCGTAAAACCCAACCAATTAAAATCGAACCAAAATAGAAAAATGGTTTAGATTTTCACATTAATCATCATCTTTTTAAATTTGATAATCCATTTTATTAATTACAAAATACAAAATAAATAAAATAGTAAATAAAATAATATAAATAAATTTTTATTTTTCAATTTATTCACAACTAAAAATAGCGTAAACTTCACTATTTTCTATTATTTCACTTACAAATTATATATTTATTTTAATACTGACCAAGTTAAAAAAAATAAACTAGAAACACAACTCATGATCGAAAGATAAAATCTCTATAATCATAGAGATAACAAAATGCAAAAGACACACTAACTAAGTAAATGCTTAGAACTTTAACGATATCAAGAACAAAAATCAACTTAGCTCAATTTATCATAAAATGTTTTGGTTATAACAAGGAGATGTCGGAAAAGAATAGAAAGATGAACTCCGAGATAAAGCATCTTTAAAATACAAAGAAACACGATCAAAGACCAATACAAAGAACCAAGAAAGAGTGTTAGAGCAAGAATATTCGCAAAACTCACCATGAAACAAGAATTCAAATATTTAACACACCATAAGCACAGCCACCAGCTAAGATGTACGAAGCACCTCACAAACTAAACTAGCACAGAAAAAATGTTCATACCAGCGGAGAACCACAAAACTCTAGATAAAAATGATTAAAATTCTGAAAATCTAACTTCACACATTTTTACTAAAAAAATCAGGGGAAGAAACACATACAGCCTAAAGAAAGAACAATGAAAGTTAACCACCAAGAAACCAAAGCCCAAACTTGAGACCAAACACAACATTATAAATCTACAGAGCATACACGGAAAAAACACTATCTAAACCTGGAGTCGCAAATTTGGCAAAATAGAGAGCTACTTGAGACGCGAGCAGTGATGAAATCAAGAAATCGTGGAGCCAACCTTAAACTATGAAAGAGAGCATAGAAGTTTGATGATCAAAAACCAAATCTTGAAAACCAACCGAACATGAATTATCGACGGTAAGCTAACGAAGAAGAAATCAACACAAAGACGACTAGACTCTGATCCAACCTAAAGAGATGCACTTCCTAACATTAACAATGCACTTCCTAACATCAACAGAAATCTAAATAAGAAAATGAGCAGTCAATATTGACCGAAACTACCGATAACACTGTGAGTAACAACCACAAAACATGAAACTTATAAACCTGATCTATAACAAATACCAAACAATCTGAGAAAAAACAAACATACAGAGGTGAATATTTTTTAGTGAGGGTGAGAAGCAAAACATACAGAAAATGTCAAATATGGAGAAAAAACACAAAACATCTCAAAGAATAATGTTCAAATAATTCAAATAAAAAATAAAATACAATTTACAACGTTAAACTGTTAATCTTAAAACAACATGTGCAAAGTTATTGAAATTTAATATGTTTTACATCAAGGCTTTACTATTATATAAAAACATATTATTTGAAAAACACAAACACAAAATATATAAACCTATCACCTATTACGATATAACACAATATAAACATTATATAATGTTCTTAACAAATAGAGAGGACCACATAATTACATCATCCAAAAAAATTACTCAACAACAATAAATATCAAAATTATCAAATTCTTAATGCTAAGATTTATGCTTAAAAATATACCGTACCAACTTCGAATGTATCTTTACGATCAATATATATCTGATTGGTTAAATTGATATAGTCAGGACTTCTTAATTTTGACAAATCCAGAGCGAGAAGAAATTATCAGTTAATATAACACCTATGATTATTTGAAATTATCATCATAAGCACCGCTCACAAAATATAATTCATTGAAATCAACATAGAAAAGTCCAAAGCATCAAACTATTATAACACCTCTCCATCACTCCAATATACATAACTAGGCCTAAGCATAAATCTCGAACCCGAACCCGATCGGAAGTAAGAATATCGGTACAGTTACGGATCTAGCCAAAAACAAGATTGATTTTATTTACTTTGGGTTTTCGGTTCGGTTGCATATTAGCCGATAACTGAAGAGTAACCCGAGTTGAACCGAACAATACAAAGCTGATAGTATAAATGTGACAAAAAAAATTCATCTTATTCCAAATGAGATGACGCAAAATAAAAGATAAAGAAAAATGCAGTTTATATAACTAGAATTCAATTTAAATTTTTAGGCATCTTTACTATCATATATAATTATTGATATATATATATATATATATATATATATATAATGTGAAAAGTAATATTTTCACTACTTGATATATATACATATAAATATATATGTATAAACTCTAATTTAATATAATCGTTGTAAGATGAAGTCGACATTTATAAATTATCTAAATCATAATTTAAATAATAAGTTTCAATCAAATAATAAACAACTCAGCTATTATACTTTCAAATTTTCATGTATATATTTAAACTTAATTTTTTTATAGTAACTTTGCAAATACTACAATCAAATTAATAAATTCCATAAGATTATATACATATTTTGTTTTCTAAAATACTGTTGAGAAATGGTCTAGATTATAAAACCATAATCAAATCATAACAATGTTAACAAAACCGGCGCGTAGCGCCGGCAAACCCCTAGTATATATATATATATGATTCGTGGACAAAGTCACATGAACAAGCCTTGTGAAACCTAGTTAAGAACAGAAAAAATATATGACCTAAAAGATCAATCATAAATCAAAATTGGAACTTTTAACTTTACACTTGTATGCAAACTCAATTAAGTACGCAAAACTCGATCCTAGAGCAATAGCCCAAATCAAAATTCAATCAGATTATAATCGTTGTCAGAGACGATCTTGTTACAAATTACAGAATCAAATAAGTTGAAGATACAATTTGATAGAAATTGTTAAATCAAGTTTTAAACCGACCTGAAAATCGAGACTTAGAAGTCTATCTCCAAATCTAAAATCACAGCATGAAATATTATTTCCATTCCATTATAAATATGTGTAATGTGTTTATATATTATATAGAGTAAAAAAATATAGTATACATCAATAATATATAAATTCAGTTTCCAGCATAGTTGGTAATTTTCACTAATTATTGGATAAAATACAGTAAAAAATAGAATGATTCCGTGTGTTTACGTGTATGTGTAGGTTTTATATGCAATGAGATGAAAAGCATGTTCCGTTCCCAGCAAGTCACAGGCTCACAGCGTAACGGCTATTTTTTTGGTCAGCGGCTAATTTTTTGGTCAACTTGGTCAACGGCTATATTTTTTAATTGACCTACGCGAGAGATTAAAATGTTGTGATTTTTCTTAAATTTCTTTTTTCCCCTATATAATGTAGTGGACAGTCACAATTAGTAATCACCATCATTCTGCACGCATTCTTCTTTAAATTCCCTTTTCTTAATATAGACACCAAAACCCTAATCAGATATTTGCGAGGTTGAAGATGAAGAAAGTGTCGGTGAGAAAAGAAACGAATCAGTTCAAGAAACCTTCGTCTGCTCTGTACAAGGCACGAGTGGCTACGGTTCTCAGGAAAGCGTTCGAACTTTCGGAGCTGTGCGGTGTCGAATTGTGCATCATCTGGTTCGATCGTGAAGGGAACCTCGTGAAGACGAACGAAGAAGCCAAGGTTAGAGCCACGGCCGAGAGATTCAGCATGTTGAGCGAACACGAAAGGAACAAGAAAAGCACCAATCTCTCGGAGTTTCTAAACAAGAAGATGATGGACGACAAGAAGGAATCTCTCAAGAAAAAGGACAACAAATTCAAGGAAAAAGTTTCGGAGTTTAAGGATTCTCTGCGGAGTCGGTTACAAAGATTCCAAGAAAGTCTTCTTCTTGATCAACAAGAACCCAAGGAGGCGACTAGTGGTGGTGTTTCAACGGATCTATCTTCTAATCTTCCGAGTAAGTTCTCGATTCTCTTGTATAACCATGACAACGGTTTGTTCACTGAGTTAGCCAAATCCTCTGCCTTTGAACAACCATCATCGTCTAATCAAGATTATGGTAGTAATTACTTGGATTCACTTTTTCGTGGGGAACAACAACGACAACAAAGCATGATGATGACAAGTCCTCTTCCGTTTTCTAACACTTTCCATCAGTTTGATCATGATCAGTTTATGAATCAGACGCAACAACCCGTGTATCAGCATGTTTTGGAATGATGATGCTCTCTTAGTTAGGTCTTTTGATAGTTTGACTTGGTCAACAACAACTTCTTTTACTATCATACTGTTGTCAATGATTGACTTAGCTAGGAGGAGGTTCTAATCTCTCGTTAACTGTCTCTTTTGTATTTTAAGTGTTAGATGTTAAACTTGTCCAGTTTTAGTAATTGTCTGTTCCTAAACAGTCTTTGAGTTCTTTTTGAGCAAAGTCTTGTTCGAGTGGCGTGCTGCACTAAGCAGCCGAACACTAGTTTGAATATACTGCACCATCACCTGTTCGACCAAATGTGTAAAGGCGCTTTTGATATGTTGTTGTTTTGTTCTTAATTTTAAGTCTCTGCTTTTTTTTTGCTTGCAACAAATATTATTTTGTGGGTTTGCAGTTTTCTTTGTTTAACTGCTATTATTTCTGAGATTAAAAAAGAAGACCTTTGTTGATGATCTATAATGGTAGATTTAGACTTATCATCACCTTGTTGATTCATGTTTCCATGTACATTCTACTAGTTTTAACAAATTCTGTTGATTTATTGTTTCAAATTTTATCAACACTATTATCATGAGATTGTTTTTTTAAACCTGAACAAAAGCTTCTTCTTTTCTGTTTCAGGCATGATGAAAGTTCGGACATTTGGGATATTTTTGCTCTATCTCTCCTTTATTTATCTCTCACAACGACACAGTAGTGGCATTTTTTTATTTGAAGGTAAATTCTGATGGATTCTTGGTTTTATTTGTCGCCTTTCAAACAGACTATGAATCTCTTAAGAGTTTTAAACAGTGAAACTGATAGTTTTTTTTTGTACATTATGGTTAGTTAAAAGCGTGTGATTCTGAACAGAGGTTTTGGGGAGTGGTGAACGGTATTGTTGGCTGAGACAAAAACGTGTAGAGTGGCCAGGGTCAGGGACTCTGCGTTTTGCGGAAGTTGGCGTTTTGAGAGAGAAACTGGTTCTCTGGAAGGACGCCAAGGAGGGAAGATTTAGGGTTAAAGACACATTAAGAGTATGGTGTGATCATCATTAATTATTTGATTGATGGGAAATTTTCTCATTATGAATCTCTTGTTGTTATGGTTTGATGCAGGAACCCTTCCTTCTTCGTATAAACTTCATGCTTGTTACATGATATAATATAAAGAGACAGAGTGTCTTTGTTTCTTTTTATGGTTTGTATTAACAATTGTAAAACAGGGTCGTTTTGAAAAACTCTTTTGAGCGGTGAGGAAAGGATCAGTTTTTACAAAGAATTTTGAATATCACAAGTGGAAGTTCACAAACCAAAATCATTCTGATTTCAGTTTTTTTTTGTATCTTGGATCATCTCTACTTAACTCCTCGAACGACATCTCTTTTGCTCTCAGCTTTAGTTTCAAGCAAAGCGTAGAGAGAAAAGAAAGAAATGATTGCGATGAATCGAGTTTTTTAAAAGGTTTGATATTTTCAAAGATACTCTATTTGTTTTTGGCTTCGCATCTGCAGTCTATCACATGGAGTGACCAACAAAATGGCAATACTCACACGCGCCATTCAAAAAAAATCGTTAAATAACTCTTCGGTTTGTGCTTACCAAAGTCAAACCAAATCAATCAATTTACAATATCCGGGTTGATTTCAATCAACCCAAGTCCTAGTCCATTTTTGGTTTAGGAAAAAACTATAACAACATTATATCTGTACGATATTCTGATGAGAACCTAGTATAGTGATGTTATTGGAAATTTTTACTAGTTTCCTATTTAAAATTGACAATTAAATTGCTTTAAATAAGTTTGATCTGAAAAGAAGACGAACTAGCAGATTCAAGACCATTTCGGGAAGAATTTGACATACTATTTCCAATAAATCAGAAGGGAAGAAAAGATATCAGATATAAGAGACCAAAGTACAAAACGAATAGCAAAAGTACATCACTATAATAACTTTGTCTCACAACTTGTTTATTTCAAGTCCTTAAGAAAATTGCAAATATTCGAAAAAATGTCTTCCATTGCCTCACAGTGCATCTAAATATCACCGCTTCAACACTGCACAAAAGACAAAAGAAGATGTCGCCCTTTTAGCAAGCTTAAGAGTCAAAACATTTGAAATCTGCAGAAAAACGCTGAATCGATAACATGGTGATCACAATATATATATGAAAGACATAATCATACCCCTATATCAATGATTATTGAACACAATCACACGAACAAGAGTTATGAAGCTAAGCTAAGAACAGAGAAGCGATGAAGCATTTAACAGGCTTACCAAAAAAAAATCCTCAAGAAGAAGACTCTAACGCCAGCAGACAAAAGGCGCAAACTAACTTGCCTAAGTATGTATACTCAATACCTCAACAGTCCCTCAATCTCTAGGGGACTAATTTGCTACAAATACAAGATAACAACCTAGCTAAGAACAGCAAAGAGATATGACCTAAAGGATCAATCCTAAATAAAAAGTGAAACTTTGTAAGCAATAGCCTAAACCAAAATTCAATCAGATTAAAATCGTAATCGGAGACGATATTGCTACAAATTACAGAATCTAGAAAGCAAAATCATATCAACTGAAGACACAATTTGATAGGAATCGTCGAATCAAGTTTTAAAAAATTCGCGGACACAATCATATGAACAAGTCTTGTGAAACCTAAGCTAAGAACAACCAACAGATATGACCTAAAAGATCAAACATAAATAAAAATTGAAACTTTCTTGTGATCAAGCTCAAGTAAGTACCAAAACTCAATCCTATAGCAATAGCGCAAACCAGGATTCAATCAGATTAGATCTTGCTACTACAAATTACAGAACCTAGAAAGCAGAATCATATCAATTAAAGACACAATTTGATAAGGAATCGTTCGAATCAAGTTTTTAAACCGACCTGAAAATCGAGACTTTAGAAGTCGAGCCTGAGCTCTTCCTTGGAATCGGAGAAATACGAGAGGACGTACGGAAGAGCGCGGATAGCGACAACCCAGCCGCCGAAGAAAGCGACATGGGTCCGTAGCTGCTTCAAAGCCAAGGCTTTGTCTGGCTTCTCCATGAACATTCCAGGAAACATGGCTGCTGTCTCTTCTTCTTCTTCTCTCTTCCGAAATCAAGCTTTTCTGAGATTCTAAAACCCTAACCCTCGATTTATTTAGGCCGTCTCCTTTTTGTAAGGTAATAGATAGGTAGTCCGACTTTTGGATATGGGCTGGGCTTTTTAGTCCAGTTATTTTTCCGGTTTGTTTTGATACATCGTGATCACTCAATTCGGTTTTGTCTTTTTTTTTTCAGCTCTGTTACCATTTTGTATAGGATATGGGAAAGGTTAAACCAAACCGGTCAATTCAGTTTAGTATAAATTTGAGTCATTCCCGATAGACAGAGCCGGGCTTGTACCAAGGCTCACGAAACATGCGTATGGGGCCCCCACCTATTAGGGCCCCCACTTCCATTTTTTTCTTTCGTAGGTATATTCTATATATATATTTAATTTTAGGTGTAAGATCTATTGAAAATCATAGTTTTGGTTTATGGCGTACAGAAAAAAAAATTATGAGAGTTGTACTATTGAGTTTAACTTGTACCACTAGCACGTAAGTTATTTGACTTTCTCTATTTTATTTTTTATTTAAATGATCCTGAAAATATTATAATAAACTAAAAATAAGTAAAGATATCTTTTTCTTTAACTCACGAGAGTAAACTTTCCAAAATTGTTCTGATGAATTATTTTGCTGAAAAAACTGCAAAAGAGTTATTTTTCAAAATCGATAGAACTGTTGTTGTGTTTTTTAGAACTATTGTATTGTCTTTTGAATGTAAATTATGTTTACATTGTTCTTTTTTTCTTGTTTTATAGTTGTTTTCGATGTTTTTCTTTAATCATCGAAACTACGATAAGTTAATCTTTATTTCGAATAGGGCCCCAAATACACCAGGTCCGGCTCTGCCGATAGAGCTATTTTGGTTTGGTTTTGTTTAAATTGTTTAAACCTAAAAGTTGAACGTATAACTGCTAAATCCGTTAAACGTTTTTTGTCAACATATTCTTTGTTAATCAAAGATCATTGTTTACAAAGCCCTGTAACCAGGCCTTGTTCTAAAAAGCAGCCGAGTTGCCGAGTAATCGTCCGCAAAATCGTGAAGCGTTGGGTCACCGTGGCGAGTTTAGCCAGTTCGGATGCATTCCACACTTAACCGCATTTTGACCGCCAAGAACGTGGTATAAGGTTATACGGCCGCGTAATGTTTTTTTTTAAACTACGGCCTCGTATTGTTGTTTTCCGAAAGCTGAAAATCTCTAAAAATATTTATATTTGTAGATCTGATGTAATCATAGTGTGCAAATTAAGAAAAGCAACTGAAAACAGAGAAAATAAAGAAAGAATCATGGATGCTCGAACGTTTAATACATATAACCAAATAAAGAAGGAAGAAGATGAAGACATACGTGTCTTTTGTATTTATTATAAAACATCACCATTCTTGGGTCGAAGCACGTTTTAGTAGGCCCATAGGGTTTAAAACAAAACCATTGAACTACGTTTTAAGAATATTCAAAGTCACAAATGAAGTATATATTAGTGGGGAAAATGGCGAATTCGTGCCCACAAAGTGAAATTATGGAAATTCCATACATGTACATACACGACTCGCTTTACCAAACCTCCACCAAAAATAAATTTGAATTTCACTCCCAATCTTTGATAGTCACTGTGTATCCCTGCTTTGACCTTAACTCTGTTAGAGACACTCTAACCCGTGAGAGTCACCGTCAACGGCGTTAACACTTCAGCAACGGTTAACGGTTAATTGAAACGACGTCGCGTTCTTCTTACTTTTTAAGCATTATATGTATTGTGTTCATCTTGCTTTTTCTCTTTCACAACATGGGAAGTTTCAAAACTTTACATATGTTATGAACCGCTCATCAAACTCTACTTTATCAATGAATATAAACCCATCTAAGTCACAAGAATATTATACTGGGGAAATCAAATTTCCAGAAAAATAGAGAAGAAAACTAACCCATATTTGGGATCAGACATGCGCATTTGTTTGTATATACAATTGTACAGAAAAGATCTAATAACATCAAATAATGATGAGCATAAAGACGAGCTTGAAGTGAAGAAAAGAGAAAATATATGAGATGTGAAACGTGAAGTGTTCTTTGTTCTCAATGCTTTAAAGAAGCTTGAAGCGCAAGAAACGGAAGAACATGAAGTGTTCTTTGTTCTCAATGCTTTAAAGTAGCTTGAAGCGCAAGAAACGGAAGAACAAGAAGGAACAATGCAACAACAACAACAATAAGAAGTCGAAGAAGAGTAGGTTGTGCAACTAGAAGTAGACATACAAAGATTACCTCTCTTCTCTCTCTACAAGAACAAAAACAAACGTAAGAGAGGGTGTGTGTATGTGTGTGCTTATTTTCGGTTATACTTATTCACAAGTGAGAAATAAGCACGAGTGTGTGAAAGCAATAACATTAAGTAAGAACAAAAAAAACAGAGAGTGTTCAAGATAGGAACAACACAGAAAAGAGTATAAAGAGAGGTCAAGCCAAAGAAGAGTGTCAACAAAAACCCTGCAAAGAAACTCACTGAAACGTGAAGTTCGGAAAAAAACAATACCACCAACGTAGTCGAGTAGCAAAAAAAGAACACCAACATAGTCAAGTTCGGAAAAAAGAAACAATACCCAAGCTACAAAATAACATAACCTTAACTTCATAACTTCACTCCTTGAGATGATTCACCATCAATACTCATTGACTCCACTCCTTGAGATCCTTCTTGTGAGTTCTGAACTTTCTTCTTCTTGATGGGTCGTGGTTTTAGAGGAGCACCTTGATTGTCACACGAAGTTGCGTAATGACCAGCCATACTGCAGTGTGAGCAGTGCATCACTCGCGAGTGCCTTGTAACCGACTTGCCTTTAGTTGGAGATTCATTGATACCCTTGATTCTTTTTTGAGGCTTTTTCTTCCTACCCTTTGATTTCTCCCTTGGTGGGGCTTCTAAAGATGATTCACCGGTTTCCTTCCAAAACTTAATTCCTCTAACAGGTTTCAACGAGTCTGAATATTGTTTCTGCCAAGTCTCTGTCAAATACCAATCAGAGACCAAGTTTTCTGTCTTGTAATTCTTCCTATCGTGTACAACACGAAGGGCATGTCGACAAGGAATACCAGTTAAATCCCACCTCCTGCAGCTACACGTTCTTTTTCTCATATTAACGGAGTAAGAGATATTACCCTCAGTCACTTCAAATTCACCAGTAGATCCAGGATAAATTCGACAATCCTTCCGATACTTTGTCTCAAAAGCAATGACCTTACCAACCTTTTCACTGAAATTCCCCTTATGGTTGATAGACTTAACTTTCCTTAGATCGATCCGGACCATTGCTTGTCTCCTCATGGTTTCTAACATCTCAACTAACGGAATTGACCTTGCTTTCTCTAGAGTACTGTTGTAAGACTCAGAGTTATTGTTCAATGCATCTTCACAAGTACATGACGTACTGAAGAATGCGCGACTACACGTTTCAGGCCTCCTAACCATCAATGCTTCATATACTTCATTGTCGTACTCTTTCAAAGCTTTCAAGTTTGCTTTATAATCAGGCTCGTTGAAACTCTCCACTATCCTCCAAAACAGCTTCTTCATCTGAGGACTTTTGGGGAAATTCTTCTTCAAGTTTCCATAAATGTGTCTGGCACACATTCTATGCTCCACTTTGGGCAATTCTTGATCCACAGCAATTAGTAATCCCTGTATCACCAATATTCTAAGTGAAAAATCTGAGAAAAATGAAGCAGAGTATTTGATTTTGCAAGAATAACTTACTTTTTGACGATCAGAAATAAGTGTGAACCCATCACCATTTCCAAGGTTCAAATCCATCTTCAGCTTCTGAATGAACCACACCCAACTATCAGTATTCTCTACATGAACAACAGCCCAGGCAAGAGGGTAAATCTGGTTGTTTGCATCCCTCCCGACGGCTGCTAGTAGTTGCCCTTTTGTAGTTGATTTGAGGAAACAACCATCAATACCAAACACTGGTCGACAGTGTGCTTTCCATGTGTCTTTTAGTGCACGGAAACACACATAGAACCGGTCAAATACCTAAAGATCACCTGCTCCGATTACGGTCCTGAGCTCGGTTGTTGCACCGTCATTGGTCCTACACCATTATAGAAACAATTAGTTGGTATGAATACATATGAAATTTGAAAGGAAAGTTAAATAACTTACGCAAGAATCTCAGTTTCGTAGTCTTTTATCCTACGATATTGTTCATCATATTCATCTTGAATGAGCTCCAACGCTTTATCCCTAGCCTTTCGGCATTGATCAATTGAGGTACTCAGCTCATTACGCAGCTGAATTTGTTCCTGAATATACTTCGGTTTCATCAGTGGATCATTCATTACTTCATTTAGGAACATCTTAGCAATGATTGTATCTGACAATATCTTGCAGCGACCATCCTTGAAACAACTATGTACATCTTGAAAGGTCTTCACCATCCATAGACCCACTGATTCTTCATAAGAACAATATATTCTCCAAGAACATGGGATTTCACCTTCATCCACTTCGACACCACATTTAGCCTCAGATTTCACTCCTCCCCATCTAGTGAACTGAACATTCCATCCTCCTTGCAAAGCATACTCCAACACTGCTTCCCTAAACTCTTTAACACTGTCAAATACTTGCCTTATATGTAACTCGCCACTGCCTTTCCTCCATCTATCATAAGGATTCCCAGTTTCTTCTTCCTCACAGTCAGAGACAGGAGGAGTATCTTGATAATTTTCATTATCCTCATCCTCACAAATTCCAGCCATAACAGATTCAACTCGTCTCTCCTCTTCAAACTCTTCAAGCTCTTCTCTCTCTATTTCTGTGTCACCTCTTCCTTCAGGAGCATTGTTGTTTCCTTTGTTAGCTTCATCAACATTGTTATGTTCCTCTCTCGCATCATCAGTGCTCTCATTCTCCATGTAAATGTCGATGTATTTATTCCAATAAGAACTTTGACACATCTTCTGAAAATTATCAGTAACCACATTACCAATTATCTTCAGCTCACTTAAATCTTCATTCTGAAACTTATACCAGAATCTTTGCCCATATAGTGAGATAGGAATTTCCTTCATCAAATCAGTGAACAACTTATGTGGCTGTCCTACAAGGATATGTGAATCGCCTCCATTGTAAGTTACTATACCACCTTCATGAGTTTCAAATCTCCCATTAAAGCTTACTTGAAAGGTTACGTCAGTATCACTGAAAATCGTACAATAGCAATAAGAGATTACAACAAATACAAAATTATTACTTGATAAACTTGACAATGAATAACAATTACCTCATGTTGGTAAAACCCTAATCTGCTTGAGGAAGAAGAACACGACACACGGTGAATGCTTGAGGGAGAAGAGAGAGTTAGGGTTTTAATCAACAATTCTCAAAGGGCGTAATTTTTTTTATCAACCGTAATTGAAGTGTTAACGCCGTTGACGGTGACTCTCACGGGTTAAGATGACTCTAACAGAGTTAGGGTCAAAGCAGAGATACACACTGACTATCAAAGGTTGGGAATGAAATTCAAATTTATTTTTGGTGGAGGTTTGGTAAAGCTAGGCTTGTATGTACATGTATGGAATTTCCATAATTTCACTTTGTGGGCATGAATTCGCCGTTATCCCATGAGAACTAAAATCATAAAAGAAAAAAATCTCCGATTACTCTCCGATTGATTTCTGATTTTTTGATAAATCGCTAGTAATCGCTAGGCGCTGAGCAGCCGCACGCATTACGCCTAACGAATTTTCGAACAAAGAACCAGGTAGGACATGAATTATAAATGTTCCATTGCTGAGGCATTGCAACTACCTGATGTGCAAGGTGATCAGCACAACGATCCGTTACATTTTTAGGAAGTATAATTTAGGATTGTATTTCGTTTATGTAATTGTGACATAAATAATTTCATTTGTGTAGTTAATATTTTTAGTAATATGATAATAAATTTTATGTATTTTACATTGGAAAGATCAATTACATAATTCTGTAAATTTATATATTTATTATTAAAAATATTAAAAATATATTTTAAAACTAATTATAAATATATTTTTACAAATTACAAATAAAAAAGCAAAACAATATTATAAAGTATGAAAATATGATACATAAGTAAGTGTTTGAAAATAAAAAGAAACAACTAATCAAATATTTAAACTACTCCGATGACAAAAACGGCTATTAAATTTGTTTGTTTATTATTACGCCAACGTTCAGATTGTTTTAACCGTTAGATTCGTTTAGATATTTTATTTGCTCTAGGCGCTTCAATTTTCCATTTTTGAGTAACTTAGAAAAGGAAATAATCTACTCAATTTCCTTTTTTCCGTGTCTGTGGTTAGCCACCGACTTAACTGAACCCAAATCTATAAAAAGACCCTCACACCTCCTCTCCTTCGCTCCAGTCTTGCTCTCTTCCACGATTTCTCTCTACGTTTTCTTTCTTTCTCAATTTCGAAACCCTAATTTTTCTTTTAGCAATTTCTTTTCAGAAAGATTCAATTTCGAAACCCTAGAAAATCAATTCTGATAGAAAAGATGCAGTGCAACGAAGAATTCGTGAAGTTTCTTGGAGAAGGCGCCTACGGTTACGTAAACCTAGTCCGCTACACTAATCCCGAAGACGGCTCTTCCTTTCTCACCGCCGTCAAGAACTCTTACGACCAAGACTACGATACTCTCCGAAGAGAGTTAGAGATTCTGCTTGAACTCAAGGGATATCCAAGGATCATTACGTGCTTCGGAGACTCTCTTCAACAAGGTCTCAGCAATTACGGCAACAAAGTCCACAAACTTCGACTCGAGTACGCTTCCGAAGGTAGTTTAAGCGCTTTCATGGACAAATACGCCGACAGAAAGTTGCCGGAGCCGTTGATTAAAGATTTCACTCGGATGGTTCTCGAAGGTTTGGTCTCGATTCACCGACGCGGTTATGTTCATTGCGACATCAAACCAGATAATTTACTCGTCTTCCCTTCTTCTTCGAGTCAAGATTCATCGTACGAGCTCAAGATCTCTGACTTTGGCAACACGTTAGAGGTAGGAGTGGTTCCTAAATTCTGGGAATCTGAGTACCCGTGGGTAGGGACTCCCATCTACATGCCTCCCGAGTCTGTCCGCGACGGCTTCGCCAACAGAGGAATAGATTTGTGGTCGTTGGGATGTTTGGTGCTGGAGATGTACACTGGGGTGATTCCTTGGGAAGGAGTTAATCTCAATCTTCTAAAGACTCGTCTTCGTTGTGGTGAAGCTCCTGAGATCCCAGAGAGTTTGCCTTCCGATGCGAAGGATTTTATCGAAACGTGTTTCTCGAGGGAGCCTGAGGAGAGAGGAAGCGCGTGTGAGTTGTTGCTTCATCCGTTTTTGCCTCGTCCACAAGTTGGAGAAGAAGAGGAGAAGAAAGCAAGTAACTCGTTTCTGTTGAAGCTGTTCAAGTTGAGGATCAGACGAAGAAGTTTCAACAAGAAACCAACGACAGATGCGGTTCTTGTTTCAGAGAAGAAGCCGCTTCTAAAGTTGAGGTCTTTTCCGACAAAGACCACACAGTTTAAGAGAACTCTCAACAAAGTCTTGAGGTTGAAGAAATCAACGCACTTCAGTTTAGTTTCTGTTTATTAGAGTCTTAGTACCTAGTTTCTGTTCATTAAGTCTGTAGTTTTCTGTTGACGAAGGTTTAGTAGTTTAGTTTCAAACCTTAAGTATATCTCTTGTTTAGTTTGTATATCAAGTTTACATGTACCTCAGGTCTCATTAACAAAGTTCTTAACTTTTTTTCAATCCGAAATTGCTCACTAGACAAAAGTTCTCTTCTCTGCAAAATCTCAATCTTTTACTATGGTTAGCAATCCAAAAGAAACGGTTGATGAATATGCTCATTAGCTTTTCATCTTCTATTTATATAAAACAAACCAAAATTCTGAACAAGCTTTACAACCTAACAACACAGTTCCTTTATTCTATAGCTATTTAATCTTGTTTGCTCTCCATGGACCTTTGAGCAACACCTCAGTGAAGCTGAGCTTTTTTCATCAATTGTTATTCCAACTGGTTTTTAGGGGTGGTACTAGATTTTGTTGCTCTTTAAAGCGTAGAGGATATGTCGTCTTAGGCTAATACAAGAGTTCCAGAGACTACCAAAAGACCACAGATCCAAAGTAGATTATAGTTACAGTTCCATTTATGATAAGCAAATCACTTGAGGATCATTGCCTTTGATTCTTAACAGCTACAGATGTAACTAGCGTTCCACAAGCTGCTTCAACCAGGTTCTTTTTTGAGTCTCCATTTGGAAGTGACGAAGAAACTTCAAGAGTTTAGTGGAACAGGACATGGAAATCTTTTTTTTTTTTGAATTGACAGGACAGGGAAAGCAATGGCTGGATCTTCCAATTTGCAGAGAAAAAGGCAAAGTCAAAACCTCACCACTAAGGCTCAGTGCAAAGAGAGAGGCCATGTTTGTTTCTCCATTTCTAATCTCCATTCCAACAAGAAACCAACGACGGATGCGGTTCTTGTTTCAGAGAAGAAGCCTCTTCCAAAGTTGAGGTCTTTCCCTACAAAGACCACACAGTTTAAGAGAACTCTGAACAAAGTCTTGAGGTTGAAGAAATCGGCCCACTTCAGTTTAGTTTGTGTTTATTAAGTATGTAGTTCTCTGTTGATTAAGGTTCAGTAGGTAGTTTCTGAAAGTAAGTATATATCTCTTCTTTAGTTTGTAGATAAAGTTTACATGTACCTCAGGTCTCGTTAACAAAGTAGTTAACTTCTTTTCAATATGAATTGCTCACTAAACAAAGTTTCTCTTCTCTGCAAAATCTCAATCTTTTTACTGTGGTTCAATCGAAAAGCATCGTTGTTAACTCCGTGAATCCTGATACAACTATACAAGTGAAAAGAAACGATTTAATGTATGCTCATAATCTTTTCATCTTCAACTAAAATATCAAAATCTGAACAAGCTTTACAACGTAACAACACAGTTCCCTTATTCAAAAACTATCCACTCTGGTTTGCTCTGCCGATATAGTGCCATGGAAATCTTACATTTTGTGAAATCTTTCTATCAAATGTCTATGAATAGCTTTAATTGTGTAGTTTCAGTATTTGTAATCAGTTTCTTTTTATTCTCAAGTCTGGAACTCGGTTTGGATGGTTCTGTTAGACTCTTTGCTCCTCTGTTTTGACTTGTTGAGGTGAGTTAGGCTTCGTTTTGGGGTTTATCGGGGTGATGGTGCTGTGCTGCAGTGGCATCTACTTGTTTTCTTCAGATTTTATTAGAATTAGAGGAGATTTTCTAAACGTTGCAGTTACTTTGGGCATTTTGTCTTCTCTTGCCAGGAAGTGGCCAGTCATTATTGTTGGAGGTTGGTCTCACCAAGAGAGGTTATAAGAGGAGATACAACATAAAACTGAACTTAGGCTAGTAGTCCAAATAAGATGTGGGTTTGGAGATTCTTGTCGGTGGTTGTAGTTCGGTAAAGAGCTAAGTGAGATTAGGAGTGTTTGGTGTTCATAGCTGCTTTTGGGAGACGGCCTAAGAGACAATTCTATTTATAGATTTTTTGATGGCACCACTAAATTAAATGCTAGTGGGGTTTAAGTGGGTAATGGGTCACTTGGGTTAATATTGATTTATTATGGAGTGGTCTAGTGGTAAATGAAATATCTAATAGGCTTTTTCAACCACCCAAATTCAATTTTCCCCGTAAAAAGGTGAAAATACATTTTGAAATAAAAAGGTCTATAATATTTTTACTTAATCATAATTTTAACTATTTAAAATTAAATTACATGTCCAACCAGATTCGTATACAACATTTCTCCACCAAAATAGTAAATTTATGTTATCTCACCAAAACATTAAAATAATATACTAATCCAAAATCACTTTTCAACCCAAAATTTTCACCAAAACATAAGCACTTTTTTTAACCAAAAATTAAAAATTGGATTTTTCAGTCAGGATTACCAAAATTAGATTTTCAGCTAAAACCGTGAGATTTTTCATCAAAGCTGTAAACTCATGTTTTATTTTCATTGATTAAATATTATAAAATATCATATATTTATTTAAATCGAAATAGAAAACAGTAGCTTTGTTACAAATATAATTTAAATATATATTTTTAAACAATATAATTAATTTATTATTAATAATATGGTAAATTATGTTTTTCAAAATTTTTAACTAATAGCATTCAAGTTCTATTAATATTATAAATAAAAATATGAATAACTTAATATCTGGATGTCGTATTTAAATATAAATACTAATTGCCAAATAGATGTTTGGATACAACATTTGGATATTGTATTCATATACTATTTGTAGATTACATTCAAATACAAAAACAAACATAACTTAAATCCAAAGCGGTCTTTAGCACGTGCAAGTGGAGCGGTCTAACATGGTCCAAAATTTTAGAAGGTCTATATTTTTTTGTTTTAGTAATAATTATATATTTAAAATCATATATTTACAAAAAAAATCAGAATATATATTTTAATTTAATTTCCGTATTGATAACCAATATATATATATATATATATATAAATTACAGTTATTTATTTTGTTTTATATAACCAACAAAAAAGTAATAAATTAGAAAGTAATTAGTATTTATATGAATTATATATTATGGAAAGTAAGAAATAGTTGCTCATGTATGTTTGAATATTCAATTATAGTACAGAAAGTTAATATAATTTAGGATATAATTGCTAATCAGTGAGAATAAGATATATTTTATTTATCATAAAAAAACAAACACAACAAGAAAACTATCATACAACTTCCGTTGACAAGAAAAAAGTGTCTTGTCTAATTCATATCTAGATTTTGTTATTCTTTCATATTTATAGATTATAATTTCTGATTATATATATATATATATATATATATATATATATATATATATATATATATATATATATATATTTGATGATTTTATCAATGATTTTGCGTTTAAAACTTGAAATTTGTGTTATTTAGATATAAACTAATTAAATTAATGTATTTATTTTATATTATAATAATATTTTATAAAAATGTCTAAATTATTAATAGAGATTTTTTTTGAACATGATCCGTATAAAGTTTG
Source organism: Hirschfeldia incana (assembly GCA_026261945.1). NCBI lineage: Eukaryota > Viridiplantae > Streptophyta > Magnoliopsida > Brassicales > Brassicaceae > Hirschfeldia > Hirschfeldia incana. The sequence goes on from JABCMI010000103.1 coordinate 262,672, forward strand.
AAACGGCTCTGCTTAATCTTCTCACTCTTAATTTTCTCCATCTTCTCACTAGAAGTTTCTCAAACAAAAGAGATCGATTCCGGTACCGGTGGCTTTATTGCCGCCGGTTACCTTTTTGTTTTTTGCTCTTTTGATGTAAAATAGCTTCGATCTATAGATCGATTTCTGTTTCTTCGCTATGGCGATCTTACTTTTCGCGTAGGCGATTTTAATTTTCGCGTTGGCGATTTTTTGATGTGTAAAGTTCAACCATATCGAACTCGTTTATCAATCTTATCTTTTTCGATATGGATTGAACATAAATAAGATTATGTCTAAATTCTTCTCTTTCTGTGTTTACTTTCTTATTCCGTTTGGTAGATAGATTTTTCTTTTTCTATGTTAGACAAGCTTAGTCCTTGATTCGATGGTGGTATCAATCTTCGTCTGATGATTGTACGAAGTTTCCGCAAAGATCAAGTCCTGAGATTTGAATTATGCTTTCGAGTTTCAAGTTAGAATCTAGATGATTCGGAGCTACCATGAGGGATAGTGTTCCGACAAGATTCAACGCTTGACTTCGTTAAAGCTATTTCTGGAGCGTTAATTCTAGCAAATGGAGAAGGAGATCTTGAAATCGGCGGCTATTGAAGGATGAAGAACATGCAAACAGGCTCATCATCGTCGAAGATGGAGATGGTAGGTTTACCGGTGAGGCAGTTCCGGCACCGATCTCTTCTTTTCTCGGCAAAGGAAAAGAAGCCACGTTTGAGACCACGTGTCAATCATATGTTTTGTACTTATCTTTAAACTTGGGCTTCACTTGGGCTTTAATTTTAGCGGGTCTGTTTGTAAATGCCCTTTGGCTTTCGTTTAATAAACGAAAAGTTGACAAAAAAAAAAAAAAAAAAAAAAAAAAAAAAGAAACGGCTCTGCTTAAATCTATATGCTACTTGAAATCTGAAGCATTCTTAACCGACAAGTGTCCAAGGCTGGAATCCATGATATGACAAATTCAAAATATTAATTCTCAATAATAAAACAGATAATTAGAAATATGTATCGTGTGTTGCACATATCTTCACGACAAAACCAAAGAGAGAGAGAGAGAAAAAAAATAAGGATTATCAGGAGATCTCTCCACGTGGTTGTATGTAGTAATTCTTTAATCTAGCAACGCAAGAAGTGACTTTAATTAATTCAGCAAAACATATAAATTAATAAGGTCAGATTATTGCATGCTTCAGTCCGTCAAACAAGGCAGATGTGTTGGATGATCTCAACACAATGCTAATAAGCAAATTCTCTATATAAATATTTTAACTTTCTTAATTTAGCTAAAACGAGTAATACAAGTGCAACAGCCCACGAGATAAACTTATTTTAACTATATATTTAAACGTTTACAGATACGCTCAACTGATACGCTTACGTACTTCTAGATTGCTTATATATAAGCTTTCTTGTTTGATTAAAGTTCTAGCCGAATCTCTCTGCATGTGTGTATGCGTTTTTAATGATGTTCATTAAACGTTTATTTTCTAACTGCTTTAAATGAAGGGTAAAACATATGAGGTTTGAGGTTTCTAACAACGTAGTACTATATAACACACAAAAAGGGTTGAGTTCAGAACACAGTAGTGTATGAATATGTGATATAGCCATATAGGTGTACATACCAATACATGTAACTTTCTTCGTTTTGTTCAGAAAATTTCAAACTGCATGTAAATTAGATTCAAAATCAAGATTTTTATATTAAACAAAAAAGATATTCCAAGTAACTAATTGGTGGAAAGTGAATGAACAGTTAAAATAGAAGTCATTTTGATTTATATTGGGTTTATTAATTTATGTTCGTTTGTCTAGTTGGCTTTTTTGACATCAAAAAACTATTTTATTATTCAGTTACTTATTTAATTAATCTAAACACCTAAATTGTATATTTATGCACATAAAGTGGTTACGTGTATATGTTAGATGAACTGAAATATCTTTATAGATATTTTTGAGCCATTATACTTTACAGATATGCATTAAGGCGTAACTATAAACAATTGGTTTGTGAAACTGCAAATAAAAATAATAATCGGGTCACCATGCCATCACATGCATCAAAGTCAACGGATCTTTGCTAACGTTTCAAAACCTACCATACCAAGATAATAATAAGTTAATCGCTTATAGAGTACAGATGCAGTGACCATTTATAAGACGCTAACTTTTCTTACTATTTTGGTATGTTAAATTATTAGTATTATTTTCCTTCGAACAAAAAAAAATTGAAAAAACTACTATATCTTTTTCTAGAGAAGACATAGTGCATGCGTCAGCCAAGAAGTGGAGCATGCGGATGAGTGAGGCGGACAAAGATAGTCAGAGAGTTACAAGTGATATCAGAATCAAATCCAAAAGCATGGAATTTTGTGTGGATTAACAGTAACATAAATGATGATTACGGGCCGTAACAAGAACAATGCGCTTTTGAGAAGAGATGATTCTAGATTGTGATATATGATAGTGTATTTAAATTTTAAAAGAACTGATTTAACTACATATGTAACTAATGTAGATTTATCTTTTCAGTTAAAGATCTAGAAAGAATTTTAGAGTTAAAAATAAAATAAGTTTAATAATAAATGAAATTATGAATATTGTTCTCTAAATTTTGAAAGAGTACCATTTATTTTTTTTCTTCAAAATGATATATCATGAATTCATGATACATCATTGGGGGAAAATTATTTCACAAAGTTTCTTATGAATGATGGTTACGAGCTATGATGGTAACTAGAAATACCCTTCTCAAAAAGAAAAAAAAACTAGAAGTACCGGAAGTAGATTGTGCATCACTCGATGACAAAAAAAAAAGATCGTGCATCACTCGATGAATTACGATATGTCTTTGTAACAATAACCTGTTTATGATGATTAAAGTATTTATACAAGGAATCGTTTGCCCAACGCGTGTCTATTGTTGCATCATTTGGTAAATTACGATCCTTTCTTTCCTCATGGCCGACATAAAAATAGCTTCGGTTGTTATCTTGCATTCTATTCGATGAATTTAGATAATTGTGTGGGTTTTGGACCTTTTGGTTGGGTAATAGAAAATCTCCCACATAAAAATATTTTTACATTTTTTTTTCAACCTGGATTTAAAGCCTACGGAATTGACAGTTTTCATTTATTTTTTTTCTAAAAAAAATTTTGGAGGCTGAAATTTTCAGATTAGAAATCTTAAAACTATTCACTCTTTCTCTTTCTAAACGCTCCGACCTCTCTCTAAGAAAAAAAAAAAACTGAAACTGTTTCGGTGGCCGGTGTGCAATTCGCCACCGGTCACCACTCTTTTCTTGTTTTATCATGTGTCATATTATATCTACTTTTTAAATCTTGTTCGCATAGGCGATTTTCTCTTTCCGTTTGCGGATTACCTTGTTCGCACAGGCGATTTTTGTTGTGGAGCTTCATCCAATCGGAGTGCTTATCATTCCTATGTTTTCCGATAAGGATGAAGATAAATAATGATCTTTGAAAGTTTCACCTTTCGCAGTTCTTTAGATCTCAATTCCATCAATTATTTGTCTCGTTACTTGATTCTTAGTTTCAACTGAACATCCTTCCATGAGAATCAGTCTTTACCGTAATATAGCCATAAATTGGCACTTCTAGGTAAAGCTTCTTTGTCGAGGGATGATTGAGTTTTATTGGGTTTCTTAGGTCTTTCTGAAGAAGATTTAGTAAAGTTGGCGTTTTGATAACGGTCCAACAAAAGATCTATCTTCATCTAACTGAAGTTTCCCCTGATTGAATCAACGAGGAATCAAGTTTTTCGATCAAGTGGTTGAGGTTGAGCGAAAGGTTTGTTGACGTCGGCGTTTGAAACTAAGATTACACGGAGAAGACATACTATGGTGGGGAGGAACTCGACTTGCGGCGCAGAGAGCTTTCCCGGTGTTGGAGCTCCGTAGCGGTTGACTGTGACAGCCGTTTGATGCAGGTTAGACGCGTGGTGAAGACGATGCATAGAGGTTGGACACGTGCCTGCTGAAGCTTCTCGAGTTTTCTTTTCAAAAAGGGCCGTAACTTTTAATTTCTCTGTTGTGCTTTTAAATTGTATAAACCTGATGTCAACTTGTAAACAATGTCGTTTGGCATAGTTAATGAAATTTAAAGTCGACAAAAAAAAAAAAAGAAATCTTAAAACTACGGTAACAACACCTACAAACTAAAATCTATATTACCTATAGTTACAGTCAATCATTCATCCCTCACAATTGACAGGGCAACATAAAATAATAAAACTAATATTTATGTAAAAGTGAACACATTTACAAATTCTTAATATCTTATATTTTAAAAATTATAGTGCGTGCACTTGGGAGGTAAACGCAATACTAACATTTTAAGGTTTTCTGTAAGCTTTGTTCCATAAAGAGATATATTGCGAAAGTGTATATTTATTCATAAAGATATTAAAATAAAGAATGAAAAAGTAACCAAAATCAAGTTACTAACTAAGAAAATTTTAAAATATTTTAAGAGAATATTTGGGTATAATTTTCAGTTTTCATAATTAGTTAAGGTATAATTTTAAGTTTTCATAATTAGCTGAGTAATAAAAATTCATTAATTATTGTACTTGTAGATATATTTCAGAGCATGATCAATATTTGTTTGTTTTTGGCCAATTTATTTTTGTAAAGAAGAGAATATGGATTTAAGAACCTTCAAACCCGACTTTTCCATACTAAGACCATTTTCATGAGCTTATATCACTTGATTAAGGCAATATTCTGCAAATTTTTTGTGATCAATTTTTACTAATGTGTAAAACAGCTGGAAGCATGAGCTTCTTTGGCTTGCCTTAAAGGCGGATTCTGCTGACGATAATATGAACCTTATGTTTGAGAAAAAGTTTATCCATTATTTATTGTCATAGTTAATTAAATTCCAAAGCTTCTAATGGGAACGTATATTACATTTACAACCTAGTATAAATTTGACCATCGACTTCGAGTCTTCAACTACCAACAAAGTCCCAAATAAACACAGATTTATCCAATATACACCTTTTTCTATTCAAAACCACTTTTTTACAATTCTTATTTACGTCAAAAACGAAGGAAAAAGCGAAAGAAAAACGAGAAAGATAATCATAATTCAGTCGTGTTTGAAACTAAACAAGAGAAAAAACTAGTTCAACTTGTTTTACAAAGGAGTCAGAAAAGAAAAGTCAGACATCTAGAAGAAAACTTCTCACAACGTGACCAATACCAATTCTTAAGATAAAATATTCTGACTAAATTCTCTCTAACGCTTCGAGAAATACCTTTTATGTGTTTGTTCCCGATTACGTAATGTTATTGTATGATACTGCAACGTGTGAAGATGAGGAGCCAACAGCACAACCACACACATACCTTATCTTATTTTATTGGCCAACCAACCGAAAATAAAACAAAGCCATCTTTTTGTCAACTGATACAAGTCTGATTAGTGGTTTCTTATCATGGTACTGTTTTTATAATCACCAACCATAAATGCGATAATATATAGCATACAAAAAATAATTTTCATCTTTCTTATACCGCCATATATTCAACTTCTCACAATTTCTAATTTACTATTTTTGCTAATTGAAAATCACAATTCCGTTAAACATTTATGAAAAGGTGATTCCACACAATCACATCTCCTGCTGGTGAAAATATCTGCACATTCGATCAACAAAATGTACTTAGTAATATTACTACTTCAGAAATTTTATTTTGTCATCTTGTAACGAAGTATTCATTCCTTTGCATATTTAAGGGCTTTACTCGTTGACAAAAAAAAAAAAAAACGTTGACAAAAAAAAAAGGGCTTTACTTACTAGACAAACAAAAAAAAATCTAGTTTATATAGTACTTTATACAGAAAACAATGTTTATGTCTGCATACTTTCCAATTAATCTGGCACAACCGGTGTCCGGTCTTACGTCTTCTCCAACACGTGTCGGTTTTACACGTCTTAAGTTTTCCTACCTTTCTGCATAGGATTCTGTATATATACCCCCACCCATCTCCTTCTACAATATCTCTCAATTCTACATAACATTTCAAGATTGTTACACCACTATTCACACGCGAAAAAATCAAAAAGATCGAACTTTCTCTTTTCTGTCTAGCACAAATAATCAGTCAATTGTTTCTGTAATCTCGAAAAAAATATGGCTATTCAAGATAACAGAAGTCACAACGATCATTACCGGAGGCTCACTTTCGCCTCTTTCTTGAAATCAAATTCCCTCGACGCCGGCGAAGAAGCTTACCACACCGACGGCGAACACAACCACATCGATAGCAAAGACGCTATTAGCACCAACAGCGATTCTCAGCGTCCAAGCAACGCATCAACTAGCGACTCATCATCCCCAATCTACCCACTATCTCCATGGAACCAAACTTACTATCCAAACAACGATAACACGACAGCGTTTCAATCGCCCTTGAACCAATCTTGCTCTCCGTACCACAAGTCCCCTTGGATTTACCAAACCAGGAACAGCGATTTCGAGGATGATCCAGACAACGGTTTGGTCGGTACGATCGTGAGGCAAGAAGGACACGTGTACTCTCTTGCTGCTTCGGGGGATCTTCTCTTCACAGGATCAGACTCCAAGAACGTCCGGGTCTGGAAAGATCTGAAAGATTTCTCCGGGTTTAAATCCACAAGCGGTTTTGTTAAAGCGATAGTGATAACCGGAGATAACCGGGTTTTCACCGGTCATCAAGATGGTAAGATCCGGGTTTGGAGAGGCTCGAAGAGAAACCCTGAGAGATACTCTAGGGTCGGAAGCTTACCGACTCTGAAAGAGTTTCTCACCAAATCGGTAAACCCGAAAAACTACGTCGAAACTCGTCGCCGGAAAAACAAACTGAAGATCCGACATTTCGACGCCGTGTCGTGTCTTAGCGTAAACGACGACCTCGGTTTGCTGTACTCCGGTTCGTGGGACAAGACTCTAAAAGTCTGGAGATTGTCTGATTCGAAATGTCTTGAATCGATTGAGGCTCACGACGACGCGGTCAACACGGTGGCCGCCGGATTCGACGATTTGGTATTCACCGGGTCAGCCGACGGAACGTTGAAAGTTTGGAAACGTGAGCTCCAAGGGAAAGAGGCTAAGCATGTTTTGGTGCACGTGTTGATGAAACAAGAGAGCGCTGTAACGGCACTAGCCGTTAATTTAAACGACGCTGTGGTTTACTGTGGATCGTCTGACGGTTCCGTTAACTTCTGGGAACGGAGGAAGTATTTGACTCACGGCGGGACGATTCACGGCCATCGAATGGCGGTGCTTTGTCTCACCTCCGCGGGGAGTTTGTTGCTGAGCGGCGGAGCTGATAAGAATATCTGTGTCTGGAGGAGGAACGGCGACGGATCGCACACATGTCTTTCTGTTTTGATGGATCACGACGGTCCTGTTAAATGTTTAACGGCGGTGGAAGAAGCAGATGACGATAACGGCGGAGAGAAAACAGACCAACGGTGGATAGTGTACAGTGGGAGTCTAGACAAATCGGTTAAAGTGTGGCGCGTGACGGATTACGCGTCTTAATTATTGACCTTTTAAGTCAAAAGCGCCGCGTGAAGGTGTGAGCGCGTGACGGAATGTTACACGGCCCAGCCATGTGATTGTTGCTCTTTGTCGTAAAGTGGGAATTGATTGGGGAGGCAACTAGGTAGATCTTGGTACAACTGATTAACAAGTAGAAAGCTGCCACGTCTTGTGATATTTGTCTTTTCTTGTAAAGTTTGAAAAAGTCGTGTTCCCTTTTGTTGTTTAGATTCTTTCTCTGTAGTTTGTACATATTTAAATCATGTCGTAACCAGAAGAAGAAAAAAGGTGGAGAAAGAATGGAAAGAAAGATTCCGCCATAATTAAAAAAAATCTCTTAAATGTATTAAATGTAACTTGTTTGCCTTGTCATTGTTGATTTCCACATTATTTTTCTAATTTTATGGTTGTTTAGTTGTTTTCTTTATTTTATTTTCGAAACTGTAATATGACACTGCAACTGGAGATCTTGTGATACGTAAGGTGGATATGTTAGTTCAGATTGTTGAAAGTGATATGACCCTTTTGTGCAAAAATGTGATATTTTACTGTCGATGATCGATGAACATGCGTAGCGCAACAGTTAGCTGTCTAATAAGCTTTTTTATATGATTCATGCATACAGATCTACTATCTATTGTTTGTTTTGACTGGATTTTATTGTTCAAACAATTGTTTTTTCTTTAACTAAGGCTTTGACTGAAAAAATATTATTGGCGATAATATAGTGGAATAATATTTTTTCTGCTGAATTACTCTACTTTTTAACCAATCAAATGAAAATTATTTTCTTCATATTTCCTCCAAACACTGTTAAAAGAGAATGAACTACACTTACATACAATTTAACTCTGACTAAAACAAAAGTAAAAATATGTACTCCACTTTACTCTCTTTTCCACTTTATTTTTAATCTCATTTCCACTTTTTTATTTTTCACCTATTTCTTCCAAATTTTCCAATCATAGCCTAAGAAAATCACGAGAAATGATCCCAAAATCATTTGTATTATCTTTGTATGTGATGGTTGCACAAAAAAAAATCTTTGTATGTGATGCGACTGTCCTTATTTATTAGCATTTTGTATGATAAAAAATCTTGTAAAGTTATAGGGGAACATTTTTACGTCTGCAGTTTTGTTGAATATCTCTCAAATATATAATTAATTTGATAATCTCATTCCCTTCACCAACTCAAAAACTGACACTAAAACCTGTACAGATTAAATAAATAACACTAAGTTCAAGTTTCAATTAGAGAAATTTGGATATACCTTGATGACATACAGCAAAGACCACTCCAGCTCTGATTGTTGATAACATGAGCTCCTAGCTATATTCATTTGGGGGTTAATACCTGCATTAACGATTATCTGTAAGGGAAAAGGAGTACGGCTTCGATCACAACTCAGAAACAAAAACCGTGGAAGTATAAAACAAAATAGAAACACCGTGGAAGTTGAGTAAAATGATGTGCAATTGATTTTCGAAGAGAAATTTTGTTTTAACAAGATTTTACAGTTATTAGTGAATAGTTAGCACAACCGACCTTAGCTCAGTTGGTAGAGCGGAAGACTGTAGTGTTTGCAGATAATCTTTAGGTCGCTGGTTCGATTCCGGCAGGTCGGATTTTTTATTTATTTTAACGTTCGTTGGGCTCGTGAGAAGAAAGAGCCCAAGAGCTCTTTTTGTTTCGTTTTACTTTTACTTCATATTTCTTTGAAAGCGCATAATAAAGAAGACAGGCCCCATACTGTAGATAACAGCCCAATTTCTACTAACCACTAATACTATCATTGTTGCTCTACAATTTGTTTGTGCTTTAGTCTAAAAATCAAACTACCATTTGATTTGATTTGATTAAATTTGTTTTCTTTTCAATTTGATAGTAAATGCCTAAATGGATTCATCGTAGTTTCCATTTTCTGACTAAGTGGAATCACTCTTTAGTTTCCACTTAGAGTGGATGGAGTGTGACCCAAATCTATCCTCAATAGTTTATTGACTCTTACTTTTCTTGGGTCCTAATCTAAAGTTAGGTCAATTTATTCATTATTGCTATGTTATATAACATCAAAAGAGGAAATTTGAAGTCCAGAGACACTATCATATAAACTATTTAGCACTTTGATCTTCGTATTTCAAATCGAGTTTGATCATTTTGTAATATTTATAGAAGACATGTTACATTTTCAATTGATAGTGCCATGATAGTTTTTTTTTGCCAAAATAAAAATAAACATAGTTGATACAATCTTTAAATAACTTAGGTTGAAACAATCCATTTTTTATAAGAGGTTGAAACAATCCTTCCAACCAATTGAATCATCAGAGTATAGGTGTGAATCTAATATTTTTGTAACTATATTCGAAGAAGTCACACTCGACTTTGCATCTCAAACACTTCGCATCAATTATTAAGTATTTAAGTGCATGCACGAACCTTTGCATCACTATCCTATAAATATTAAAGTTTTTATCTTTTGAAAAATCAAAAGCTTAAACAGGAAAAAGAAAGTGAACCTGTATATGAATATGAATACTCTACGTTCTGATAACAAAATATGTTGAAGTATATTCTATGTACCCAAATATATAAATATATATATATATATATATATATATATATATATATTATATAATATAACATTTGATTAACCTTTTGTGTCAATATTTATGTATATCTTGGTTTAAGCACGGCCTAAGAAATACAATTAAAGACTTGAATCATGGATATGTATGGGAGTACGTTTCTTTTTTACAATTCACGACTAAGATTCTTAATTCATAGGTATGGGAATACGTTACTTTTTTCACAATTTTAAATTATTACGTATTGGCAAAGCCACTTTTTCTGCTTCTTTTTCCTCATCTTTTATTTTAGTGGTATATTCCATCACGCAACCACATAAGATATCTCATCTGTATATAAAGACTTCTTAACAAACACATCATTCAACACTAGTATTAACCGGCAAAAATTAAGAATAACAGATACACGAAAAAACATTAGTATGGGAACGTTTCTAGGACACTTCGTCCCTGGTCTCTCACTTGCATTTCTTGGTCTTTGGCATCTCTTCAGCACCATAAGATCTTACTGTCTCAAAGGCCCTGAATCTTTCTCTGCCAAGTTTTGGTTCCCTTTCCCTAAACTCAAACATCTCGAGCTTGTCTTGATCCTTTTCTTCTCCTTCTTCGCCATCATCCTCTTAACTATAGACTTCCCTGATTTCAACTTCTCCTCTTTCAAGCCAGACAACCTAGAGCATGCTTCCATGTTCCTACACCTCATTATCTTCGCATGTTTCGCTCTCTTTTGCGAGCTAACCCTTTGCTCAGATCTCTTCTCAGGCATAATAGGGATCCTCTCCGCTTCTGTATTTGCACAAGAACTCTTCCTCCTTCATTTCCACTCCACTGATCACTTAGGCCTTGAAGGTCACTACCATTTCCTTCTCCAGCTCATCGCTTTTGTCTCCTTCTCCTCGGCTCTAGCTTCTGCTTCTTTTCCGAAGTCATTTTCTGCAGCACTAGTCCTCTCCGTTTCGGTTATGTTTCAAGGATGCTGGTTCTTGAACATGGGTTTCATGCTTTGGGTCCCAGGGTATGTTCCTACAGGTTGCGTGAGCAACACGGCAGCAGCTGATAACAAAACAAGTGTTGTTCATAGTAGTGCGGTAGCTTGTGAGTCTCCTGGCGCTGAGGTTCGAGCAAAGGCATTGGCGAATCTTCAGTTTAGTTGGATTTTGTCTGCTATATTGATCACTACCTGTGCCTTGTGCCTCAAGTTTTCGTGCAAAGTTATGTTGCCTAAGAATAGGTCGTCCTCCGAGTACGAGCGTCTTTGCCGACAAGGAAGTGATCGCTCTCCAGTCTTGACGGTGGAAGTATCGGCTAGTTCCGATCAAACATAGATTGGCCTTTACTCTGTTATCTTAATATAATAATAATATGATGTATTATGCATGTACATACACAGATAAGTAGCCCTAATAATGGAATAATTTACAAGAAAAAAGCGACAAGAGTGTTAGACCATCTCAACTGTATTTTCATATTTTTTCCTTCTAAAATAAAAAACTTCTATAACAAAGATATAGTTTGCTCTGATATACTTTTATAGTAGCAATTGTTTAAAATATAGAGTAAAAGATAGAGATTGATTTTTTTTTTTTTTTTGCAACAAAAGACCTAATTCTCTCTCGACTCATTCACCCCCTCCTCTTGAACGCGGCGCTGATTAGATCCCTAGTGACCGCCGCGTGGTGGCTCCGATAGCGCCACCGCCGGTCTTGTTCGTGTTATTTCGTCTTTCTTTCTAACTTTGGTAGTCTTGAGCTTTGGTGGTTGTAGATCTGGGCAAGAAGAAGTCTTCGTGTAAAAGGTTTGATCTTGACTGATCCTGGTTGCGTACAGCGGCGTCTCAGCAAGGTCGTTCTCACCAGATCTAGGTTTTGATCTCTCTTTGCTTGATATGGTCTGGAGATGCGAAAGGTCAGTTTCCAGTGCGAGCTTTGCGGTGGTTCTGGACAGGTTGGTCATGTCCATCTCCAGTGATGAGTTCTGGTTTCTGCTCGCCTAAAGTGTCTCCTTTTGCGGTCCTCCATAAGCGGTCAGTCCTCTGCGGTTTTAGTCTTGTCGCGGTCAGTCCTTTGCGGTTTTAGTCTTGTCTTGGGTTGAGGTTGTGTTGTATTGTGATGAGCTCAGTTTCAAAGGAGTGACTAGCCGTGATGCGTACTTTAGTTCTGGTTCGCGGTGGTAGTTATTCCGGTTCAGATTTGTGGTCATGGTCTTACGTATTGTTGCGTCACCTCCTATGGAATTTGAGTTCTTACGGATTCAGTCTCTTTCATTCTCTGTATGGTGTTGGTGTGGTCGGGTATGGATGGGCTGAGTTTTGGTTATACTTAAGGCTTAGTTCTTGTATCAATAAATGTGGAGGGTCCCTGCTTTGGTTTGTGATAGGAGCGTCATCCCCGGTTCTCTTATGAAGATCCAAATGGTTTAAATAGTGTTACGATATAGTTGGAGCTGATGGAAGTACCGACTTAAGGTTGTGCGAGCTTTGAGGTTTCTGCTATATTGGGTCTTTAGTTCTTAGGATATGAAGTAACTTCAAGTCATCAAACAAAGAGTCTTCATCTTGTTTCTATTCGTACTTTGAAGATCGGCGCGCTCTTTCCGAGTGGTTGCTATCATCACGACATCCATTTCAATGCTTTTCTATGAGCTTCTAAGCTTAAGTTTTAGTAACCCACCCTTATGTTTTATTCATTCTTTTGTAGTTTCATCTGGGTCCGAACAGATTGTGATCGTTGTCGGCTTATGGCTCCGGAAGGAATGTGTTCCTTGCCGGCTTATGGCTCCGGAAGGACTGTGTTCCTTGCCGGCTTGTGTAAAAACTTTCGTATTTTCAATTTAATCCAACAAAAAGAAAAGAGATTGATTACAAACCTGGATAAGAAAGCTCATGTATTCCCCTCACTCGCGCTTATTACAAATCTAAATAGTAAGAGCAGGTCCATCGGGGGGGGGGGAGAGGGTTTAGGGAAGGTTCTAACCGAATAAAGGAAAAAAAAATAAATGCTAAGGAACCCTTATGTGTCACGGTTTGTGCGTAAACAAAAATAAAGGAATAAGAGCACCTCTCTCTCTCTCTCTGGTTCTTCGTCGGCTTGTGGGTAAACAAAATCAATCGTTTCTCTTCCTCTTCCAATCTCTATCACTTCAGCTTCTCCTGTTCTCGATCACTCCATCCACATCGGAGATGGCATCGAGCGGCGGTTCTGTTCTGGAGAGCGGCAGGAATGTCGTACATAACATAATCAATCGCGAGAAAGTTCACTTCTCCCTCTCCAAATGGGCTGATGGAAAGCCCCAGAAACCAGGTTTCTTCTTCTTCACTCTCCTTCCTCATGATCCTTGTTCACGTTTGTTTCTTTTTGATCAAGATATAGGAGATGATAAAAGGTTTTGATTTTAAATAGAACCACACATTTTGTTTGTTTCTTTTATTTTCTATTCTTTATTTTTTAATCTGAATTTTTAGTTGTACTGAGATCACAGTGATGATGAAAGTTTGTTCCTTTGGTATTGATTTTGTTTCAGGAATCAAAGTGTTAGTATTGCTAAAGATTGTTTCTTTATATTCAAAAGTGTGATGCTTTGTTAAGAACATTTGGTGATCTTCAATATTGTAGTTTAAGACTCGCAAGTTTGATGCTTTGAGATAGCTTCTGATTTTTTATAGAGATAGCTTCCGATTTTGTTAGGAGATAGCTTCTGATTTTGTTCAGTGGTTTGTATAGAGATATCTTAATCTTGAAATGCAATCTATTTTTTTTTTAATCTTGTTGGTAGTTGTCTTTGAGTGATCCTGAGCAGTCATTAACTCATTATGTTAATAACAAAGAGATAAAACCAACTTATATGTCTACGTAGGATAGTAGAATGATATGTTGAGAACATGGCTGAGAAATTAGGAAGAGGATCCATGCTCTTACCATTATATTAAAGAGTAACCAAAATATGCAGACAGTAGGTAAAATATGGCTGCTCTTACCCCTGCAAACACGTTCAGTTTTTGGTGATATGACAATTATAATTTTGTGAATGCGTTGGTTTTATAGAGGACATGACCAAATTTGTTGACAACTACCCAGAGTACAAAAAAATGCAAGGCAACATCTCAAAACAACCCTGGTTACTAAAATAAGCAAGCTAGTTAAAGCAAGGAAACTTATGCTGGTTTCACAAATATAACAGGATTTGGCTTGCAATGGTGGCCAAGGAGCTGCATATGAGGTAGTGAATACCTTTGGCGAATCTTCCATTTCTTCTCTGTCCCATAGGAAAATACATGTTGCATCCATTAAAAATAACTGAAAATACATGTTGATCAAATATTTAGTAAAATTTTTATGTATGTTTTTCTTTTAAATAATTCAGCTTTGAAAAAAAATATTTAAGAAACTCAATGGGGTACTACCAATGGAGGATGAAAAAATTAAATAAACTTATGTCCTGATTGACAAAGTAGATGACAAAGCTGTAGCAGTATGCTGCAGTTTGCTAAATTGTTTAAAAGATTGATTGGTAGAACAATGTACCAGTTGAAGCTGGTAGCAGTATGCTATAAAATATATTATATATTAAAACTAGTATATAATATATAATATATTTATTTATAATGAATATATTTGTAATATATATATATATATATATATATCTTTTTATTTTATATATTAATATGTATATATATATTATATTAATATATAAAATATAAATAATTAATTATTTTATTTATTAATCAATTATGCTAACAATAAAAAATGTTATTTTCAAAAATAAATTTAAAAATAATAATTTGCATTTAAATATAATTTAATTTCTATAATTGATTTAACTATATTATATTTTAAAATATAATTTAATTTCTATAATTAATTTAAAATATAATTTATCTATAATAAAATTTAGATAATTAATTTATTGAATTGATATAATTAATTTATTAAATTTATATAATTAGTTAATATAATTAATTTATCTAATTTATATAATTAATTTAAAATATAATTTAATGAAATATAATTATATTATATTTTAAATGTATAATATATTTTTTTAAAATTAATTTAAATTGTAAATTTATTTTAGAAATCAAAATTTTATTTTCTGGATATAAAAATATTTTTATGATATTATTAAATCAAATAAATGAACCAATTATATATATTTTTTAAATTTATAAATTATAAATGCAAATGTTTTTCCAAAAACTTTATATGAGATCATTTGATAGAGAGCATTTAGATAGCATTAACATTTAATAAATGCTCTCTTAAATGCTTTAATAACAAATGTTGATTGGATAATATAAAGCATAATGCTAATGCTAATGCTCTACCAATCAAAGCCTTAAAAAGGGTTCTAAAGCTTTCAAATCACAAAGTTAAACACTAATTTAATCTAAAGAACTCAATAAGGGTTCTAACTTATAATAGATAGAGGTGGTTTAAGATACTGTGCTCTTTTACGGGCTCTGTGAACAATATTTTTTTTTGTGTGAACATTTTCATATAGAAATAATTTAGTATTAATTTTTTGAATATCTTACTAAACGAGATGAATTGAACAGTTTCACCTTTCAAACTTGGTTGCAGTGTGAAACATATTATTTGTCATCAAATTATCTTCATTTAACATGTTATATACTTATATTTGTTGTCAAAAATGTATCGAGTAAAAAATATTACGTTGATACCTATCTGCTGACTACCAAATATAATTGAGTTATTTTCTCAAAACAAAATAAAAAATAATCGAGTTACGCTGGGGTCAGGTTATAGTCTTATATGTGCTTCGTTTGTACCGTTTTGTCAGGCGTGGCTTACTTTTTTCTTCAAAGAAACCTTTTCTTTCATTTTTATCAACTTTAATGATTTGGGTGGAGAAGAAAAAATATTACAAATAAAGAAAAATCTTGGGAATATGAAAGAGTTGATGAAGTTAATTTTCCAATACGTATTAAATGTGACTTGTCTAAATCAATCAGTGTAAGAGTGTAACCATTATCTAACACGACAAAGAAAAATAAAACTCCTTTTTTTTTTGAAAAAGGGAAAAATAAAACTCTTTTCCTCTTCATATTCCTCTTCTCTGCAAGAAAGGAAGGAAGCGTAACATGGACACTACACGGAGATCATCAGCTCGGATCACGTTGACAGCATCTCAACGCCGGCAAAAAACGGTGCCAGAACCGGAGGTAAAGAAGTTCATCAAGATCATTCTCCCCTCTACAATCAAAGAAAAAATGATGGTAAATAAAACATTTAACAGATTATTACTATATTACCTGGTGAAATATTACTCTTTTTCACTTTTTATTTTGAATTTTATATAAAGTTTGTTGAAACTTGCATGCCTGTGTGGATTATGCAGAAGATTCCAGCAAGATTTGTGAGATTAGGTCCTAAACTCACTGACACTGTGACTATCCAAACTCCTGCTGGTTTCAAGCGTTCGATCCGGATCAAACGAACCGGTAATGATGTTTGGTTTGACAATGGTTGGAGTGAGTTTGCAGAAGCTCATTCTATAAGCGAAGGTCATTTTCTGTATTTTTGTTACGAAGGGAACTCAAGTTTCCGTGTTATGATCTTTGATGTCTCTACTTCTGAGATTGATTATCCAATAGACAAAGTTCATGTCATTGAGAGTGATGATGATGTGGAAGTTATGGATACTGATGATGAAGAAGGGTTTGCTAGGGTTGACAGTAGTGATAGTGATTCCAGTGATGAAGAATCGATTGATTTGGAAAAATTGTTGAAGAAGAAACCAAGAGTTAGCGTCAAGTCTGAGACGATTACTATTGGTAATGATTCAAGACTTTAACTAAAAATTTGTGGGTTCTTCTTCTTCTTCTTTGTGGTTCTCATGTGTGTGATTTGGTTGTTCACCTTTGTTGTAGATTAATGTTGAAGGGACTGATTCTATGGATGAGACTTGAGAAGATAAGAGAGCCTTGAGGAAGAGTAAGAGAAGTTCTTAAAACTTATGTTTTTCTGTTGTTTTTTTCCCCTTCAAATATGTCTATGCAGTTTCTAACGGCAGAATAGCTATCGGTTTCTAGCTTCATAAACAGGCTTGCACGCTTAATTTTAGTTACATAATGTGTGCTTATTATGTTTTAAATCTAAGAACTTTAGGCTTAATTGTAGTAAGAACTTGGCTTTTGCTTATGTAATGTATAATGTATTGTCTAATGTTGAAATGAGTCTGTATTACGTTTAGTTTCTGAACCGAATTTGCCTAGTCTTTAAATTTTGTGATATTATCATCTTACATCCTACATGTTAAGCAGTCATCTCATTAGCTTCACCAACTAAACCAATGGTTGGAACCAAAACCCTTAAACCACAACATATATAATCAACATTCACATAAGCAACACTCCTGATTTAGTCACCAGTTGATGATAACAATGAAAATGTAATTACATTTCTACTACTCAAAGAGAGTTTTAATACTTAAATCACACCGAAAACATAGCAGCTTGAAATTTCACTCAGAACTCTACTAAATAACCCTACATGAAATTATTGACCTTTGGGAATAAGATCAGTACTCATGAAAGTGATATTATACTGGTTGTAGTCACACGTACTGATTGACGCGAAAGGTGGTGGCTTTCAGAAGGAAGTCTCGAGTACTAAGCTCAAACACACAACATAAACATCTCCTTCACCTATATTGTGCTCAAGCGTGAACTCATACCATCCTTGGCTAAACTTTGTTCTCCCAGCCTTGTAAAGACATCTCACTGGTCTTCAAACAATCTCGCGAGTTTGTTGAACTCACGGTGTGCTGAATCCATGTCCATAAGAGCACTCGAATGGTCTTTGTAAGTGAAAACTAAAAGGAACCGTCTTCAAACCAGATTGTGTTGTCAGCTTTGCTTAGTCCTACATGACCATCAGGTACACTGAGTGCAACAGCAAACAAAAAAATAGATATCAAACATAGTGTAGTTTAGAATCAGCAAGCATCAATAAACACACAACGGCAGGAAAAAAGAGAGATCTGCCTGGTTTTAAACTCATCATCCAAGCCAACTAATAAGCCACAGTATCAAAGTTAAACTCTTTGTAAAAGTAAAAACAACGCATGTTTCTAAATCTGTGAAATCCAGACCATCTCTAGCCACTTCTATTTTAAATATCTCTAAAATAGAGAAAAAGAGATAATAGAAGAATGCTATATTTGCCTCTATAAATAGAGGAATGCTATTTTTTCTCAGTATTTAAGAAAATATAATATTTCTCAAGTGTTAAAAAAATATAAAGATAATTTTATTATGAATATAAAACAATCAATGTAATGGTTAATTATATAAAACAATATATGAGTCCGCTGAGTTGCAACGAGTTTTTGTTTGATGTTTTAATTTAATAAAAACATCAAATAATAAATCATATTTATTATACTTTTATATTTTTTTGCATATATTTTGCAAGATTTATTTTATAAATTAAGAAACCGTTTTCACACATAAGTTCTAGTTAATATTTGTATTTTATAGTAATGGTGCATAGATGAATTATATTACATTTTTGTTTAAGATTTTAGAAAAGGAAAATTGCTGTCATATAATCTTATTACATTTGTCTTCTTTTTAGAATTTCAAAAAAAAACAATTTCTATCAAATAGTTATATTTAGTTATTATTAAATAATTTAAAAATTACTATTTCACAATTTGTATCAATACTAATTTTACACTTCTTTTTTATTAAATAATTTTAGTATCATCTTTATCATCAAATACTCTCTTAAAAATATTATTAAATATTTTTTTAATTCTCTTTTGGTTAGGATTTGAAAATATGATACAATTTCTTTTGCTTATAATTTTCTTAAAGAAAATTTAAAAAATGATATAATTTCTTTGTTTGGATTTTAGAAAAGAAAATTGATATCACATATTTTTTTTACAATTATATTTTGTCTAGGATTTAGAAAAATGAAAATTTTATCAAATAATTATTTCCAGTTAATATTAACTATTTTTAAATTAGTAATTTTCAAAATTCGTGTTTTTGAAAATCCTAATACTTTTCAAAATTCATGTTGTTCATTAAAGTTTTAAGGTAAAAATTATTGTTCAATAAATTTTAAAATTATTTTCGGTCAGGATTAAAAAAACAGAAACAAATCTAATTTGGTTAAGATTGAAAAAACAAATTATAGAAATCTCCTTTATTTATAATGCAGGAAAACAAATTATTTTCACATAATGGTAGTTTTTATTGACACATTCACAATATAATTTGTTTTCATTGACACATATCACAATCATATCGGATGAAATATTTGAAGTTATTTTTGGTTTCTAATTTTCTTAACACAAAATTATTAAAAATGAATTTTGTTAATCATCAAGAAAATAAGATTACTTTTACATTTTTATTTTATTTAGTCTTTTAAAAAGGAAAATTAATTATTTTATCATTAATATTTCTTTATATTTTCATACAACTATTTATTTTTAGTAGAAATATTTTTTTTTTAATTATTTATATATATATACATACAAACAAAAATTCATAATATTCACACATACTCATGTACGACAACAGTATCATAACTTAAAGTTATGTTAGCTATTTAAGATGTAATAAGGATAATAAAACGTTGAGTGGTATCAAGAAATTAAAAGAAAATACGCAGATAATATTTTTCATGTAAATACTATTGTGTTTTTTTTTTCTAAAAATAATATGTGAAAGCTTAAACCTTCATATAGATGTGAAAATTTGTAGCTATATTTGGTCATAATTTTTTAACATACAATTATCTATTAAAAATAAAAGTTAGTTACTTATAAGAAAATAATAAGAGTGCTTTTGAACAATATATAATGTAAAAAAATATGTAATAGTAATTTTGACACATGTAACAATTTTAAATTTATAATTTCCATGTATCATTATTATGTTCATTATAATGTAAAAAGAATATGTAATAATAAATTTCTATTTTTAAAATCTTATAAAGAGCTTTAAAATACTATTTTATAGTAATAATTTTCTTTTTCTAAATATCTTTTAAAATCTAAACAAAAGATAATTATATCATATTTTGACACATGTCACAATATTAAATATATAATTGTCATGTGTCGTTATCACGGTAATTAGTAATTTTGAAGAACCAAACTTTATAAAATAAAATATATATACAGTGACAAAAAAATAATGGGATCATATATTTGCATATAATTTTTTAAAATATTTATTATCTCTTATTTATCTATTTGTGTCATATTTGAATGTCCAATTTGGAATCAGAAAAAAAATATATTAATTTATAATGTTTATTAGTTTATCTATTGTTAATTAATAGAATTTATATTGTAATTTTCTTATTTATTTTTACTCCAAGTTACTCTAGTTTCCTTTTTATTGCTAGTCAAACCTCATGTGAAACCTCCCAAAGGTTTTCTATAGAAATAAATTTTTATTTAGTGAGCACCGGTGAGCACGAACCACAAGATTAAATACTTGTGATTTTGTTACATCACACGCTATATTTTCACAAAAGTATAATTTTATTGAAATTAAAAGTCATAAAGGTGTAAGTCAGAAAGAAAGAAAGAGTAACATGAACATTTACTCGGAGATCACCAGCTCGCACTTGTCCTCAGCATATCAACGCCGGCAAAAACCTGACCAGAACCGGCAGTGAAGAAGTTCATCGAGATCATTGTCAATTCAACAATCAAAGAAAAAATTATGGTATAATAAAACATTAAACAGATTATTACTATACTAGTTAGGTTCGATTCGTATCAAACGAACCGGTAATGATGTTTGGTTGGACAATGGTTGGAGTGAGTTTGCAGAGGCTCATTCATTAAGCGAAGGTCATTTTCTGTACTTTTGTTACGAAGGGAACTCAAGTTTCCGTGTATTATCTTTGATGTCTCTACTTCTGAGATTGATTATCCAATGGACAAAGTTCATGTCATTGAGAGTGATGATGAAACTTCTGTTCGGAGCCAAACCCTTAAACCACATCATAGTCAACATTAACATAAAAGTAATAACATCTTCTACTTTTGACCCTAACTACCCAACCCACTCACACAGAGTTTTCACTCAATCTTCAAATACTTAATCACATTAAAGCATAGAAACCTGAATTTTCAGTCAGAACAAATATATAAAAGACCCTAGATGAAATTTTTGAACTTTGGGAACAAAGACCGCTCACGAAAGCGAGTCACACGTACTGGTTCACGCGAAAGGCAGTGACTTTCAGCACAAAGTCCCGAGTGCTGAGAAGCTCAAACACACAAACATCTCCTTCACCTATGTTGTTCTCAAGCGTGAACTCATACCATCCTTGACTAAACTTAGCTCTCCCTGCCTTGTAAAGACACCTCACTGGCCACTGTTTCTCCCCTAACTGGATCTTGATGAAACCAGATATCCCGCTTAAGTACTTCTCAGCAAAACCAGAAGGCAAGTACTGTTGAAAAAACAGGGTAAAGTTTAGACCTTTACACACAAAATCATCAACCTGAATCATATATTTTTTTACCATGATGCAGCCTCTGTAGAGATAAGATGGTCGCAGAACAACTCTGAAGAAAGGATTGGTTGGTTCGTAGGCTTTGGCTGCAGTGATGGCTCTCTCTCTTTCCTCTGGAGTTGCAGTTCTCATTCTAGCAGAAGCACTCTCGTAGAACTTTGAGCGGTTCTCTGAGTCATCTCCACGTGGAGTTGACGAGTTTACTTCCTCTGCACATAAAAAAAGAAAGTATGAATCTTATTTACTATTTACTGAATAAGAAGTCAAGTACTTACCGGGGTTAGGATTCTTCTTCTTCCTTCCTCTCTTCTTAAGCACTTTCGGCGTCGTTGCTTCAGGTTTTGATTCAGTGAACAAGTTTTGAGTGGTTGTAGAAGCGTCATACCCTTTGTTAAGGGGTGTGGTGGATTCAGGGATCATGGAATGAGTCACCTTGGAGTCTTTGTTTTCACGGTCTTCAAACAATCTAGCGCGTTTGTTGAACTCACTGTGTGCTGAATCCATGTTCACAAGAGAACTTGAATGGTCTTTGAATACTAAAAGGAACAGTCTTCAAACCAGATTCTGTTGTCAGCTTTCCTTAGTCCTACATGACAATCATGTACAGTGAGTGTAACAGCAAACCACAAAAGATATCAAACATATAGTGTAGTTTAGAATCAGCAAGCATCATCCAAGTCAACTAATTAGCCAACAGTCTCAAAAGCTGAACTCTTTATAAGAGTCAAAACAACGCATGTTTCCATCTACGAAGTCCACTCATTGTCTTTTTCTATCTCTCTTCTCTCTCTCTTCCATTAAGCCGTCAAATACACTATACATGCTTCAGGGTTTCAATGATGCGTTACAAACTAAGACCAAAGTCAACTTCCAAATCAGTTACACAAAAAAAACACAATTTGAGCAGTATCACTTGTCAAACTCCTTCAGACAAACTTAAAGTCTTCTCATTTCACTATTAGACTAAATAAAGAACATAAAAACAGACTATAGATCCCAAACTCATTAGAACATAAACCCAAAAAGAAACATTTTTCACTAGCCAAATCACAAAGGAACAAACTTTTCTACTCAATCGAGCAACCCAACAACAGATTCTTCAAAACTTTCACAAGTCAAAATGCAGAAAGAAAAGAAAACCCATTTAAAGAGGAGAGCCAATTACCTAACGGTTTAGTAGGCTAATGGATGGGAGAAAAAAGAGAAGGCCTGGCATGTTCAGATAGTCAGCAACAGTGACCTAAGTAAAGATATTTAACAAAGAAGAAAGGAGCCAGATCATGAAACGACGCCGGAGAATTCGATGAAGCCCCTTTTCAGATCTGAAACCGAGCTTAAGAAGTTGTGATTTTGGTCAGAGGGTTTTTTTCTCTGGTTTTGAAGAGAGAAGAGAAAAAAAACACAACTTGACCTTAATAAAGCTCGAGAGAGTCAAATCTGTGTGTGTTCTACTTGACTCGGTAAGTCGAAACGGTGAGTTGACTCGTTTATCGGTTCTTGGTTAACTAATTAAGAGCCTATCGCCCCCACCAACTACCATTTTCACCTAATTTTACTCCCCTTTTTTGGTAATATAATAAATGCTTTTGTCTTTTGATCAAAAAAATAAAAATAAATGCTTTTGTCTTTTTTAGTATTTCTTTTAACATTCTATTTCATTTCTTTTTTTTTGTTGGGTAAAAATACTATTACCATTTAATCTAAACAATACTTCATCCGTTTCTTAATATAAGTCGTTTTAGAGAAATTCTTTTGTTCTAAATTATAAGTCATTTTCACTTTTCTATGTAAAATTTATTAACAGCTAATGCAGTATAACCAATGATAAAATATCTACTATTTTTATATTGGTTGAATTGTGATTAAGTAAACAATTAATGATATTTTTTTCTAGATAATCAAAAAAATTAATGATTTTCTTAATCCATATGCATAGTTCGAAAACGACTTATAATAAAAAACGGGGGGAGTATATAGTACATTTGTTGACAAAAAAATAATATATAGTAAAACCTCTATAAAATGTGATTTGTCTCAACTTGGACCGGTATAAAATATGACACAAATCGATAAAATAATAAGATAATAATTTTTCAAATTCTCATGTAAATATATATTCCCATTAAAATCATAAATTAATAATCCATCTATACTTATATTTTTCTTAATGTTTTAATATATTTTGCTTATATCTAGTAAAAATATATCAGAAACCACCTAATAATTGTATGAAACATAAAAATATAAACCAAATAAGATAATAAAACATTATAAAAGTCAAATTTATATACAGTAAAATCTAATATTTTTATTTTATTTTATAAATAAAAATATTTGAAAATAGAAACAAAATAAAAAAATGAAACTTTTGAAAATTAATATCTTTATAAATTAATAAAATTTTAAAGTCCCAACATTATTAATTTATAGAGGTTTTACTGTGTTATTAACTTCAACATTTTATGGTAACTAATTAAAATCCGAGTGATTTTCTTTAATATCAAAATATTTTTATTACTCAAATAAATGTGGTTTAGAAACAATATGAAAATTTTGAAATCCTTCTTTTATAATCCCCAACTCTTTTAGTTTCGTTGAAAACCTTGGTCATGCTTTTGGCTATTGAATCATTGAAATCAAATCTTTATAACATGTTCTAAAATGCTAACATATTGAGCATTGTAACATATTTTCCATAGTTTGAAAAAGTGCTTCCAGCTCCGTATCCAGAAATGACACATACATCATTTGATTCCTTATTCTTAAAAGTTGGTCACATCTTGAAAAATCTTTCCATGGCCATCCACATCTACAGAACTGTGATTCAAGAGTACATGATCCATACACCAAATAAATGGTTGCCAGCATACTACTTGAGCTGCTCATTAGTGATTGCACCTCATGTATCTCCTTCACATTTGCTTCAAACCACGTTGGACATTCACCCTCTGCTTACCTTATTAGCTCTAAAGAATCTCTTATGATTCCTCTAAATAATTTGTCGTTTCAAGTTTTCCATAGATACCATATTATCTACGGATAAGAATTTATATACAATTTATGGTCTTCATCAACATCATTTTTCCTGAACAAATAGTCCAAGTTGATATGAACACTGGAGATTGGAAAATTCGATTGGCAGGTGCGCAGATGATAATTTCAAGTTTGTAAAACTACTGGTCATTCAACAATGACATGATTTACATATTCATTTATATCCTCAAAGACAGATTATCACTTCAACATATGACTACATGTCAGATTCTCCATTACCTCTAGATGTCTTGTTACGATCTGTCATATAAGGTGATTTATTTTTTGAGAAAAAATAATTTACTATGTAAAAGCTTGTAACTTGGTGATGTTAGACGATCAGTTACCCAATATTCTGATTTACAATATACTAACCACTCTTTGTATGGCTCTAACAAAACTAACCACCTATAGTGGATTGGCTACATCCAAACTCTGAATAAGTGATACACCCTCCGGTACAACCAGACTTAAACATCTCCACATCACACTCATTAGGGTCATCATGAATAAAGTCACCTCCCCATGCTTCATAGGTGGTAACTGGTAACTATCTCTTCTTTTCTTTCTTGATAGTTAAAGAGTTGATTACATGAAATATCATTGAGACTACGTGTTCGATTAGCCGTCGTTGAATATGATATGCATTACGTGCATTCTTTGAATGATACCATAACTTCTTGCATTTTTTCTTACTGATTTATGTTTACGCATTTATTGGTGTTGGTAAAAAAATATTTAAAAACATTAGTTCAACTAAGAGTCTAGGATTTAGATTCTTGAGCAGGAGAAAGAAACGAAAAAACTGCATTTGATGATGTGTTACTTTCTCTGAAGTCAGTAACAAACGAAGAACCGAACCATGAAATCCACAACTCAGTACATCTTGGAGGAGTCTTTTACTAATAATCTGTTTTTAGTATTTTGGCGAAGTAGGTATCATTGAGACACTTGGACTTTCTCTAACTGATGCATATGAGCTGCATATTTCTGATTGTTTATATGGTACCTCAGTTTTTTCCTTTGCTTTATTGAAAATATATAATATAACACATATTGTCATATTAAATGTGTTTTATTACAAAAACATATATTTTGCACTGAATTGAAAATATAATATATTATATTAATAGACAAACAGAAAAAATATTCAATACAATAAAAATACATATGCATGTGTTGCCAAAAATATATGCCATTATTTTTTATAGTAAATCAATTAAGTTTCTATTTTGTATTATTGGATAGTATGCTTCCTTTTTTTTTATAAATCGTACCCCAGATCAATAAATTAATTAATAGTAGTATAGAGTTATATACAAATATAATACTTGTAACTATTTAAAACTATATGATAGTATAAAACCCTGTTTTATTTTTAAAAAGGTAATTAATATTTAAATCCATGAAAATAGATTATTTAACTAATTTTAATACCAAATAGAATTTTTTCTAAAATTTAAGATAATATAAATAACTAAATAAAAATTTACAATGAAATTAAATTTTTCATACCAAAATAAACAAGAATACAAAATTATAATAAATTATTAGTAACGAAAATAAACTAATATTTTATATCAATAAATTTTTATTTACCCTATTACCATTTTCTTAGAATAACATTTTTTATCTAAGTCTAAAGAATCACAAATAAAATTATTTATTTAATTTATGTAATATTTAAATTATATGAAAATAATCAATATTTTAAAAATGTTATCAGATTTCTTTTTGGGTTTTTACAGGGTCAAGCGGTGTCGTACCATCGAGTTCATTATTAGGGTTTATAGAGTTTTTAAATAACACATTTTTTTCACTAATCAACATTTTTTTCTGATTAGTGCTCGTTCGCCTTCGTCTTCTTTATCTTCCGTCTTGCCTGAGCCCTGAAACGGAGCTATCTCGTGGTAGATCCGGCGTTGGAGTTAAGGCGCAGTTGAGTGGAGAAACGGTGCGGAGAAGCTTGTCGAAAGGTCGTAGTAGTGTATGTACGGGGGACGGAGGCTCCCTCAGCTCCGTCTACGACGTCTTTTCTCCGAGGGGTAGAGGCTTCATCAGCCCCACCGTCGTCGGTTGCGTCTCCGGGATGCGGTGGGTCCTTCCTCCTTGCGTCGTCGGCTTTTGGTGGTCCAGTTTTTTGGATCGGTTACTGGTTCATGTGGATGTTTGTATGGTTTAATCGTGCTCTCGGCGAGTGAGTTTTGGTGGAAGAAGTTTCGACGGAGGAAGAATATTATCCTCCGGTGGTTTGAAAAGTGGGAGTGCGAAACTTCCTCGTGGGTGGTGTGCGGCGATCGTTATCGGACGAGACAGCGCCATGGCGAATGATTCTCTCGGCCTTTAGATCCCCACGACTGTGAAGGTTTCGTGACGATGAGAGGTGAAGTAATGAAGTCCCGGTGTATCCGGTGACTCGGTAGCTTGGATCGCCGTTGGCGACAAGCGGTGGAAACGAGACGAGTCTTGCAACATGTGCCCCTCGTCGTTGAGGATTGCAACACGTGTCCGTCATTACCAAAAGCAGATCTGCGAGACGGCATCGTCGTTTGGTGAGTAGAGCTAGAGTTTTTGCAGTTTGGGCTGGAGGCCCATTTGTAATTTCCTTTGTGGCCTAGTCTGTTCGGGCTTTGTAATTTGTAATGGGCTTCGGCCCTTTTTCTTATATTAATCTATCCAGTTGTCAAAAAAAAAGAATAGTATTATATAGTGGTCACCATATTGGTTCAATCGTAAGTCCGAAATAAAATATGAAAACAATGGCGCCGGGTAAAAAAAAAGGATATTACACTCCCTACAGACCACTTATCCCTTAATTAGCTCAATACCCTAATTCCCATCTTATGATATTTTTTTTGATAGAGATAAACTTGTCACATCATATGTACTTACCTAATTTCATAATTTTTTTAGAGTTTTCAGCAAATTGACTCTAAAAAAATTAAGATGTTGGAAAAAAAATCTCAATCATAGACGTCAAACATAAGACGTTTGAGATATAATGTTGATATCCATTAAATAGAAATTTTGTATCCAGATATTTTCCGGTGCTTCCAAAGAACTTGTCAAAATCTAGTGAACACTTAAAAGTTAAAAAGGAATGGAAACTTTTAAGGATAATATTATGTTACGATTCACAAATATTTTCTACTACAAAATAATCTAACAAACAATATATGCAATGCTCAATTGTAACTGGCATTTATTTTCAAATTTTTTTTGTTACAATTAAACTAGCTTCAAAAATGGATAAAAATGCTATTCTTTTTGTTAATATGCCACAGATTGTTTTCTTAGTAGCCAGGAAACATCGGTGGTGGAGGAGACGCATATTGAAATCCAGTATGTGGTGGTAGAGTAAAACCACTGTTGTTGTTTTCTGGTGGTGGGGCAACATTTTTGTATGGAGAAGGCAACGATGAGGGCGTAGAGAGTGATGGTTCTGGCGCATCATTTTCTTCGGTTCCTTTTGGTGATGAGACCGGTTCATTTGATTGTATTGGGGAATCAACCAAATTAGAGATTGGTGTTGGAGCGTGAGCCGGTTCAGAAACTGGTGTTGGGGTTTGAACTGGTGATTGATATGGTGATGGGGTTGCTTGAGGTGGGGTTTGATCTGGTGATTTAGCATCAATTGTTGGTTGAATAAGCGATGGGGCTTGAGCGGGTGTTGGAGCTTGGATTGGTGGTTGAATTATTATATGTGGTGGTGGTGGTGAGAAAATTGGTGGAGGCAAGTAAACTGGTGGTGGCGGTGGGGAATGAATTGGAGGCGGTGGTGAGTATACTGGTGATGGTGGTGGTGGAGAAAAAATAGGTGGTGGTGGAGGAGAGTTAGCTGGTGGAGGTGGCGATGGAGGCGGAGGAGAGGTAACTGGTGGAGGTGGAGAATAAACAGGAGGTGGTGGCGTAGATGGCATTGGTGGCTGAGGTGGTGGTACCTGTATTTCTTTTACCTTAGGTGGTGGTGGTGGAGGACGACGGTTTTTAACCGGAGATGCATGATATGGATCTTCCGTTGGTGGTGAAACTGGTTCAGGAGTCTTTGAATTTTTTGGTGATTCTTTTTGTTTTGGTGGATTAATTTTTGGTTGTTCTGGTTTAGGAGATTCTTCAGATTTAGGTGGTTGTGGTTTAGGTGTCTCCTCAGGTTTTGGTAGTTCAAGTTTGTTTGTCGGATTTTCCGGTTTAGGAGATTCATGTTTTGGTGGCTCATGCTCAGGTATAGGTTGTAACTTAGTTGTTGGTGTTTCAGGTCTTAATGGGTTTTGTAGTTCCGGTTTAGGTGGTTCTTCAGGATTTGGTACAACCATTTCTTTTGGTTTTGGTGGATTAATTTCTGGTGAAGATTCGCCTTGATTACCGCCAGAACATTTGTCCTTGCTACAATCCACAGGACGACTGACCACCGGTACACATTGACTAACAGATTTCTGGTTCGGTCTGTTCTTCAAGCAATTACTCCTGTCATCAAATTGTTTTCCATTGTTCTTCCCAGGAACACAACTCTCATCTTCCCCATTGAAATAGTTGTAAGAAAACTTAAATCTTTCCAAATTAGGCAGTTTACAAAATGTGTCGACAACAGATCCGGTTAACTTATTATTGGACAAATCCAACTGCTCAACGCTTGATAAACTGGACAAGGTCAATGGTAAACTACCAACAAATCCATTATTGCTCGCATCAAAAACTGTCACATTATTAAGCGAACCGATCTCGTTTGGGAAACAACCGGTTAAATTGTTTCCGGTGAAAACAACCTCATTTAGATTTTTCATCTGGCCGATCGATCTTGGTATACAGCCACTGAATTTATTGTTTGCAAACGTCACAACTGAGGCAGCCGATTTTCCAATCGTGTCGGGGATAACAGATTCAAATCGGTTGTTGTTCAAAAAAATGGCATCAAGATTTTTATCAAATATTTCTGATGGCAAACATCCTTCGAATTCGTTGTACCTTAGATCGAGGAACTTCAAAGACGGCCACGAGAGTGAAACTTCCGGAAACGGACCAACAAATCGGTTATTGCTAACATCAAATTCATACATCAATGCGAGTTTTGAAAAACTTTTGGGGATAATACCACAAAACCGGTTCGAGTTGATGTGAAACATAGCTAGATCGGTAATAAGACCTAGCTCTGCTGGTAAATGTCCGGCAATATCCCCATGGTTCAAATCAACACCAGCAACAACCTTGAGGCTGGGATCATCGAGAGCTTCCGCACAGTAAACTCCATTGTAAGAACACACATCGGGTCCGGCCCAATTTTTTGTTGTTTTAAATGGGTCAGAATATATAGCTTTCTTCCAGGCTTGAAGAGCAATGTAAGCTCTCTTCAAACGGTCGTTTTCAAATTTGAGGCTCGGATCAACTTTAATAATGTCAACACATTTTTGGTTTAAGTCATTTGTGAGACGAGCGTTTTCTGGGAATGAAGCTTCCTCGTTGATGGTTGCAACGATGATGGGGGAGATAAGGAGGAGAAGGAAGAAGGAGCCTAAAGGCTTATTATCCATTTTTTATTGTGACTCAAGGTTTAATGGGAAACCTTGGAAAAAAAATCCAGGGCTGCTTAATAGAAAAATTTAGAAAGAAAAAACTAAGAATGAAAGAACGGTAATTATAAAAAAAAAGTTAAAAAGAGAAAAAAAAACTTCATAATTTGCTATTATTAAGTGTTTAGAATTAGTTATTATTGTTTACTGTGATTATAAAATAGAAAATGAGTGTTGCTAATTTGGTTTCAAACAATTACAAATCAACACGTTTGACCTTCTCAGCACCCTAATTTTTTTTTACCATAATTGAGATTTTCCGGACCGGCTACCGTTGTTTATTTTGAACAACAAATTGTAAATTTAGAAGAATTCAGATATTCGTATCATTATTTTATTATCCACATCAACACAGAACTTATTCTTTTGGACAAGAAACATTTATATTAAGCTAAAACGAATAGACTTAAATGGTTACAACTGAAGATATACTCAACGATACTACAACAACAAAATGATATATATATATATATATATATATACATATATCAAGAGGTGAAAGAATGCGTAGAGACACTTCACTTAAAACCCTAAAACTATTGTTTAAAAGAACACCAACATTGATTCACCAAAGGGTTTTGAGAGTTTTGGTAGATACTGTCTCCAATGGTTGGAGGTTCTCCTTTTCTGCAGATATTGATGACAAATTTCTCTTCACTAAAGAGTGAAGTAATATCTTCTAATTGGATGAATATTGATTCCTCAAATGAACATTTTTTCATGGTGAACGAGAAGTGGTAAATGTAGCCAAAATCCCTTACGAAGTGAATAACTGAAAGAGCAAAGTCTAAGTCCATAAGGTGATTTTTGGTGATTTGTTTTGGTGGTGAGAAGCTATAGAACCGCTGACAACATAAACATTGAGAATTCTTAATTGCCTTCATTTAGAGATGAAGATTAAGAAGGATGAGCTAGAGGGGTAAATCATAGAGCAGGAGACAATGGGCCCAAAAGGCATACTTGAGATTAACATTTGAGCCAAGAGCCCCAATAGTAACCACGGCCCAAGCCCACGTACGAAAAGAAACTGTACGGATGAGAGCATGGATGGAGGAAGGTGACTCACATACACTGGTAGGAAGATCCTCCCGGAAAGAGCAGTAGATACCATATCCAAACAAACTATGATACTAGAAATGGCAGTACTGACCTCGGTGTATTTCATGCGCTGTGGAGGTGTAGCTGCAGGGGAAGAAGCGGAGAAGGGACGTTAGTGAAGATCTGGAACAGGTGTAGGAGCGGTGAGCTAGAGTGTTGGTGATTGGTAAAAGCGAGAAGAATCTAGTTCTGCCACAATCATCACTGAAAGGACCATGAGAACATACAACACTAGACCTTTCAGATCCATGAAAGAGCAGATCGTTGAAAGTATTGAACAGTTTTAGACCAAATAGTTGGAGATGTGGAAAAATTTGGCTCCGTACCTATGTTGAACTGCAGAGGAGAAAGCGTCACTGAAGGGATCACACCGGTGAATCATCTATGAGGTAGACACTACAAGAAAACATCAATTTTACAACTTGCAATTTTACGATTTTTAAATCAGGGAGAAAAGAAAAGGAAGAAGATGAAGAAGAATTTAGTTATGTTTTATGGTTTAGTTTTTCCTTTTTGTTTTACTGAGATTTTCTTATTTTTGGTGTAGTTTTGTAAACTTAAATTTATTTGTAAACCAATTTTATTTTATAAATAAAATTTCTTGTATTTTTTATTTGTAATGATTTTTAGTATAATTTTCAATTATTTTATTGTAAATTCTAATTTTGACCGAAGAGTTTATAGCATTTTACAACATTATAAATAAAAATATGATCACCGTTTACGATTTGTAATGATCTACCATAGCATGGAACATGAATCATAACCATTTAGTAGTGTTATAGTTAAATTAATAACATCATTCAACTATTAATATCTTATATGCATATTTTATAAAGAAAATATTATCGTAGAAGAGTTACATATGATGGCTATGAAAATTCTACTATAGCATTTATCGTGAGCTAATGTATTCCATGTTTGTGATGTAGGATTAATAAAGACTGGGCAAATAAACTAAATCCAAAATCTGGACTGAACTTCTCATGGAATGTAGATGGTTGCATCATGGAGATCCAAATCGCAAATGGAACTTACTCGACTTTTCTAATATCTTTATAAATAAAGTAGATTTATGATGGCACCACAAGCTGCCACATCACCAGGAAAGTATGGGCGTTTTTGGACACCTGTCCACTCTACCAAAACTTTGCGTTTCATTAAACTCTCTTTTACCTTCGACGTGCTACTTTGGGCTTCTACCTTCCGGGTTCAACTTTTTTTTATTGTGGATGGGATTTTATCCAAATGGAAAGCCACGTAAAATCTAGGTCTCTTCTTCTTCCTGATCGTGTTTCCTCTTCTTGTTCTTCTTGCCGACATACTTTCAGATATCTATTCTTCGACAACCACAACCGTCTCTTGATCTGACATTTATTCTAAGTTACATATACTCTTCATGCATTATGATTTCGATATGTCTCTTCGTTCACCCTATAACCGCTCGAACACCATCTATAAATATTGGCCATCACTTCCATTCACAGCACCTCTCAATCGACTTACTCAAGCATACAATCTCCTACAGCAACATATTCAGATGGTGACTTCATACACTCTGTTTGCCAATTGGGAGCCAGCCGATGCTCTAATACTGCTGAGGTCCGCCGCCTGAGGTTTAGGGAGGCTAGAAATATCAACAAAAGAGGGGAGTTGATGAGTATTGAGATGCTGCTCATCGATGAGGCTGTAAGTGTTCTTCCCAGATTTAATCTCTTTGCAAATATTGTTATTTAAAGATTTTTCTTAGAATTAATTTTATCACTTCCTCTAATCGCTCTTATTCTGTTATCTTAAAGAGAGTTGTGTAGATTTATAAACTTGGAAAACTCTCTTTGTAAGATAATAATATTTTATGTGTCTGTTTGCGGTTGAAGTCTGAAATAAAGCTGGTAAAGTTTTTTTATTTATTTTTAAAGCTTTTAGCTTTGATGTGTTCAAAGAGAAAAAATAAAAAACTGTTAGCTACATTTGAATGATTGGATCCTGCTATGCTTCTCTGATTTCTTAGTTGATTTAAGAAGGTGAAATTACGAGTTCAGACGTGGATCACTCTGAAACGTCCCAGACTCCCTATGGACTCTTAGGTGCCACTAGATGTTTTTGGAATTATTTTTATCACTTCTATTAAAGAGAGTTGATCTTTTAGCATTAATTTTTAGAGAAAAAACACATAAAAAACATTAAACCATTTTTTTTTGTCACAAATATAGACTTCAAGAATTAAAATGACCAAAATGTTTCATTAAAAAGATAAATTTACATTTATATATTGAGTTAATTAATCCAAACTTTAAAGTTTAGAGTTAAGGGATTAAGGTTTTAAAGTTTATAAATTAAAAAAATACTAAAATTTTGAAAATAAAAATTTAAAAAATAGTTTCAAAAATTAATTTCGAATTATAAAAAGAAAAATTGAAAAAATAATAATAAAATAATTTTGAAAAAAATAATTTCCAAAAATAAAATTATAAAATATTGCGGTTGAAGTCTGAAATAAAGCTGGTAAAGTTTTTTATTTACTTTTAAAGCTGTTAGCTTTGATGTGTTCAAAGAGAAAAAAATAAAAACTGTTCGCTACGTTTGAATGATGGGATTTTTGCAAAAGTGACTCAAAACTTGGAGTCAAACAGAAAACTAACCTTTTCTTTTGACTCATTTTTTTTGAGATTTTCACCCCACACTTGCATTTTATCTACGAAAATGCCATTACTTTTTTTTATCGAAAATGACTTCTTTACTGTCTCAACCTCATCTTCTTCAAGTATTTACAATAGTGCCACTACCATGAATAGTTCCAACAACCTTGTACTAACTGTATGGAGCTTTTAATGCATTTTAATGCACATAAATCTCTTTACACTCTCTCTGTTTCAATTGTTATGAACTAAAAACAACATTTCTTTCACTTTCTCTCCATATTCATCCAAAAAACTCAAGCTTTTGATTCAAAATATTTTATGGTTGAGAGAGCCATATTTCTTTCGTTTTGACTTACGATTGCTTTCGTTTGAGGTTCTGGGTGGTTGGAGAAGACCCTGTGTGCAAACGAAGTCATCTCACCTAGTTTAAGGTACGAATTTGAATTTTTTTCAAGATCTGTTCGCGTAGAAGACTTACTAGTAAGTCATCTGTATGTAGAAGACTTACTGATAAGTCTTATGGTCAAACGGACGACTTAAACTAAGTCGTCCAGCTTTGTTTGTTAAAAAAAAAATCTAGACGACTTATATATAGGTCGTCTACGAGAAACATGTTAGTTTTGCATTTGACCGAATCGTGTCAGATCTTTGACTATTTCTGGACGACTTATAATTCAGTCGTCTCTGGGAAAGTTAAAATTTCAATATTTTATTAAACTAGACGACTTAAACGTAAGTCGTCCTAGGTTAGTTTTGTAATTGAAAAATATAACTTGAAATTTAACTTTCTCCAGACGAATTAAATCAAAGTCGTCCCACCAGAAGACTTAATTTAAAGTCGTCCGGGGAAAGCAAAGTCGTCCAGAATATTTCCAAATTTTCTGGTCAAACCTTGCTTAAACCGGACGACCTTAAGTTAAGTCGTCTATCTGGACGACTCTCATTTAAGTCGTCTAAAAATGGACGACTTAGTCTAGACGACTTTGCTTACCCCGGACGACTTTAAATTAAGTCTTCTGGTGGGACGATTTTCATTTAAGTCGTCTGGAGAAAGTTAAATTTCAAGTTTTATTTTTCAATTACAAAACTAACCTAGGACGACTTACGTTTAAGTCGTCTAGTTTGAATAAAATATTGAAATTTTAACTTTCCCAGAGACGACTAAATTATAAGTCGTCCAGAAAAAGTCAAAGATCTGACACGATTCGGTCAAATGCAAAACTAACCCGTTTCTCGTAGACGACTTTTATATAAGTCGTCTGAAGTTTTTTTTTAACAAACAAAGCCGGACGACTTAGTATTAAGTCGTCCCTTTTTATTTTCAATTGCAAAAGTGACCTCTTTAGACGACTTACCTTTAAGTCTTCTGGACGACTTAATTCTAAGTCGTCTGCGGCAATGTTTATTGAACTTCTTCATTTTCTCTATGTTACTAATGTGTTTTATTTTGAATATTTGCAGATGATTTTTCAGTTACATGCAGTGTATAGAGAATGGTTGTTGAGAGATTGCCGTTGGGATTTTGTGGTTGATGATCTCAAAGGAGCAAGATTGTTTTTATTGAATGAAGATTCAACACATGCTGAACTTGTTGCAATGGCTCAAGAAGATTATAACCTGGACATGAGAACAGTGACTGTGGAGATTAGCTACTCATTACCAGCAGAAATGATGATGGCTCCAAGCAGTCCTCCCATTCATGTTACAAGTGATAGACAAATTCGAAACTTGCTCGAGATACTCAAAACGCATAGAGTATGTCTTTGTGTATCAAGCCGCAGCAAGGTGGAAACGGTTTCAGAGGAAAGGGATAATGATGAAGCTGGTGAATGGGAAGAAGATGTTGGTGATGATGAAGCTGGTGAATGGGAAGAAGATGTTGGTGATAATGATCAAACTGATGAATGGGAAGAAGATGTTGGTGATAATGAGTTTGTTGAAGATGAAAATCAAGATGGGGAGGAGGAAAATGGGGAGGAGGAAAATGAGGAGGAAATTGTTCGTGAAACAGATCATAATGGTGGGGATTACAGTCTTTATGGAAAGGTTCAAGATGAGGATGAGGAAGATGATGATAATGTTTGTTTTGAAGAAATCGAAAAGACATATGCTAAGTCAAAAGCTATTGAAGGAGGAAAATCGGATGGTAGTATCTATGTCAACCAGAGTTTTGATAGCAAGGATGCACTGCTTTCAGAGCTGCGGTTGGCAGCAGTGAGGGGTAGGTTTTCTTTCAGAATATACAAATCAGCGAAAACTCTCCTTGTGGCAAGATGTCGGGTTAGCGGTTGTGGATGGAAGATCAGAGCGAGTGTGAAACATGGGACAAACACGTTTTGGGTAACAAAGTATGTGGAAAAACATTTATGGTCAGTGGGAGACCGAATCGCTCAGCGGAGACACTGTACTCCGAAGTATGTTGGTAGTCTTGTCATTGATCGTGTTGGGATCATTGATGGGATTACTCCGCAGCATATCACTGATGCAATGAAGAACATGTTTGGCATGGAGCTTGATTACACCACTTCATACAGAGCATTGTTATATGCACAAACATTGGTGAGAGGATCAGCAGAAGAAGGGTACTCGCGTCTGGCATCATATCTCGAGCAAATCTCCATTGCAAATCCTAATTCTGTCACGGCTATAGAACTTGATTCTGTTAAAAGATTCAAGTATCTATTTCTCTCTTTTGGAGCTTCTATCACAGGTTTTAATTATTAGAGAAGGGTCATTGTGGTGGATGGAACTCACCTAAGTGGAAAGTATGGAGGTGTTATGTTAGTTGCAGCCGCACAAGATGGCAATTTTCAGATATTCCCATTGGCTTTTGGGATCGTGGATGCTGAAGATGAACCTTCTTGGGAATGATTTTTCACAAAATTGGCTACTTGTATATCTCATGACAAGCCTCTGATGATAGTCTCCGACCGGCACTCGGCCATTAAAAGTGCGTGTGATAAGGTGTTTCCTTGGGCAACCCGAGGAATATGATATTATCACCTTCAAGATAACATTGTCAAAAAGTTTAAAGGGAAACATTTCATGTACTTGGTGAAAGGGGCTGCTTATGCTCACACGGTTTACGATTTTGACCGGTACATGGCTGAGATACGGAGTGCAAACCC
This sequence comes from Hirschfeldia incana, assembly GCA_026261945.1. Classification (NCBI taxonomy): domain Eukaryota; kingdom Viridiplantae; phylum Streptophyta; class Magnoliopsida; order Brassicales; family Brassicaceae; genus Hirschfeldia; species Hirschfeldia incana. Next base: position 299,824 of record JABCMI010000103.1, read on the forward strand.
GGAACTTGCAACGTATTTGGAGAATGCCGACGCCAGCCTATGGTCAAGGGTTCATTGTAAGGGGAACAAGTTCAACATAAAAACAAGCAACATCGCTGAATCTATTAATTCCGCACTGAAGAAAGCAAGAGGATTTCCGATTACGTTCCTGCTAGAGTTCATAAGGCAGAAGTTAGGAAAATGGTATGTGAAAAGGAGACAAGATGCTTTGAGTCTCACAACTCCACATAGCCGGGGTGTTGAATACTTGCTTGCTGTTCGAACAGAGATAGCGGATACGATGACGGTCGAACCAATTAATGGATGGAAGTACTTTGTCAAAGATGGCAAAATGGACTGTGTGGTTGATTTGGAACATGCAAAGTGTGATTGTGGTGTCTATGGAGTGGAGAAAATACCTTGCTCTCATGCTATAGCTGCTGCAAATAAAGTTGGTTTGCATATCTCCGCACTTGTATGTCCAGTGTACTCAAAGAATTATCTGTATGCAGGATACTCAGAGAATATATATCCTATCGTGTCACAACATGTTGAGGAACGAGAATGCTTTCCTCCAGAAGTAAAGCGTGGTCCGGGAAGACAGAAGAAATCAAGATGACAATCTTGGTTGGAGCTATCTAGGATGAGAGGACACAAACCCAGGAAGAAACACAGGGCACAGAGATGCTCAAACTGCAAGCAAACTGGCCATACGAAACCACAATGTAAACAACCAGTTGACTAGTTGTCCAGACGACCTTAATTTTAGTCGTCCAGTCTTGATTACCCATCCAGACGACTTATATATAAGTCGTCCAGTGTATTTTATTTTTAGACGACCTTCTACTAAGTCGTCCAGTGTATTTTATTTTTAGACGACCTTCTACTAAGTCGTCCAGTGTATTTTTATTTTTAGACTACCTTCTACTATCCCTTCAAGTCTATTTTATAACATTTAGAAATCCAGTGTATTTTATAAAATTTAGTCGTCCAGTCTTGATTACCCGTCCAGACGACTTATATATAAGTCGTCCAGTGTATTTTATTTTTAGACGACCTTCTACTAAGTCGTCCAGTGTATTTTATAAAATTCAGACGATTTATTTGTAAGTCGTCCAGCTGGAAAACCTTCCAGACGACTTACAAATAAGTCGTCCAAACCCTCCAGACGACTTATTTGTAAGTCGTCCAGCTGGAAAACCTTGCAGACGACTTATAAATTTACAAATATACAAGGGAAGAAAGTTCAAATATATACAAGGGAAGACAAGTTCAAATATATACAAGGGAAGACAAGTTCAAATACAAATTCAAATATATACAACAGAAAAGTTCAAGCTATACAAGGTTTCAAATCTATACAAGAGTTCAAATCTATACAGCTAATCATACATGCCCACAAATCTATCACCATCCACATTTTCTTTCAAATGCTGATCAACAAGCTCCGTCCATATATCCACCGCCATACAATCCCTCATAACCTTCACGTTGGCCCTAGTAAAGTCTTTAGGGGTAAAGGTGACCCCAAGAGCATGACATTCAATGTACTTTAGAGCGTACAAGCCACAATCACCATTGTTGGCCAAGGGTATTCCTTTCAACGGTCTCTCATAGGTGTATGGCTCCAACCCGCGTGCGACCCGTATCTCTTCGTTGGGAGCGCACTCAACAAGCAGATAAGGGACCATCTCCAGAAAAGGCTGCATTATCTCATCCCATGCTTCTGGTACCGACGTTGAAGGTATGCTGTCCCAGACGACTATGTGCCTCTTAGGGATCGATATCCAAATAGCAACCCAATGCTTGTTGTTCAAGTTCACTGGCGCATAGATATCATCAACGTCCTCCCCCCACTTCTTCATTGATTGGCAAAATGTAGGTAGTGATCCGTCATAAAAATTCCAGCTTCCACTAGGTAGAGCTCTCCCTAAACCTTTGTGATCAGGTTCCGTGGCTTTGAAGACGTGATACTGTTCTCTCCAAGACTGGGAAAAGTTGTGATCCAAGAAGCACATTCGCTCGCTCCTGAAAGCTTGTGGGTTCTGCTGATACCTCTGCCTCAGCACATTAATCCAAGCATCTATATGCTGCATATAAAATAATACAAGTTAGAAGATACCAGATGACTTAAATTTAAGTCGTCTGGTAAGTCGTCCACGTAGACGACTTACCAGACGACTTATATTTAGGTCGTCTGGTAAATATAGTCGTCTAGAAAGTCGTCTACTTGGACGACTTACGTAGACGACTTTCCAGACGAATTATATTTACCAGACGACTTAATATTTACCAGACGACCTATATTTAAGAACCAGACGACTTATATTTACCAGACGACTTATATTAAGTCGTCTACTTGGACGACTTACGTAGACGACTTTCCAGACGAATTATATTTACCAGACGACTTAATATTTACCAGACGACCTATATTTAAGAACCAGACGACTTAATATTTACCAGACGACCTATATTTAAAAAGACTTACGCAGTCTTCCAGCCATTCTTTGGGTGTCCGGAGGATGCGATACCACCAAGTTGGTGATGTACGTGGTTTGTCCTCTTGCTTAGTGTAAAAATGACTGCAAACAAAAAAACAATCAGTTTTGGTAGACTAAATCAAGGAAAAAAACAATCAGTTTTGGGTAAAGCAATCACTTACGGATCAGTTTTCAACCAATCAGCGAGCTCCTTCAGCTTTTCTTTGTTAACTGGCGGAAATGGCTTATAGGCTGCCAAAAAAGCAATCAATTTATTTTTCTCTGCTGTATAAAGAGATATCTGCGTGGGAGCAGGTTTCTTCACTCGTTCACTCCTTCCACGCACAGTAGCAGTGGGAGCTGTTTTGTCCAATACAACCAGGCTCGGTTCTGTGTCTGGAACGCTTGATTGTGGTGCTGGAACGCTTGGATGTGGTGCTGGAACGCTTGGATGTGGTGCTGGAACGCTTGGATCAGTGGAAGCGACGCTCGGTTGGGAGGTGGAAGCGAGGCTCGGTTGTTGATCAGTGGAAGGGAGGCTCGGTTGTTGATCAGTGGAAGGGAGGCTCGGTTGGTGATCAGTGGAAGTGAGGCTCGGTTGGTCAGTGGAAGTGACAGCAACAATCTGTTTGGAGGAGACACCATCTGCTTTATCCTCCGGCAAGATCTTATTTACCGAGAAACCCTCATCGAATGTACCCTCCGGCAAATATCTCTGCAATAAAAGTTGTACACTAGTTAACCATGGACGACTTAAATAAAAGTTGTCTGGACGACTAGTTGAACTTGGACGTCCAGGGTCAACTAGTCGTCCAGACAACTTTTTTTGAAGTCGTCCAGGGTCAACTAGTCGTCCAGACAAATTTTATTTAAGTCGTCCAAGTTCAGCTAGTTAACCCTAGACGACTTAATTCTTGTTGATACTAACCTCTTTGGCTTGAGGGGTAGTCTGTTTCGTTTGAGGAAGTTGTTTCCTTTGAGGAGAAGACTTTTTGGTCGGAGGAGGCTATTTGGTAGGAGGAGGAGGCTGTTTCTTAAGAGGAGTACGCTGTTTGGCAGGAAGAGGAGGCTGTCTTGAGAAGTTGTCTGTTTGGGTTGAGGAGTAGCCTCTTTGGTAGGAGGAGGAGGCTGTTTATCTTGAGGGGTTGTCTGATTGGGTTGAGGAGTAGGCTGTTTGTCTTGAGGGGTTGTCTGATTGGGTTGAGGAGTAGGCTGTTTGTCTTGAAGGGTAGCCTGATTGGTGATACCAACCTTCTTCTCCACAGCTTCCAACCTATCAGACACCTTCCTAATCTCCTTGATGCACTTCCTAAACCCTTCTTTCATGCAGTCAGTTACGTCCTTGAACATTTTTTCCAACTCCGGTTTGGTCATCCAACTTTCCTCTTCCATAGGCTCTTGTCTAGCCTCTTTATGAGCCTCTTTATGAGCCTGTTTAGGAGCCTCTTTAGGAGCCTCTTTACGAGTCTCTTTACGAGCTTTCTTCAGAGGTCTTGGATTGTCTTCCTCCTCCTCCTCCTCCACCACAACCATCTCTATCTCTTTGGCTTTCTTCGATGTAGCCTCCTCAGGTTTTGTATAGACCTTAGTACCAGTGACTTCCCAGCAATCTAAGGTCCACTTCCACGGTCTCCGATCATACATGAGTTTAATGATGTTCTCCGTGGGCAGGTCCTCAACCTCAGAGTCCCATTTTGGCCACATTTCACTAATGTCCTTCTGGACAAAGTTGATCACGCGGGTCTGCAGTAAATAGAAAGATCGAGTTAGATATTTGAGCAAGACGACTAAATAGACGACTTAATTATAAGTCGTCTACTAAGTCGTCCAGCTGGACGACTAAATAGACGACTTAATTACAAGTCGTCTACTAAGTCGTCCAGCTGGACGACCTTTCAGACGACTTATTACAAGTTGTCTGAAAGGTCATCCAGATGGACGACTTAGTAGACGACTTTAATATAAGTCGTCTACGCAGTGTTTTGGATTGAAGTAAATACCTGACGCAAGATAGCAGCTTTCATTGATCTGCGGCCTCTGCTGCCTCCGTAAGCCAGTATCGGTGGAGACGGACTGTTTGCTCTGGGACCACCAATACTAGCACCCAATTCCGGCATAGCTGTGTACACCCAGACCTGAAGAACTTGTATAAACCCATCCACGGTGTAGCAGCCAGTAATATCTTTGTTCCACAAAGAGTCCATCAGCACCTTAAACGCGACTCTCCCCCATGGATAATTCTCAAACCGATCTAAATCCATCACTAGCCTTGCCAGAGAAGATCGTGTAGCGGTTGAAAACTTTCTCCCTTCAATGAATCCTGTGAAGATGGAAAGGTACGCGAGCCGCTTCCGATCTTCCGTGCACCAATCCCCGCATCTGTTCAGTGCTGCTATTATCTGATCTGTAGTTGGCCCAGCTTCCATATGAACTCCCAGCATCACCCAGAAAGAAACCATCTCTTTGGTAACTTCACATTTTGGTGTCTCAAGGTCCTCGATGTACTCGCAGTTTAGACCAGTGAGGTTTTCAAACTCTAACAGTGAAAACCTCAAAGGTTCTGGACCAACCAGAGACCACATCTCATACTTCTTCTGAATGTCCAGCTTGAAACTGAGCATGTGGTGAACCAGCCTTGAAGCCCAACCAAATCCCTGCTCCTTGAACTTGATGAAAACTCCCAATCTAGACTCCTTGAGCTCATCAAATTCGTCATCAGTAAGAGCTTCCCTAAGAGCAGTATGCAACCTCTTGTTATCCGTGTGATACGAAATGCTATTGTGGGCTGGTGGCTCAGAGCCTGGTGTGTATAACCTACGGGGGAGTTCTGGAATATCCATCATTTTTGTCTGCAAAATAATCAAAGACAACAATAGAAGTCAGAACACAAGCTAAATCAATCACGCCTTAATTGTTACTCCAGACGACTTAGTAGACAACTTATAATTAAGCCGTCTGGAAAGTCGTCCAATTGGACGACTTAGTAGACGACTTAATTATAAGTCGTCTGGAAAGTCTTTCCAATGGACGACTTAGTAGTCGACTTGTAATAAGTCGTCTGGAAAGTCTTCCTGCTGGACGACTTAATTTAAGTCGTCTACTAAGTCGTCCAGTTGGAAGACTCTCCAGACGACTTATCTTACAAGTCTTCCAGTAGAAAAATGTAAAGCGGACCTGGTTAGTCGCAGAAGGAGTTGGAGTACTCGTCATTGCGGTTATAGATCTGAAAAAATAAAAGTGAAACAGTGAGAATGAGTACATTGATAGAGACAACGTTTTATTTTCATCTTTTCCTCGAGATTGATGACTTACCGGCGTTAGGGTTTACAGAGAAACGGCGCTACGGTTTACAGAGAAGAAGCGGCGGCGAAGCGGCGGCGCTAGGGTTTGGAGAAAGCGGCGGTGAGAACGTTGGTGAGCACGGCGGCGAGGTCGACGGTTTGTTAGGAAATAGTGGAAGCGGCGGCGCTAGGGTTTAGAGGAAGCGGCGGCGCTAGGGTTAGAAGACGCTGCGGCGAGAACGGTGAGAATGAAGTTAGATAGCCGACGTTGAGAACGATGGTTTGTTCGGAAATAGTGGGAATTCGAAATCGCCTTTGATATCGCCGGTTAGAGAGAACTGTTAGGGTTTCTGAATTTCGTGAAAAATGAAAAAAAAATCACCTTGTATATTGGGTAAATAATCCGGTTAGCTTTAAAAGTACATTGGTAAAATTTAAAGTTTTGTCCGGTTTAGACGACTTATTCTGGCTGATAATGTACATCAGACGACTTAATATTTAGTCGTCTGTCCACAGACGACTAAATTTTAAGTCGTCCAGACCCTAAAATGAACCCCTAAACTAAAATGACTAAATTAACTAACTAACCACGTTATAAAATCAAAGTATACTTCAATAGTGTTTACTATACACAGAAATGAACACGCTTAGGTAATTTTTAAATTTTTCAAACACGGTTTTAATGCTTACCGAAATCTAACCCTAAGAACATATACAATACTACAACATATGTTGATGAAACCAAAACTAAAGAATATCATGACGACCTACTTTCACTCATCTATGCTGAAAACAATTGAAATTTGTTATATCCTAATTTATATCTCTTAAGACATATGTTAATTACATAATTCTCATTTTTCACTTATCAAAATATTTTTTACAGAATTTTTAAATTATGTTTAAGAATAACTGTCCAGACGACTTTCAGTTAAGTCGTCTGGACGAGTTATTTTTAAGTCGTCTAAACAGACGACTTGCTGAGGGGTAAAACGTAAAAAAAATCCCGTTTTTTGTTTGGTCACAAGGGGCCTAGTTGTAATTTCAATAGCCTTTTAGGTTACTTTTGCCTTTGACCCAAATTGGGGTATTCTTTTGGGTTTGACTCCAAGTTTTGAATCATACTTGGCAATTCTCCCTTGAATGATTGGATCCTGCTATGCTTCTCTGATTTCTTAGTTGATTTAAGAAGGTGAAATTACGAGTTCAGACGTGGACGTGGATCACCCTGAAACGTCCCAAACTCCCTATGGACTCTTAGGTGCCACTATATGTTTTTGAAATTATTTTTATCACTTCTATTAAAGAGAGTTGATCTTTTAGCATTAATTTTTAGAGAAAAAACACATAAAGAACATTAAACCAAATTTTTTGTCACAAATATAGACTTCAAGAATTAAAATGACCAAAATATTTCATTAAAGAGATAAATTTACATTTATACATTGGGTTAATTAATCCAAACTTTAAAGTTTAGAAAGGGATTAAGGTTTTAAAGTTTATAAACTAAAAAAATACTAAAATTTTGAAAATAAAAAATTAAAAAAATAGTTTCAAAAAATAATTTCGAATTATAAAAGAAAAATTGAAAAAAATAATAAAAAAATATTTTTGAAAAAATAATTTCCAAAAATAAAATTAGAAAATATTTCGAATTTGAAAACATATAATCTGAAACAATGAAAAAAAATATATATTTTTTTCATTTATTTATTTATTTATTTATATTCATATATCTAGTACAGTGGTCTTTTCACCTATTAAATGAAACATTTTAGTTACTTTTTTTTCTTAAAGTCTATTTTTGTGACAAAAAACTTGAAAATAGTCTAAATCTACACAGTTAAGCTTTGATGTGTTCATAGACTCAAAAAAAAATCCACGACTCTGAATCTGTACAGTTAAGCTTATTTTGATTTACTGATTTTCCTCTTTGCTTAATTTAACACAGGCCCATGTTCCGTGTACTGTAGCAGATGAAGCTCAAGTTTGGTTATTTCGCCGTCTATTCATCCCAATGCAACCGCCTCTGATGAATAATATCCTGAAACACCTTACATATTTATTTGGCTTTATTCCGAGCAATAACACGCTTCATCCCACTCGTCCCACTACGTAGCATTAAATCGAGCTCAGACCTTTCATATGTAACATTGGGCACGGATAAATTGGCATGGTTGCAAGGATGAACACTGTTGATTCTACGAAAACTTCAAGTATCTTCTCTGCTAATTATCAGCTCCAAGCCTCCAACCATGGCGAATTCCGTCACCCTGATTTGTTCAACCAGGGCCTAAGTCTGTCTTTGTTTTTTGAGGTTTGATACCAACTGAAATTTTGTGAATCAGTCTAGAAGCGAATCACTATCTGAGACAACTGAGTTGTTTGATACTTTGCAGACTCGGTGAGGAAGGAGAGGAAACCTTGTACACGACTTATGCTGAAGTCTGTGATAGTTTTGATGCAATGGAACGCGGGTCTGATCTTCTGAGGGGAATCTATGCCTATGGTATGTGAGACATTATCCTTCTGACAACACATTCTATAAACAAACTTTTTATGTTCTACAATATTGTCATAAAGTTTGTATTTTTCTGCTGTGTATATCATATAATCTTAAAACTTGTGGCCAGGTTTTGAAGCCTTATGATATTCATCAGAGAGGAGTTATTTCATTCTGCAAGAGTCTTGATGTGATCCAGCAAGCTCAATCTGGAACTGGCAAGACCGCTACCTTCTGCTCTGGCGTTCTACAACGGATGATGAGAGTTTTACAAGGTCAACTGATGTTTTAGAGTATTTGAATGAATCAAAGAAGAAGAAGAAAGGAAGTTTCAGGCTTTACAATAAGTTAGGTGAATATTAACTTCTCTACTTCATCTGTTTCAGAATGAAAGGAAGAAAGATAGAGATAATGCAGAGCTGTAATTCTTTTTGCTCTAATCTGATTCCACTGTCTATAAATCATTTTATCATATGTCAAAGTTTGAGGCTATAGCCTCTTCTCTGTTCCAGCATTTACTTCAATTTGTTTTTGTTTTTACTTTGATTGCAGCTAAGCAGGCTTTGTACCAAAAACAGAATCTGTTCGCCAAGTCTTCCTTGCTTCGAGCAGAGCGTTCATACCCTGAGTACAACATCAGGGAGTACACAAAGCGAAAGACATTCGATGGGTTTCGCATGAACAAAAATCTCACTGACCCATCAAATGTGGAGGAGGCTTCTGCTGAAGGTAAGGCACAACTGGAGGCTGTAGAAAGAGGGCTCAAGGTTAACTTGGCGTATCCTCCCAAGACCAAAAATATCATGAACTCAAGCTTTGGTAGTATATGTACATTTGGCATTTTCGTTATTATTTTCAAACAAAAATATAAATGTGTTTTACTCATTTACTAATATGCTCTTTTGCGAAAGTTAGTTTCATACCAAAAATCAAATAAGAAGAATATATGAACAGAACTTCATTACACACATTTGAATTTAGATTACACTCTAAAATAAATTTCAGTACTGTTTTTATATACTTTCTACATGGTACTTAACAATATAAATATGTTCTCTAAATAAAACATCAACTTTATTTTATGTTTTCCAACTAAGTTAGCTTTGTTACTACTATCAGATTTTTATTCTACTTTTATTGAATTTGTTAGTAACAATCATTTATTCTATGCTACTTTGAACTAATAACTTCAAAATAAACTAATATACTATGATCACTAACCACTATCAAAATGAGTCTGGAAAAATATCATTCTAATTCACAAATATTTTTTTTTTGTCAACTCACAAATTTTTATTTTCATATTTTAGAATATATTCTGTTTACAAACCATAAAATGATTTGTAAATTAATTTAAGAAATTTTTTTTATGAATCCGGTGCTTAGAGTCGGAATACCACTAATTATCAAATAAGAACTTATTTTGAAAGTGGTGTGTGAAGGACGAGAGACCATAGTATTTTTTTACATTTACTAATTATTTAATTAAATTGTTTTGATAGCAGGTTCCAACAGCAATTAATTACAAGAGTAAAAATGCATTATTACATAAAATACATCTTGTATTCATCAACAAAGGTCAATTTGTTAATTATAATGTTTTTATGTGATGTATTGTACGGTGCAATTTCCCATCATTTAACAGCATTTTTTTCTCTGTCATATGAAATATTCATGTTATTTACATAAAAAAGAAACTAAAAACCTAATAATAGTAAATACGGACGGGAATGTGAATGTGTAAATTTTCTATGTAAACTATTCATGATCTTTTCGGTTGACAAAATAATTCATGATCTTTTCGTTCTTGATATTCCACACGAATCACTTTTGTCCGAAGCACCACGTGACAAATAAAGGCAAGACAGTAATAACAGAACAGGAGGAACAAGAAAAATAATGTGAACCATAAAGGACGAATACATTAATTACAGAAATCCCACTAGAGGAATGGGGATGGCGGAGTGATTACTCCGACGGCCGTTCCTCACCGCTAAATGTTGAATAGGCGGCGGAGGACGGTTACGGAAAGCTACTTCGATTGATTCTGCGACGGCAGCGACGAAATCTACGGTAAGTTTCACCAACTCGATGCAAATCTCAAGTTTCATAGTCACCATTTTGGACTAAGAACAACAATTTTTTTTTCTTTTTAATATCCTTTTTGATTTCTGCTTCTCTCTATTTTCCCTCGTCTTCGCCAAGTCTTGCATGAAAAAAACAAAGGTATATATACAAATATCCAAATTATTATTCTATTTTAATGGTTATGATAATTGGTCGACTAAAATACAACGTGGCATTTACTTGCAAGCAATTATTAGCAAGTTTTTGTTTTCTGTTCTTCGGAAGATGCTTCGTTGGCCTTTGGTTTATACGAAGGGCCAATAATTTCTAGGGGACGTTTCTTTGCATGCAAGATTGTAAATATATGTATATATCCTTTTAGAATACGCACATGGGTAGTACAATAACGTATCTGCCTAAATAATTTAAATATACTAGCATATGGTATTATGGTGTATTAGTGCAGTTAGAAGCAAAGATTCTTACATTAAATAAATCCACCTCACGGACATTTAAATCACGTTGATTCTGAACTTGAATCTATATTATTATTTAGTAATACTGTTCGGGATCTGAATCTATATTTAAATTAATTAACTAGGACACAAATGTTATACATATTTTTCTTGTGTAATTCTCGTGAATATTGATGTTACCGATCATACTATGCAAATGAAAAAGATCGGCTAAGCATTATCGTGATTCTACGGCTTAAGTTAGATGTATCAGAATGAAAAAAATACACTGGCATGGTGGGTCACGAAGACAGTGGGACAACGATTTGTTCAATAGTTCTTTGTTCTATTTCTATTTTAAAATAAGATTTTATTTTTCTCAAATATGTGAAATGTGTGACATCTTTATATATTAAAAGAGAAGTCACGACTTCTCATTTATGTGTGATTTTTAACTAAATAGATCCTTACTAAAAATTATGGCTTTAAATATGTATATTATTTATTCAACTATACATTTTTTAAATTATACAGAGGTATTCTGGCCCCACATAAGTGGTCCAGACTAGTCATGTGTTGCCACATGTCAGTCCTCTGTCTCTGGCGATGCCGAAATGTTAATTCCTCAGTGGCCGGGATTCGAACTCAGGTGGCGGTACTCACAGCTGTGAACCTTTTACCACTAGAGCTAAAAGCCCCAGTTTACTATACATTTTATTTTAAGCTAGCAATAAAAAATAATTAATTAAAACCAATGACTTTCCATTATTTTAGAGATTTTATAAATAAGAGTAACAATGTATTGAATATTTGAACTATTTTAATTATATTTAATATATATATATATATATATATATATATTAACATTTTCGAAAAACTTTTTAAAATATGATAACAAGAACTTAATTTTCAAAATTATATGTAAATATTTTAACTAATTTCGTAGTTAGTTTTGAAATATTATTATACCATAATCTATTCAATTATCGTTTATAAAATGAAATCTTATTTTTATCAATTATATAATCAAAATCAAGCATATTAAAAATAATTTTTATGTTGATCTAGATATTTTAACAATATATTAATTTTCAAAAACATAGTTTCAATAATTTCTTATATATATATATATATATATATATATATATATAAAGAGTTGTTATTTATAGAATTTAAAATAAAAATTCTAACATACTTTTATCTATTTTATATTTGTAATCAATCATGTTAAAATAAAATTATTATATTAAACAACATATGATAAAATTATATTAAATTGATAACTAATAAATTTTATTTTCATACATATAAAATATTTATGTTAAAAATAATATTCGATGATAGACTACAATACATTTAAAAAAATTAACATATCTTAGATTTTTGTTTATCAATAATATATTATGTAAAATGAATAAATATAAAAATATTGCAAAACTGAAATCCAGTTTTTAAAGGGCGGGTAAAATTTACTATAAATTAAATACAAAATAATTATTAAAATCATGTTTCTTTCATGCACATTAATTTGTTTAATAATTAAATATAAATACAATAAGATAAATATATAATAAGAAGAAACAAATACATGTGATGATTTTAAATAATTGATTATTTACAACATGAAACTATAAATTATTATATTTGAAATATAAACATTTAAATATATGATTAACTTTAAATAATAATCTAAAACATATATATATATATATATATATATATATATATATATATATAAAACTGAAATAATATCTGCGTGGTTGTGCGTATCGAAATCTAGTTAGTTATTAAATGTTGTATTGCCCTCCATCGCAGTGGAAGATTCACACATGCATATTTATTTCTAGAAAATAATTGATTGGTTTTGGTTCTAGTTTCTCAAAATCAAAGATGAAAGTGTTTGTCATAAAGGGCTGTCATGATGATCTATTGTTATTCCTTTTCTAGGATGAGTTACATTATTTTCTCGGGCAAAGATGTGTGGCTCTGACTGGTATGACATATTAGAGTAAATGTTTAAAGTTTTTTTTTTGATCAACATAATTAGATAGAATGGGTTTTCGCAAAGCTAGGCCCAAAAGGAGAGTTTGTTACAAAGAGAGGCTTTAGCAGACATGTCTGCAAGCCCATTTTCATTTCTAGAGATGAACGAAAAATGCAGAAAGATGAAAGGAGAGAAGGTGTACGACTCGATGTCTGCAAGGACTCCAGAGAGTTCTATGGATCTTCGATTCGTGATGATGGCTTGTATAAGCCCTTTGCAATCTGATCTAAGCCAGATGTGAGAGAGATTGAGAGAGGCCGCGTGTTCAAGAGCGGCTCTGATCGCTAACGCCTCCGCCATGAGGGGAGAGGCAACGTGTTCCTTGAATTCACAGCCCCTGGCGATTTCGATAGATGACTTGTCGGAGAAGAACCAAGCTAATCCTGCCGTTTGCGATTCTGCTGACCACGCCGCGTCCGTGTTACAGATCAAGCATTCATCAGGGAAGGTTCGGGTCGGTGTTCCAGGGGGGATCGAGAGTGAGATGATTGGGTTCTGCGGTTGAGCTTCCTCCCATTCCTTGCTCGAGCTTAAGGCCTTTGTGATGACGTCCTCAGCCGACATGGTTCTGTTCTGGAAGATTCGTTGATTGCGAGATTGCGAGCGATCCAAAGGTACCAGGCGATCCAGGGAAAGAGATTAGAACGTGATCCAGTTGGGGGGAGATTAGTTTTTGTGGTGGAAATCTCGAGTGCATTCTTGACGGAGGAGTAGCTAGTAGAGTCCCAAGTGGAGGACCAAGGACAGTGATGCCAAACTTCCTGCGCAAAACTACAGTGGAGAAGGATGTGTTCAATTGATTCTTCATCACCACAAATGTCGCAAAGGGTATTAATCAGAAGACCACGTCTGCGTAGATTCTCACCTGTGGGTAGTGCATTTTGGGCACATTTCCACAGGAAGAATTTGATCTTTGGGATCAATTTTGGGGACCATATGTACTTCTGCCAGTTCCAGTTTTCAAGATTCAAAAGTGGTGAGGTAGATTGAATCTTATCCATCCTTGCTGTGAAGTATCCTGATTTTGCTGTATATGAACCTGACTCTTGTTGTGTCCAAATGTAGGTATCATGAGCATCTCTTTTGCTGGGGTGAATTGAGAGAATAAGAGATGAGAGTTCCGGTAGGAGTGCCTCGATCTTTGCCTTATTCCATTCCTTAGTCTCTCTAGATAGAAGGTCAGCCACCATAAGATCATGGTCGTTCTCGAGAGCTGGTCCGAAAGCCTTAATGTCGAGCTTAGGATGAATCCAGGAGTCTGTCTAGACTCTAGTGTCTTCACCATTACCTATGGATTTTCCAAGATGAGTGATGATGAGGTTTCTGTCATGTAGGATTCCTTTCCAGCCATGAGAAGAAGAGGGTGGTTGTGTAGCTTTCAGGAAGGGAGTTCGATGGCAGTACTTACCCGGTAGTACCTTAGCTAGTAAGCACTCTGGCTTTGTGATAAGGCGCCATGCGATCTTTCTTAGGAGAACTTGATTGTAGAGTTGGATATCTCTAAATCCAAGTCCTCCTAGTTGTTTTGGTAGGGTAAGTTGATCCCACGTCTTCCAGCAAATTTTCTTTTTCCCCACTGTAGAATCGTTCCAGAATCTTGTACGTTCTGATTGGATTTGTTTGCATATCCCTACAGGTAGTTCAAAAGCAGACATAGCGAAGGTGGGAATGGGAGATAGCACCGACTGGAGCATTGTTGCTTTGCCTGCTGTGGAGAGGAAACGGTTGTTCCAGCTGATGGCTTTTTGGTGCATTCGATCTATCATGGAAGCAAAGAGATCTTTTTTCTTTCTTCCCCAATGTTCAGGTAGACCCATGTACTTTCCCACCCCTCCCTCTCTCTCTATTCCCAGTTGTTGTTTAACTCGAGATCTGATTTCCTGTGATGTTTTTGCAGAGAAAGAGATAGAGGATTTAGCTGTATTTATCATCTGACCAGAGGCTTTTTCGTAGCTTTGGATAATGTCGATCAGTGTTGAGCAGCATTGTGGCTCTGTTTTAGTGAAGAACATGGTGTCATCCGCAAATAGAAGGTGGTTGATGCGTGGGCTGTTTCTGGCGACTCTGATACCGGCTAGAGTTCTAATCGATTGAGCATTTCTACATAGACCAGATAACACCTCACCACAGATGATGAAGATGTACGGGGATAGCGGATCCCCCTGGCGGATTCCACGTTGAGGGTGGATGTTTCCTGCCATTCCATCATTGTACAAGAAAGAATAGGTAACCGATGTTATGCACTCTAGTAGCCATCGTATCAATTTCTCATGAAAACCCAATCTCTGTAAAGCTGCTTTGATAAAGCCCCACTCCAATCTGTCATACGCCTTGCTAATATCTGTCTTAACTGCCATTGAGCAGTGAATAGTAGCTCCTGAGGATTTGAGGAAGTGCAGCATTTCGTGAGTTATCAAGACGTTATCTGTGATAGACCTGCCAGGTATGAAGGCCGATTGATTTTCGGATATAATGTCTTGTAGGACCGGTTTTAGTCTTAGTGATAGAAGCTTGGATATCACTTTGTAGTAGATGTTGCATAGTGCGATAGGTCTGTAATCTGAGACTCCTTTGGGGCTGTTTATCTTGGGAATAAGCCTGATGTGTTGCATTAATATCCTTTGGCATATTTCCTGAGATAAAAAATTCCTGAACCTCTGTGATGATCGCATGTCCTACTACATCCCAGTTCGTCTGGAAAAAGCTTGCGGAGAAACCATCAGGTCCCGGGGCCTTGTCTGGATGGATGGCAAAGAGTGCAGCTTTGATCTCCTTTGCATCTGGAGTAGCCACTAGCTTTGAGTTTGATGAGTCTGATACACACGGGGTGAGAGCTTGGTGAACTATCATCTCTGCTGGAGGGTTTGTCGATGTGAAGATGTTGGTGAAGTAGTTCTCGATGACTCCTACAATTTGATGGTCTTCAAATACTGGGTTTCCCGAAGCATCTTCTAAAGTAGAGATTCTGTTACGTGCTCTCCTTCCTTTTGTAGAAGCGTGGAAGTACCCAGTGTTTCTATCTCCCAAGGTGAGCCATAATTGCCTACTCCTTTGTTTCCAGAATTCTTCTTCCCTCTTGTAAGCATGAAGAAGTTGTTTGTTGAACTCTGCAATCAGTGTTTCGTTCACCGCTCTATCTGACATTGCTGAGTCTAGTTTATCTTTGAGTTCAGTTATCTGTTTCTGACTGTTTATGTGTTGCGTTTTGCTCCAGGCTGAGATGGCTTTACGGCACGCACTGATTCGTTAAGCCACCGACAATTGGTCATTATCTAGCCATATCTTCTCCACCAGTGCCTTTACTTCCAAGTTGTCTCTCAACCTTCTGTCATAACGGAAAAGACTGTGGGGCTTCTTGACTCTGGAATCAAAAGATGAGATGATGGGGCGGTGATCTAATCCTTCGAATTTGAGGTAGTGAGCTCTGCTGTTAGGGAAACAATCAGACCAAGCTGTGTTTGCCATTGCTCGATCTAGACGACAGTGGACAACATGGGTGTGTCGGACACCTCTCCATGATAGGAAGTTGCATGTGTGCCTAACGTCGAAAAGGTCACAGGCTGCCAGGAAGCTCCTGAAGTGCACGAAGGATGATTCATGTCTTTCTCTTCTTCCTGACTTTTCCGTGTTATCAGTGATTTCATTGAAATCACCTGTGAGAAACCATGGTTTGTCGTTTCTAGATTCTGAAATGTCTGTGAGTTTCATCCATACATCATGTCTTCTTGCATTCTCAGGGGCACCATACACAAAGGTGCTGTTGAACGTCAGGTTCTTGTATGAGATGAAGGTATCAATATGATTGTGGTCAGAAGATAGAATTTGAAGATTTATATCTTTTTTCCAGAAGAGAGCAAGACCTCCAGCTCCCGGGCTTCTGGGTGGTAGCAGGAAGTGGAGATCAAGGTTGAGTTCCTCTAATTCCTTTAATACAAACTCATCTGGAATTTTAGTCTCTTGTAGAAAAATAATATCTGGGGAATTTTTTTTGTTGAGGTCAAGGAGCCGTTGGACTGTCATGGGATTCCCAAGCCCACAGCAGTTCCAGCTCAAGACTACTAAGGAAGAGGATTTGGTTCTGCAGGAAAATCCTGCAGGGGTCCCTGAGAATTAGATCCAGACGGCCGTGGAGGTAGAGCTTCATTAGTTCGATGTATACGCCTCAACGACTGCTGCTGTTGCACCGGAGAAGCATAAGGAAAGCCATGTCTTGAGGGGGATGCTTTAGAGTGGGAGAAATTTCTCAACTTTGTACTAGCTCCCATATGACGAGGTGTTGCAGAGTTTTTTCGTGGATGTTTAGAGTTACTCCTTGTCTGGTTGGCATTTGAGGTTCCTGGAATGTCTGGTGGGTTTGGGGTCAGCTGAAGTTCAGCATGAGATGCAGTAGTCAGAGCTTCCAGTTGAGAATTGTAGTTTGCTGTGGCGCTTGCAATGATACCAGCAGCAGTCTCCGCCATCATTCCTTGTTCTTCCCCAATGAGGACTCTTTCAATGCGAGCAGCTCTCTCTCTAGGGTCATCATGGTTGACATATTCCACTGTTGCAGCACGAAGGTCCTCCATTACTTCACCATTTGTTGGGATTTGGGGTAGCTGCGGGAAATCATTAACCGCGAGATTACGTTCGAGTGGAGGCCTATCCAGCTTTTTGGCCTGGGAGCTATGTGCAGTATCTTGAAGCTCGTGTTCCACTGGATGAATAGGTGTTTTGGATCTATCTTGGTTTCTCGGCTGACGTTCTCTCCATTGGAGGGTAGGAGCTTCTCTCCTCACTGTTTGTTCTCTGCGTTCTCTTAGTGGTGGAGATTCTCGATGTTCCTGATGGTTGTAGCCGTCGCGGTTGATTTGTAGATCAGAAGTGGGGGTGATTTTGCTGCGGAGTTGGTTGACTTGTCTTTCTGGGAGGGGGATTCTTTCCCCAAAGGGGTTGCCGTGTCGATCAAGTTGTTGGCTAAAAGGGATAGCTGTTGAGGGGCGTTGTGGTTTGGGTGCTCTGGGAACTCTAGCTAGGTCCCTCTCCTCATGCGAGTGTCGGCTTCTAGTGGTGCCCCTAGCAGTTGCACGTTCGCTAACAATTTATGGCAGTGTCGATATTTGAGGTCGAGGGTTTTCAGGGCATTCATCCTTACAATGAGAAAGCCTGTTGCACAGGGAGCAGTGGTTCTCCAGCCCATCATACTCTAGGGTCACGATGAGTTCTTCTCCAGTATCAAACTCAAAGAGAGTTTCTTTGACAAGGGGTTTGAGGGCGTCGACAGAGACTTTGATTTTTGCAGAGGTCTTGGTGATGGAATAAGTTTCCAGAGTGCCCAGATCTTGTCCAATCTCATGCATAACATTATCATCCCAGAAGTGTAGAGGCAGTCCGTGTAGTCGAATCCAAAAAGGTATCTGGGACGGGAAGGTAGATGAGATAATAGGTTCCCATCTCTGCAGTATGACCATCCAGTGAGCATAATGGAAAGGGCGCGCAGCGAGGACTGAGAGAAGGTCTTCCTCTAGTTCAAAGCGGAACTGGAAAGAATTGTGGCCTAAGTCAGAGCCCGTGACTTTTCCCTTAAGAACCCATTTTCGTGGTAGGGTGAGTATCAACGCTTCCACAGGCTGTTCGCGGGGGTTAGTGGTTCTACCGATAAGTGTCAGCTGATTCTCCATGATGAGGGCAGATGTGTTGATCTTAGGGACCTTGAAGCGTCGGTAGGTTTTAAGTTGACTTGGAACTTCCACCTCTTTTCCTTTGTTGCTTGTGTTGAAGTGTCGAGATGCCATTGGTTTTCAAATCTGAAGTCCCGTTGAGTGTTTGAAGAGGAGAGAGTCGACCACTGCACAGCGAGAGGAGTAAGAGTCGACTCAGGCTTGCCAGCGGCGGAGGGTCACCTGAAAACTACTTTGCGCTCCAAAACCAGTAAAATTTGAAAAAACTTGCCTAAAAAGGAAGTGAAACCGGGTGGGTGGAGAAACTAGGGGGTTGAAACCAGCTTAGAGTTGACTAAAGGAGAAGTAAACCAGCCTTGGTTTTGTTTCTTGGGGATTGTGCCTGAGAGAGAAAAGTTTTGGAGAGAAGCTTTCAGCCTCAGTTCTTGCCTGAGTAAATGTTTAAAGTAAAATGAGTTTTTTTGTCTGGTAACAGTTTGATATACAACCAATCAAAACTAAATATATATATATATATATGCATGCGGATAAAGGAAATATTTACTTTAAGAACTTAATCTATCTTATTAAAACATAATCCTTTCTATATATTTTTTTTTAGAAATTAAACAGTTTATGATTTGTTTGATAATACAAGAGTCAAACGTTACAGGAAAGGCTATGGACAAAGGACAAAATACAAATGCCTCAAAGACAGAAGAAGATGTATCAGTGATATCTTGAAACTTTAATGAAAACAAAGAACAACAGATATAGATAGAGTTACAACTTTTTCATGTTGAAGTTTGTGTTTCCAACCGAATACGTTTAGGATCTTTCTGTTCAACATGGATGGTCATAGGATTTGTGTTGATGACTCTACTTTCTTTAGCTTCCATTGAACATCGTTTGTAAGGTATGAAACCTGTTCTTCCTCTACTTAGCTTTGAAGCACCCAAAAACTCTATGCTTCTGTTCTCTTCTTGATGATGATGATGATGATGTTCATCATCAGCTGGAGTTAGTTCAGCTGTTGAGTTAAGATCAAGTTCCATTGGATATCTTTGTTGCTGACCCTCCTCTCTGTTTTCTCTCTGATATGTAAAACTTTGTGGCAAAACTTCTCTTGCAAAGAGAGCTCGAAAGGCAATTCTACCCTCATCTGAAACAGACTTCCATGGGTCAGCTAAGTTGGAGCTCATCTGAACATAATCCTTTCTATGGATCCAACATTTTTTTTGCAATTGAATTTAAATTAATACACCACCACTAGGATATGAGGGGTGAATGATACATAAAAATAGTCAACATTACATATTATATATGTGAAAAGTAATAAATTTTTTAGTATGTGTAGTAGCCCTGGGATTTTGGTTTTCCGAAACCAAACCGACCTGTTGGTTTTCGGATAACTAAAATTTTGAAAAATTAATTCCAAAATTAACCAATCTAAATTTTGGTTCGATTATCGGTTATTTTTGGTTTTCAATTTTATATCCGAAAATAACTGATATTAATGGTTTTCGACCTCTTTTTGGTATAATTTTCTTTAAAAAAATCAGATATTTTTGGCTAATTTCGGTTAAATTTGGATATTTTTGTTTTTGGACGAATATAGTTAAACTCATTATTATTCCATCCCGTATATTACTACTGAATGTGTTTCCAAATAACCACTAAATGCGTTTCCAAACAACATAATAATTAATATTGTATCAATAAAATATAAAACATTAGGTCCTACATTTTAATAATTTTTTATTTAAGTTCTTTTCACTGATTTGACTAAAACATTCAATTAACTTCTGAATCAAATTAAAATTAAGTAAAACTACTTTTTACGGGTTTAAATACTGCAAAAGAATTTTATTTATTATTAAATTAATGAATTATTTTATATATATTTCATAAGTAAAAACATCATTCATTTAAACTTAATAAAAATCTCTTATTAAATTATTTTCTTAGATTATTTTTATTCTTTAGAGCATATAATTATTAATGTGATATTATGTTTTGTTTAAGTTGACATCAAATAAGTTTTATAGAAAATAAAATGTTAGAGTCAATGAATTGAAATAATACTAGTTTTGTAATTTAAAATTTAGCGAATAAGTATATATATCACAATTAATCAAACAATTACATAGATTTTATTTAATATTTATAACAAAATGTTAAAATAATTTTAAAACATAACTAAGTAATATATAAATTTCATATAATAATATAAATACAAATAATACATTTATATAGTTTTCAAATACACTAAAATTAAAATGTTAAAACTTTACTTATCAAATATGTTTAAAAGATATTAATTTTGGTAAACTAGATTTTCGTTAATAAGAATTTCAGCGACCCAACTGGAATGCCCATGCAAGTCCACACTTTTGATGATAAGAAACTATTCATTTCCCAAATCCAACCTGGTAGATAACGAGAGAAACGATGGAGGTGATTCTTTTTGTCAAAAACATGATTAATATATAACATAGAGTGAATTATAGCCTTTTTGGGTTGTTAGATACAATTTCCCTGTATTTTTCTAAGTAGAGCTGGTAATCTCAACTTTCAGGTGCTCAATGGCAAGTCAATATTGTTTTTTTTGCTGAACCTAAATTTGATGAGGACAAGATTACAAGATTGAGTGAAGTTCCTGATCATTGCCTCCAACATCTCTCGTCCGAATTTTTTACTCGTCAATTTGAATTTGTCCCATCAAAAGACTGCAAAAGATAAACGATGGTGAGTTAAAAAAAATATGTTAGTGAAATCGGAAGATAACAAATAAAATAATAAATTATCAGTTATACTTGAACCTTATAAAATTTTGTCTATACACTTTTTGAAAATAATCAAGCCGCTCGTAATTCATTTACAAGAGAATTATGTTGTAAAGATAACGAGCTTCTGAAAAAAATACGACTTTTTGAAAAAAAAAAATATGTGTTAAGTACTTGATGATTTTTTGCTTGAGATGCATTTTATACGTTTTTTAAGTGGACATTCTTCCTTAGACCATTTAGACATAGTTTTCCTCTTTTAGACCTTTTCAATTTTCCTAATTTACATTTTTGCTTATTTTATTTTTTGTTAGAGTTTTTTTGCTTAATGAATTAATCTTAATATAGTTCACAAGAGCCATGCTAGTTTTTACATATCGTTCTAATCTTATCGGATGTCCCGAAAAGACCATCTTTCTTATTAACAAAACAAATAACAGAGGCAAAATTTGGAATTTCTTTTCAGGATTTGTATTGATAATAATACAATATTATTTATTTTATTCAGAAGAGAGGCAATACATAATGAAGATATAGAATAAACATAAGATGTCTTGCATTACAATATTTAAAGTTACGCTTAAGTTACGATGTAGATTTAGATCACATGTCAACAATCCATAACCAGGATAATAATGTATGATCACTTCAGTATTAGTCATCAAACTACCGGATAATAAGCATACTGAGCCAAACCACACATTCCTTCAGGCCACTCCACCATTCTACGGAGCCTCACGTAACCTTTCTCACCCCAATTCTCACCCCAAGAGTTTTTAGCCAACCAGTACTTGATCCCATCGTCCGTTACCCCATACCCAACGAGCACCACTGCATGATGCATTTCGATCCCACAGTCCCTTGCATCCAACACTCCCTCTTTGTAGTGCCTGAAACTGTCCGTTCTCGCAGCAATTCCCACTGAGATAGGCTGTCTCAATACAGCATCTAGCAACGCAAACTCGTTGTTTCTTGGGACCATTTCGTACCGTTTTATCATTATGGCGGGTCTGGCATTGGAATTGCACTGCCCTGGTTTTGCTTGGTAAGGGTATTCTGAATCTGAAGATATACCACCGTTTTTTATCATGTAGTTGAAAGCATCAGTAATCCTTCCAGCGTTACAACCACTTAAGCAATCTACAAGTTGTTGTTCCGACAGTGATACAAGGTTATTGCCAGAAATTTTTGTTAAACCCTCCACCGCTGCTATAGATGAGAACGCCCAACAACTTCCTGCACATAGAATCATATATCGTGAGTATTTCATTTTATGAAACAAATTACATAATCAAATCAAGCTTACCACATGCTCGTTGATTTTTGACAGGCGTTACAGCTCCTTCGGTTCTCCAGTCTTTGACATATAACATTTCATTAAATTTTTGTTTCCTAGATGACATCGTTTGATCAACCATTCCGGGTAGTGAAGTAACATTTATGCCCCGGAGACCGTCGGTGTAGGTGGCAAGAAATTCTTCTTTAGTCATGTCGGTGAACTCGTTGACACCAAGTTTATAGCTTTGATTCCCCATATTATTGAAGTTCTCAATAAATATCAAATTTTTCTTGAAAACTTTGAACCTCATCTCTTTCTCGAAGTCATCCTTGTAAACTTTAGAGAATTGGATCATCCATTTCTGGTGGTAATCAGAAATGGATTGCTCATGCAAAGTGACATTAGATGTGGCTTGAAAAATCTTTAAATTAATGGAAATAATGGTTAGAGCCACGAACAAAGACAAGAGTGACACCATTGTAGATTTTTTGTATAATGTGTACAAGGTTTATGTTGTTGTGTGGTGAAGAGTAGTTCTATATATAGCCAGTGCCAGCTTTGGATATGTACAGATTGTGATTTTCGCACAGGGTCTCACCATTTTGTTGTAACTTTTTTATATTTTAAAATTTTATATTGTAAGGTCAGAGTTTTGATTTTAGACCCAAATTTGTTTTTTTATAAGGAAGGGTCTTAAAAAAATTAGTTGTGCAAATAACGTAAATATGTTTTGGGCCAGACATGTGTATAGTTGTTAATTATGTGTGAAGAAAATGGAGTAGGCGATGATGTCATAGTTTACATTACTTGCTTCATGACTTTAGAGGAACAACTTATTTTTTTCTTTGCTATTATTGTGTATATACATTATACTTCATCACAATTTCTTTTTTTCCAAATAAATAGAAATATCAACTATATTTTATAAATTAGTGTCTGCAGGTAGGTTTTAAGGAAGCAATCAACTGGATAATACTATACATTTTTGATTTTCAGCAATATAATGGAAAATAAAATAAGTATATCCACCTTAAGAGAAAATCACATTTCACTCCAAAAAGACAAAGAAAAAATAAATCTTTTTTTTTTTTTTTTTTTTTTTTAAAAATAAATCTACGTTGACCAAATATTTAAGAAATAAATCTATGTTGACAAAAAAATCTATATTGACCAAACAAAGAAAGAAATATATGTTGACCAAGAAAAAAGTCTATATTGACCAAAAAAATGTTTATGTTGACCAAAAAAGAAGAAATAAATCTATGTTGACGAAAAAACTGTATTAATCTTTTCTATGTTTTGTGATGATATTGATACAAAGCATCCATTACACTTGTGGCACATTTTTTTTAATATTCAATTTTTAAAATTTATGTAAGTGAATTATCTAATATCATTTACTATTTTAGTTGTTAGATCTATATAATCTATATTAAAAATATGAGACCATTTATCATTTTATATTAAACTGAATTTATATACTATAGTTTACTAAACCTATAATAGACTTAATTAGTTTAATTATATTAATATACTTTTTTCAATGCCAAAATTAACGGTTTACTATAGACATAGTAATTTAATTTATAGTTACATCCACACTTATAGTAAGTAATATATCTATAACATGTTATAAGTACTTTATAAGTATTTTACTTAAATAATTATTTATTAAATAAGTAAAAGCATTTTAACTAGCAATAAGGGACTACAACAAATTCTGTTTAAATATAATAAATCCATTACATAATATATATATATATATATATATATATATATATATAGAGAAAATTATTTTATATATATTTCATAAGCAAAAAACTCATTCATTTAAACTTAATAATTTTTTCTTATAAAATTAATATTATTAGATTATTTTAACTCTTTAGAGCATATAATTATTAATTCTAGATTATACTTGGTTTATGTTGACATCGAATAAATTTTATACAAAATAAAATGTTAGAGTGACATAATACAAGTTTTATAGTTTAAAATTTATCAACTAAGTATATATATATCACAATTAATCAAAAACATTACAGATATTTTATTTAATATTTATAACAAACAGGTAAAAAATAATTTGAAAACATAATACAGTTATATAGTTTTCAGATACACTAAATTAAAATGTTAAAACTTTACTTATCAAAATTGTTAAATTATATTAATTTTGTAAATTATATTTTATTAAAAATAATTTTAGCGACCCAACTGGAATGCCCAAGCCAAGTCCACACTTTGAAATAATGGCAGTGAGTCGGTGGCGATCATCAGAATCCATGGAAAAACTTGTCACAGAGAGAAGGAGCATTCTATAAGCAGTGAGTCGGTGTCGTTTCTAGGAGAGAGATAGCAAGAGGATCATTCTATCAGAAGCTTGAGCTTGATTCTGCTGTTGAGAGGCAGATATGCAATTCTTGACGACTAGTCCTATTCCTTTCTGGATTGTTTCCGAGAGCGATATATTTTCTGTGTGGAAGGTTGTTCTTTCACGCCAGCCCTTGTAAATAGTGACTTGCCAAGCCAACAGATTCAAGTACTTCAAGTTATTCTTCCCTGAGAAATTATAAGGCCGAGAAGTATCTCATTCCAAGAATGATCTCTTGTGGTAAAAGACAGTATTTGTTAAAGCGAAGAGCAAACGGAGTTAGAGTAAGAGAATTCAAAGAACAAGTGATCTCTTGTTTCCTGGAGAGATTGGCAGAAGAGACAAATGTAATCGCTCCCAAAACCCAAGAAATTAATATGTCCCTCGTGTTGGATCCAGTATTGGTCCGGTAACTAAATGGACAGAGAATATGAATATACGCCACGAGCCCGAAAAGTCCATGACGAACCGACGAGCTCGAAGAGAAGTCAAGGTAGTTCCCGAGATCGCGGAGATGGTTACAAGGATCGCGGGATCGACCTAGTTTTTCATTGTCTCTTAATCGATTTCTTTATTGTTTTCCGATCTCATTCACTCTGCTGTAATCGATCTCGTCTATCAATAAAAGTCCATTTTTATCAACCAATTTCCGTTTATATCGTTGTGTTTTAAGGATATCGTTGCCCACATTCTCTTATCTTTTCCAGTTTACCTCTCAAACACTATCAAATACTTAATGTGAATTTTAGGATCTACACCTTGTGGGGCATATGTTCAATAAGAAAAGTTAAGTCAGACATTTGTGTTTATGGACACCTTTCTTGAGCCAATTCACTTTTGTCCATTCGACTAGAGATTTGTTAACTCGAAGTTGATTATATATCACACTTGACTTAAAGGAAGGGATAGAATGGCCTTTAACTTTCCAAATCAAGGAGTCATCAAGATTGGAGGGCTAAATAGTGGTAATGTGAACTTGGACTTATTCAATTTGTGGAGTTCTTGCAGCTGGGAGAATCCAACAATCATTGTACCAAAGAGAACGAGAGAGGAAGTTAATGGAATCTTTGTTAACTGAAGACTGTCGGCACCAATGTAGTAGATGAGGGGAACAAAATCTGACCAAGGATGAATCCAGAACCCGCAGTTACGACCATTGCGCGGCTGGAGTCTCACCCACTGAATAATTACTCCTCTTTGTCGTATAAGTTGTTTGAAAGTCCATGAGTGAGATTGTTTTTTCTTGAGACCCCATATAGAGCAGTATTTGATGATGTTAGTTCGAATCCTAGACACCCAAACTGAGTCAGGTTTAAATGGAAGAAGCCAAAGTAGTTTTAATGTCCCAAGGGACCATTTATGTATATATGCCTTCTATAGATGCCATTCCAGAGATAGCCATTGCACACTGAGTCTATTTACAGTCCCAAGGCAAAATAAAAGCATAGCACCAAAGTTGGTAATCCCTGAAATTACAGTAGTTATAAGGACTTGTGTACTCGCAAAGGAGAGGTATTTAGAAGTCCATGAACTGATTTTGTTCTTAATGCTCTGTAACATACATGGGCTCATAGTCAAAAGTTTCTTGAACTTTTGAGGTAATCCTAAATAAGCAACCAATAGGAAGATTTCCTCAAGAGAAAAACCAATATAAATAATTAAGCACTGAGAGAATGCTATTTGCATAGAAACTTAAAATTATCACTTAAACTAGAACAAAAAATAATTCTACAACACCATGGAAAGAATATCGAATTGATAAAAAGAGCTCATAATATGAGGCTATTTTCAAAGAGATGATTTGTAATTATGTGATTTACCCTATAATCGACATTATTTAACATAAGAAATACATGTTTCATTTTTAAAAAAAGAAGAAAAAGAAACGTTTTGTTTTAGGCGAATCCACAAATTAATTATCCATTCCAGTCAATGAAAGGAGAATCTTAAAGATTCCTCAATTAAATCCATAAACAAAGCACCGAAAGTGGTCCACTATAATATATTAGTTGAAGCCTTAAGCAAAGCACCAAAATTAACGTGCCATAGACTCATCGTAGTCTATAACAAGTAAGCAATTTTATTATAGATCGACTGAGGGAAGATGTACCTTTTGTCGGAACCTTAGTTTGGTTGTCAGTTTGTATTATATTTGTTGATTTGGTAACACGACTAAATTGTGGCACCAAAACTAGCGTCCCAATGTCCCATACTAACCACTGTGTTATAGATCGAATCACACAGAAGATGTTTTAATATTCATACCAAAATATTCACACAGAAGATTCCAGAATTATTTGATTCGACCCTGAATGGGTGGCGAAATCAGTTTTCTATAACAAACATCTATTTTAGAGGGGTTTTAATCATGTGGCCAAATCAATTAATAAACGAGTTTATCAACTAAAGAATACTGAGCGGACGTTGTTCAATAATTGTTTTCTAAAAGAATTTAAATTGAAGCGTCGTCTCTTGTTATTTTTTTTCTCAATCATAAATTTTATTTTATTAAAATAAAAAATTTATCTACTGAATACAAATTTGTTTTTCTTTACACAAACTTTTTATGACTAATTCAACCTTTGCGTATACAAAAGAAAAAAAAGTAAATTATTCATATTCTTTGATAATAAAGATAAACAACACTAGTAAGAGAAGTTAAACAAGAAAATTGTTTCAAACAAAACAAAGCTAGAATTGATCAGCTAAGCTTTCACCACATAGTCAAACATAGAGATGACAAACCAAAATAGTCTCGGTTGCATTTTTTTGATCCGTACACACCGACAACAAATCCAGAGTACAGCGGTTAATACACTCCTCAATGGAGAAGGATGATGGAATTGAAGCAAGCATAGCCCTGTTCGGGACACAGTCGCTGCTACTAGCGTCGGCGTCGAAAGGGTGCATCTGAGAAAAAAAATCCAGAGTTTGGATACAGCGATCATTTCAAGCGTTAGATTAGACATGCTTAGGGACGCTGGAATTAACAGCGTTATCGTTTTAGGAAACTTTAAGTCAACAGCCAATCACTAGCGTCCAAACTCTCAAATCGTTGCCGGAAATCTGAAGTCAATTGTACCGTTGTTTTCTGTTACTGTGCTTTTCTGTTTTCAGGTCGCTTGTAGCAGCGTTTCGTCCCGAACATGGCTCTTACAATGGATAAAGGAGATAATGAACGAAAACAAAAGTATTCATAGGAAAAGAAAATAAACACTACAAAAGATACTAACGACAGTTACCTACAAAATTAAAGGTTTTATTTTAATTGAACTTCATCAAAAATACTCTTTTTACAACAAAAAAGGGATCACATCTAATAATACTATATAAGAGTGTTGAAATCTCTCCTCTAATGCCACGTCGACGTCCGGCATGGAAAGTCGAAGTCTCTTGCGTCGACACGCGTCCAACCGATCAATGCACGTCGTTTCATTTAATCAGAAACGTTAATGGGCTTCTTTGTTTGTATGACTGCTTTGCTTCTAATAGCTAAGGATTTCCGGCCCGTTAGTCAAGTTTCTCAAATAGGTGCTTGTTGTCTTTGCTATTCTAATGCCGACAGAGACTCTATACCTTCACCACAGATCTAAATTGGGTTATTGTGTTTGGTGTTCAAGGTAATCAAAACATAAAGTGTTTCATGTTAGAGCAATAGAGACATGTTTTGCGGTCCTTAGGACATCTCCAATAGAACACTATTTTTTTATGTTTTACATTAAAATAAAATAATTCTATTATAGAGTTAAATTAAGTCCAATGGTTCACTCTATAATAGAATTACTCTATTATAGTGTGAAATATAGAGTTACATGCTTTTAAACTCCAAATATAGAATAAAAGAACAATATCCTTCTATATTTCACAATATAATAGAGTAATTCTATTAAAGAGTGAATCTTATTCTATTTACTGTAAAATATAGAGAGAAAAATAGAGTTTCATTGTGGATGGTCTTAGACCATCGAAGGGAGATAGCAACCCTATATCTGGATTTGGGCGCAACATCGTGTTCTTTGTTCCTCTCTGATCGGCGGCAAGGACGATTCGGTGTTCTGTAACGGTAAGCGTTGTGATTTTTCGTCTTAAATACTCTTAATTCACAAGGCCACTACGTGACCTTCAATTGATCTGTTTCGTCGGCAAAATCAGGTATCAATATGTTACAATCTCTCCTTTGCGAATCGCAATCTCCACACCTTTCTTCTTCTACTCATCTCTTCCGTGTGTGGTAGTTGTATTCACATTGTAATGTGTTGTTAATTAGTTTGTTCTATATGTTGGAGATTTTGATAAATTGTAAAAAATACCACAAGTTAAGTACCACTTTTCAAAAATATCCTCAATCAAAAATATATAAACATTTGGGTTTAGACTTTAGTGATTAGTGTTTAGGGTTTAGTATTAAGGGATTTGGTTTGGGTTTATATATGTTTTAGAAATATTTTGAAAAATTAGTTTAGTGTTATTTTATCAAAAATTTAAGGTATTTTTGAACATATCCTTTTGTTGATGGTAAACATGAAAAATGGTATCACCAAAGTGGTATAAGTGAAATTTCTCCTTGGATTTTGGATATTTAAGGTTCACACTATGCTGCTACCTGCTAATTTTGTTTGACAATATGGAGATCTATTGTGTTAGATGACTGGATTATGAAAGCTTTCTATTTTATGATCTCTAAGCTTGAATTGGTTATTTTGTGCTGTAGCCATGATGAATCTGAGATGGAGTTTTGATGTTCTTTCTGGTCTTTTTGGTGTTGTATCTGGTGATGATGTGATACAGAAAGCCAAGAGGTATGAGATCTGCATGTTTTCAAAAAGTGCTTATGAAAAATAGAGGTTATCAGACAAGAGCTACAAGAAGGTTCACCTAGGAAATATAAGCCTTTGGACGGAGCTTCTCACGCCAAAAGAATCGTCTTTGAGCTCATGTAAGACATGGAGTATGCTTGGTTATCTGTTTTTTTTTGTTGGCGTGGACATTGTTGATGATGAGCGATTGATTCTCTGTCTGTTTGATTATGAAGAGGAATGGAGGCTAAGCAGCCAAACTCTGGTATATGTAAGTGTGCTAATGGAAAGAAGGTTGCTGCTTTTGTCCCCAACGATGGTTGTTTGAACCTTATTGAGCCAAATGTAAGCTGAATGAATAAAGCCTTTTGTAACCATTTATGATTAGTTTTGTCAAAGGTTAAATTCATGTTTTGTGTTATGTTGTTTGCAGGACGAGGTTTTGATCTCTTGATTTGGGCGTAAGGGTCATGCTATGGGAGATATTCCAGGAGTACGTAAGGTACAAGGTCGTCAAGGTTTCTGGTGTTTTACTCTCTGCTCTCTACAAGGACAAGAAGGAGATGCCAAGGTCTTAAAACAAAGCCTTCAAAGCTTTTAAATTTTATTTTTGATGGCATAAGCACTTTTCAGTATTTTAGTTAAATAAAAGAACTCTTGTGTTCTGTTCTACTTTGAGATTCAGTAACTTGGTGTGTTAAAACTTTTATTCTGATGAGCATTTGAGTTTAGTTTATTCGACATTATAATATGTCATTGCCAGTGGCATGAAATTCTATTACTAATCCAAAACAAGTGATACATATCACTACATAAAGATGATACACATCGTAATCCTGGCAATTATAAAAGTCATCGAGATAAACAAAAGTCACACAGCCAGCTTACAAACTGAATAAGGTAGCCAAACAAGTTTAAGATCAGATCAATGACCAATCAAAACAAACAAGAAACTAAACAGACAATATCTAATATTACATAAATATTTTATCATCAATTATATATTTTAACTCATACAAAATTTTACCAATAATCTACTGTAAAAACTAAATTTAGTAAAACATAAGATAATCCACTAAATTATATAAAATTAATCAAAATTTATGTAAATTTCTTTACAAGTTTGTTTCTTTGCTACTAACAATGAGAAACTACAGAAAATCACAAGAAATGATGTAATGCCACATCCAATTCTTAATATATAATTAAAAAAATATAACTTACCAAAAGAAAATCATCTCGAACCTTTTAACAAAAAAAAAGAAAATCATATTTTAAAAAATGAACAGTAATACTTATTTTAAAAAATCATAACTAATTTTTCAGATAACATGTACAAACTTTAACTAATATATATATATTTCTAAATAATAAAAAAACATATTAAATATTTATTCAAATTATTTGTTAATTTTCATTCCGCCCGTAGGGCGGACCGATCCTAGTATGTAATAAAAATGGGTTCTGAAAAGAGATCGGTATCTTACATTCAGGGTTTATATTAGGATATTGTAAGATATAAACATCAAAATTCTATTTTTGAGATGCAAAATAACATTTTTTCATTGTCAAGTACACATACTGCATTTAATGTATTTATATGTAAACAATACCCGTGGAAAGCACGGAAGATATCACTAGTAGTGAATAAAGTGACAGCTTGAATAAGTGTAGTCAGCCAAGCTCATTAATTGCCCTTTGATCCCAACTGCTGTCACGATTTGAAAGACAACATGACTGTACCGTGTATGTCGGAGATGGATAGACCACTAGCATCGAGCTGTCGAACATGATCCAGAACGACAAAGTAACTGAAGAGAAGCCACGCTGGGGAAGAAAGCCTCGTCAAGAGAGACGAAGAAGGTCGCGACGAGATCCAACGCCAAAGGAGAGAGCATGACCGGTCGAGGAAGAAGTTCGTCTGGCAAAGAGATACAATTTTAAAAGAGTTAGCACCCGAGATGAAGAGAGCAGTGGTGAAGGAGTGATCCCTTACGCCGTCCTTTAGATATTTTTCTGAAACTATTTTTTTAATACAAAAGTTGTCGCAATTAAATTCCGACAAACTCTCCGTCAGTTTTAAAATTTTACATCCCGGGTCAAATAAGCACATGTGAATCAAGCATCTAAGTATGAAAAACAACAAAGTGTACTTTTGTCAAAAACATCATTAATATATAACATATCATCATAGCACTCGTGTTGATGTGCATAGCGTTAATTATAGCGTTTTTACCTTTTAGGTTGCTAGATACAATTTCCCTTGTATTTTTCTAAGTAGAGTTGGTAATCTCAATTTTTAGGTGATCAATGGCAAGTCAATATTTTTTTTTTTTTGCTGAACCTAAATTTGACGAGCAAAAGATTGAGTGAAGTTCCTGATCATTGCCTCCAAAATCTCTCGTCA
Source organism: Hirschfeldia incana (assembly GCA_026261945.1). Taxonomy (NCBI): domain Eukaryota; kingdom Viridiplantae; phylum Streptophyta; class Magnoliopsida; order Brassicales; family Brassicaceae; genus Hirschfeldia; species Hirschfeldia incana. Next base: position 331,914 of record JABCMI010000103.1, read on the forward strand.
GATTTTTTTTCTCGTCAATTTGAATTTGTCTCATCAAAAGTTTGTCTATATTCTTTTTGAAAATAATCAAGACGCTCGTAATTCATTTACAAGAGAATTATCTTGTTAAGATAATGAAGTTTTGAAAACATAGGACTTTTTGAAAAAACGAATTAATGTTTTAAGTATTTGATGATTTTTTTGCTTGAGATGCATTTGGTATGTTTTTCTTTAGTGGACATTCTTCCTTAGATCATTTAGACATATTTCTCCTCTTTTAGAACTTTTCATTTTTTCAAACTTATACCTTTTTGCGTACTTTATTTTTTGTTAGATTTTATTGCTTAATGGATTAATTTTAATATAGTTCGCAAGAGCCATGCTAGTTTTTTCATATCTTTCTAGTCTTATTGTATGTCCTGAATAGACCATATTTCTTATTAACAAAACAAATAATAGAGGTAAAATTTGGAATTTCTTTTCAGATTTTGTTTTGATAGTAATACAATATTATTTTATTCATAAAAGAGGCAATACATTATGATTATATAAAACAAGCATAAGATGTCTTGCGTTACAATATTTAAAGTTACACTTAAGTTACGATGTAGATTTAGATCACATGTCAATAATCCATAACCAGGATAATAATATATGATCACTTCAGTATTAATCATCAAACTACCGGATAATAAGCATACTGAGCCAAACCACACATTCCTTCAGGCCACTCCACCATTCTACGGAGCCTCATGTAACCTTTCTCACCCCAATTCTCTCCCCAAGAGTTTTTAGCCAACCAGTACTTGATCCCATCCTCTGTTACCCCATACCCAATGAGCGCCACTGCATGATTTACTTCGATCCCACAGTCCCGTGCATCCAACACTCCCTCTTTGTAATGCCTGAAACTGTCCGTCCTCGCATCAATGTCCACCGAGATGGGCTGTCTCAATACAGCATCGAGCAACGCAATCTCGTTGTTGCGTGGGACCATTTCATACCGTTTTATCATTATGGCATGTCTGGCGTTGGAACTGCACTGCCCTGGTTTTGCTTGGTAAGGGTATTCTGAATCTGAAGATATACCACCGTTTTTTATCATGTAGTTGAAAGCATCGGTAATCCTTCCTGCGTTACAACCACTTAAGCAATCTACAAGTTGTTGTTCCGACAGTGATACAAGGTTATTGCCAGAAATTTTTGTTAAACCCTCCACCGCTGCTATAGATGAGAACGCCCAACAACTTCCTGCACATAGATCTTGATTACTTCATTTTGATGAAATAAATTACCTAAACAGATAACCGTAACTTGGGGACTAGGTTTTGTATGCGGAATGTATTATATTTATCTTATGACATTAATTTATCAGTCTAGTACTACATTGTACAATTTCCAGTTCAGTGTGTATAAAGACTATAATAAATAATAAAAGCAAGCTTACCACATGCTCGTTGATTTTTGACAGGCGTTACAGCTCCTTCGGTTCTCCAGTCTTTGGCAGATAAAATTTCATTGAAGTTTTGTTTCCTAAATGACATCATTTGATCAACCACTCCGGGTAGTGAAGTAACATTTATGCCCTGGAGACCACCGGTGTAGGTGGCAAGAAACTCTTCTTTAGTCATGTCGGTGAACTCGTTGACACCAAGTTTATAGCTTTGATTCCCCATATTATTGAAGTTCTCGATAAATATCAAATTTTTCTTGAACACTTTGAACCTCATAGCTTTCTCGAAGTCATTTTTGTAAACTTTAGAGAATTGAATCATCCATTTCTGGTGGTAATCAGAAATGGATTTCTCACGCAAAGTAACATTAGATGTGGCTTGAAAGATTTTGAAATTAATGGAAATAATGGTTAGAGCCATGAACACATACAATGATGACACCATTTTGTATTTTTTGTATAATGTGTACAAGGTTTATGTTGTGGTGTGGTGAAGAGTAGTTCTATATATAGTCAGTGCCGGCTTTGGACATGTGCGGATTGTGCTTTTTGCACAGGGTCCCACCCTTGTTGTAATTTTTCTTTATATTTTAAGGTTTTGAAATTTTAATGTTAGACTCTAAATTTTTTTATTTTTATATGAAAGGGTCTTTAAAAATTTTTGTTGTGCACATGGCTAAATATGTTTTGGGCCGCATGTGTATAGTTGTTGATTATGTGTAAAGAAAATGGAAGATGGCGACGATGTTATAGTTTACATTACTTGCTTCATGATTTTTAGAGGAACAATTTATTTTTGTTTTCTATTATTGTATATAAATATAGATATTATACTTCATCACAATTTTGTTTTCCAAATAAATAGAAATATCAAGCCATATTTTATAAATTAGTGTCTGCTGGTGGGTTTTAAGGAAACAAATCAACTGGATAATATTATAATTTTTGATTTTCTGAAGAATAATGGAAAATAAAATAAGTATATCCACTTTAAGAGGAAATCATTTCACTCCAAGAAGACAAAGAAAAAAAGAAATCTATGTTGACCAAATATTTAAGAAATAATGTTGACAAAAAATGTATGTTGGCCAAAAAAAAGAAAGAAATCTATGTTGACCAAGAAAAAAGTTTATATTGACCAAAAAGTCTATATTGACCGGAAAAAGAAGAAAGAAATATATGTTGACAAAAAAACTGTATAAATATTTTCTCTGTTTTGTGATGATATTGATACGCAACATCAATTACTCTTGTGGTACATCTTTTTAATATTCAATTTTATAATTTATATAAATGAATTATGTAATATCATTTACAATTTCAGTTGTTAGATCTATATAATATATATTGAAAATATGTGACCATTTATCATTTTATATTAAACTCAATTTTTATACCATATTTTACTAAACCTATAATAGACTTAATTAGTTTGATTATATTAACAGTCTTTTTCAATGCCAAAATTAACGTTTTACAATAGATAGAATCATTTAATTTATAGTTACATCCACACTTATAGTAAGTAATATATTTATAACATGTTATAAGTATTTTATAAGTATTTTAATTAAATAATTATTTAATTAATAAATAAAAGCATTTTAATTAGCAATAAAGGACTATAAAAATTCTGTTTAAAATATAATAATTACGTTTATAATATATATATATATATATATATCAAATTATTTTTTCCCTCTTTTAAGATGACTATAATGAGACTCATCACCTACATGTATGCCACATCATTTTTGTATTCAATTTCATAATCTATATAGATGTAAACAAGGGTGAAATGAATTAAAAAGGTTATATATTTTTAATAATTTCGATCTGTATAATATTTATAAAATAAAATGGAAATTGTTTGTCATATTATATTAAAATAAACAAATAATCAAAGTATAATATATTTAATAAATTATAATATACTTAAATATTTTAAGTAACTCATGAGACGCATATATAAAACATATATAAAAATTGCTTATAGAATTTAAATTTAATATCTATTTAGTAAATATGTTTATTGAAACCCAAACTATTATTAAATACACTCAAAAAATTAGGAAAAAATATCAAAAATCTGAATAACAAGAAAAACTTTGATAGAAGATCTAAGTTAATATCCAAAATATCTATTTAAAACTCAAACAAGTATTATTTACTTCATTTTTATTTTGATATTAGGTGATTACCCACAATTTTGCAGGAGATATGTTTTAAATATTAGTTATTTAAGTTTTTATAAGTATATAATTTGAAAAACCTAAGTTTAGCGTTTTGTTATATTTTATAAGTGAACTTAATATTTTTATCACTTTTACAATATTTTTTTTAACTTTAATAATATAATTTATAACTATTTTAAATTTTATTTTATTCAAAGAAAAACTACAGTGAAGTTAGTCAAAAAAATTTTAACCCTATTTGATTAAGATATGTGCTATATAATCCTGAGGATTTTTATTCTTTTGATATGATTCTTTGTCCAATAAAACATGGATTTGGTTTGCAATATAACATAAGAAAGCAATTGTATTTTTGCGGTGTTTCAGTTTTTTACTTTTATTCATTTATTCTTTATTTTTCACTTAAACAAATATAACACTCAGATGTAAAATGAAATTTTCCTAAATAACTATTATATGTTTTGAAAAGATAAAATATTCCAATCATTAAATATATTTATGCTTGTTTCTTAACATTTAAATCTTGGTATAAACATCTTAATCATTCTCGCAAGGGAAATAAATCAATCATATCATCAACATTTACATTCCAAAATAACTAAATAAATTTAAAATTTGTATGTTTAATTATAGTGCATCAATCATATCTAATTAATATATTTTTTTTGTTAGCAACTTAACATGCGCAAATAAACTATGCAAACCAAACTGATAGCTCTGCATCTATATGAACAACAAACAACGGTTGCTTTCTTGCATTGCATGTGAGACTGTCCGCCATTAAATTATGCATCCGTGGTATATGAATGTGCTCTATACTGTTGAAACTTGTCTTCAAAATCGCTATATCTTACAAGTAACTTGAAAAAAACTGGTCATTTTTTGGTTCCAAAATCATCTTCACTATCTGAGAATTTCTCAATTATATATAGAATAAAATTTACTTAATTGACTTCTCAATTAATATATAGAAACATGCTTAAAATACTATTCACAAAATTCTGATAAAAGTTATTAAACCACTATACATTAGTTTCTGCTGGTGTTCCTGTCCCAAACCTTTCAAATGCTATTTAGTTTCTTTCGTTACCTTTTCCACATTTGTTTTTGGTATTTCTCATTGTTTAGAAGACTTAGTAATATAATTTAGCCTCAAAAAAGAAAAAGATATCATATGTTTTTCTTTTCTAATCTATTATATTAAAAGAGAAATCATGACTTTTCATTCACGTGTGACTTTTTGTACTATCTACTAAAGTTAGTCCCATTATATTTTTAATCATCATTAATTTTCATATTAGATAAAATACATCACATTATTCAATCATCAATAACCTTAATATTATATAAAAGACAATAACTTCCCAATATTTTAGGGATATCATAGATAAAAGTAACAATATTTTGAATCCAACTTATATTTAAATCATATATATATATTAAAATTTCGAAAGAATATTTTTAAAAAGATTTTAACAGTTTTTTTAAATTTTAAATAGTTATATATAAATATTTTAACTAATTTCGTGATTAGTTTTGAAATATTATTATACACTAATATATTCAGTTATTGTTTACAAAATAAAAAGTAAATATTCTATCTTAATTATCAAAATAAATCATATTAAAAAAAAATTATTATGTTGATCTAAATATTTTAACAATATATTATTTTTTTTAAATGTATGTAAATTATTATATTTGAAATATTTAAAGAAACATTTAAATATATTATTAAAATTAAATAATAATCTAAAATAAATATATATACACATATAAAATTAAATGTTTAACTTATAGTGTATAATATTAATAAATGAAGCTATAAGTTTTTTTTAACTCTCTTGTTTTGTGAAATATTACATTATTTTTGCAGATGATAATATTTTAATATATTACCAAGTTTTATTTCTATTTATTTATTCAATAATGAAATTCTAATCTAACAAATAAAAATATAAAGAAGAAGAAACAAACACATGTGAAAATTTGAAACAATTTATTTGAAAAAAACAAGTATACTCTAATATTATTATGTTTGAAAAAACATTAAATTTACACATCTCATATATGTGATTACTATAATATATATATATCAATTTAAAAGTGAAAATAAAATGTTTATATAACTATAAAAGAAAAAAAAAACATCAGCGCGGTTGCGTAGATCCAGATCTAGTAAGAACATTATATTGCAAGGTTTGTAATGAATATTTAACATAAAATAATAAAATATTAGAAAAATGAGGAAAAATTCAAATGAAAATGAAAATCTCATAAAGTGTTAAAAAATTTGTTATTTTAAAATGGTCTAGTTTTTAATAATAATATTTAATTAATATAAAAATAATATACTATATTAACCTTATTTTGATTTTTTCTTTTGCAGTGAGCATGTTCTGTTGAACGATTACAACTATAATGTGTTATACCTGCTTGAGGAATTTCATTTCTCTTTTATGTTGTGAATTCCATCTTTCCATCATTTTTCTATGTTTTTGGTATTGGAAATATTTGAATCCGTTGATCAATTCTATGGCGCAGAATCCATCACTAGCTAAACACTTTTAAACAGTGGAATCCATTACTGGCTAAACAATTCTAAACAGGGATTCTTACTGCACATACACATTGAAGAAAACAGAGGACAAAGAGGCGCCTGACACAGGACTAAGTAGTCGACTACTTCCCATACTTGTTTCACTTCACCACGCCGGAATTGAAAAGCACATGACAAATGCTTTCCTGTCTAATGCCACATAATGCAACATGATAAGTCACAAAGCTTATTCATCATTATCTTTTTCTGAATTATGGTTTTCTTTTTTAGTCTTAGCATTATTTCTTTCTTTTCCTAATTAGTTTTAACTTTTCTTCTCTTTGGATTTCTTATATTTTTTAGACTTATAGCAGTTTGATAACAATCAAAAATAATAATATTTCACTCTTCAACCTATATCTCTCTGAATCTATCTTGCACAAGTTCCTAAAGAACTTAGCATAACAAGCTCAGTCTTTCAATGTGGTTTTTCTATCATTACGATCATCTTCTAGGTCTGTGTATCCCCATTCTTCGAATCCGCAAAACAAGATTTCTAGTTCGGAAATCCATCTATCGTGTTTCCCTTCTCACATAAAGGACAAGTTCAATTATTTGTCTTTTCTGCTCCACACTCCAAATCCATAGAAACAAAAAAAGGGCAAGAACATCTAAGAATAGATACTAGATAAGCTGAAATTTTATCTTTTCAAACAAAATGAGATAATATTACATGTTGACCCAAATCTGTTATCATTGGACTTGGCCGATGGTATTTTGTTACGATTCTAAGAGCAGTGAATTTGCTTCTTTAGCAGATTTATTGTTCAAAACAATAACACATCCTCCTTCCTAAGTCAAACCTCAAATTCTCGGTGCAACATTTTCCTACGAGCTCACTATCCCGTATGTGGATAAATTAAGTGACATATGTGACTGTGCACTAAATATGACGGCTATTACACATGTGAATATGCACTAAATATGGTAGCACTAAATATGACATTTATTGCTAAAATGACATTTCTGTTACTTATTTTGTTAAGTAACTTTGTCTACTAGTAATATTATCAATTTTTTTTTATATGAAGACATTAAGCTGGAATTGTAGAGGATTTTGCTTTTGTCCAAGGATTTCAATCACATTTTGGATATGATAACCTAAAAACGGTGGAACCGAACGGAACAAGCGGAGGATTAGCACTATATTATAATAATGAGTATCAAGTTCAAGTGCTATATTCTAGTAACAGGATGATTGACGTGGAAGCATTGGCATTGAGGAAGAAAATATTTATGACTTTCGTCTATGGGGAGCCGGTACAGAAATTGAGAGATCAAGTTTGAGAAAGGTTAACCAGATATGGCATCTCAAGAGATGAACCGTGGTTTATTATTGGGGACTTAAATGAAATCACTGGAAACCATGAGAAGGAAGGAGGACCATTACGAGGTGCAGAAACTTTTGTTTCATTTAATAATATGATACGTAACAGTGGACTATTGGAATTTCCGGCGAAGGGTAACAAAATGTCCTGGCAAGGACGAGGAAAAGTGAATGGTAAGGCAATAATGATTCGTTGCAGGCTCGATCAAGCTTTAGCAAATGAAGAATGGCATTCAATGTTCCCCAAATCGTATACAGAATATTTAAAACTGGTGGGTTCTGACCACACACTGATAGTGGCATTCCTGGAGGACAAAATTACTAAGCGGAAAGGACAATTTCGGTTTAAAAAGAGATGGCTGGGACAGGAAGGCCTCTTGGATTCAATTGGTAGAGGCTGGACAAAGGAAATAAGGAATTCAGATGAGAATATGGGAGAAGTCGTGTCAAAAATTATCAATTGTCGACATGAACTTTCAACTTGGCGGAAGAATAACCCTCCGTATGGAAAAGAAAAAATAGCGGAATTACAAAAAGCATTGGAGGAGGTTCAGACAGATAACAACAGAACTCAAGAAGATATTCTGGAGGTGTCTCGGAAATTACAAGAGGCGTATAAGGACGAAGAGGAATATTGGCAACAGAAAAACAGAAATACCTGGAATACGGCAGGAGACCGTAGTACCAATTTTTTTCATGCTTTGACTAAACAGCGAAGGGCCCGAAATCGGATAGTGGGATTATATGATACAAATGGAAATTGGGTAGTAGAAGATAAAGGAATTGAGAAGGTTGCAGTGGATTATTTTGATGATCTTTTTAGCACGACGTCACCTAGGGAATTTGATGATTTCCTAGATGAGATTAAGCCAACAATCTCTCAGCAAACGAATCAACGGCTTTTACGGATTGCCACGGAGGAGGAGGTGCGGCAGGCATTATTTATGATGCACCCAGAAAAAGCACCGGGACCAGATGGAATGACGGCGCTTTTTTTTCAGCACTCCTGGCACCTTACCAAAAAGGATATATTGGAAATGGTCAACGAGTTCCTGACTACGGGAAAATTGGATGCAAGGTTAAATGTCACAAATATATGTCTTATTCCTAAGACGGAGAGACCGACAAAAATGACGTGACTAAGACCTATAAGTTTATGTAATGTCGACTATAAAATAATATCTAAGGTGCTATGTCAACGGTTAAAGACTTCTCTACCTGCTCTCATCTCGGAAACACAGTCGGCCTTTGTGGCCGGGAGACTGATTTCGGACAACATTCTCATTGCACAAGAGATGTTCCATGGGCTGAGGACAAATAAGGCTTGTAAAAATAAGTTTATGGCAATAAAGACGGATATGAGTAAGGCTTATGATAGAGTGGAATGGAATTTTATTCAAGCATTACTCCAAAAATGGGGTTTGACAATCATTGGGTCAGGTTAATGATGGAGTGCATATCTTCGGTACAATACATAGTTTTATTAAATGGAGAACCGAGAGGAGAAATTATTCCCAATAAAGGTTTACGTCAGGGGGATCATTTATCCCCATATTTATTTATTATGTGCACTGAAGCACTAATAGCAAATATTAAAAAGGCTGAAAATGATAGAAGATTGATGGAAATAAAAGTAGCCCGGGCTTGCCCTTCAATTTCTCATTTGTTTTTTGCGGATGACAGTCTCTTTTTCTGCAAAGCGCAAAAAGAGGAGTGCCAGGTTATTTTGGAAATTCTACAGGAATATGAGAAGGTCTCGGGACAGCAGATCAATTTCCAGAAATCGTCGATAAAGTTTGGCCATACAATTGATGAGACTACCCGTCAGGAACTTAGGGATACTTTGGGAATTCAAAACCAAGGAGGAATGAGAACATATTTGGGAATCCTCGAAAACTTGGGAGGATCCAAGGTTCAAGTATTTGGTTTTGTTCAGGAAAGATTAAATAAAAGAATCAATGGATGGAATTTTAAATTTTTTAGTAAAGGAGGGAAGGAGGTAATTATAAAATTAGTGGTAACTGCGCTGCCTAATCATATCATGTCATGTTATCGGATTCCGAAAACTGTGACGAAGAAGCTTACCAGTGCGGTAGCACAATTCTGGTGGAGTTCGAGTGGTAACACACGAGGGCTGCACTGGAAATCTTGGGATAAAGTTTGTACACAGAAGGAGGAGGGGGGGCTCGGTTTTAGGGATATTACGGATTTTAACACAGCTATGCTTGGAAAGCAACTTTGGCGATTAATAGAGAAACCAGATACTCTATTTTCTCATGTCTTTAAAGGTCGGTACTTCAGGAATGATTCACCCTTGGAACCGATCAGATCATACGCGTCTTCCTATGGTTGGCGCAGTATAATCTCAGCTAGATCTCTGGTTAGCAAAGGACTAATCAAAAGGGTGGGACAAAGATCTTCCATCTCCGTATGGAATGATCCTTGGCTTCCAACCCACCGCCCGAGACCAGCTAACAAAAAATAACATATTCTTTTACCAGATCTTACGGTTGATTCCCTCATCAATGCATCATCGCGCACATGGAATTTATCGATTCTTCATGAAATATTAGACCCCCGGGATGTTAAAATTGTCGAAAGTATTCCTTTAAGTAGAATACATACAGTCGATCGGGAGGGATGGCACTTTACAAAAAATGGAAAATATACGGTCAAGTCAGGATATCAAATAGAACGGGCATATCCCGATTAAGGATCTTAAGGCTAATTGCTGGAAGGTGCGGTGTCCACCTAAGATGAAGCATTTCCTATGGCAACTGTTGTCAGGATGCATAGCGGTAAAGAAAATTTTTAAAGCAAGAGGTCTTCGAGGAGATATCGTCTGTGATAGATGTGGCGCACCAGAGGAGTCTATCAACCATGTGTTCTTTGAATGTCCACCCGCGGTTCAGGTCTGGGCACTATCAGTGATTCCAACACATCCGGCTCATTTTCCAGGACAATCTTTGTTTGCGAATATGGATTATTTATTTTGGAGAGTCAAGCCGACAATGGAGGATCATCATTTTGCGTGAATACTTTGGTATATATGGAAGGGGCGAAATAATAAAGTTTTTAGCAACTACGATATGGATCCTAAGGACACTCTTAAGGTGGCTATGAGTGAGTCTCTACTTTGGACGGAAGCTCAACAAGCATCAGTCCAAAACCAGAACCAGAGCATACAAACAATGAATGCGGATCTACCGATTCGACAAGGAAGATGGTGTTTCACGGATGGATCTTGGAAATCGGAGGATAACTTTTCGGGATTAGGATGGTATAGTACCTTGGAAAACTGTGATGGATTACTAGAAGCAAGAAATACAAGGGCTAGCCAATCACCGTTACATACGGAAATGGAAGCTCTCATGTGGGCAATGGAATGTATGAGGAATTTACGGCAGTATAATGTCACATTTGCAACGGATTGTTCTCAATTGGTGAAGATGGTTTCGGAACTAGAGGAATGGCCGGCTTTCGCAAATTATTTAAAAGACATCAGAAGTCTCAAGATAAGTTTTCACAGCTCAGAGATTATTCATATATCAAGGACGCAAAACAAAAAGGCGGATAGCTTAGCACGTGGTGTGAGGCAACAGACGTCGTTTACGGTCCATATGGATACCGAGCACCCAACTTGGTTTACAGAATCAACATGACTCTGTAACGCTGTCGACAAAAAAAAAAAGCTATTACATAGTAGCCCTTTTTGTCTTTGTGCCGCTCTCTAAGCCGCATGTGGATAAATCAAGTGGCATATGTGAATGTGCATTAAATATGGCCGGTAAAAAAAGGCGGGTGAGCATCACACTCAAGTTTGTGTTTATTTCCTCTTCTTATCTTTTACACCTAATATAAATTAAAAAAAACAAATAATTAACATGTTATGATCTTGAGGTGTTAGCAACATTAACTTAGCTACCTGGTGAGATCAATTATTGAAACTGTCATCTGGTCTTTGGATCAATAATTATGATGAATAACCCTTAGCTTGATAAGAGATTTGTTTGTAGCTTGAAAAAATATGAATATATTATGGATTTGGTGTATGGATCAACAACTCTCTCAAAGCGAATATATTCTCAGTTACAGAATGGGTGGTCAGTCTTACATCAACCAGATCACCCGTTCTTCGAAGATTTTGAAGTAAGTCACTTCTATTGGCTATTTTCAAACTGAAGTTTAGCTGAAAATAATAAAGCATACTTCTAATATAATTTTACAGAAATAAAATAGTCATATATTATTTTAATATTTACTATGAAATAAAATTATTTGAAGAAAATCGTGCGTAACTAATGCAAGTCGAAAATTTAGTAATAATCTTAAAACTATACAAGGTGTATTATGTTAATGTTTTTTTTTTGTAACAACAAATAAACTAAACTATGATATATGTGCTGTCGGCTCAGAGAACCAAAGCAGATGCATATAATCGACATAAAACATAGCAGAAGGAGAACACCTAGCACCACGTGCCAGCTTGTCCACCACTAGATTTTATGCCTTTAGAATATGTCGGATTTTGAAGGAGGGAAAGAACATCTTACTGCGCTGGAATTCCTCCATGTGTGTACTAAAAGCTGGCCATTCTCCGGACGACGACACCATCTTCACCAGTTGAGAACAGTCTGTTTCAAAAACTACGTCGGAGAAGTTGAGGGTCTTCATGCACTCCATAGCCCATATCAATGCTTCACATTCAACATGTAAGGCAGATAAGCTTCGTCGGAGATTCATAGCTCTCATCATCTTCTCGGTTATACCATTTGTCCTACAGAACCATCCCTAGCCTGAGAACTTATCCTGAAGTGTCCATGCACCATCAATAAAACAAACTTTAGAAGTCTCTAAAATTAACCAATCATGAGTTATATTATCAGCTGGCCTCGAAATCGGTTTCATTTTTTTGGCTTCTGCCCACATATCTGCTTCAACTTCCGCTATCCGAAGGATTCCTGCGGATCCCCCACCTGATTTGTGTAGATCTTACTATTCTTATTCTTCCATATATACCATAGTATCCAAACAAAAGAATCATAATTATTATCTTTTGGGAGTCCTCAGAATAAATAATTCATATTTGTTAATGTTCTCTCACTAATATTTATTTTTTTTTATTTTTTTTCTCTCACTAATATTTATGCAACTCCATTAATTTTATTAGATTCATCATCATGCTCATGCATAGGCTCATCCTAGACTAGTTAGTATTTAGTAAGGTCGTTACTCTGTTGTCTCTCGTTGATTACATTCTCAACAAAGAAAACTGACCAGAGCTTAAAACAGCTTAAAGTGAAGTCCTCTCAGTCAGTTCCATCTTCATACATATTTCAACTTTTAGCTTCCAAGAATTTGAATAAATACTACAGGGAAAGAGAACGAGCTTTGGTGTTTCCATTCAAAACTTCAAGTAAAAAACTCTGACACAATGATCATCCCCACAAGAAGTTATCCTTAGCAAGCTCTGGTTAGGCTCTGACTTTTCAGTTGGTCTCCATGCTAACCGGTTCACAGGTGAGACATGACACATGAACGGTTCCATCCTCAGAGCAAGAGCTGCAGTTGCTGTTGTACCTTCTTCCTCCGTTTCTTCAATCTTTATGTTCCCCAGCTCTATCAGTCCACTCTCCATCCCAACCGCTATGCAACCACTCTTCTCCTTGTGGTCTAGTCCCGTCCAAGCCACGGCAGTGACACTGCTCCCAAACTGAAGCAAGGTAAGAACCTGTTTGATGCGTGCGTCTTTCTCAAGGGACCAGATCTTCACAGTCTTGTCTCTTGATCAAGTTGCAAACTGGTGGCCAATTGGGTTCCATGAGCATGCCCAGATGATCCTCTTGTGTGCTTCAACCTTTGCCATGAGTTTGTGACTAAACTCGCCATTGTCTGAATAGAAATATGACCAAGGAAGAAACTATATAGACTTAGATGGCTATATTGACACTCAAGACTAAACCAAGGATAGAAAACACTGAGAAGTGACGATCTCTGGAGAGTGGAGACAGACAAGAGCAGAGTGTCGTCATAAGAGAACTCCAAGTGTGTCACTGTCAAGCTGTGAGATTGCAGACGACCAACAGCTTACCATGTCCCAACTTCCCATAGCCATATCTCCGCCATGGCTGCAGATTGAGCCTGAACAAGTTTGTGGTCAATATTGAACAGAGAATATGGAGCAAGTGCAAATGTAAACATATCTGGGGGAGCTTACCTTACAGTTACAGGATGAAGCAACAAGGGTCCCGTTGTGGTCACAGCAGAGAGAAAAGAGTTCATTACCATGACCATAGAGTTTATGAGATTCAGGCCATAAAGTATGGAACGCAAGCTGATCTTCTATTGGAGGCTCCTTCAACTCCGTTGCAGCAGCCTCTGGAACTGTTTCAAATGTTTCCAAACCTTCTCCTCCGCCACTTCTCTCCATCGGTTCATTAGAAGCTGCAAAAAGAAAAGAAAAAAACTATTAATCTCATTACTGCATTTGGTAAAAAGCTAGAAATGGTTCACTCACAGTGTAAGTAGATAGGCTTCTGTGATAAACCAAGAGCATACATATTTGCGCCAAGGACCTGCACATCTGCTTGTAAATCCTCAGGGAAGCTTCCTTCTCCTCCGACCCAAGTGTGGTTCAGTGTCTTCAAGAAATAGAGAGGAGCCTCGAAAATTCTCACCACTTTCTCCTCAGCTCCACTTACAAAACGGTGGTTGCCTTTACCTTGGACCATAGCCACACAGTTAATGTCGTGACCATGAACCTTAGGACGAGCCAGTTCATGCCAATGCTCACTTCCTTCATCACTCTTCCATGATGGGAACACACGAGTCATCTGAAAAGGAAAAAAAAAAGAGATGACTCAAATAATACATGTGACTAAACCAAAAACCCCTTAATATTCGTCTAGAAAATTTAGAAGGAGCAATATTTGTTTTTTAAAAACCCAAAATTTACTGGCCTCATGCTTTCTTATTTGATCTATGGTATAAGTATTTGTCTCAAATCTGTCTGCAGCGGCATTGAGCAGGTCTACGGACGAAGAATCTCTTGGAGTTCCGTCGAGCTGCGTGAAGAGGAGTCACTGGGATGGGTCGGCCTTTAGGGTCTTCTGTCGTGCTGCCGACAGAAGCGCATCGTACTATTTTGATTCATTGATTTGAGTTTTCTTAGGGTTCAAACTAGATTGGTCATACTCTGTTTTGGCTTTAATTTAGTGAGGGGTGTGGTGTTATTATGATAGTGATTACTCTGTTCGATAAGCACGAGTACGGAGAGAACAAAGGGACTTTAAGAGATTCGAGTTAAAGATGAACCCATATCACCATTTGTCTTCTTCTACGTTAGGAGTATCCTGCTCACTTTGCATGCGTACGTGCTACCCGTTTGGATGGAGTTGATTCACTTTTCATGTTTCACTTAAGCAATTAATTGCTTGTAGTTTTCAAACCTTTATCTTTTTTTTTTCGGTTACCAAAGATGCTCAGGGGTGTTCCTGTCACCACAGTTGCAATAAACAACTCCACCAACGCAACCTTGCTTGCTATCCAGATACTGGGGATCTCTGATACTGATCCCGTCTCAAGGTTCTTCTTATTTTTATCTCAGTTGATCAGTTCCACAAAGACATTAGAGAAAAGAACATGGTTAAAGGAGCGAAACTTAAGCAACAAGGCTTGATATTTGAACCAGTGATTAGTATTGCTGGTCAGAGCTCCTATTGGTTACTGCCAAGAAGATCTTGTTGAGGGATCAGAGAGTTAGCATCGGTTCTTGAATTGTTGTTGTCACGGGCATATGTAGTTCTCTAACCGATTTAGCCAATTTATTTGCTGATTTGTTCCAAACAAGCCACATACAACTTTAGATTCAATATTTATTACTGATAGAACTGAGTTTAGCAAAAAATTAATCCAAAACATTATTGGTTTTTTAAAGAAAAGAGGTTGAGTTCTAAAAGCTTGACATATCAGTCAAGTAAAATGACAAATGCAATCAGTCGCCAAAGCTACGTGTACTTCTTAAAAACTAATTTTGATCTATAAAGATGGCAAAACCAGAACACGAAATTACACATTTTCATCCACTTTCCGCAGACGAGAAATTGCAACAAGGGATTAAACTAACAAGAAAATGAACACCTTGATAAGGAAGAAAAGAGGGATTTAAAGAGATGACAATATTTACAAGAAATTTACCTAGTTATGGGCTTAGTTATAAAAATAAATCAGATTAGAAATTAATGTTAACCATGTCAAAATTGAACATTAAATTAAGTTTGGTTTACATAAACCCAAATATCCGTCCATAAATCTGTCACAACATAAATTAAAAAGTCATCCAACATATGAACAAAAAATCTATCAACACTTTTAAGTCGGATGCATAACTCTGTCGTAAAAAAAAAATAAGCCAAACATAAGTAAAGAAGTCGACCATAAAAATCTATCATTTATAACAAATCTGCTATCTCATACGATAGATATATTCTTAAAAACATGTTATTTATTTAAATCGGATAATTAAATCTGCCGTAAAAACAAATATGGCGTTTTTAAGATAGTCTGACACAAATTTAACAGTAGGTTTTTTATACATATTTTATAAACAGACTTATTACTCGATAGATTTATTTTTAAAAACATAAGTCTGCCGTCGATCAGATATTAAGGACACTTTGGTAATAACTTTTTTTTGTTATAACTGTGAACAAGGGCAATTTCGATAAGAAAAACATTCTAATAATTTTTGAAACATATGAGTTATTCTAGTAATAACACAATTAATTTGTGTCATTTTAGTAAACTTTCCAAAAAAGAATCAAAAACAATTTTGCATAGTGAAGCAGAGATTTTAAAATAATGAAATGCATGAACACCTCTAAACCCTGACCTGATCATGGTTCACGGATAGTAAGTACTCTCCTGTTCTAGCCCAAGTGATATCAGTCACAGCAGCAAAATGACCTGAGGGGACTTTCTGCATCTGCAAGTTCTCAAACTCTTTGCTGCTACTAACATTTCTCCAGAGAAGAAAAGATCCACCGTATCCATGAGAAAGAATCGACGCACCATCTGGACTCCAGTGGCAGCCGTAGAAACCAAGAGCACAGTGACTAAGCTCTCCTACACACACACAGTGGCGGATCTAGAATCAACTATAGTTGGGGGTACAATAGGTATAGACGTTCGGATACTCGTTTGAATTTGTATCAAGTATTTCGAATTTTTGGGTATTTCGGTACAAGAGTCTAAAACTCGTTCGGTAATTTTTACCTATCGGGTCTGATTCAAGTATTTTTAATTCGGTTTTTGGTTATTTCAAATTGTTCAGATATTTTAGATTTTGAAATAAATCAATTCTTCATTACTCAAGTTTTTTATACTTCAAAATTTAAATTAAATTAACTCATTTAAAAAAATTAGCAGAATGATAATATGTTTGGAAACAAAAATTTGAAAATAGGAAAACACCAATTAAGTTGTTGTTTGAGAATTTGAATAATTTTTTTTGTTATTTCATAAAATAAGAAGCTTGACATATATTTTAAATGAATACCAAATCACTTTATCCGCAACTATATATATATATATATATTATGATTTTAACTTATGAAAAACATACATATAAACATTTTGACTAAAATTTGAGAAGTAAACTAGAAATATAAAGTTAATCATAGATATGTTCGGTTATCTTCGAATATCCATCTAGGTTCAGATATTATCCGTTTGAGTTTAAATATCAAATCTCTCCTAACCCGATACACGTTTAAGTATTTTTCCTACTCGTCAGATTTTGGTTCAGATTTTCGAATCGGTTTTGGGTTCAGATTCAGGTCTCGAGTAAAATGTCCAATCCTAAGACACAATATTAAAAACAAATTAAATAAAATCATTATGAATAGGGGACATTTTTTTTTTGTTTATTCATTAAACTAAGAACAATAAGAACAAGTTAATCAAATTAGCTTAAGTTTTTTATGAAAAAAAAGAGTAGTAGGGCCGTAGGGGGCACGTGCCTCCCCCATAATCCTAAGCCTACGTCCGCCCCTGTTGGTTAATAGGGTTGTACCCGAATGGGTATGAACTATATACTTGGATAATGATTGAATCGCGCACGAGGTCACTTTCCTTAAAGAGTATTTCGACCCTATTCCAAACCTTGGGTTACACGAAATCCCTTTGTAGGATAAGACAATCAAAGTCTCACTCTTGTTCTAGGTTAAGATACAAGAGAAACAAATAAAGCTTTAGTGCTTATATGTGTTTCTTCAAAGATCTTTGATGATCTTTGAACAATGAATCTATCTCTCTATAACTAACAATGAATTTCTCTCTTTGTACAAGTTGTACAAGTTCTGATTTTAAGTTCTCAAGTTGTGATTCAAGTTATGATTTTCCATTGCCTACAACTCTTTATATAGAGTACCAAAGGTTGCAATGGTTAGCACCAATAGTTGCAATGGTTAGCACCAACAGTTGCAATGGTTAGCACCAACAGTTGCAATGGTTAGCCAAGAGTTGTAACTATTAGTTCAACAGTTGCAATGATTAACCAAAAGTCACAATGGTTCATCACCAAAAGCTTTAATCACTAACGGTTGCAATGGTTCATCACCAAAGGTTGCAACAGTTCATCATTAATAGTTGCAATCACAAACAGTTGCATTTGTTCATCTAAACAATTGCAATGTTTCACTTTAATGGTTACAAAGATTCACTTAAATATCCAACAATCCTCCCCCATTTAAGTGTAATCATAGATTCACTAAATAATTAACACATATATCAAACTCATGCATAAATGAAAATGTTACTAAGAATTGAATTTTCATCTTAGTGTATTACACATTCCAAATGCCCGAGAATCAGGATGTCCTACGGATTGAATCCCTCAACCCATTTTGAGCACATGAAGATAATACACACACGTGTTTCCACACTACTCTAAGTGTTTATGCTTGACACTATTATAAGCCATGTGTCCCTATCCATTCTTGAGCGCATACAAAGCCAAGTCTCAGCTTATTGAAGCGGCATCACTTCACACTCATATAGGTAAATACTTTCACTCATGCACCTGCAAATGCACTTTTCCAAAGTATTTATTAAGAATAAAATTTCAACCTAACCCTTTCTTGCAGGTCCAAGCACATACATTGGGATGATATATAGACATGTGCTTCAATCTCTAAGTGTGGGCTTTCCACATTGAATTCAGCCTCTAACGTTGTACTAGAGGGGAATTGGGTATCCCACCATTAAAGATTTCAAATGGACTTTAAATTCATCCCCTTAACAGACTCAATTACCAAGTCTCTAGCTAATCATTTCGTCAAATGATATGCTACTTTCTTTCAGACCGAATAAACCCTTATGGTATTCACCCCGTGAGTGATCAGCTCACATACTGCGCTATATCTAACGTCAGGTGTCGCGACTTACCATTATCCACTTGGTTATAAGTCTTAACCAAGATTTCTTCACTATCAAAGATAGAAACTGGTGATACTAATTCGGTCACCATGGAATCTCTTAAATTAAATTCCTTAGCCAATATGTCTATTAATAGACATATGCTAATGCTTGAAATTAAATATTTCTTCAATAGTCAAATTTTCATGCAAGTTTACTTTTAGGAAGCCTATGAAATGGCACATCTCCAAGCAAAATACTCAACCACTTATAGAAGAATGTTCTTCGATATTGATTAACGAACTTGCATCTAAATACCCTTCTACCAGAGAAATAAATCTGACATTTAACAAACCATAACTTATGGTTTCTTTCAAATATTCAAGTTGTGATACCTCTTGTCTTATATAAGGCACAAACCTCACAATCACACACATGGGAGACTTCATTGGAGAAAAATCTCACAATCACATGTACCTCTCCCATGTCTTTCATTGATGTTACATTCACACCTTATCGGTGATGATACAATCGCACCCTTTTGGTGACGATTCATTTGAACCATTTTGGTCTCGAACCGTTTGCATCCTTTCGGCCCCGACCCGTTCGCACCCTTTCGGTCTCAAACCGTTCGTACCCTTTTGGTCCAGAAACGTTCGCACACTTTCAGTTCCGAAACGTTCGCATCCTTTCGGTCCCGACACATTTGCACTCTTTCGGTCCCGGCACGTTCGCACCCTTTAGGTCCCGATACGTTCGCACCTTTTAGGCCCTGACACGTTCGCACCCTTTAGGTCCCGACACGTTCGCAGCTTTTAGGTCCCGACACGTTCGCACCTTTTAGGTCCCGACACGTTTGCACCATTTAGGTCCCGACACGTTCGCACCTTTAAGATGCATCCCTTGGATCACGATTTTCATACCTCTTGGGTCACGAGACATTCATACCTCTTAGAAAGTTTATTTTCTCAAGCATTTTTGGCTTTCCAGACTTTGATGTTATCTCTCGCACAAATATAAAAGTTATAGTTCACAACGAAATTACTCTTTAAGATTGTTGGTTAATAGGGTTGTACCCGAATGGGTATGAACTATATACTTGGATAATGATTGAATCGCGCACGAGGTCACTTTCCTTAAAGAGTATTTCGACCCTATTCCAAACCTTGGGTTACACGAAATCCCTTTGTAGGATAAGACAATCAAAGTCTCACTCTTGTTCTAGGTTAAGATACAAGAGAAACAAATAAAGCTTTAGTGCTTATATGTGTTTCTTCAAAGATCTTTGATGATCTTTGAACAATGAATCTATCTCTCTATAACTAACAATGAATTTCTCTCTTTGTACAAGTTGTACAAGTTCTGATTTTAAGTTCTCAAGTTGTGATTCAAGTTATGATTTTCCATTGCCTACAACTCTTTATATAGAGTACCAAAGGTTGCAATGGTTAGCACCAATAGTTGCAATGGTTAGCACCAACAGTTGCAATGGTTAGCACCAACAGTTGCAATGGTTAGCCAAGAGTTGTAACTATTAGTTCAACAGTTGCAATGATTAACCAAAAGTCACAATGGTTCATCACCAAAAGCTTTAATCACTAACGGTTGCAATGGTTCATCACCAAAGGTTGCAACAGTTCATCATTAATAGTTGCAATCACAAACAGTTGCATTTGTTCATCTAAACAATTGCAATGTTTCACTTTAATGGTTACAAAGATTCACTTAAATATCCAACAGCCCCTGCACACACAACGTTCACCCAAAGTCCAAACACCTGTTTTCTTCTCAGTTCGCCAAATCATTATAGTTTTGTCCATTGAAGCTGATCAAATGCTCAGCGGCTGGTTGCCAGTGACTGGAGGCTGCCACTCCACGGAATAGACCCAATCTTCATGTCCAATCAGAACAGACTCGACTGAAATCTGATATGTAAACTTCCCTGGCACGACAAGAAAGAAAAGAAATAGAAATAAAGCTCGGAATTTCTTTTCAGAATTTGTATTACAAACAACATCTCTTATGGACAAAATTGAGATGATAAAAAGTATTCTTTTTTTTGAAAAGGCAGGCAATACATTATGATTATATAGAGCAAGCATAAGATGTACTGCATTACAATTTAAAGTCACGATGTAGTTTTAGATCAACGTCAACAATCCATAACCAAGCTAATAATGTATTATCACTTCAATATTAATCATCAAAGTACGAGATAAGAAGCATACTGAGCCACACCACACATTCCTTCAGGCCACTCCACCATTCTACGGATCCTCATGTAACCTTCCTCACCCCAACTCTCACCCCAAGAGTTTTTAGCCAACCAGTACTTGATCCCATCCTCTGTTATCCCATACCCAACGAGCGCCACTTCATGAGTTGTTTTGATTCCACAGTCCCGCTCATCGAACACTCCCTCTTTGTAATGCATGAAACTGTCCGTAGTCGGATCAATGGTCACCGAGATGGGCTGTCTGAAAACAGCATCGAGTAACGCATACTCGTCGTTTCTTGGGACCTTTTCATACCCTTTTATCTTTATGGCGGGTATGATGTTGGAAAGGCACTGCCCTTTTTCCGCTTGGTAAGGATATTCCGCACTTGAAGGAATACCACCATTATTTATCATGTAGTCGAAAGCATGAATAAATGTTCCTCCGTCACAACCACTTATGCAATCTACAAGTTTTTGTTCCGACAGTGATACGAGGTTTTGGCCTGAAATTTTTGTTAAACCCTCCACTGCTGCTACAGATGAGAAGGCCCAACAACATCCTGCACATAGATATTAATTACTTCATTTTGATGAACCAAATTACCTAAACTTGATAACCCTAACTTGGGATTAGGTTTTGAATGTGGAATGTATTATTTTTATCTTACGAGATTAAATGTCCAATCTGTTGAGGATAAGCTTGGAGTAGCTTGAGGATTAAGCTATCTACTTCCTAACCGAGTATGGACTTAGGAAATAAGGAAAGTCCTTGATAATTAAGAGTTATCTAATTGTCTAATGTCTAGTGTGTTTAGGACTTTATAAAGATATATATATATATATATATATATGGAGATGTCAAGGTGTGACATAATATATGAGTTGTGAGTTTGAGAAAGCTTAAGTTTTGTGGAGTTTCTTAAGCATTAATAAAGAGAGTATTCTTATACGAGAGTTTGATCTTATTGCTGTGATTCTACATTTGGTATCAGAGCCACAAGAAGAATCCTTGTGATAAAGATACTATACGTTTGAAATCATGAGTGATGTGAAAGATGAAGTCGGGATAGGAAACAAAGACAGTAGCACCAGCTCCGTCAAGCTTCCAATGTTGAATTCTACCAACTATACAGTATGGGCTATGAAGATGAAAATAGCCCTTAGAGTACACAAAGTCTGGGAGGCAATCGACCCCGGAAACAAAGCAGAGGACAAGAACATCTTGGCTATCGCCTTGTTGGTTCAGTCCATACCCGAGGCACTTACCTTACAGATTGGAGACGTGGAGACTGCTAAGTTAGTATGGGATGCTATCAAAGCTCGTCACGTCGGAGCTGAAAGAGTTCGTGAAGCTAGGTTGCTGACACTGATGGCAGATTTTGATAAACTGAAGATGAAAGAGGAAGACACAATCGATAGCTTCGTTGGCAAGCTATCTGAAATATCTTCAAAATCTGTTTCATTAGGTGAAATAATTGATGAGTCAAAACTTGTGAAGAAGTTTTTGAAGACCTTGCCAAGGAAGAGATACATTCAGATAGTAGCTTCCCTTGAGCAAGTTCTTGATCTTAAGACAATAAGCTTTGAGGATTGAAGGCTTATGAAGAAAGGCTTAATGAAGAAGAAGAAGATGCGCAGGATGATTCAGGGAAGCTGATGTACGCAAATATGGATCAGGATAACTATGGGAACAACTACAATAACAGAGGACGTGGGCGAGGTCGTTCAAACTGGCGCGGTAGAGGTCGTGGCCGCTATGGAGGCTTTCAGCAAAGGGAAGGCTACAGACAGGGACGTAGTGGTGATGCTTCTCATATCACATGTTTTAGGTGTGATAAACTTGGACATTACGTTCAAGACTGTCCAGACCTTAAGCTAAAGATGACAGAAACGGTTGAGAAATCAAGGGAAGAGGACACACAGGAAGCTGATGCCTTAATGATGAATGAAGCTGTTTTCTTGAATGAAGACAAGGTGAATCCTAAGACCTTTGAGACTGACTCAGACACGACAGATATATGGTATCTTGACAATGGTGCTAGCAACCACATGAGTGGTAATCGTCTATTTTTCTCAGAGCTCAATACTGACATCACTGGGAAGGTACGCTTTGGTGATAATTCACGAGTTGATATAGTGGGGAAAGGTTCAGTTCGCTTCATAATCAAGGGAGGTGAGAAGAGAACCTTGAACAATGTATACTACATACCGGCACTACGAAGTAATATCATAAGTTTGGGCCAAGCAACAGAGGTAGGGTGCGAAGTGCGTATGAAGGACGATAGGTTGATGTTATTTGATCGTTCTGGAACACTGATGATCAAGACAACAAGAGCAAAGAACAGACTATACAAAGTCAAACTGCAGGTCGACGCTCTTCATTGTCTACAAATAAAAGCTTCAGTAAGATCATCTATGTGGCACGCACGTTTGGGGCACATCAACCTGGACACCATCAGGATGATGGTTAAGAAGGAACTGGTGTCTGGGATGTCTAACGTCGGACACAACTCAGAAACATGTGTCTCATGTCTACGAGGGAAACAAGCTAGACAGTCTTTTCCACAAGCAACACCGTATCGAGCTTCTGCACCGTTAGAGCTGATTCATGCTGACCTTTGTGGCCCCATTACACCATCAACACCAGCAAATAAGAAGTATGTCTTCGTTCTCATTGATGATCACTCGCGTTACATGTGGACAGTACTACTGAAAGAGAAAAGCGAGGCGTTTGAAAAGTTTAAAAGATTCAAACAGCTTGTTGAACAAGAAACACAAGCTAAAGTGAAAATACTTAGAACAGACAGAGGAGGCGAGTTCACTTCACATGAATTTCAGAATTATTGTGATAAGCAAGGCATCATACGACACCTGACGGCACCCTACTCTCCACAGCAGAATGGAGTAGTAGACCGACGCAATCGAACGCTGCTGGAGATGACAAGAAGCATATTAAAACACATGAATGTACCAAACACGTACTGGGGCGAAGCAATAAGGCATGCTACTTATCTCATAAACAGAGTGGCGACGAGAACATTGGAAGGACTTACTCCATATGAAGCTTTGAGACAAAGAAAACCGAACCTCTCACATATAAAAGTGTTCGGATGTGTATGCTATGCCAAGACTGATACAGCAGGGAGAAATAAATTAGATGACAGGTCAAGAGTATTGGTTCACTTAGGAACAGAACCAGGATCAAAGGCATATCGCCTTGTGGATCCCAATAGCAAGCGTATCATTGTGAGCCGGGATGTTTTGTTCGATGAAGAGAAGGAATGGGACTGGAGCAGTAAAGAGCAAGGAAACAACAATGATCATGAAGGACTCGAGATACAACTTAAGCGTCTAGCTGGTAATAATAATATGGAAGGAGAGACACCAGCTATAGCTAGTGAGAATGAGAATATCGAAGAGATAAGTGAAGAAGCTGACGAGGAGATTGGTCGAGTTGCCTGTAGGTATAAAGCCTATTGGTTTGAAGTGGGTATTTAAGATAAAACGTAATGCTGATGGCACCATTAGCAAGTACAAAGCTCGGTTAGTAGCTAAAGGATATGTCCAGCGACATGGTGTGGATTATGAATAAGTGTTCGCTCCGGTGGCACGCATTGAGACTATTCGACTGATCATTGCACTTGCAGGCTCACATGGTTGGGAGGTACACCACCTTGACGTTAAAACAGCGTTCCTTCACGGCGAGTTGAGAGAGGAGGTATATGTGACGCAGCCAGAAGGTTTTATCGTTCAAGGAGAAGAGCACAAAGTATACAAGCTAAAAAAACACTTTACGGCTTACGACAAGCGCCTAGGGCGTGGAACATAAAGCTTAACCACATTCTAAGAGGCTTATACTTTACGAGGTGTTCAAAGGAACCATCGCTTTACCGAAAGGAGACAAAGCAAGAGCTCATCATCGTGGTGGTGTACGTTGATGACCTACTGGTCACAGGATCTTCGCTTGATGCTATATTGGAGTTCAAAACTGAGATGTCAACTAAATTCAAGATGAGCGATCTAGGTAAATTAACTTACTACTTGGGGATTGAAGTTGTGCAAAATAGTGATGGCATTATAATCAAGCAAGATAGATACGCTCATAAAATACTTGAGGAAGCCGGCTTGTCTTCATGTAACTTGGTTCATGTTCCAATGGAGATAAACGCCAAATTCTCAAAGTCACCAGAGGAGGAGAAGATAGATGAGAAGGAGTATCGAAGAAATATTGGATGTCTTAGATACTTGTTACACACTCGACCTGACTTATCATTCAGCGTTGGAGTACTAAGTAGATTTATGCAAGAACCTAAGGAGTCTCATGGCGCTGCTCTGAAACAAGTACTCAGATATCTACGTGGTACAATCTCTCTTGGATTACGTTATGCTCGTGGAAACAAGGTGGAACTGGTCGGTTACAGTGACTCGTCACACAACATTGATGAAGATGATGGGAGAAGTACTTCCGGCCACATATTCTACCTTGGTGACAGTCCCATCACGTGGTCCTCAACAAAGCAGGAGATAGTGGCTTTATCATCTTGTGAAGCAGAGTTTATGGCAGCCACAGAAGCAGCAAAACAAGCGATATGGCTCCAAGAACTCTTAAGTGAAGCAATCGGACAAGAAAGCAAGCGAGTGGTCATCAAGGTTGATAATATCAGCAATTGCACTTACAAAGAACCATGTCTTCCACGGAAGAAGCAAGCACATACATCGACGGTTTCATTTTATTAGAGAATGCGTGGAGAACGAACAAATTGAGGTTGAACATGTTCCGGGCAGCGAGCAAAAGGCAGACATTCTTACCAAATCACTTGGAAGAACAAAGTTCAGAGAAATGAGAAAATTTATTGGAGTTCATGAAGTTTGTGATGATGGGATCAAGCTTAAGGGGGAGAGTGTTGAGGATAAGCTTGGAGTAGCTTGAGGATTAAGTTATCTACTTCCTAACCAAGTATGGACTTAGGAAATAAGGAAAGTCCTTGATAATTAGGAGTTATCTAATTGTCTAATGTCTAGTGTGTTTAGGACTTTATAAAGATATATATATATATATGAAGATGTCAAGGTGTGACATAATATATGAGTTGTGAGTTTGAGAAAGCTTAAGTTTTGTGGAGTTTCTTAAGCATTAATAAAGAGAGTATTCTTATACGAGAGTTTGATCTTATTGCTGTGATTCTACACAATCTAGCAGTTTACTACACTGTAGAATTTCATGTTCGGTGCGTATAAAGATTGTTTATAATAAATAACCAGAGCAAGCTTACCACATGATCCTTGATTTTTGACAGGCGTTACAGCTCCTTCGTTTCTCCAGTCTTTGATAAAATAAAGTTCACTAAAGTTCAATTTCCTAGATGACATCGTATGATCAACCACTTCGGGTAGTGAAGTTACGTTGATGCCCCGGAGACCACCGGTGTATGTGGCAAGAAACTCTTCTTTAGTCATGTCGGTGAACTGGTTGACACCAAGTTTATAGCTTCGATTCCCCATATTATTGAAGTTCTTGATAAATTTCAAGTTTTTCTTGAACACTTTGAACCTCATCTCTTTCTCGAAGTCATCCTTGTAGACTCTAGAGGATTGAATCATCCATTTCTGGTAGTAATCAGAAATGAATTGCTCATGCAAAGTAACATTAGATGTGGTTTGAAAGATCTTTAAACTAATGGAAATGATGGTTAGAGCCACGAACACGGAAACTACTGACGCCATTTTGAATTTGGTGTATAGTATATACAAGGTTTAGTCTAGTTCTATATATAGTCAGCTTTTGTTATACTTTTTATATTTTAGTGTCTTGAAGTTTTTATTTTATACAATAAAATACTTTAAATTCTGTATTAGTATAAGAAAGAGTCTTAAGAAAATAGTGGTGTACATGGTCTAGATATGTTTGGGCCGCTTGTAAAGTAGTTGTTAACTATATGTGAAAAATGAAAGTTGGTGACGATGTCATAGTCCTGAATTACTTGGTTCATGATCTTCAGAGGAACCACTTATTTTATCTTTGTTATTAATGCATATAACTATATATATTATACCATCAAATTTTCATTTTTCCAAATAAATAGGAAAACTAAGCTATATTATATAAATTAGTACATGCTCGTAGATTTTGAGGAAACAAATCGACTGGATAATATTATATAATTTTAATTTTCAGTAGTATAATAGAAAATAAAATAAGTAACCTTAAGAGGAAACCATGTTTTACTCCAAATAAACAAAAGAGAAAAAGAAAATGTGTTGACCAAATAATTAAGAAATAAAATCTATGTTGACCAGAAAAAGAAGTCTATGTTGACCAAAAGAAAGAAAGAAATCTATGTTGACAAAAAAAAAGAAGTTTATATTGACCAAAAAAAGTTTATGTTCATCAATTTTTTTTTTCATCAGAAACACACTCATGAAAAAAGAATCTATGTTAACTAAAAAGATATATTAGTATTTTCTCTATTTTTGATGATATTGATACATAACATCAATTTTATATATGCCAGATCATTTTAATATTCAATTTTTATAATTTATATAAATGAATATAAAATATTATTTACAATTTTAGTTATTAGACATATATAATATGTTGTCAAAAAATACATATATAATATATATCAAATATATTGATTTCTATAAAAAAATAGTAAAATGTTTTAGAGAAATTCCATAGGATAACACTAAAAGTTTTAATCATACTATAGATTCTAAGGATCAAAATGACTAAAATATTTTATTAAAAAGGTAAATATACATATATACCCAAAATTATCCAAACCTTGGAGTTTAAAGTTAAGGGGTGAGGATTTTGGATTAAAGTCTAAAAAATTATAAAATAAAATAAAAAATATTAAAATTTGAAAAAAAAAGATTCGAAAAATAGTTTCAAAAATTATTTTCGAATTGAAAGAGAAAATTTGAAGAAAATAAATTTTGAAAAAAAATATTTATAAAAAGATCGAATTGAAAACATATAATCTGAAACTATTAAAAAATATTTTTAATTCTTTTATTTTCTTATTTGTATTTATATATGTAAGGTATTAGAGCATTTTTACCTATTAAATGAAATATTCTGGTCATTTTTCTCCCTAGAGTCTATTTTTATGACAAAAATTTGAAAATTGTCTATTTAAAAGAATTGCCTAATGTTTTATATAGTTTATAAATACATAACTGATAAAAAGAAATCGATACACTGATTTCATCTCCTTCACCTTTAATTTCAACTCTAAAATCTGAAGCACGCTTTTTTCTACCGAAATAACATCACAACCATAAATAAGCAAATTAGAAGAAATATGAACAAGGTGGCGACTTCGATTACGAACTAGGGTTCCTATGATCTCGCGATGGTGGGATCCAGGGATCAGATTTGGGGATTGGGTTGATGGGGCTTCTAATCAGGATCACGAGAGCAATAGGTTTATTGGGAGATATCGGTCAGATTTTGGAAAGTTCGAGGGGAGATCAGGAAAAGGGGGTCTAATGATTCGCGTCAGGATCGGATCAAGCGGAGATTGGATTTCGATCACGAACGCCTTCATGACAAGATCATACGGCTTCAAAGGTATTATTGATGGGATTATTTGTTACACAAAGGGTGAGAGGCGATTGTGTTGTTTGGAAAATATGGGGCTAAGAAAAGTACGATACAATTTGGATTTCAACAATGAGGGGTTCTACTTTTGTTTGATTTGTGATTTCAAATCTGATGATTTATTTTTTCTACGAGTGGATATTATTGGAGGTTCTCTTTTTGGTAGAGAAGAAGAAGTCGGAGTGGGTTATAAAAGGGAGTTAGAGACGAGTTCTCTTTGCATCAGTTTATACAGCTATCTTTCTTTGAAGATTTCTTGTTTATCAGGCCATAATTTTCTTGGGTTTACAATGACACATGGTCATTTGGTGGGCACTATGGGTGATAAGAGGAGTGGGGAAAGTACTCAGAAGAGGTTGAAGATTACGGTGGTTCATTTCGACAACTCAGCTTGGGTTAACTCATGCTCCAAGATCTTAATCGATTGTATGAGTGTCTTGGGTTTAATTTCTTTTCGTATGGTTCTAGTCTGGTCAGCCAGCTATGTTTTGGTAATGCATGCGTATTGGAATAAAATTGGTGTTTTGAAGTTTGGGTTCTGGTATCACTTGGAAAGTGTTACAAGTCTTATATATTCTGTTGAGTTGCTCTGTTTGATACCCTTCATAGTCTCCGGAATGTCTGTTTGGCTACTGTGGAATACTTATCAATGGATATTTAGTGATGCTTGGATAATGTGGACAAGGTTTTTGAGTTTCGTTGAGAACCGAGGCTTGTTACACAGTGATGACACTAGGTGGTTAATTTTTATTATTATGGAAATTGACTTATATGTTTGGAAAGGAAGGATACAAGATGAGCCTACGAGACCGTTGGCCTTGTTACACAAAGAAACATTATGGCTTTTTGTCTTATTCGGTTGGTGTATTTGTAATATTTCATTTTGGTTCTGTTATTGGTTGGTAGTGGTTACGTTGGTATGTTGTGAAAATGACAAAGGCGTTCCAATACCTTTGCAGTATAAGATATATTCCAGTGTGACTTATTTAAACAATATGGTCTGTAATGTTGAAATTAATTTATTTTATTGTTGTATGGCTCTTGGTGGAATGTAACAATGGTGGTGGCTATGAGAATCCTTTTACACGGAGTTTTTAGTGGTTTAAATTGGAGATTATATTTGGAGCAGCATGATAGAGACAAAGTCATTCTACGGTTTACAAGGAGATGTATGGCAGGAATAAATGGTCTTACGAGATTTCGAGATATCTTTGAATCTATATCTCCCTGGTCAATGGAGCTTTTTCAACTATTTTTATATGAAGATATTGAGTTGGAATTGTAGAGGCGTGGGAAGCAAGTGGACAATCAGTTATTTACGGGAAATATGGCATCAACACAAACCAGATTTTTTATTTTTATCGGAAACAAAACAAGATTTTGCTTTTGTTCAAGGATTTCAATCGCATTTTGGTTATGACAATTTGATGACGGTGGATCCAAATGGATCCAGTGGAGGATTAGCTTTATATTATAATAATGAGTATCAGGTTAACATTTTATTCTCGAGTGCTAGGATGATAGATGTGGAGGCAGAGACATTGGGGAAGAAAATTTTTATGACATTTTTATATGGGGATCCAGTACAAAATTTGAGAGATCAAGTATGGGAAAGATTGACAAGATATGGCATCTCAAGAGATGACCCATGGTTCATTATTGGCGATCTCAATGAGATTACGGGGAACCATGAAAAAGAAGGGGGCCCCTTGCGGAGTGCAGATTCTTTTGTCTCTTTTAACAATATGATACAGAACAGTGGACTTTTGGAATTCCCGGCAAAAGGAAATAAATTGTCTTGGCAAGGAAGAAGAAAAGTTAATGGCAAATCAACGATGATTCGGTGTCGCCTTGATCGCGCTTTGGCGAACGAAGAATGGCATTCAATGTTTCCAAATTCACATACAGAATACTTGAAATTGGTGGGCTCCGATCATAGGCCGATAGTGGCATATCTAGAGGATAAGGTTGTGAAACGCAAAGGGCAGTTTCGGTTTGACAAACGATGGCTTGGAAGGGATGGATTTATGGAATCAATTACCAGAGGGTGGACAAAGGAAATGAGGAATTCAGGGGGTACCACGGGAGATGTCGTGTCACGGATTATCAATTACCGGCACGAGATCTCTACCTGGAACAAAAATAACCCCCCATATGGAAAAGAGAAAATTGCAGAGCTTCAAAAGGCTTTGGAGGAAGTCCAAACAGATGATAATAGATCACAAGAGGATATTTTAGAGGTGTCTAGGAAATTACAAGAGGCGTATAAGGATGAAGAAGAGTACTGGCAACAGAAGAGTCGGAATACATGGAATACAGCAGGAGACCTAAGTACAAGATTTTTTCATGCTTTAACGAAACAGCGACGGACGCGTAATCGTATTGTGGGATTATATGATAGTAATGGAAATTTGGTAGTGGATGACAATGGCATTGAGAGGGTCGCAGTGGGCTATTTCGATGAGCTCTTTTGTACTACGTCGCCTTCGGAATTTGATGAGTTTTTAGATGAAATTCAACCATCTATTT
The DNA here is from genome assembly GCA_026261945.1 of Hirschfeldia incana. Lineage (NCBI taxonomy): Eukaryota > Viridiplantae > Streptophyta > Magnoliopsida > Brassicales > Brassicaceae > Hirschfeldia > Hirschfeldia incana. The sequence goes on from JABCMI010000103.1 coordinate 363,238, forward strand.
CTCAGCAAATGAATCGGCGACTTGTACAGCTTGCTTCAGAAGAAGAGGTGCGACAAGCATTATTTATGATGCACCCAGAAAAGGCACCGGGGCCGGATGGAATGACGGCACTTTTCTTTCAACATTCTTGACATATCATTAAAAATGATATTTTGGAATTGGTTAATCACTTTCTGACCACAGGAAAGATGGATGAGCGTCTAAATATTACAAATATTTGCTTGATTCCTAAAACGGAGAGGCCGACAAGGATGTCAGAACTTAGACCAATAAGTCTTTGTAATGTAGGATATAAAATTATTTCAAAGGTATTGTGCCAACGGCTAAAGACTTGTCTCCCATCTCTGATCTCGGAAACACAGTCGGCTTTTGTATCTGGGAGATTGATTTCAGACAATATTCTTATTGCACAAGAAATGTTTCATGGATTAAGGACAAATAAAGCTTGCCAAAACAAGTTCATGGCCATTAAAACGGATATGAGTAAAGCCTATGACCGAGTGGAATGGGGCTTCATTGAGGCTTTACTTCAGAAAATGGGGTTTGAGGATCGTTGGATAAAAATGATGATGGAGTGTATCTCCTCAGTTCAATATATAGTTCTTTTAAACGGCCAACCGCGGGGGCACATAATTCCGCAGAGAGGATTACGGCAGGGAGATCCATTATCCCCTTATTTATTCATTATGTGCACGGAAGCTTTAATAGCTAATATTAAAAAGGCGGAAATTGGTAAACAGTGGACAGGAGTCAAAGTAGCAAGGGCTTGTCCGCCAATATCGCATCTGCTCTTTGCAGACGATAGTCTTTTCTTTTGTAAAGCGCAAAAGGAGGAGTGTCAGGTCATTTTGTCGATCCTTAAGGAGTACGAAAAGGTTTAGGGTCAACAGATTAATTTTCAAAAGGATTCAGTTTGGACATAAGATCGATGAGGATACCCGTCAGGAACTTAGAGACATTTTGGGAATACAAAACAGGGGAGGAATGGGAACATATCTAGGAATTCCCGAGAGTTTAGGTGGATCAAAAGTCCAAGTTTTTGGCTTTGTTCAGGAACGCTTAAATAAAAGAGTTAATGGTTGGACTTTTAAATTTTTTACGAAAGGAGGAAAAGAAGTTATTATTAAATCAGTGGTAACGGCTTTACCTAATCATATTATGTCTTGCTACCGAATTCCAAAAACGGTGATGAAGAAACTTACGACCGCAGTCTCTCAATTTTGGTGGAGCTCCAGTGGTAAGACAAGGGGATTACATTGGAAATCTTGGGATAAGGTTTGTTTACATAAGGATGATGGAGGATTGGGTTTTCGAGACCTGACGGATGTCAACACAGCTATGCTTGGAAAGCAATTATGGAGATTTTTAGAGAAACCAAACTCTCTATTTTCTCGTGTTTTTAAAGGTCGGTATTTTAGGAATACTTCACCCCTAGAACCCGCCAGATCATACTCGTCCTCCTATGGATGGCGTAGTATAATCTCTGCTAGATCTCTGGTTAGCAAAGGACTAATCAAACGGGTGGGATCAAGATCTTCTATCTCTGTATGGAATGATCCCTGGCTCCCAACCAACCGCCCGAGACCAGCAAATAAAAAACAACATGTCCTCTTACCTGATCTTACGGTCGATTCACTCATAGATAACTCGACGCGTACTTGGAATTCACTGGCGTTACAAGAAATAATGGATCCTGCGGATGTAAAGATTGTTGAAAGTATTCCTTTAAGTAGAATCCAAATAGCAGATCGTGATGGTTGGCACTTTACAAAGAATGGAAAATATACGGTCAAATCAGGATATCAAATAGAAAGAGCATATCCAGATAGAGGGGTAGGAATAATTGAATTTGGCCCAACAGTTACGGATCTTAAGGCACATTGCTGGAAAGTGCGCTGTCCTCCGAAGATGAAGCATTTTTTGTGGCAGTTGTTGTCAGGATGTATAGCTGTTAAGAAAAAATTTAAAGGCCCGAGGTCTTAAGGGAGATTTTGGTTGTGATAGATGCGGAGCAGCGGATGAATCAATCAATCATGTATTTTTTGAATGTCCACCAGCAGTTCAGGTGTGGGCGCTATCGAAGATCCCTTCGCACCCGGATTATTTTCCAGGACAATCTCTGTTTACGAACATGGATTATTTATTCTGGAGAATAAAACCGGCAATGGATGAGCATCATTTTGCGTGGATACTTTGGTACATTTGGAAAGGGAGAAATAATAAGGTCTTTAGCAATTTGGACATAGACCCAACGGTTACTCTCAACCTGGCTATGACCGAATCTGCACTATGGATAGATGCACAACAATCTATAGTTCAGAAGACTCATATGTTAGTGACATCTGAAATGGATTTACCGGCTAGACCGGGAAGATGGTGTTTTACGGATGGTTCTTGGAAATTGGGAGATACATTTTCCGGTCAGGGATGGTATAGTACCTTAGAAGGCTTTGAGGGTTTATTAGGAGCTCGAAATATAAGGGCAAGTCAATCACCATTACACACGGAGGTAGAGGCACTGATATGGGCAATGGAATGTATGAGGAATTTACGGCAATATAATGTTACTTTTGCAACGGATTGTTCTCAATTGGTGAAGATGGTTTCGGAACCAGAAGAATGGCCGGCTTTTGCAAGCTACTTGGAAGACATCAGAAGTCTTAAAAGAAGTTTCCACAGCTCAGAGATTATTCATATACCAAGGATGAAAAACAAAAAGGCGGATAGCTTAGCACGCGGTGTGAGGCAACAGACGTCGTTTACCGTCCATATGGATACAGAGCAACCAATTTGGTTTACAGAGTCCACATGAGTCTGTAATCTTGCCGACAAAAAAAAAAAAAAAAAAAGATAAAAAGAAATCGATAAAATATTATATACTCTTTCTATAAACATTTTATTTGACTTTTCATAAATAGTTATTTCTAATATTGTTTGGATGTTTTGATAACTGATAGTAATTAATTTGATAAAAAGAATAAAAATTATAATTTATCAACTAACCAAATTATAACAATATCATCTCCAAAAGACAATATCGGCTTGGTGTTGAAACCGGTACGACATTGCTTACTCACACCACGATGACTAAAACATCTAAACATGATGACATTGGTCGTAATGTATGCATCTGCAACTGCCACTTGTATGATCAATCGCCTATCCACCCGGTTCTCAAGATGGATTCTCAGCTTAACCAACTTTTTTGGCTATCAGCCGAACTATTCAAAACTTTTTGTCCAGATATTTCTGCTTCTCCTGGCTTCCTGTTATAACCATAAGAAGTTGTTTGATTCCTGTTTGTTTCAAGGTGAAAAATCAAACCATCTACTTTTGTATATACATATAATCAATGGCGAAGCAATTGATAAAGAGGCCAATCTCATCAATGATTAGGTACTTGCGTAAGCATTTGTTCACTCTTGGCACAAAACTGGACCTGATCAGAGCTGTTTAAACTTAATGCAATGAAGAGAAAGTGATGTGGTAGAATGTTTCAATATAGCTATTTGCATAAACAGTGCAGTGATACTTTAGAGAAAGACAGTTTTGGTAATGATCTTAGAACAGTAAGAGATGTTTTATGTTAATGTTCTCTCAATAATATTTATACAAGTCAATTAATTTTATTAGATTCGTTCATCATCATGTGGCTGCATTGCGGTTCATCATCATGTTATCTCTTGCTGAGTACATTCTCAACAGACAAAAATGACCAGAGCTTGAACAGCTTGAGAAAAGTGAAGTCCTCTCTTATTTTTCTTATACCGACAAAATAAGGCAATGGAAGAAAAAAAGTTTCATCTTGATACATGTTTCAACTTTTTAGCACCCAAAAATTTGAATAAATAGTACAGTGACTATAGGGAAAGAGTGAGTTTTGGTGATGTTCTTAACACACTACCCAGGTGTTTTGTGTTCTCACTCAAAACTTGAAGTCAAAAACTCTGACACAATGATCATCCCCACAAGAAGTTAACCTTAGCAAGCTCTGGTTAGTCTCGGACTTTTCAGTTGGTCTCCATGCTAACCGATTCACAGCTGAGACATGACACATGAACGGTTCCATCCTCAGAGCAAGAGCTACAGTTGCTGTTGTACCTTCTTCCTCTGTTTCTTCAATCTTTATGTTCCACAGCTCTATCAGTCCACTCTCCATCCCAACCGCTATGCAACCGCTCTTATCCTCGTGGTCTTGTCCCGTCCAAGCCACGGCAGTGACACTGCTCCCAAACTGAGGCAAGGCCAGAACCTGTTTGATGTGTGCGTCTTTCTCGATGGACCAGATCTTCACAGTCTTGTCTCTTGATGAAGTTGCAAACTGGTGGCCGCTTGGGTTCCATGAACATGCCCAGATGATCCTCTTGTGTGCTTCAACCTTTGCCATGAGTTTGTGACTAACCTCCCCATTGTCTGAACAGAGATGACAAAGAAAATATAGACTTAGACGACGATAGTGACACTCAAGACTTAACTGAGGTTTTACCTGTTCTTTGGATAGAGAACACTGAGAAGTGACGATCTCTGGAGACAGACAAGAGCAGAGTGTCGTCATAAGAGAACTCCAAGTGTGTCACTGTCAAGCTGTGAGACTGCAGACGACCAACAGCTTTCCATGTCCCAACTTCCCATAGCCATATCTCCGCCATGGCTGCTGACTGAGCCTGAACAAGTTTGTGGTCAGTATTGAACAGAGGAGATGGAACAGGTGCAAACATATCTGAGGGAGCTTACCTTACAGGATGAAGCAACAAGGGTTCCGTTGTGGTCACAGCAGAGAGAAAAGAGTTCATTACCATGACCATAGAGTTTATGAGATTCCGGCCATAGAGTATGAAACGCAAGCTGATCTTCTATTGGAGGCTCCTTCAATTCTGTTGGAGCAGCCTCTGGAACTGTTTCAAATGTATCCAAACCTTCTCCTCCGCCACTTCTCTCCATCGGTTCATTAGAAGCTGGAAGAAAAAATAAAATAAGCTATGGATCTCATTACTGCATTTGGTCAAAAGCTAGAAATGGTGTTGACTCAATCACTCACTGTGTAAGTAGATAGGTTTCTGTGATAAACCAAGAGCAGACATATTTGCGCCAAGGACTTGCACATCTGCTTGTAAATCCTCAGGGAAGCTTCCTTTTCCCCCGGCACAAGTGTGGTTCAGTGTCTTCAAGAAAGATAGAGGAGCCTCGAAAACTCTCACCACTTTCTCCTCAGCTCCACTTACGAAACGGTGGTTGCCTTTACCTTGGACCATAGCCACACAATTAATGTCATGACCATGAACCTGAGGACGAGCCAGTTCATGCCAATGCTCACTCCCTTCATCACTCTTCCATGATGAGAACACACGAGTCGTCTGTAAAAAAAAACAAAAAATATTTGCATAATGAAGCAGAGATTTTGACATAATGAATCGCTTGAACCCCTCTAACCCCTGACCTGATCATGGCTCACGGATAGCAAGTACTCTCCGGTTCTAGCCCAAGTGATATCAGTCACAGCAGCAAAATGACCTGAGGGGACTTTCTGCATCTGCCAGTTCTCAAACTCGTTACTGTTGCTGACATTTCTCCAGAGATGAAAAGATCCACCGTATCCATGAGCAAGAACCGACACACCATCTGGACTCCAGTGGCCACCATAGAAACCAAGAGCACAGTGACTAAGCTCTCCTACACAGACAACGTTCACCCAAACACCTGTTTTCTTCTCAGGTCGCCAAATCATCATAGTTTTGTCCATTGAAGCAGATAAAATACTCAGCGGCTGGTGGTCAGTGACTGGTGGTTCCCACTCCACGGAATAGACCCAATCTTCATGTCCAATTAGAACAGATTCGACTGAGATCTGATATGTGAACTTCCCTGAGACGAAAACTGGACCTTCAATGTAGGAAGCTAGAGTGATCTCTCTTTGCCATGAACCAACATCACCTACTAAGACAAGTTTCCAGATCCGAATGACTTTGTCCTGTGAAGAACTCACAAGCATGATACTACTGGTGGTTTCAAACGGTAATGAGAAGTCCAAACTCCGGATCCAGTCCGTGTGGCCTTTAAGCTCACAAACAGAAGTAAATTGTCCCGTTCTTTCTCCACAGTAAAGTTTTATTTTGTTGTCCAACCCGCCCATGGCGAGGACAAATCGTCCAGGACTTTGAGGCAACTCAGCTAACGAAAGCGTCACTATTGCTTTTGAGTCGACAGAAAGAGTGTCCAGACACAGAACCTTACATTCATCTGCAGCAAAGAACAAGAGGACGAACAGTTTAATCAATACACATTCCGAAAAAACTTCAGGCTGAGGCAGTTTGAAGCAAGGACCAAGTGCTTACCGTTAGGTTGAGACGGAAAAGAAACATCCCAGATGTTCACAGCTCCATCCGAAGAAGCAGAAGCAAACATTGCATCGGTTTCAGAAACCATATACGCAGTGATGCAAGTTACACCTTTCTTGTGAGACTCTGGTAGTTGTAGTACATGTCTCCACTGTTGTTTAAAACCAAAGAGGACACATAAATAAGGATCTGATATACTACAGAAACTGAAAGAGAAACTCAGTGAAGGGTGTTTACATTGTTATTGACAGTAGAAAGTTCCCAAAGGATGATGATTCCATCTGTATCACCTGAGAGCAGATAGTGCCGGTCCAAATGCTTGGCTGCAAACAAATCATATAGTTCATTGGATGTTTTCTCCAAAGTATATAGTTAAATGGTCTAGAAAAAGTCTAACCTACCAAACCGGTAAACAGAGACTATAAATAGAAATCTGAATGCCTATGACTTCACAATTTACTAATGATAGCTATTAACTCATGTATTCTATAGTCTAAGATCTCTATTTAATAAAATAAAGCTTCCAACATCAAAAGTCTCTTCCTTTGTAATGCCTATAAGTATCAACATAGTAAAAACTCTAAACCAAATGGTTCAAAACTGCCTCAAGTAAGCAAGAAACAGGGAAAGGAGGTACCTTTGAAAGCAAACTTGCTGCTGGGCAACCAATGAGTGCAATTCACGGAAGCTTTGTGGCCTGGAAGCGTTGTAAGAATTTGTGCTGTCTGAAAAAGAAGAAAAAAAAAGAATCAACTTTTTGAAGGGTTAACTAATCTTTTAGAAAGAGGAGTGAAAGAGAGAGAGAGAGAGAGAGAGAGAGAGAGAGAGAGAGAGAGAGAGAGAGAGAGAGAGAGAGAGACCTTGGGGGAGAAAATAGAAACGGCGTTTTGGGCACCGAAGGAAAGAAGACCAGAAGCTCCCCAAGAGACGTTGTTGACTACTCTGTTGCATCCTGCTCCTATGAACACTCTCTTCGCTGAGACTTCGGTCTTTCCCGACATCTTTATTTGATTCAAGATTATGAATTTGGTTGGTTCTCTGTTTTTGATACTTTAACGAGTAAATATCTCGCCGGCGCCGGCAAACCTCGCCGGAGATTGTAGCGCTGGAGATTTCAGGGGAGAGCGGTGACACGAACAAGGGTTTTTGTTTCTTGTTGTTACTTTTGAGTTCTGAGAGGGAACATTTTGGTGGGCTTTATTGTTGGGCCCAAATTTTTTACTAAAGTTATGGACAGATCTTTTTTCCTCTCGTTCTGTTGGGAGGGAACTAGGCTAGCTGCTAGACGGATAATCTAGGATAGACGGATAATCTAGGATAGGCTGGCCGAATAAACCGAATCCAAAGATTCCAACCAAATTCTATCCAATAAAAATGATTTCATAGTTATTTGAACCTGGCATAAATATTGAATGGATTTTTTAATGGTATTTTAGATCATTGGCATTATCCAAACCGAACTCAATTCTAAATGGATATCCGATAGAATCCATGATATTTAAAATCACAAAAAAACTTTTACCAAACATGATCTTAATTCTTAATATATATTAGAATATTTTATTATTAACCTCTTAAAATAATTATCTATTAAATGGTTGAAGGTTGCGGTTGAAGCTTGGAGTTTTTGGATTTTAGTTTTGTTTTCATTAAATAGTGTTTCCCATTTCATGAGAACATAGTTTTTGTTTTATGTTTTCATTTATTTGGTTTTCTTTCTATTAATAACTATGTCTATGTTTCGTTTGATTTTGAATGATCACATTTGATGTTTTTTTGAATCGATTTTACTTATGTTTTGGCTATTAAAATATGTAAAAATCATATTTTATATCCTAAAACCCGATTTCACTTATGTTTTAGTTACAAAATAGGTATTAATCATGTATTTTTAAGCCGAAGAACCAGTTCGAACCCGAATCAAAAAGTACAATGGATTCTACAGATTCTCTAAAGATTTACTAACTCCGATCTAAACTCGATATAATCCGAACCAGTTCCGAACCAAACTTTCATATAATTCGAATGAGGCTGATTTTGATAAATCTGAATAGATATAACTGTAACCCTATGAAATCCAGTCCCAAACTGAATAACAAAGAATTTTCTATAGATTTTAATAAGATTTTAAGAATACATAAACAAATATAACAATAAAATCTCCAGTTTTATAATTCCTTCAAAATTTAACTTCAAAAATTATTTTGGTTGCATCCATAGTTGCATATTATTTGGCTAAACAATGTTTTGATGTAAATGAGGAATTTAATTGTCTTTACTAAATCTATGATAGATGAAAATGTGCGTTTTAGAAAAATAAAACTATTAGTCAATTACTGGCCTGCTACCGGAAAAAAAAATAGTGGTCAACTACTTAAACAAAGGATTCCACGATAACCTTTTTGTCATTTCCACGATAACTTATCCTAGTCAATAATTTAGTATTTTCAATATAATTATAGAGATAATTCTAGTTGATAAAATGAGATGCACTAATCTGGATATGCAGTCCCAAAGTAGTTCATAAAATGTCAGAAGTCCACTTTGGTTGTGGAAATTGGAAAGTTATCGTCTCAGGGCAACCAATGGAAGCAAAATAATTCGGTTCTCAAGTCTTCGAGTATACTTTCTAGTAAGATTCCAAGATGGGTAGTGGAATATGTTGCAATGCTCCTTATTATCAAAAATGTATAATTTTTTCTTTTGAGACCTATAAACACAAGTGTTAGTTTTTTATTTTTCTTTTGTGACGAGAGTAAGTGTGACTTGAATGTAACTAATATAACTTACAAGATTATATAATTAACTAAATTACCAAAAAAACAAATTACCAAAACAATATTATTGATTGGTTAAATGTCAAATTGTCAATTACCAAACTATACATTATCAGTCGGTCAATTGCTTCAGATCATCCCATGCAGACAGAAAGACCATTTTGGCTGGTATCCTTGGGACTAAGAGCAAGTTTAACCCTATTACCCCTAACGGGGTTCTTAGTTACTTTTTAATTAATAAAATTAATCAAAAAACTTTATTTAAGAAACACTCATTTTAGTAGGTGCATTGAAAGTTTTTTAATTAGATGTTATTAAAAATATTATTAAATATGGTTTTTTCAATATAAATTTTATTTATTAAATAAACATATTAAAAGATAACATTTAAAACAGAATTTAAAAAAAGATTAGTACAATAATCGATAATAATTTTAAAAAACAGCTGAGCTTGGTAGTTGTTTCAATCATGTCCAAATTGACTCTATAAATGTTCAACCAAATTGGCTTTGAGTTGTTGATGGGTATGTGGATCACGAATTGCAGTCCGAACACCCATCATATTGGCGATACTTGTAGGTATTTTTGTAGAAATACGAGAGAAGACGGAGGATCGAAACGAGAGAAGACGGAGAATCGTCCTTGGTGGGTTTCGATCGGTGGTGGGGTTTGATTAGTGGTAGGTTTCGTTCGGTGGTGGATTTTGGTCTCGACGGAGAAGACGAGAACGACGACGGAGGATCGATGGTGGAGGCTCCTTCGGAGAGTTTCGATCGATCAACGGTTCGCTTCTCCTCTTTCGCATGACAAAGAGAACGAGAGAGAGGAAAGAGACAAGAGAAAAAATTAAAAATAAATATATATGCTGCTTTCGATATGCTGACACGTGCCCCATATGATCGATCATATAGTCTGTCACATAAATCACCTCTTTAGGATGATTATATTATAAGTAATTTGTTTGGATTTATTTAATTGCTTCATTTTCTGTATACTCGCCTAAGAAACGCGTGTTAAACATGGTCTAAGGAGATTGCGGACCGCTGGTCCGACCTAAAGAAAACTAAGAGCCTTAGAAAAAATTACGACATTCGCAGCAAAGATTATTTAAAATCTGATTTTTTTATCTGTTATTAGCGAAAACTAAAAATTGAAATTTTGGATCTTTAAAGACAAACATAAAAGTGGATTTTTAAATCTCTTTGATAAAATTTACAGTGTGAATTCGTTAGATTCACTACAAGCTTAAAACTAATTTGTGGCTTTGTGCTAATTGGATGTGGAACAATATCTGTAATACTCTCCTCCAAGATGATAACTAATTATATTTAATTATCTAGAAATGTTTGCACAAAGTTGATAAACCAACCTTTGGACTACATATTAATGATCAGATTGAACTATATGAATCAGATTTTGATACACTGTTAAGTTAGATGCATTTTTAACCTAAAATCATTGATGATAACTAGTGACAGACCGAGCTTACGATGAACGAGGTCACGTGATTAAAATCTTCATTTTCTTTAAATAATTATTTCAATTTCTACAAAGTACCCTGATTAAGGCAAAAAATAATATTGTTTCCGGTTAAAATTTAACATAGATCCATTGCTGATGATAAGTAGATTGGTCATTTTTAAGAAAAGAAAATGAAATTTTGGAACTTTAATGACAAACATAAAAATGGATTTTTAAATCTCTTTGATAAAATTTACAGTGTGAATTCGTTAGATTCACTATAAGCTTAAAACTAATTTATGGCTTTGTGCTAATTGGATGTGGAAAAATATATGTAATACTCTCCTCCAAGATGATAACTAATGATACTAATTATCTAGAAATGTTTGCACAAAGTTGATAAACCAACCTTTGGACTAGACATATTATTGATCAGATTGAGCTATATGAATCAGATACACTGTTAAGTTAGATGCATTTTTAACCTAAAATCATTGATGGTAACTAGTGGCAGACGGCCGAGCTTACGATGAACGAGGTCACGTGATTAAAATCTTCATTTTCTTTAAATAATTATTTCAATTTCTACAAAGTACTCTGATTAAGGCAAAAAAATATTGTTTCCGGTTAAAATTTAACATAGATCCATTGCTGATTATAAGTAGACTGGTCATTTAAAAAAAAAAGAAAATTCTAACTTGTGTGAAGGTATCCATAATACACATGACTTTGAATTGTCATATCTATGTCATACCTATTTGCCATTTTGGGCCAGACCTCCACACATGTGACGGTGCAAGAAGCAAATATCTCTTATATATTAATTGAAACATTGCAACATTGTTTTATATCCACATGTCACTGTGAAAATAAAATTCAGGATTTTTAGAAAAATAGATTGGTCAATCTGAATTCATATTATAATTTTTATTAAACTAACTATCAAATTGATAAATAATGTACAAAAAAAATATTGCACTTTCCTTAACTAAAAGCTACATAATTTTCTAATATGATTAACGTATATATAACAATAAAAAATTATGAATAATAATTATTTGATAACAGTTTATATATCTTAACTATTTTTTTTTAACTTTATATTATTAACAAAAAAATTTTTTTGATGATCCTGGTATCCGGACGCCCCATTAGGAACTCCGACTAGCGCCCAATGACCGTCCACCGGAACTAGCCGGGGAACCCGCCGAGGGTCATCCAGGAGAGCTGGTGAGCCTCATGTTATAACACTAGTGGCCATGCGCAGGCTGGGCTTCTCCGTATTGGGCCCAAAGGTCCCTCAAGATAATTATCCATTGTCATATGGCGCCCTCGAACCCGTCACCTCTTGGAAGAAGCTACATGTGAGCGAGATTGTTCAACGCCACTAGACCACTAACATGTGGTTAATAGATATTAAACAATTACACTAACCATAAAAATAGATTTTTTCATATATGTTATATTTTGAATTTGTTTAAAACGACTATAAATTATTAAAAACTTAAAATCTCACTTTCAAATTTTTCTGATTAATGGATTAATTGTTTTTTATAACAAGATACAAATGATCATAAATTGTATGAATATAGACTTTTCTTTTAAAAATATTCAAATGAAATATATATATATCCAGCTAACAGCTAAAAACAAGAAAATATGTTGTATCAATTTAGTCGTCCAGTTGAAACCCTTCGAAACTATGTGAAATACTAAGGTCAAAGTATTTTGATTTTGGAAATAATATTAAGTTGTTGGTTCTAAAACTATTAAAATGGTTCTCAGTGATGTTAAAGTAAAATATTTTTAAAAAAATTGGAACCTGTTTTTGTAATAAAAAATTTGCTTGATGAGCACATTGCGGTTTTTAAATGTATACAAAAAGTGATAAGAAAATTTAAGCCCAAATCCATCATGTTCATCATAAATTTAAAATAGATTTCGGTTTATAATTACAATTACAATTAGAAATGCTCAGTCTCAACATACAAATGATTATATAAAGAAACAATTGTATGCATATTGAAAAAATCAAATATATATATATATATATATATATATAGATTTAATTTGTAAATAATATACATTTTTAATTTTTATTATATAACCTCACCCTGCTCAGTCCCAACATACAAATGATTGTATAAAGAAAATATTTGTATGCATATTAAAAAACCAAATACATATACATATTCAATTTGTCAATAATATATATTTTTAATTTTTATTATATAACTTCAACCTGCGCAAAAGCGTATGTTTTATCCTAGTAGTTATATATATGTTATCACTGTTGGAGAATACAAAGTGTCAAATATTCATGTTTCTTTGACTCAACCTCAAAGATGGGGTTAGACTCTCAGGTCTGAGGTCTTTAAAGACTAGCTTAGAGCCGCGAGCTAGATCCGTACCAAACGGCCTCCTCGGCTCTTCTCTAATTTAAAAGACATGTACGTGTGTTATATATTGAATGTCACTGAGTGTTTTAACAAATATTTATATAGAGTTCGAAGATTTCCGTACTCATACATCAGCAGTTACAACAAAAAAGTGGCATATCGTCAAGACAAAGAACATGTCAGGGTATAATATAGCTCTCGTTTCCATTAAAAAAAAAAAGAGTAATAGCTCAAAGCGTATTTTGCAATCTCACTCGCGATCATCAATTTGACGTGCGGAAACTCACAGGCGATTGTCATCGGTCATTTCATCTGAATGCCAATGTATAATTTTTTATATAGTACAGAAAACCGATATATTTATCAAACGGAATTATACATTGGCTGCGTTGAACAGACCCATTGCCCCCGATGTTATCAATTAAGAAAATAAGTGGGGCATTATATGATTAGTTTAGATTATTTGTTGCACTGAAGTTTCCCACTATTCATTGTTACAAAAAAAAAGTTTCCCACTATTCATAACCTAAGAATATAGCTGAAAGTTTGTATGACAGTATGATATGACATCTTAACTCGATATGAAAGCACATGTTAAAATGGCAAAAAAATAAAGTGTATTTGACAAGTGAACGAACTACCTGCCAAGAACCAAATATTAGAAAACCCTAAAATTTATCCCACTGTATTATCTTATTTATAGTGGCACTCCCACTCTCCTAATTTGTGCATGCATCTCCGAGGCGCACCCTTAAAGCTTTTATATTAAAAACAAAAAAAAAATACACCTTGTTTTGGTGTATAAATACTAGCTAAAATCACCATATATAGCAATACACAATCAATCTACTCATCAATCATTTGTTTCTTCATCATGGATCGCAAAATCTTTTCATACTGGTTTATTACCCACCTAGCAATCTTAAGCCTTCTCTTTAACGACGTCGTCTCCTCGTTTCCTTCGGGATATAACGATGGTCCTAAAAATGGTTATAATAATGGTTACAATAATGGTTACAACAATGGTTATAATGGTGGTTATAACAATGGTCACGGTTCTCGCGGATACGGTATGATTAGTAATCTCGACTATCGATTCTATGACCGGTCGTGTCCTCGTCTACAGATGATTGTTAAGTCCGGAGTTTGGCGAGCTTTTAAAGATGATTCTCGAATCGCTGCATCTCTTCTCCGTCTTCATTTCCATGATTGTTTTGTCAATGTAAGTTACACTTTTTTTTTTTTAACACTGATTCATTCAAATAGAAGAAGGTCCAAAGACAAACAATGGCAACAAAGAAATAGTCCAGCAGGCGGGAGAGACAAGGAAAAAATAAAAACAAGAGAGATACCAAACATGTAAGGAAGAAAAGCATAGACATATAAGTCTGAGATTAAAAACCAAGAAACAAAAACTGCAGAGAGGAACCAGCTGCAATGAAGGTGGGGTGTCACAGAGGTGGTTAGGACCCCAAAGATTCTTGGTAAATGTGTTCACGGAGCCAGGCAGGAGCACCTCGAGCCACATATGATTGCAGGCGGTGATCCTTGACCACACTATCAGCAATGGACGAGGCTGCAGTGTTCCTGATATCCCAAATATAGCAAAGAGAGAAAGAATCTAACTTACTTAATAGGTTAGAAATTCCGTCTAAAAGAAATTTGACCTCCGGGAATCTAGCAGGGTGAAGTAGAGTTTCCTTCAGCTCAGTGGATGAAGACTCAAATAACACTTCTTTCTGTCTCATGCTGACCATGCTTTCCACAGCCCAATGGAGAGATAGTAAATCAGCCTTTCTCTTTGAGGTTACACCAGAGTAAGCTCTACGGCTGTGATGAAGGCACTGACCTTGGTGGTTTCTTGTGATCCAGCTAGAGCCGCTGGTATAACCGTTCTCCTCCCAAGCACTGCCTACATTACATTTAATCAGTCCCCTAGGGGGCTTGATCCATGAGGCAGATGGTGACGTAGCAGGAGCTACAAGAGGGGGAGCGGAGGCTTTAGGGGTTTCATTCACAGAGAACCAGATGTCAGCTTCCTCTAGTGCTTTCTCTACGCATGGAGCAGCAGAGATTCTTGTCCTTTCGAAAATCAAGGCATTACGAGATTTCCAGAGCTGCCACAGGATCCAGGGGAAGGAGCGGATGTTGCTGTTATCCACAGTTAATTTCTTAGACTCAGCCACCAAGTAGTAGAGGTTAAGGAAGGTAGAGTTCTGGGAAAATCCCGAGCTTGGGGGGCTGATTCCTGCACGACTCCAAGCTTCCACTGCCATTGGGCAGAGAAAGAGCACATGACAGATGGTCTCAGGGGAGTTCCCACAAGTTTTGCAGGTCGTATCAGCACATAGACCTCGAGATTGGAGCCTTTCCGCCACAGCAAGCGCACCTGAGAGTGCTTTCCATAGAAAGTGGTGAATTTTAGGAGAAGTTTTCAGTTTCCAAATACCTTTCCAGAGAGATTGTTCCACAGGAGGTAGAGGGTTATCTTCAGAGATCGTTGAAAGCATCCTATAGCCACTTTGCGTAGTGTACTGACCATTTTTTGTGAATCCCCAAACATCAGAATCCGAAACATTGGGAGAGATTCTCATTTTGAGGATTCTCTCTGCATCCTCTGCGGTAAAGGTGTCTTTCACTTTTCCAGCGTCCCAGAGATGAGTATTAGGAATGCATAAATCGCTAACCTTGAGCGTGAGATCCACAATACTACCTTGCCGATATGAAGGTGGTCTAGCGGAGTGGTCAAGGAGCCAATTTGACATCCAAACGTTGGAGTTTTCCCCGTTTCCAATCTTTCTGAGGAGGCCAAGTTTGAGAGCCTCTCTGCCATGCATGATACTTCTCCAGGCAAAAGATGGTCTAGAACCTACAGAGGCTTCCAAGAAGGAGCAATTCTTATGGTAGCGGCTCTTAAGAACTCTGGCCACAAGTGAGTTAGGCTGTGAGAACATACGCCAAGCTTGCTTGCCTAATAAGGCTTGGTTGAATGTTTCTATATCATGGAAGCCAAGGCCTCCATTTTCTTTCTTTCGACACATCTTATTCCACGCAACCCATGGGATCTTTTTCTTTGGTCCTCCACTACTCCACCAAAACTCTCTGATAGCAGAAGTAATTTTTGCACAAGTATCCTTGGGGAGTTTGAAAACCGACATGGCATAAACCGGTAGAGCTAAGCCTATAGACTTAATGAGGATTTCTTTACCCCCTTGTGAGAGGGAGCGAGCAAACCATCCATGGAGTCTGTGCTGGAGTTTTTCTCTGATAAAGTTGAGAATCTTCCTTTTGGAACCTTTAAAGACCTCCGGTAGACCTAGATAGGTCCCTTCTCCACCTTCCTTAGCAATAGCTAGGACCGATTTGATATCAGCTTTGAGACCCTCTTCCACTTTCTCACCAAAGATAATCGATGATTTCAGAGGGTTTATCTGTTGGCCTGAAGCTTCACCGTATATCTTTAAACATCTAAGGATTTCTGTGCTCTCCATTAGATTAGCCTTACACATGAGTAAGCTGTCGTCCGCAAACAATAGGTGATGGACAGAGGGCCCATGCTTGTCCAGTTTAATACCATGGATACGTTTTTTAGCCTCAGCAAGATTGAGGATACTCACCAGTGCCTCAGCACACATGATGAAAATGAATGGCGAGAGGGGGTCTCCTTGCCGTATTCCACGTTCAGGTCTGATAAAACCATGGGTTCTACCATTTAAGAGGATCGTATAAGACACAGTCGAGACGCATGCCATCACCCAACGAATCCATTCTCTAGCAAATCCCATTTTCTCCATCAAAGTTTCAAGAAAGCACCATTCAACTCTATCATATGCTTTCGACATATCAGTTTTGATGGCCATGAACTCACCGTTTACCGCCTTGTTGGTACGCAAACCATGCACCATTTCATGCGCCACAATGATATTATCAGAGATGAGCCTATCTGAGACAAAAGCACCTTGCGTATCAGAAATGATGTGCTCCATTATAGGCTTTAATCTCTCTGTAAGGAGCTTAGAAATTATCTTGTATTGTAAGTTACACTTATACAGCGTGTTCTTTTCATATTCACACATGTAACTGTGGATTATACATCACTCATACTCTGTATGTATATTGACACTTAAGCCGTATGCATATATATATATATACCAAGTTTTGCATGTGGATACTATATAAGAACATAAATAAGTTGTTTTAGTGAAACATTTTACACAAAAAGCCAATCACTCAAATTCTGTGTATGCATAATACACGTAAAAGTGAAAACCACTAGACTCAACGGCTAGTTACTCAATTTTCTGTATATAAATGTTCTAAACATATTATTTTTTTCTCTGGTTGTGCAATATAAGTAATTAGATTGTTTTGTAGGGTTGCGATGGCTCTATTCTTCTAGAAGATTCAGAGGACTTCAAAGGAGAGAAGAACGCCTTGCCAAACCGCAACTCGGTTCGTGGTTTTGACGTCATAGAAGACATCAAATCTGATATTGAAAGTGCTTGTCCTTTAACTGTTTCATGCGCCGATATAGTTGCTCTTGCAGCTAGAGAAGCCGTTGTTATCGTACGTGTGATCTTGAAGCCGCTAATATAATCCAAAATCGTATCAAATTATACATGATGTATATATTATGGATGTCAATTAGGGTAATCAATTACAGTATATGCATGATTTTTTTTTTTTTTTGCCATGTGCAGACCGGAGGGCCGTTTTGGCCAGTGCCGTTGGGGAGAAGGGACTCGTTGACGGCGAGTGAGCAAGCGGCAAATAAAAATCTGCCCTCACCGTTTGAGCCGTTGGAGAATATAACGGCCAAGTTCGTTTCCCTTGGACTTGACTTCAAAGATGTTGTTGTCCTATCAGGTTTGGGTTATCATCAACTTCCACAATATATCAATAATCAATATGAGTGTGACATCTAGCTAGCCCATCTCGTTAGGTTAAAAGTATACTAAAAAAGTCTTTAAAATATAATAAGATGGTTAGTACGTATTTCTTTTTACAAAATCAACCAAACACTCACACAACAATTTATTATAGAAATAATTCTATAAAACAATATATTATAGAAATAAATAAGCAAAGTGTAAAACTAAGTGAACTTTGTGTTTTGAAAAAAAAAAATATTACAACAAAAATAAAACCGCATACCATCATTACTAGTTTATTATAGTTCATCGTTTGGTATATGCATATATGGTTCTTTTAGACTTGCATTAGTTTATAGTATGACTTTTTTGTAACTTTTTTTTATAGTATGACTTAATCTGATGAATACGTGTAGGAGCACATACCATAGGATTTGCACAATGCTTCGTGTTCAAGCACAGGCTCTTCAACTTCAAGGGCTCGGGACAGCCTGACCCAAACCTAGCTGCCTCCTCAGATCTTCTCTCAAAGCTAACGGACACATGTCCTAATGTAGACTCATCTAACTCGAACCTTGCTGCTCTTGACGCAGCTAGTGTTGTCAAGTTCGACAATGCTTATTATGTGAACCTCATGAATAACGTTGGACTGCTTGATTCCGATCAAATCCTTATGTCGGATTCTAAAGCAGCTGCTTTGGTGAAGTCGTACAGCGAGAATCCGTACTTGTTCTCGAGGGATTTCGCGGTTTCGATGGTTAAAATGGGAAATATTGGAGTTATGACCGGAAGTGATGGAGTGATTAGAGCAAAGTGTGGATTTCCAGGTTAAGTGATATGAACCACTCTGAACGTAAACACTCGATCCAAATCAATCTATAACATATGTAGAACTAATCTAGCTTTAAAAATATGAATATAATCATATAGACCAATGTCAATGAATAAAGTATGTTCATATATGGTGTAAAATCAAGCTTTTGTATCTATGATGGATCACATAGACAAAAAATACTTGGAGTTGTATGCGTGTTTGTGTGTGTAATGGAATATGTACTTGTCCTGATTGAAAAAAAAGGAATATGTATTTGTCTTTGTATTTTTCTAGTACTTTTGTATCCTAGAAATCAAACTACTCACTTGTTATTGTATGAACATATGAAATAGTCTTTTATTAGTTCTCGAAATGTATATTATCTTCGATTTGGTTCTATCTAGTGGTCAGACCGCCTAGTCGTACGTCCTAGACCCATATTATCCATATACTTTTGGAATCCTTTTCTTTTCCGTTTTGTTACATGTATTTATTTAAACCAAGAATCGAAGGATTACGTATTTATATAGAACACCATAGACATAGTTGGAGTCTTCGAAATTGATAAATTCTTAACTAAATACAACTTGTTTTAAAAAAGAAACGAAGAACTTAGTGATGAAAATACGTAGATGAAAAAGAAATGATAAAATGCGTATTTATCAAGCCGGAATGCAAACAAATCACATTTCAAGTATCTCCACTTTAATTTCAGAATTGTTTTTTTTGGTAAAATGTTAAATTTTAATATCAGAATTAATTGCATATATCTATCAGAGAAATACGTTTTGATGAGTTAAAAAGAAGCATTTAAGCATTGAATGATGACATGAATTTCTATCAAATCCAAATGGAAGCAACCAACTTTTTAGGTATTGCTTGTTGATTACTGGTTGGAGAACATTAATTTAAAATCATTTAATTTTCTCCAACGACTTCAAGAGATTATCAAGACGAGAGTTAGTGGAAAAATGAAAATATATACATCATCTACATATATATAAGTCCAAAGAAAAATACATCATTTAAGGTTATTTTAAAATGTTTTCAATCTATTATTACATATACACATCATCTAGTGGTTAGGTTACACACATCATCTTGTTAGATTACAAGCAAAAACACAGATCCAAGAAAATATAAACGAAAAATACCGAATTTAATTAGAATTATAAATTATAAACTAGAAAGGTAGCTGCCAAAGAAGTACAAACAATATATAGTCATTGCAAGTTTGATCAACTTTAAATTTTATGTTTAAGAAAGTAGAGAGCGCATATATTATTACTATTTACGAGCTTAATATTTTATTATATATATATATATATATATATATATAATCGTGAAATCTTGAACCAAGGTCAATCCCATTGAAAATATTTTTTTTGTTTGAAAGATTTTTTCAATCCCATTGAAATGATGTGAGTTCTGGTTTCTAACTTGATGGTGAATCTTTCAACATCAGAATTGGTTTTACTGGCTCAAATTTAAAATTTATTTATCAACATTTAAGTAACAACTTACTAAACATGATTATTTTTGTTTTAATAACAATGTTTTAACTGGTTTAAATCTAAATTGGTTATAAAAATTGGTTATAGCGTTATTTGAACCGGAACAAAGTAGAAAATAAAATTCAATATAATATTTTAGTTTCAAAATATGTATTAATCTCTTTCTGTATGTAGGCAGACACACATGACTACAAAATTCAGTAGCATGCCAAAACCTAGGAGTATTTCTACATGGTTACATACTTCATCATCCTTAATCATACTCACCAACTGTTATCTATAATTTGTTTCTGCTACTGCATTCAATTGAATTTAACCAAAACATGCACCCCCAAAAAATGATCTCACCGCCGTTGAAAAAATTGAACTTAGTATATTAAAATAAAATAACAAACAACGAAAACTTACAAAAAAAGTAATAAATTACGACCATAAATACGTGGCAGAAAAATTGATCTCATCAGTCATCAGTACCCCCATTTTCAGATTCAAAATTCAATTTACTTTCAACAGTTTCACTTCTCATGTGATCTACTGCTCTCTCTCTCTTCTCTACACTCTCTAAAAACCAGAAGTTTGATTAGCATTACTCAACAAAGTCACTTCCTTTTCTTTCGCCGGAGATCATGGGAGGCTGCACCTCCAAACCCTCCACCTCCGGCCGACGTGACAACCCTTTCTTCCCCGGCAACGACTACCCCTTAATTGACAATCCTACCCCCACCCCTTCCGCCGCAAAGGCCTCTCCTTTCTTCCCCTTCTACACCCCCAGCCCCGCCCGCCACCGCCGCAACAGGAGCCGCGACGTCGCCACCGGCGGAGGAGGAGAGAGCAAGAGCGCGGCGAGCACGCCACTACGTCAATTACGGCGCGCGTTCAACCCTCCGTCTCCGGCGAAACACATACGGGCGGCGCTACGGCGGAGGAAGGGGAAAAAGGAGGCTGCTTTATCGGCAGAGACGCAGCGAGAGGCGGATGCTCCGCCGCAGGAGGAGGGAGAGGAAGTGGGGCTGGACAAAAGGTTCGGCTTTGCGAAGGATTTTCAGAGTAGAGTGGAGTTAGGCGATGAGATCGGACGAGGGCATTTTGGGTATACTTGCTCTGCTAAGTTCAAGAGAGGTGAGCTTAAAGGTCAAGTGGTTGCTGTTAAGATCATCCCCAAATCTAAGGTAAAACACAATAAACTTCTTTTTTTTTTGATCATGATTGCATACTTTAAAATATAAGGTGTTTTGATTCATTTTGTGGTTATGTATAGATGACAAGTGCAATTGCTATAGAGGATGTGAGAAGGGAAGTGAAGATTCTACAGGCTTTGTCTGGACATAAGAATCTGGTTCAGTTCTATGATGCATTTGAGGACAATGCTAATGTCTACATTGCCATGGAGTAAGAAGTTCTTCTTGTCTGATGTTTGTTTGAATCAGTTTAGATTTTGTAAGAATTAAAGTAGCTTTGAATTTTGCAGGCTATGTGAAGGCGGTGAGCTACTTGACAGAATACTAGCAAGGTGTGTGCTATTTTCTTAAGTTTAACATACATATGGTTAGAGATTGGTTCTGAAGTTTCATTTTTTGTTCTGTAGGGGAGGGAAGTACTCAGAGGAAGATGCAAAACCAGTGATTATACAAATCCTAAACGTTGTAGCTTTCTGTCATCTCCAAGGAGTTGTTCATAGAGATCTTAAACCAGAGGTGAGGGCACAGCTTTTGTTGTGAACCAGATAGAAGATTATCTCTTTAATGTTTTTTTTTTCTTTGATCATCAGAACTTCTTGTACACTTCCAAGGAGGAGAACTCTCAGCTTAAAGCCATAGACTTTGGCTTATCAGATTTTGTCAAACCAGGTTTGTCACAGATTATTTTTTTTTAATTATGGTTAGTGAACTCAAAAATGGTGTTCTGATCTGTGTTCTTTAAATTTGAATAGATGAGAGACTCAATGATATAGTTGGAAGTGCGTACTACGTAGCCCCTGAAGTTTTACACAGATCATACACAACAGAAGCAGATGTGTGGAGCATTGGAGTCATAGCGTACATTCTACTATGTGGTAGCCGTCCGTTTTGGGCAAGGACAGAATCTGGAATCTTCAGAGCGGTTCTCAAAGCTGACCCGAGTTTCGATGAAGCTCCTTGGCCCTTCTTGTCATCTGAAGCTAAAGACTTTGTCAAGCGGTTATTGTTTAAGGATCCCCGGAGAAGAATGTCAGCTTCACAAGCCTTGAGTCAGTTACTTTCTTAACCTCACAAGCTCTTTATAGCTACATGTCTTTTCTCTTTTGGTAGTCACAGTTCCTTTTTTACTTTTTTCTTTTACAGTGCATCCTTGGATCCGTGGTTATGATAGGGATATGAATATCCCGTTTGATGTGCTGATCTTTAGGCAGATGAAGGCCTACTTGCGATCTTCTTCTCTGCGCAAAGCTGCTTTGAGGGTATGTTTTTTAAGCACTTTGAGAAGAACACAAAAGACTAGTTTCTCACCATTTTGTTCTTTCTTTCTACAGGCATTGTCCAAGACGCTAATCACTGATGAGATTATTTACCTGAAAACTCAATTTTCTCTCCTCTCACCAAACAACGATGGCCTCATCACTTTGGAAACCATTAGATTGGTTGGTTAGACTTCTCTTTTGATCGGTACAGACACAATGTAGTAATCTAATCTTTGTTGCATATTGTTTGGACAGGCACTTTCAAGAAATGCAACAGAAGAAATGAAGGAGTCTCGAATCCCAGAGTTTCTTGCTTTGGTAAGAAACGTTTAGTAGAATACTATAAACTGTTTGGTTTGTAATTAATTGTGTCATGTTCTTACAGCTAAATGGACTTCAACACAGAGGAATGGACTTTGAAGAGTTTTGTGCAGCTGCCATAAACGTTCATCAGCATGAGTCGCTTGATTGTTGGGAAGAGAGCATTCGTCATGCTTATGAGCTCTTTGAAATGAATGGAAACAGAGTTATCGTCATTGAAGAACTCGCATCTGTAAGTTAAAGCAGTGTTTTGCTTTCTTTGCCAATGAAAAAGCTGACACCATGTTGTTTTTGAGTATGCAGGAACTTGGGGTTGGACCAGCTATAACAGTGCATTCGGTTCTACATGATTGGATAAGACACACAGATGGGAAACTGAGTTTCTTCGGGTTTGCTAAACTCTTACATGGAGTCTCTGTTCGACCCTCGGTGAAAACTCCACGGTGAAGTTAATGAAACCCAAAACTGACAAAGCAAAAAAAAGAGGATTTCAAGATCTTTTACCCTGTGTCTGTGGATCAGTAATGAGATTGTAAAAGGAGTATAAAGTTTCCTACAAGAAAGTTGTAAGAAGATTTGTTGTGATAAAAATACTAACCACAGTGACTCTCACTCTCTATGTGAAGTCAACAGAAAGAAAAAAAGGAATGTAAACATGAAACATTCTCTCTTATTTTCAAAAAGATTTTGACTTTGTGTCTCTTTGTTCCCAACGATAATGAGATCCGCAAAAGTTAAACAGGCACTATATGCTTTTACTAAACTTTGCAGTTTCTTTAGTATATACAAATGAAAGAGGAGTGTGTTTGTTGTTCTTTCAGGCTTTAGTAGTGTGACAAGTGTAGCAGAGAGCTTTAGAACTCTGTTAACTTAGTTATATGCTAGAGTGGATCCATCCCTTAGTTCATAGACCATGGAGAGTTCACTGCTCAGCTTCTTATAAACTGGTCTATAGTTTCGAACTTATTGCAACTGAAGATGAAGATGTGACATGTCAAAACACAATAATCAGAAGAAACAGACAAACACGACAGTGAAAAGTGTAAAAAAAAAAGACGTCCAATTGATTAAAGAAATATTTCATTGAAGAAAGAATCATATGATTTTGGACTACAAAAATGACAAATATCGAACTAAAGAATAATACAAACTAGAACTCTTATATCATTACCGAAGCTGAACCTGTTTGAGTTGCATCAGTTTTCTCTTATTTGAGTTTAAAGAAAAAGAAAACTGATCCAAGATCAAACAGAACTCTTCTCAAATTACATACGAACTATACAGACAGTACCTAGTAATGATCACATTAGTAGAGAACCCACAAGCTCAGAGTCAAGGTTGGTCAAACCTTCAAAAATTGTATCCAATTCAACATTAGCCAAATCAAGATCAAACAGGTTTTGATTATTATTATCATTCAATCCTCCTGCTGCAGCAGGTAATAACAGATCGTCGTTGTTGCTGCTGCAATAATTTTGCGAAACAGCCTCAGTCTGATGATTTTCATCATCTTCTTCAGTTTTCTCGTCAAGTATATCATCACCTACTGGTCAAGATCCATGTCACTCCACTCTGAAGTGATTAGGGTTTGAGGTAGTAAATCATCATCCACATCGATTAGGGTTTTACCAATACCGTGGTGGTGCAGAACGACATCGCTTTCGTTCTTCTTCTCATCTACGACGACAAGCGAACCTTTTCTTTGATTCAAATCAAAGGCGTCCTCATCAAGCAACCGCTCTGCATCCCTCATCAGAATCTTCATGGACTCCATCGCTTCCATGATCTCTTTAGGATCCTTAGATCTCGCTAGCTTCTCCTCCTTCCACCAATACCCTAACCCTAGTTCCTTCCGAGCCATGCATATTCCTATGTCCTCCCTCATCTCTTTCTTTCTTCATGAACTGGAACAGGCCTTTGACCCGAGAGATACGCCGAGACCACCGAATCGACCGACGAATGACCGAAGAAGAAGAAAGAGACGTTGGAATTGGAAGAAGAAGGAGTTGCTAAAATCGCGATCTGAGCATCGCCTTGAAGACAGAGTTGTGCGGCTTTACTGAAGAGACCATCTCTACGCTTCGAGAAAGTTACTGCCTTTGAGTTCTTATCGGTAATCTTCTTAATCTCAGCTTTCCTCTTCGTTCCTCCTCTTTTCACCATTGTTATCTTTTTTTTTAACGAAGAAAAACGAAACCCTAGTTTTGAAAATTACAGAGCAATACTAAACAAATTCGAGTGCAAATGTTTTTTCGCGTTGGGGGATGAAAAAAAGAAAGCAAAGTAAACACTCTCTCGATCTATCTGTTCTGTATAAATAGGCACGTTGTTGTAATCAATTTATCCGCTAATCTGTAATTAAAACTAATCAGTAATTAAAGACATCAAAACCAGACCGGTTTGGTTAAAACCTAATTTTATTTACTCGTACCAAGTTCGGTTCTAGTGATGGAAATAAATTAATTATCAAAACTGATCCTTTTCCTTTTCCCCAAAAATTGCATGAGCAGCCCCTTGTCTTCTTCTTTCTTTGTCTCTTCTCCCCAGGGTTTCGAATAGAGAATTTAGGGTTTTAATCTCTGTTCTTACATTACTATCAGATTCGCAATCGACAGACATGGCTCTGAGGTAACTAAATCAGATTCGCAAAGCTTTTTTGCATCTTTACTTGATTTAGTACGTTTTATGTTACCTTTTGACGACAAAGGTTAGGTCTTTTTAAGTTTCTCTCTTTGTTTCTAAATTGAAATTGACTATTGCGTTTATTTATTCTGAGTTTGGTCTTTGTTTCGATTGCTCTGTTTTTAAAAATGTCTCTGTTCTCGTAGCTAAAAATGTCTACTTTTCCGTTGCTCTGTTTTCCAAATTACAGTTTTCACTATATTGTGCTGCTCTGCTCCTTAGCAGATGTATGCTTTATATTGTAAGTATATTTTTTTTTTTGTTTTGTTGATTAATAATATTCACATTTCAACAAAAAAAAAGAAGGTTGGGAAGAATCACTGAAATTTGGTAAAATGTGTAGGTTGTTGGAACAGCTCATCAGTGGTCAGGTCAAACCCCTGAGCTTGGTCTTGTTTGTAAACAGCGATGTACACTGTGAGATCTTTCTGTATTAGACAAGGCAAGTGCAGCTTCTTGAGAGTGGCTTAAAATTGAAGGATTACGAGCTTGTTGTGGAGGAACTGTAGTGACACTAGCTGCTTTGGATTTGGCTGTTGAGGTCATTGATCTTGGAATCAAGTAAGGTTTATGATAATCTCATACTCTGTATCAGACACTGGTTGATGATGTCACTCAGATTTTTCCTTATCTTAAAGGATATTATTTTATGTCATACTCTGTATCAGACACTCTGGGAATCAGCAGATAGTACCGTTGTGTCAGCAGATTATACAGAGATGTGGAGCTGTAACAATTGGAAAAGCCTATTGTGTCTTCTTTAGGTTGGAAAACGATTTTGACTCAAACATGCGGAAGTGCAATTCCTGGTTCGTGGCGATCATTTCATCAACTGATATGGAGATTACACCAATGCTTGAGAAGATTACATGAGCAAAGACTACTCTTCTATATAGCAGCACTTTAAGAACACTACTCATTCATGTCTTTCTCTCTCAAGTTCAGATTCAAGATGTTATCATGAGAGCTAAGACAGAGACATTGTCTTGCTGCAGACCATTAACTCACACTTCACCTTGTTATTATGGAACTGAGTGAAGTTATTTGGGCTGTGGTTATGTTTCATGGGATTTTTCATGAGAGTGCTACCATCATTTTACTCAGTTCAAGCTTTGTTTTTCAAGCAAGGGAATATACCCTTCAAGATTGTACTGATTTGGTTGTTTTCAAGACTAATCTTCTCAAGAAAGATGCTGGCAAACAGTGGGGGAAAGACAGAACCAATTACACATTGGATGGTTGATTTATGAAGAATGAATTGGCTTCCATCTTGTTCGAGATCTGATGACGTTGGAACCCGCATTCCTCATGAGAACACTTGGCTACAGTCAATGTATGGCTAAACTTCATCAGTATATGGATGCCAACGTGGAGATGGAAGCGTAACCGAGAGTTTTGGGAGGAGAAGGAAGGTTTGCAGTTTGTGAAGAGAAGGTGTTCACTCTCAGATTCTTTTCACCATATTGTTTGGCATCCATATACTGATGAAGTTTAGCCATACATTGACTGCAAACCTTGGATGCTTTGACAGTCCTTCAGGCTATTATTACAACCAGAACAATGGTGAAAGCATTATGCATGACTCAAAAGTCTGGATTCTATTACAGCGACTCAATAGGTGTATAACTATTATCAAGTTTTGTTTTTCTTCATTTCCTTTCTAGTATAGTTGTATACAATATCTTTCTTCGTTGGGCTTACACTGGTAATGAAATAGGACGTTGGGTGACACAAGACAGGCATTACGCTGCTGTTAAAACTTCATCAGATAGAGGAACTACTAAAGTACCTCTCATTAAAAAGCCTTGCACACCTTGTTCCAAATGAATCATTTTTTCTTTCTTGTACACACAAACCTATTACCTTTCTATAAACATAAGTTTTTTTTAAAACTACAAAGTGCTACAACATGACAAATAAAACTTAAAGAAACTGAGACTTAAAATTCAAGTTTAAGACAAACCCCAAAATGTTGACAGAGTCTGAGACAGCAAAAGATAAGCAAACTTCAAATCCATAGGATACTAAACCCTCTTTGGACTTGAAGAGGTTTTTAGTTTTGTTGTTGCGAGAGCTAACCCCTGAACCAACAACTAATCATCATGTCTGTTTGACATTCCGGTGGCTTGTAGAAGCCAATGGGTTTTTGATGATAAGAGACATAACCAACAGTTTCAAGAAGCTCCAGAGACAGCAGCTGCTGCGGTGGCATACATGTTAGAGTCATTATTAATTAGCATATCCGTTGTTGTAACCTTGTCCTCTTGAGTATCCTCCGTTCCATTGGTGGCCCGTGTCACCTCTCCACTCAGTGATGGATGCGAAAGTCAGAAATAGTTAAAATGTGTTGTTGGATATAGTCCATTGATTACAACAACTAATGGACACAACCAAGACAACTTCTATATTATAAGAGAATAGATAAAGACGTGGGTAAAGGGCTTCATTATATATCTTAATAGCTGTACTGTACAGAGGACAATCACAATTGTTTCCGAGATTGGATAAAGTTAAGGGAGATGGCAAGCGGGCCAAGGAGACATGTTTAGATTTATCAATCAGGCATAACAAAAGAGAATCTAAAATAAGTTTTGACCTGGACCATACTAATAAAAGTGCATGTAAGGTTCAATGAAGACAAAACACATTAATCAATCTTAAGCTTGTACCTGTCTGTTTGGGCTGCGTCCCCAAGAAAACCGGACTGTGTTTTTCCTGATGACTGTCCCATTCAAGTTCCCAATGGCTTCTTCAGCACTCTGCCTGTCAAAAAACCAGTGGCACATAATTTTGCAAAGACCCACGCTACTATATGTTAGTAACTGGCTGTTACCAAATTGGAAAAAATCTACTCAATTGAAAGAACAAACAAACAAACAAATGCAGGCAGTGAAAAATCTCATGCATTGGCCATTTTACATGCATGTCAGAAGATCCCCATGACGCGCTTTCAAGACTTATGATTAATACAGAGCATTTATCCCACTTAAGTAGCAATGTATAAAGAAAAAAGAAAAAGAAAACTAATCTGTTATAAGGGAATAGACATACTGTTGCTCTTAGCTTATCGTCAGAAGATGCAACTGTTGCAGAAGAAGTGACTCCAGAATCATCACCATCAGCAGATAAAGCTTTAAAATATCTTTCACCAATTGAATTCAAATCCACAGAAGCAGACAGAGGAAACAAGACCTATCATCATAAACAACAAAGGGTGTTACTTTCGGAGCAACAAAGAATCCTATTAACAATAAGTGAAACTCACGATAACTAGAGGAGAACAGGTTACTCTTCCTGAAGTCCTATTCTCCATTAAAACTGCTGCTATTTTCTTTTTTGCTCTTTGAGCTAAATTCAAACAAGAGATAGAGAGAGTGAGGGAGTTGAGTATGTTGTTAGAGTTTCAAGCAAATCTCAGAACATGGGAGAGACACGAATTAACAGAAAAGATGAGAACGTTCTGCAACTGAAGATGAAGATGTGATCTGTCCAAACACATAATCAGAAAAAACAGACCAAACACGACAGTAAAAAGTGTAAAAAAGGCATTCATTGATTAAAGAAAGATGTCACTAAAGAAAGAATCATATGATTTTGGACTACAAAAAGGACAAATATCGAACTAAAGAATAATACAAACTAAAACTCTTATATCATTACCGAAGCTGAACCTGTTTGAGTTGCATCAGTTTTCTCTTATTTGAGTTTAAAAAGGAAACTGATCCAAGATCAAACAAGACTCTCCTCAAATTACATACGAACGAACTAAACAGAGAGTACCTAGCTAGTAAACATTCACAAGAGAAAAGAAGCCACAAGCTCATCATCAAGGTTGGCCAAACCTTCATAAATTGCATCCAAATCGAGATCATCCAAATCAATATCAAGCAAGTTTTGATCATTACCATCATTCAATCCTCCCGCAGCAGGTGATAACAGATCGCTGTTGTTGCTGCAATAATTTTCAGAAACAGCCTGATCAATCTGATGATGGTCATCTCCTTCTTCTTCAGTTTTCTCATCATGCACATCATCACCCAGGAGTAGGTCAAGATCCATGTCACTCCACTCTGTAGTGATTAGGGTTTGAGGTTGCAAATCATCATCAACATCGATTAGGGTTTTACCAATTCCATGGTGGTGCATAACAACATCGTTGTCGTCCTTCTTCTCATTGAAGACAACAAGCGAACCTCCTTCTCTATGACCAAAATCAACAGCTTCATCCTCATCAAGCAACCGCTCTGCATCTCTCAATAGTATCTTCATGGACTCCATCGCTTCCATGATTTCTTTAGGGCTCTTACTCTCAAGATTATCATCCTCCCACCAATACCCTAACCCTAGTTCCTTCCGAGCCAGGCAGATTCCTATGTCCTCCCTCATCTCTCTGCTTTCTTCAGGAACAGGAACTGGCTTTTGACCGGAGAGATAAGCGGACACCACGGAATCGACGGAGGAGTGGCCGAAGGAGAAGAAAGAGACATTGGAATTGGAAGAAGATGGAGTTGCTAAGATCGCAATCTGAGCATCGCCGAGAAGACAGAGTTGTGCGGCTTTACTAAAGAGACCATCTCTTCGCTTCGAGAACGTCACAGCCTTTGAGTTCTTATCTGCGATCTTCTTAATCTCAACCTTCCTCTTCGTTCCTCCTCTTTTCACCATTGTTTTTCTTCTTCTTCGCTAAGAAAAACGAAACCCTAGTTTTTTGAGATTACAGAGAGAAGAAACAAGACGACGACGAAAGCAAATGTTTTTTCTTTGTGTTGGAGAAAAGAAAGATAGCAAAGTGAACACCCTCGACCTATCTGGTGGGTATATATAGTTTTGTTGTTGTAATTAATTTCTCCCCTGATCAATCATTAAATAATAAAAACTATATTTCCTTTTTCTTTTTTTTTGTAAGTAACATCAAAACCAGACCGGTTCATTTAAACCTAATTTTATTTACTCGTACCAAAGTTCGGTTCGCGTGATTGAAATAAATTAATTACCGAAACTGATCCTTATTCTTTCCCCAAATATTGCATCAGCGGCCCCTGGTCTTCTTCTTTCTTTCGATTATGTTCCCTAGGGTTTCAATTTGGGATTAGGGATTTCTTACATTATTATTTCTCAGTTGGCTCAGGATTGTCTGATGAAACTTGGCTTTCGATTTTATAAAGCAAAAGGCTCTTCTTTTAGTTCTTGGTAATAACTTGGTTCATCTCATTGAACTACAGATGAGAGGTAAATCAAGATTCGCAAAGTTTTTTGAATCTTTGCTTGATTTTATACGTTTTACGTTACTTTTTGACTATAAAGGTTGAGTCTTTTTTCGAGAACCCATGTTCATGTCTTTTTAGGCTTCTCTCTTTGTTTTCGTAACAGAAATAACGTAAAGATTGCTTGTTACGTCACTGTGAGAGGAGATAAGGGAAATGCAGCTTCTTGAGAATGACTTGAAAGTAAAGGAATACAGAGCTGTTGAGGACATTGATCTTGAAATCAAATCAGGTAAGGGTTGTGATAAGGTCATTAATTTGCTGATTTGGTATTGATGATTTTTAAACAGGGGGAGGATGTTTTTTATTATTCATTTCTTTCTTAGGCAAAAATCAAGAAAGAGAAACTGCTTCAACAAGTTGAATCAGTGAGTAATGGATTCCCCTCTTTGTTATTAGACCCTCTTTTGTTTGTTTATCTATCATTGTCTTAAGATTGCTCCTGTTATTTTTTCTGTCTCCCATCAGCAAATTTTATTATAAGTTAACGCTTCTTGCTTAGCTTTGACTTAACAACAAACTGAAGTCATAATAAGCTGCCATCCCTTGTTTTTAACTATTTTTAACCAATGAACAAAGCAACATCTGATTCTTCCATTCACCCTGTTTGCAAAAACACTTTTGACTTCTAAAATGATATAATTTATCTATGTTGACAAAAGCGTTGACTTACTCTGTCTTCTCCTTGTACTTCGCTCTACAGAACGTATCAGAATCATTGAAATTTGGTAATTGTGTAGGTTGTTGGAACAGCTCAGTGGTCAGCCATGTACACTGTGAGATCTCATTGCTTGCTGAGAGGAGACAAGGCAAATGCAGCTTATTGAGAGTGGCTTGGAAGTGAAGGAATACTGAACGGTTGATAGTAACACTGTCTGCTTTGGATTTGGCTGTTGACATATGTTGCTGTTTGGTATGAGGTTCTTTACAGATGCATCCTTGTGATCTTCTTCATTGCGCAAAGCAGCTTTGAGGGTATGTTTTAAGTAATTTGAGAAGAACACTGAAGACCATGTTCTAACCATTAATGTCCTTTTCTCTCTACAGGCATTGTCCAAGACTCTGATTAAGGGTGAAAACCTGAAAAATAGGAGATATAGACACAGTCATCACCTAGTGCCTGTTGCCTTTTATTTAGTTTGTACAGAGGCTCTTTCAAGCAATGCAACGAAAGCAATGAAGGAGCCTCGAATCCGGAGTTTCTTGCTTTGGTAAGAAACATTTATGTGTTTGTTTTTCAGATTTTAGTAGATACTATAAACAGTTTGGTTTCAATGCTTCTGTAAGTTAACCAGTGTAAGTGTTTGCTCTTTTACCAAGTTCCTCTTAAAGCTGACAAACATGTTGTTTTTGAGTATGCAGGAACTAGGGGTTGGGCCAGCTATAGCAGTACATTCGGTTCTACATGATTGGATAAGACACACAGATGGGAAACTGAGCTTCTTTGGGTTTGCTAAACTTTTACATGGAGTCTTTGTTCGACACTCGGTGAAAACTCCACGGTGAAGATAGTGTAACCAACACACCGACAAATCCAAAAGGAGGATGTCAAGATCTTTCACTTTGATTCTTTAGATCAGTTATCAGTACAAGTGAGTGAAGATTGTAAAAGGAGTATAAAGTTTCCTACAAGAGAAGTTGTACGAAAAGTTGTTGTAATAAAAATAGTAACCACATTGACTCTTACTCTCTATGCGAAGCCAAGAGAAAGAAAAAGAGGGACATGAAATGTTCTCTTCCTTGCAAAAAGATTTTGACTTTGTGTACCTCTGTCTTCCTAAAGGTTATGGAATCCTCAAATAACAGACTTTTCAAGACACCAATGCTTGGAGGACTTGTGTGTGTTTGTTGTTCTTCACGCTTTGTATTGACTCAAGTGCAGCAGAGTTTCTTTGGTACTTTTGAGGTAAAGGTCAGTTTTGTAAACTGACTAGTATAGTGTGGGAAGTTCACTGCTGAGAAACGTTTTGCAACTAAAGATGTCCAAACAAACTACAAACACATATCCACAAGAACTATACGGAGCTCACTTATTATTTTTACTTAAAAGAAAAACATTCAAGTCCCAATATACAACAGTCAAAAAATGTAAAAAGGCAATACACTGATTAAAGAACAATTTCACTAAACATTTTCAATGTTTTTGAAAATTGAAGCTACAAAACTGAACATTATACTAATACAGACTCAAACACTTATCATTACCGAAGTTTGAACCTGTTTGAGTTCAACCAGTTTTGTCTCATCTGAGGATGAAAACTGATCCAAGATCAAACAGGACTCTCCTCAAATTACATACATACCAGCAGTGCTAACTAGTAATCATTGACTAATCCTCATCATATGACATGAGAAAAGAAGCTGCAAACTCATCGCCGCTCAAACCTTCAAATATGTTATCCAAATCAAGATCAGCTATATCAAAACGAACCACCTCTTCATTCAATTCTCTTGTAGCAGCTGGTAATAACAGAGCATTGTTGTTCTTGTTGCTGCAAGAGTTTTCAGAAACCGCCACAATCTGATGATCATCATCTAATTCTTCATCAATTTTCTCAACATCACTGAGGAGTTGCTGAAGATCCATGTCGCTCCACTCTTTCACATTTTCAGCCTCAATCTGATGATGATGATGATGATGATGATGATGATGATGATGATGATGATGATGATGATGATGATGATCATCATCATCATCATCTTCTTCTTCTTCTTCTTCTTCTTCTTCTTCTTCTTCTTCTTCTTCTTCTTCTTCTTCTTCTTCTTCTTCTTCTTCTTCTTCTTCTTCTTCTTCTTCTTCTTCTTCTTCTTCTTCTTCTTCTTCTTCTTCTTCTTCTTCTTCTTCTTCTTCTTCTTCTTCTTCTTCTTCTTCTTCTTCTTCTTCTTCTTCTTCTGCAGTTTTGTTGTCAAAATCAAAACTGTTGAGGATTTGATCAATATCCATATCGCTCCACTCTTCAGAATTTTTCTCAGCATGGGTTGTTGATAAAGCAGCCTTCTTGTTGCAGAAACTGTCAGAAACAGAGATGATCTGATCATCCTCTGTAGTGATTAGGGTTTGATCTGCAACATCGTTGAAACTTGCAGGTTGAAAATCATCATCCACCATTAGGGTTTGATCTGAAACATCGCTCTTACTCATGTTCTCGTTCATCTCATTGACAACAAGCGAACCTCCTTCTCTTTGACCAAAGTCAACAGCTTCATCCTCACGCAACCTCTCCGCAGCCTTCCACAGTATCTTCATGGACTCCATCGCTTCCATGATCTCTTTAGGATCCTTCGATCTCGCTAGCTTTTCATCCTCCCACCAGTACCCTAACCCTAGGTCCTTCCGAGCCATGCATATCCCTATGTCCTCCCGCATCTCTTTGCTTTCTTCAGGGACAGGAACGGGCCTCTGCCCGGAGAGATATGCGGACACCACAGAATCGACGGAGGAGTGGCCGAAGGAGAAGAAAGAGACGTTGGAATTGGAAGAAGAAGGAGTTGCTAAGATCGCAATCTGAGCGTCGCCGAGAAGACAGAGTTGTGCGGCTTTACTGAAGAGACCATCTCTACGCTTACTGAAAGTCACAGCCTTTGAGCTTTTATCTGCGATCTTCTTTATCTCAACCTTCCTCTTCGTTCCTCCTCTTTTCACCATTGTTTTTTCTTCTTCTTCGCAAAGAAAAACGAAACCCTAATTTTAAAAATCACAGAGAGAAGAAACTAGACGACGACGAAAGCGAATGTTTTTTTTACGAAGAAAACGAAACCCTAGTTTTAGAAAGTACAGAGCTTTAGATGAGTGTAGAGAAGCTTTAGAACGAAAAAAACAAAGTGAGCACTCTCTCTCTCTCGATCTATTTGGTCTGTATAAATAGGTTCCGTTGTTGTCATTAATTTATCATTAATCTGTCATTAAAAATTAATCAACTTACACTATTTCCTATTTTCGAACTAATCAGTAACTAAAGTTGGATTAACTTATAATATTTCCCTTTTTTAAAAGTAACATCAAACCCAGACCGGTTCGGTTGAAACCTAATCTATATACGCGTACCAAAGTTCGGTTCTAGCGATTGAGAGAAACTAATCACCCAACTGATCCTTTTTCTTTCCCCTATAATTTGCATCAGGAGCCCCTTGTCTTCTTATTTCTTTTCGTTTATTCTCCCAAGGTTTCGAATAAGGAGTTAGGAGAATAAGAAACATCAAACCCAGACCGGTTTGATTAAACCTAATTAAATTTAGTCATACCAAAATTGGTTCGGGTGATGGATAAAGTTGGTTCGAGTGATGAAATAGTTGCTTACCATAGATCCATTACAAAAAAAAATTAAAGCATTTGTTTGAATTTATTTTCCCAGTTTAGAAGTTAATTTTTTAATTAGGAAGGAGTTTTGAACTATTTCAGAATGAAAACAAAGTTGATATATTAAATAAGGAAAATCGCATAAAAAACTTTCAAAGTGGCACTTATTGACATTTCAAAACTTGAAATTTATTCACAAACACTTTTAATTTTTAAAGTGATAATTGTATCATAAAAACATCCAAATTAAAAAATGACCCGATGTACAGGTAAAAATGATGATGCGTTGGTTTTTATCCAAAAAAAATTATTGTTTAATTTCATAAAATATAAAAAAAATAAATAAAATTCAGAAGATTGAATTAATTTTTTAAAAAATAGAAAATTAAATAAAAATTCAGAAATTAAATTAAATTTAAGAATAATAAAATAAAATTTTAGTAAAAATAAAACTCAGAAGGTCAATAAAAATTCAGAAAATAAAATAAAATATAGAAAATTAAACAAAAATTCCAAAATTAGAAACTAAATAAAACTAGATTGGAATAAAAAATTAAATAAAAGATTATAAAATTAAATAAAGATCCACAAATTTCATAAATAACAATGTTTTTGAAAACCACCAAATTAACCTTTTAATCGTTTAAAAATAGTGTAGTACATGCATTATGCATATCACCATTGAAAATGACAGTTGTGAAAATGTCGTTATTGACATATCTACCGTCATTGTCAACGGCATTTTCAGAACCGCCATTACTAATGGTTATGTGAGAAACCATCAACGTAAGCAATGATATGTTTGAAACTTTTATGGTCAGCAATTATATATCTTTTTTTCAAAAAACATTATCCTGTAATTTTTTAAAAAATTTAAATATTTTTTAGAAAACTGTGATTTTTTTTAATTTCTAATATTTTGCGAATTCAGTGACTTTTATCTAATGTTATTTAATTTTATGAATTTTTATTTCATTTTATATATTTTATTTAGTATTTAAAAAATCTGGCAACTTCTTAAGAAAATATTTTTTAATTTAAAAGTATATTTTGAATTCTCTGATTTATTTTGTAGATTAATTTAAGGGGTTCTTTCAAAAATGACTCAAAATTTCAAGTCAAACACAAAAGTAACCTATGTTTTTTTTGAAATTCTGTTTTGTCCTATTCACCTTAGAAGTTCCAGTTATTCACGAAATGTCATTATTATTTTTTTCTTTTTCGAAATTGAATGCCTTTACTTTAATCTTCTCTAAATATTTACAACTTTGCCATTGAGATATACCTCAACCACCATGAACTACCAAATTGAAAGTGTTAGTGCCCTAAAGTTTCAATTTTTCCTCATCTTTTTTCATTTCTTATCCACACAAACCACATACCTTACACTTTCTCTCAAAATCTATTAAAAAAACTGAAGATTTTGATTACAAATTATGTAAGGTTCATAAGCTCACGATTCTTGGTGATTAACGA
Source organism: Hirschfeldia incana (assembly GCA_026261945.1). NCBI lineage: Eukaryota > Viridiplantae > Streptophyta > Magnoliopsida > Brassicales > Brassicaceae > Hirschfeldia > Hirschfeldia incana. Next base: position 399,886 of record JABCMI010000103.1, read on the forward strand.
GTAGGTAGCTGCTGTGGTGAAGTTCTAGGTGATTGGAGAAGCCACACAAGTCATCTCACAAGTTCAAGATATGAAATCACAAACCACATTTTATTTTTCAGATCTCTTCGACGAAGAAGACTTCTGGTCAATGCATAAGTTAGTTTTGCAATTGTCCGTTCGTATGTTTTTAATAGAAGACTTCCCTAGAAGTCTTCTAAATTTCCTTTGTAAACAATTTTTTTTTGAAATTCTAAGAAAAGACTTCCTTAGAAGTCTTCTCGGATAAACAAGTTAGTTTTAAATTCAACCTAAACTGGTTAGAAATTTGAGTTTTTTAGAAAAATTCTAGGAAAGTCTTCTCGGTGAATACTTCAGATGAAGACTTCTATAAGTCGTCTGGAAGTCTTCTAAATTTCACAAGAAATCTGCTGGGTTACTTTTGCAATTTAAAAATAAAAGTAAATGTTTTAACAAAAAGCATATGACTTCTAACGAAGTCTTCTCGAAGAAGACTTCTGTAGAAGTTTAATTCTGGGTTTTGGTCAAACCTTTTCTCGCGAGAGAAGACTTCTATAAAAGTCATCCTACGGAAGACTTCTAAAGAAGTCTTCTCTTAAAAGTCAAAAATAGTAAATTGCAAAAGTAACACAGCAGACTTCTTGCGACATTTAGAAGACTTCCTGACGTCTTATAGAAGACTTCTCTTGAAGTATTCACAAAATGTCAAATTTCTGACCAACTTCGGTCAAACTCAAAACTAACATGTTTATCCGAGAAGTCTTCTCTAAAAATTTTGAAAAAAAATCAATTTTAAAAGTAAGCCAATATTTACAAAGGAAGAGTTCCAAGGATGTCTTCTGTAGAGTAGACTTCTTAAGAAGTTTTCCTTCGTAAATTTGCAATTGCAAAAATGACCTAAATAGAAGACTTCGTATGAAGTCAAAATAGAGAGACGTCAAAAATAATTTTGTAGATAATAAACAAAACAATCACCTTAGGTTGGATATATAACTTATTAGAATCTAGTATATAAACACACACAAAATACAAATCCAAAATTTATACCACTTTAGGCAGAAGAATTCATAAGACTTCTTGTAGACTTCGTGGGAAGTCTTCTGAGAGTCTTCTGAGAAGTCTTTCAAAGTCTCTCAGACCTGGAAAAATCTGCAAATTCAAAAACATTCAAAACAGAGATAAACTTCAAAAATGAAAACAATTACAAAATATTTCATGCTTAAAAAATAGACAAAACAATTACACTATGTTAATTTTATTTCTTTTTAGAATCTAACCTATAAACACACACATAAACTCATATAAAAAATTTAGAGATCTACCTTTGGAAGAGTGAAAGATGAGAATCATTTAATCAAAAACCTGCAAAAGAAGATAAATTAGTGAGAAGACATAAGAAAAAGAGAGAAATAGATATAAAGCTTGGTGTTTCAATGTTCAAAGAGATTAGAGAGAGGCTAAAGAGTTTTAGAGTGATAGACATTACATTTTTGTTGTAGTCATTTGAGAGGAAGAAAGAAAATGTGTAATTTTCTTTATATATGGAGACAAAAATTCCAATTAGGTTAAATATTTTCGATCCATAAGACTTCTGGAAGACTTATAGAATACTCGTGGAAAACTCATGGAAGACTTATGGAAGATTTTGATTTAGGCGGAAACCTAAATTATTTCAAAATTTAGGCGAGAACCCTAAATTTTACTAAAATTTAGCCGGGATGTATCATAAGACTTCTTTTTAAGTCTTCTGTGAGTCGTCCACTCTAAAATCAAATAATTATGCAAAAAAACATTTGTAAACTAAAAAACTTAAAGAGTGTTTAAATCAGATAACTAGATAACTACTAAACATATATTGGTCAATTTGAAAAAGAAAAAAAGTAAAGGTAATAATTCATAATCTAACCCTAAAGATACCAACAATACTATAACATATGTTATCAAACCTTAAATCAATGACTCATGAACCAATCTACATTCAGTCATCTATGGTGAAAATAATTTAGTTTCAGATAAACTAAATTCACGTCATTGAGAAATATTTATTATTACATGATTTCAAAATTTTACCCATGAATATATTTTTTATAAAATTTATTAATTATTTTTAAGATCTAATCTGAAAGAAAACTTTCCCTGGAATACTTATGGAAGACTCCAAAAAGACTTACGGACGACTCCTGCTGACTTACAGAAGACTCCTAGATGACTTATGGATGACTTTGATTTAGGCGGAAAACCTAATATTTTCCAAAATTTTGGCAAGAACCCAAACTTCTACTAAAATTTAGGCGAGATGTGTCGGATGACTTCTTCTTAAGTGTTCACTGAGTATTCCGACCCTAAAATCGATTAAGTATGCAAAAAAACACTTTCTCAAACATAAAAGAAACTTAGAAAATATTTAAATCAAGTTATTAAATAATTACTAAACATATATGGCTCAATTTGAAAAAAAAATGAATGTAAGATTTCAGAATCTAACCCTAAAGATACATATAATACTATAACATATGTTACCAAACCCTCTAACAACTCATGAGTCAATATACATTCACTTATCTATGTCGAAAATAATTCAATTTCAGATAAATTAAATTTACATCATTTAGAAATGTTTATTATAACATTATTTCAATTATTTACCCATCAAAATATGTTTGATAAAATTATAAAATTATTTTTAAGATCTACTAAACGAGAAGATTTCAAAAGAAGTCTTCTCTAACGGAGGGTTATAATGGTAAAACTAGACACATGTTTTTTGTTTGTTCATAAGAAGGCTGTTGTAATTTCACTAGGCTTTCAGGTTACTTTTGTATTTAATTGAATTTAAGGTACACTTTTGTATCTAGAGTCAAGTTTTGAGTCATATTTGACAAATCTCCCTTAATTTTATTTTATCAGTTTTCTTTATCTTTATGATTTTTATTTAATTTTCTGAATTTTTATTTAATTGTCCGAATTTTAATATAATTTTCGTTTTTTTATTTGTGCAGCAGGCCAATTTTATAATTTGGACGTTTTTTGTGATACAATTGTCACTTTGAAGATTAAAAGTGTTAGTGAAACTATTTAAAGTGTCAGTTTAAATGACACTTTAAAAGTTAAAATTGTAACTTTGAAGGTTTAATTTGGAGATATTTTTTTCGTGATACGATTGTCACTTTGAAAATTAAAAGTATTAGTAAAAATATTTCAAGGTTTAAAGTATCAGTATATAAGACATTTTGAAGATTTTTATGCAATTTTCCCTATTAAATAAGCCTAAAGAAATATTGGAGCCCATGTTTCTACACTCCACGTTATTAAGTTTCTTGCACATGCTTTAATATATAAATTAGATTTTGATCCGCACATTAAAAGCGCAAGATATCATTCAATGTAAAAGTTAATAAAAACTCATCAAATACTTTGTTAAAAATGATAAAACTATATATCCACCTTATTTAAATTTGTATCATTTTGGCGAACACATTTACATTTCGACCGTTTGAACTTATTTACTTTTCAGTTCTCGATAATTTTATTTATTTCAATTCATATAATTGTAGTGGTCATCTATTCATACCGGTTTGGGTTTTTTTTGACTGACTAAAATCATTTAATTTTTACAAAAATATATTTGTATTTTATTTTTCTTAAATAATCTTTAATTCATTTCTAAAATTTGAAAACACTGTTTAGATTTATTATTTTGAATAGAATGGAAAATTAAATCAATGTAATTAATGTATAAAAATTGTTGTATCTACGGTTGCAGTGTGTTCAAAATAGTGTAAATTTAGTTAAAACCCATTAAAAATTAGTAAAAAAAATAATACATTTGGAAATTTACATTGTGAAAGTGAAGCGCTCTATATATAAATAAAAAAAGAAATCAAATAATTATAAAAAATAATTTCAACCTAGATTTGAGAATACTCAATGAATTTAAAATTAGATGTGATTATATATAATATTATATATGTGCTAATTATAAAATCATTTTTGTTAAGTATTAAATAATTGAGAGATTTTAATTTATAAATTAACTAAATATTAGGTAATTTAATGCAATACCTACGATTTATAAAGAAACTCATATTTATCATTTTTTGGAATTTATTTATTAAATTTAATTATCTTTATGAGTGAAAATATACAATTAGATGTAATAAAAAAGTTATTTCAAGTTTTAATTCATATTTATAGTTCAACTTTAATAACATAGATAAGAAAACATGTTTAGCTATTTAGCTTGGAGCATTCAGAATTCTATAAAGATTTTCAAAATTAAAATATGATTAATTGTTTTAATTGTATAATGAAATTATTTTTATAATATATTTATATTTTTTTTTCAAATTTGCTTTAAGTGATAATAATTGTTTTCAAAATTAAAAATTCTATGACATATATATATATATATATATATATATATATATATATAGTTTTTTTAAATCTTTTATATTAAATAATATTGATTGGTGGCCAAATTGTAAAAATGGTATTGTTTTGTAAAGAAGAAAAAATCCAAGGGCAGAATCCTAAATTTTTATAATAGGATCCTGGTTTAATAGTATATACTAGATTCTGATCCGTCTTTTATAAGAACGGGTATATTTTTTGTTTAAAAATGGAAAGAGAGATATATTTTCCTATTTAAAATTATATAATTTGTCAATTTTTTATTTGAGATTTTGTATGCACATTCTTATCTCACAACATCATCTTTATATTTTATGCGTTTTATTAGAGTTAAATTTTTTGAATTGGTGAGAAATAAGATTTAATTGACATATTTTAGACTAATTTAATAATATATATTTGGAGGGGTTTTAATAGTTTTTACCAATATTTTTGTATTCGATACAGATTCGCGGTCGAACCGGTAAATCTGATAACATGTATGTAGTATGGTTCAGATTAGTCAAAACCTGATATTTAAAAACCAGATAAATCTGTAAACATCTTAAAGTCTGTCACTAACTTTCGATCCGACTTTGGTTGACCCGATAAAAATCTATATAAATTTGATTGTATTTGGTTTAAAATGATTCAACTTATGATATATTTTAATAGTAGATGATTTGAATAAAATATATGATTTTTGATTCTTTAAATTTTGATAAAGGTTTTACTATATTGTTTATAGAACTTAAATACATTATTTAAATATTAGTAATTAAAATAAAGAAGTTTTAAAAATAAGAAATGATACTATCTTGTACATATGATAAAAACTTAAGAGCATAATCTAAAATTTTCAAAATAGTATCCTACTTTAATAGTATAGAAGTCATAAACTGATAAAAGGAAAGAAAATGTCATACAAGACATTTATCATGTAACTTTTGGCTGCTGTAGTATGTTGAGAGCAGTATTACTTTCTCTTCATTTATGTTAATTTAAACAATCTTTATCAGTTGGTGTTTTTTAACAGATTCCCTCTTTTTGACCCAAAAAAACAGATTCCTTCTTTTATTTTTCCTGCACAAAAAGTTCAATAGTTATTCGCCTTTTTGTTTTTCCTCTCTATTTCATCTATATAATTAAAACTGGAATACATTTTGGTACTTTTTGAAAACATGGATAACAATATAAATGGATTTTGTTTGAAAAATGAATAGCAGATAAAATATTTTATTTTATTTACATGTTTAAAAATTTTGTTTACAATAAATTAAATATTTCCTTTCAGTATTTTTTACTTACATATTTTACCACTGTATTTAAAATAAATTTAAATTAATTAACTGCAATAATTTTATTTCTTTGTGGTGAAAATAAAAGAAAATATGTTATATTATATTATAGAACTAAAAGAAAATATGTTATACTATATTATAGAAAATAAAATAAAATGGACTCTCGAGATTAACTGCAATAATTTATTTTATTATTGCAGTTAATTAATTTAAATAAAAGAAAATAAAAGAAAATGGACTCTCGAGATTTGTATATTTGAACTAAATAAGGTAATACTATATTATATAATATATAAAACAAATTGAAATATAGTATTACCTTATTTAGTTCAAATATAAAAATCTCGAGAGTCCATTTTCAAGAAAAGAAAATATCATAAAATTAATAATTAATTTATTAAACCTAGTGCAAAATAGTTTTATACATGTGCTATTTAATTATAATAGTTTATGGATTTAAATTAATTATGAAAAATATAAGTTTGAAGTTTTGTTTTTGGAGAAAAATATTTTTATTATGAAATTTTGCAAATTTCTTTTTGGAGATGAGTAGACCAACATTTGATAAAGACTATATAGACTATAGTTAATTATTTTGATTTTTAGTGTTGACATCATTAGAGTATATAACTAAATGAATGAGATGAGTCACAAATACAAAATTTAACATATTTTTCAACATTTGTTAGTTTTGGACCAGCCTTTTATTTGTGACTTACAATCATAAAAGACTAAAAGATAATCTTTGATTTGAACTTATTGGAGTCTTACCTGAATAATCTGTGAACCGCAAGTATGGTAGGTTCATGTACAAATCTCATCTAAAGCTATTTGACTCTTTGAACTCAAGAAACCTTGATTTGAATTCCTTTTATTAGAAAATTTTGGTATTTCAACAATTAAAGAAAATTTTAGTTAAACTAGTTACAAGTGTGAGGTTTCGAGCGCAATATCTCAATGCTCCCAAAGTCTCGACAATGATACAATGAATGTAATATCATTGTGAACAGTATAACTTTATTTGATGGCTCAGAACTAGAACAATAGTCAAAGCTTTTGATCTGGTATTTGCATTATGGCGAAATAATTATGGGATAATGCAGATTGATTATTACCAATCACATTTCAATAGCAGGCATTTCAATAGGAGGTATCAGATTATATTAAAATGATGTAAATTTACTGATAGCAACAAAAAAGTTTTACTTTACAAATTTTTATAATAATATTTTATAAGTTAATTTCATATAAATCGTGGTCATGTTAAATTTCATGATATTAATTACAAATATTTTTTCATAAATTAAAATTATTGTACGTAATTATTATTATTTAGAATTATATTACATTATTAATTCTTAATATTATTTTCTTAAGTTAATTTTTTATTCAAAAAATAAATTATTATTATATTATCTACGTTTTCCTTTAAAATATTTTTCTAGTTTTTGTACTTGTATTTAGGGAGATTGCAAAAAATGACCTAAAATTTTATTTTAAATAACAAAATATATAGCAAATTCAATCAAATGCAAAAATAACCCAAAAAGTAGTGAAATTACAATAATTTTCTTATGAAAAAATAAAAATCTGTATTCACTTTCACGGTTAACCCTGAGAAGTATTTTAGGATAAGATATTTGATCTGAAAAATAACTTATAAAATTTATAAAAATATATTGACGGAAAATAAATTGAAATCATGTAATTATAAACAATTCTAAATGAAGTAAATCTAAGTTAAGTTCTTTTAACATAAATGGGTGAATATATGTAGTAGGTCATGATTGTCATTGGTTTAGGTTTGATAAAATATGTTGTAATATTGTTCTATTTTTAGGGTTAGATTTTAGAATCTTATTTAAAAATACTTTCTTTTGAGGTATATGTTTTTGTTTTTTGTATATATTAAAACTTTACAAATTAATCTTATTTAAAATACTATTTAGTTGTTATTTTTGGGAAGTCTTTTTCGACGAATAATAAATTTAGGGTTTATAAGATCTAGTGCATTTTATGTTTGAATACTTTCCAAGAAGCCTTCTGAACCAAAAATATTTAACCTAATTAGAATTTGTGTCTATTTATATAAAGAATTTTTATACGTTCTCTATTTTTCTCTCAAATGAATCCAACAAAAATTTAATATTTCTCACTTCAAAGCTCTGCAACCTCTCTTTATCTATTTGAACTTAAAGAGACCAAATTTTAAACGTAATTTTTTTTTCCTTTTTTTGAATCCATTTAACATTTGTGATATGCATGTTTTTTAGATCTGACAACTATATCTTCTGAAGAAGTCAATTCTTCTCAAGAAATATGTTATCCAAACTTCCAAAATTGGTAAAAAAATATTTCACCAACTATTTTTTTTTTGTGTTTTATGCTAAATTTAAATGAAGTTATAAATCCAACCTAGTATAATTATCTAATTATTTTAGCTTAACATTCTATTTTTCATGGTTTATCTTTCTTTATAAGAAGTAAGGTACATCATTAAAATTTTAATATATTCATTTCTTAAGCATGATAAAACCAACTAAAAAATAAACTAAAATTCATTGTGATTGTATATTTGTTATTATTTAAGTTTTAAAAGTTTTATTTTCAAATAATATAAACTATTTTATTTATTTTTGTCTGGTAAGTTCAAATAAAAATACATATTAAACTTATTGTAATTATTTTCTATAAGTCTTTTTTTAGGTTATATTTGCAACTATAAATTTACGAAGGAAGACAGGTCTTTATTTGTAAATTTTGGCTTGCTTTTGTGTTTGCACTAATCTCGATCATACCAGAGAAGAATTTTTTTAGAAGTATTCTCTGGTAAGAGGGTTTGTTTTGCAATTAACCAAAGTTTTACAGATGATTGACCTTTCTAAAGAAGACTCCAATATAAATCTACTCCATATTTTGGGAGTATATTTTTATAGAAGTCTTCTTACCGTCACATGAAATCTTCAAAATGTCAGAAGAAGTTTGTATATGTTAGTTTTGGAATTGACTATGTTTGACTTTAATTATAGGCTTCTATGGAAAGACATATATAGAAGTTTGGTTTCAAAACCGAAGGATTGAAAAAGGTATCAGAATAAAATTAAAGAAGCCTACTCGATTTTTTTTAAGTTAGAAGACATCCATAAAAGTTATTAATTTAAAAAGTTAGAAGACATCCATAAAAGTTATTTATGAAAAAGCAAACAAAATATTCAATTGCAAAACTAACATATGCATTGACCAGAAGACTTCTATACATAAGTATTTTTTATGGAGAGGAATTCTAGAGAACTGTGTCGGAGAACTGTGTCGGATATCATTCTTATTTGCGGTAAGATTCATGTTTACCCACTCGTTCGACCAAGAAACATGAATTTGAGTAACTTCAATAAGCTTATAAGTTTTGAAAAAAGGGATTTAGGAATGAAATGGAAAAGAAAGTGAAAGATAAATGGTTTGTGTGTTCAAGAAATGAGGATACAAGGATGTATATGTTGATTAAGATGTATTTAAAGCTTGAAATTAGTTGTTTATGGTGGTTAGTGTATTGATTGACAATGTTGTAATAAAAGGGAAAGATGGGGATTATAGAGTAGAACAATCGTTTGAAAAAGATATTTTTTTAAATAATTTAAACTTCTGGGGTGAAATGAGCAAATTAAATTTCAAAAAAAAGCAAGGTATTCTTTTTCTAATGAATATGTATAATAATTTAATAAAATTACTAACTTTTATTTTCTTGTATTTTCATAATTCAAATATAGTTGAGTAGAAGAGGAAAACTAGACTTTAATATTTTTAAACTAAGGTTATGTGCATATATTTAATTATACCATACTGTATAGACGAATCACTTATTCTACAAAAAATATCACAGCGGTGATATGTATATATATATATATATATAGCATATTTATATTATCTATTACAACTATCGTATATAAATAAAAGACATATTAATCAACATGATATGAACCTGTACTTTGATATGCAAGTTGATATCTTTGTGGCTAATGTCAAGCTATAATTTAGGTTCTTGTTAAGTAAAGTTAGTAAAAGGTTTAATGATTTAGGAGATTTTGTGGAGCTGTATATTGTTTTCACTATGCTAAGTCCGATGGAATATAATTTTCCTAATTTATATTTCAAATGATTTTACTTTCAGAAATTATATTTAATGATAAAAGAATTCTGATTTATTGGAATATTTTGTTGAGGTAATTTATGGCATATTTGATTTTTATATGTAAAATTTCAAACAGATGGGTAAATCATATCTTATCTACAACTACTCTATACTAAACTGGATAGAATTTCACAATTGTTTATACTTCATGTTACTCATTATTTGAGTAATGTTTTTGACTATTACATAAGTACAATTATTAGGTAGCATTTTTTTTGTTTATTTTGTTAGTTGTAACTTTAAAAGTAGTAACTTATGAATTTGATAAATTCTTGGTTTACTAATTAAAGTAAACCACATTACGCAGAGATTCATCAATACGGTAGCAAGTTGTATTTGTTATTAAACCAACCTTTTCGGCTGAAAGAAATAATGTAATTATTGGACTACTTTATCATAATGGGCTTGTTAAATATTATTGTGAAAGCCTAATAACGATTAATAAAAGTTTAGAAATAAGATCAGTGGCATATCTTGGTAAATATTATGGAAAACTTAGGCTAAGTACTATTTGTAATTCCTTTTAATAGTTTTGATAATTATTAATACTCAAATAGTTTTATTTTTAGTTTTTTCTGATGAGAATAGTTATAAAAATAAAAACATTAAATTATATTTGAATGTTTTTTTACCATAATTATTATTATTACATAACTAAAATTAATTCTAAAACAAATTCAAATATAAATTAGAAAAATGGCTCCAAATAGTCTTGTAATATGTTTTGTAAAATAGTGTTAAAAAGAAGATGTTAATATACATATAACATCTTCAAAATGAGTTTCTATTAAATCAATTATTTTTATCTTCTGAGAACTCTAAAAGAGGTTCTATCTAGGGCTGAGCATTTTATCCGTAAAATTGGGTTCGATTCGTTATTTGTTTCTATCCAAAAATTTCAGATATCCGTAAACTTTCGAAGCAAAGCAACTACTCAAAAACAATATCCGTTAAAAACGAAGCAAATCACAAATATTAAAATTTGGGAAGCGAATATCCGATCCGATCCGACAAGATATAAATACATATATATCTTGATTATATTTATAGTTTTAAATGTATAAAATTACATAATTATTATTCTAACATATGATTTGACAAATCATTCACATTATTATTTATATAGAAGTATTTCATAAAACGAATGGAAAACAATTATGACAATTATAACATTTTTCTTAAGTTTTGTGTTATTATAATTGTTAACTAAGTTTAAAAATGACAAAATATGTAAATTCACTACTTCCTTTAATTTTTATCTTATATATCTTGCAAAAAGTATATTTTATATAAATATTTTTTTCTCTTATATATCATGCAAAAAATACTTTTTATAAAACAATTTTTTATCGAGATTTTAAGATTATTTGTACTAATCAAAATATATGAGATATCCGTAAGCATTCATAAATATCTGCAAATATCTAATTATTTTTCGGATATCTATTTTTCCGAAAATATATGTATTTCTCTAAAGTTAAACAAATCGTAAAATTAGATATACTTAACGAAGCAAATCACAAATAGAGTAAAAAAATCCATGCCTATTTCTAACCATCAACGTCACTGTATAATGTCAACTATCTCTTGTAGTTGGGCCAAACTCTATGTGTACTTTTAGTTTACGTGAGCGCAACTCAATACTTTAGTTTACGTGAATATGATCTCTCCTTGTTGAAATTTATGGAGGTGGCGGCAAATCAACAGTTCCAAAAAACAAAAAATGAGACATCCACTGACATTATTCCCTCACACTCATCTTTCTTATACACTATAAATACTCCTAAACCCTATGCTAAGCTTTATCATGATCATCATATTAAATACATATAGAGATTAATATATATTCGTGTTGCGACTACATAAATCATGGTGATGGCTAAGAATCGCACCGAGCACTACGTAGTATTGGTATCTGTTCTGATAATTATGGTGGGGTCAGTGTTACTAGCCACTGAAGGACGACCGGTCAAGTATGGTTCGACAGCTTTGACCCAGACGTCCAAGCTTAAACCAGTTGAGTCATCTGTACAAGATGTTTCTTCGCTAGCCACGATGAAACAGTCCGGACCAAGCCCAGGGGTTGGTCATCATCGAGCCAAGGGATACAAGACCTTTGGACGAGTCAGAGACAACTCTGGTCCTAGTCCTGGTGTTGGACACTAAAAAGCAAACCTATGTACGAATTTAAATTATGAAAATGTATATGCAGATGTAATAACCTTACCATGTTTTAGTAGCCTCTAAGATGTAACCTTCTTCCAATATTTTTATGTTTTTCTCCTTGTACGCTTATCTCTCTACATAACAGCCATATAGCCAATTCTTAATTATGTTTTCTACAAACTTCCAAACGACAATTTGACAGAGGTATTAATGAGATGCATTTCGATTTGCCTAAGAGAATTCTTCTTTAGTTTTCTTGAATCCGAGTTTGGTCGATGGTAAAGATAGAAAAACTTGATGGTGAATTATTTTGATGGTGTTTTATTCATCAAAACATAGGGTAAAGTTTATAGAATGTGAGAACAAGAGTAAAACTAGTCGGAACTTGCTTCAACTAGCCGGAAAATATCAAATCAGCAAGAAGAATATATTATTTTATAACATAGATGTTTGATAATAATTTTTTTTACATAATATTACATTAAAAATTTTATAACTTGATGCAGTTTGATGTAATTATACTATTCAGATATTATTATTTTTTGTTAATTTATTTTAAAATGAAACAGCATACTAAAAAAAGAATTTTGCATTAGTTTTCTATGAATTATTAATATTTTCATGATACTTTGTTTTCTTAAAAATTGAATTTTTGAAATTTATATTTGACTAAATGATACTATATTTAAAAATTGTTTCATGTAATATATACTATATAATTCAGTCTGTGTTTTTATTTTCACCACAAAGAAAAAAAATCATTGTAAATAATTTTTCTATATTGATTTTAAATGCAGTGGCCGAATCTATAAATAAAAAAATACAAAAAGTACTAAATTTATAATTAATGCAATTATTAAATATGTACATAAAAGAAAGTACTAAATTTATTATTAATGCAATTGTCATTTATATTTTTATTCATGTATTTAAACAGTATGAATGTACTTCAGTTTTAATAATATAGATGTTTCCAAAGATTTCTCAAATTTTTTTAAGAACAGGAAGCCAAATATCTAATCCATAGCATAAGTAAAAAATGCATGTTAATGATGATATTTTATATGGTGGTTAATGTATATATTAGTATTTGATATTAATACAACCACAAGTTATATCCTTTCAAGTCAAAGTTCATAATCTTGTGAGTAATTGTAAGAAATACCGAAAACGGCCGATTAGTACCTGAACTAGGGTCATATTGTCTAATTGATACCTAATCTATTTAACTATGTTATATAATACCTAAACTAATATAAAATTTAAATTTAGTACCAATTTAAAAAAAAACACTTTTAAACGCCTACGACCAACAACGTATCAGGTAACCAGTACTCCCTATATTTTCAATTGAAGTAGTTTTGCTTAAAACACACAAATATTTAGTATATATACATTTTTAAGTAATTTAATTAATTAACTCAACCAATTATAAAAAAAACTAATATTATTTCATTGGTCATACAATATTTAATAAATGAAAAAGTGCATTGTAATATTTATCTATGATATATTGGCGTGTAAGAAAGGACGTCATTTCAATCAATGAAAAAAGTTCAAACTTGTCAAGGCTAGAACCCCGGGTCTCTTATAAGTATACAGTACATCATTAATCACTTGTGCTAGTATAGAAATTACGATATATGTACAGAGTAAACCTATATCACCATTTAAATTAGCGATCATTTCTTCTTTTTTCACCAACAATGTCAAGCAACCAAAGAAATTCTCAAATTTCAAATAAAATTTTACACAATTAAATAAAAATATTTATTTATATAAGTTATATATATATATATATATATATATATATATATATATATATATTTAAATATTCAGTTTCTAAAAGTGTTAGAATTTTTATATCTATCTTTTCAGTTACTTATTATTGTTAAAAGTGTGTTATATTCTTGCATTTATTATTCAGGCGAGGCAATATTTAATTTAATAGTATTATAGAGTTTAGTTGGTATCACTCAAATTACTCTAAGTAGTGATTTACTCTCTCAAATAAGATATTCAATTGTAGTACTTAGAGATCGAATTCACAGGAAGCTATGGAACCTAATAGAACTAATAATTATATGATTAAGCTAGGCTAATAGTTTTAATGCAGTAAATAAACAAGTAAGCAGTAAACAAGTTGAACAATATAATTGTTCAGCTTGGCAAAATAGTTGTTTTATGGAAGGTCGGTTGCTAGATCTAGGATTTTTATTCAGGTGATCGGAATTCTAATGCTATAGATGTCTAACAAGTTGCATGTATGATATTAAAGAGCTTCAACCTTTAGATAAGTCTAATAACTCTCGTGTATTAGACTCGTCCACTGATCTGATGCCGACAATATCGATCGATGTTTTGTTTGCGATATCGATCGATATATCTTTGTCGTCGATCGATTACTCTATAGGAGTATCAATTGATATAGCTCAGATCGAGTTGAATATATGCTCACCAAGATCATAGACCGGCTCTCGCGTGTCCCTAAAAGATCTTAGCTTATGCAAGATGATTTCAGGATAATGATTAACAAGTTAATTCATTCCAGGATCATATTCTAGTTCATGGCTCTATAACAAGCATTAGGGTTCATCATGATAATGAATATCAGAACTTAGCAATCTATAGTTGGGGCTAATCGCACAACCTATCTGAACCCTAAATCCAACATGTGGATCTATTTAAACATGAAGATTGTCACAGAAATCATATATGAATAGAATATAAATTACAATAGATATTAAAACCAAAACCAATGGAGTTCCAGGAGGACTCTGATAGGAGTTCCTCCCTTCTCTCCTAAGAGAACAATGAATCAAAGAAAGTGTAAAGAAAGCGTAAAAAGCGTAGCCGGTCAACAATGGCTTAGAATAACATAAATAGGATTTCTGGTCGTCCAAGGGTATTCTGGTAATCTGGGTTGCTTCTGGGCTTTAATCGGTCATGAAATATAGTCAGCCCACGTCCTGACATTCATATTGATCGATATGAAGTGTTTTCCATCAATCGATATACATTCCTCTAACGCGTATGCGCAAAAGATAAGCTCAATCGCACCGTAGGAAGGTCTCCATATATATCTAAACATCTGACGCGTCTGCGCAATTTTGCACTTAAAAGCTCCAAAAGACACCAAAAACATCATATTTCTTCAAGTCGTACATGAACCTGTAAATACTCTAAATAGACATTATTTCTTAGTAAATATATGTAAAAACATTTATATACCATGGCTAAAAGTAGGTCAAAATCATGGTATATCATTAGTATTATAATTTTTTTATTTTTTTTTTATTTTCCATATATAGTAATGTGATCATTTTTATTTTTTTTAACAATTCTGCTTAATTATATTTAAAAATTTTGTCATTTAAAAAAAACAGAGTAATAAATCAAACTTAATCAAATGCTTGATAAATGTTATATCAAATAAGGACATTTAATATAATTAAAACTTTTTTTTGTAAGTGAACAACAGTACTCCACTAGCCAAGTGGTTAATGCTTGTATTGACAGTCTTGGTAACACGGGTTCGCTGCGTGATAACTGTGTTATTTTTCTTTCTTTTTACTAACTCAAAACGACGTCGTTTAAGTTTGTATAAGCTGATTCATCCACGAACCGATCCACCTCAACATGTTACTGACACGCTATCAATAGTCTCTTATTCTAAGAGCACCCCCAATGAGGAGTTCTTGCTCTTGGGTTTCTAAAACACATATATGTATATAACAATATGACTGTAGTTCGGATACTAATCATCCGGTTTTCCTTTATACTTTTACGCATTTTTTTTCACTACATGCAAAGACAGGCAAGCCCATTGTGGAAAACGGCAAGAGCCTTAGGCCCCTTAGATTTTAAGAAAATTTAGAACCCTTCTTTATATTACGAAAAATTTCATAAAAATATTCCAACAAAATTTTCGTTTAAATTTTAAAAATTATTTTTTTTTCTATCCAGTTTAATGCCCAAACTAATTATTTTTCTCATGTTAGTACACTAAGTTTTAAAACTATTTTATTTTAATACCCAAACTATGTTAATTTTAGTCAAAATATTAATAAGTTTCAAACGATATTTAAGAAATCTTTAAACTTTAAAAATATATCTTTAAAATATCAAATTTATTTTACTTCTTAAGAATAGAAGTAACTAAATGTTATTATAATATTTTAAATTTAAAAGAACTTAATCATGGATAAAATAAATAACTTATTTTAAAACTTCAAATAACAAATTAATCTTTTAAGTTAAAACTAAAACAATACTGTAAAATTTAAAATTATCCAAAACTAATCCCTTTCATTCCGAAAAAATGATATAAATTTTTAAATTCTTAAGATTTTTTTTTGAATTTTAGAGAATTTATAAGTTGGATTTGAAGTTATTATTAAACCGGGCATACATATGGGTATTAAAATGAACACATTTTAAAAAGTAAACGTATTAAAATTATTAAAATAATTAGTTTGAGTAGTAAACTGGATTGCAAAAAAAAAATTGGGTATTAAAAAGTTTGGTGACATATGTAGCCAAAACAATTCTCTTAAACATTTTCATGTATCACTTGAAGAAAATGAAATGAAGCCAAATCAGTTCATGTAACTCGAGATGTTACAGGAATCGTATTCGTCGACATTACATTTGATGTGTCCTTCCGGTAGTCTATTCCATGAAATGTTGTGATTTATATTTTGATTCTTTCTTTGTTGTTGTATATCCCTTGATGAAAATGGTTACTCTGCCATTCCTTTGCATCCTTCTTTGCCTAAATCAGTATCATTCGCCAACCGACATTCTTTTATTGAAAAATAAGGATGTTCCTGATTTTCCACAATCTTAATATCGAAGAAGGTAAGTCTTGAAAATGTGCCACACGTGTGTGTGTACTACAAAGAAGACCCTTTTCAATGTTTTTTCTTCCAGGCTTGTAGTTGTACTATTAATAATAGTATTAGATTATCCCAAAAGCTCTCCAAACTGATTTTGCATAATTTCATTCAAAGAAGATGTGCTCCTCATTCTCCCCAGCTTGTAAAAATCTTTTACAAATCGAATCTCGGGTGATGTGTCTTCGTTTTCAATGACTTCCTGTGACGAGAATCTTTGAAAGCATTTGGCATATTGAAGATGCTTTAATGTATAGGGGGAATCGTAATCTTCAAAACATGCTGTCTGTCTGGTATCTATGTAATTGTTTCGGAATGTTGTTGATGAGTTCCTAACCAGTAACCTGACTTTACGTTATAGATTCCATCCTCATTATAAATCCATCCAAGTGGATCCAATTTTGCATTTGTGCACGGTTTAATGTTCCATGGACAGTGGCAGGACAGTGGCAAGCAGCCTATACAATACGGAGGCATGGGGATATTCCATGGACAGCGGCAGGGTTTATAAGAGTAATCAATAGACAAGTCTCCTTAATCGATAGAAGAGGCACATCGTTTAACAAATTAAAGGAGACTTTCATTGGTAAATAAGAGTAATCGATAGACAAGTCTCTAACCGTGTTACAATTACTAAATAAATTATTGTTTATGATTTGAAATTTGTTTTTACAGATTACCAAATTATTTATATATGAAAAAATATTTATCAAAACGTATATTCATTATTGCGTTTAATCTTTTGGAAGCTCTCGTATATAGTAGATAATTTTTAATTCTATATTTTTGTAATTGATTTTATTTATGATTAAAATATATTATTTTTGGATAACAATATACTATATATATAGATATATTTTTTAAATCTTTGTTAAAGATATTTTTGGATAGTAACAAAATATGTATATGAATTAATTTTTTATTTTTAAAATACATTTTATTTTGTTATTTTTAATGAATTATCCGATTTCGTAAAAGCTTATTCTTTTTTATATTGAATCCTAGTTACCATTTTTTATAATTTCTTATTAATATATGTATTACTAGTTAAAAGACTATGAATCATAGTCTATGATAGTGAATAATTTCAGATAACAACACAATATATATGTGAATTATCTTTATATTTTAAATATATTTTTAATTTTGGATAATTTTTACTATTATTAATTTTACTCAATTATCTAATTAATTTTTCGTTTTTATTTTTAGTTTATTTTTATATTTTGACTATGAATCATAGTCTATGATAGTAAATAATTTCAGTTAACAACACAATATATATGTGAATCATCTTTATATTAAATATATTTTTAATTTTAGATAATTCTTACTATTATTAATTTTAATCAATTATATAATTAATTTTTTGTTTTTATTTTTAGTTTGTTTTTGTATTTTATTCATTAAAGATAGTATCGTTATTAACTACTCAAAGATCTGTTGTGAAAATTACTTCACAAAATAATAGTATAGATTTATTGAGTATTGCAATGACCTTGCGTACTTGTATCCCACTACATGCCCTAATATATATGGTTATAATTAGCTGGCAGTGTAAGTAGATTTGGACCATTCCGTAATTGGCTCCAACCTTTTAAAATAGGGTTTATATTTAGACTTTTGGGTTAAATCAAATTAGTCCCTCTCACATATAGGCACGCCAAAAGCTTTCACATGTGTGTTTTACATTCAATATCGAAAACTTTTGACCGGAATTTCTTTTCGTATAAAAACGACAGCTAATGTTTCTCGTAATGCATGATTGAATATCATAGCCTTTGTTTGGACCTATTTTATCGGATTATAACTACAAGATAAACATGCTTACATTTACATGCATGCACAAATGTCGTCTAGTTTCATCTTTATCATATTAAAACTCGAAAAGAAAAATGAAAACTCCCCAGTGTTAGAAAACAAAAGAGACCTTGGTAGTCATCCGACAGTGTCAGTAATTGTTAGGAATTTTGGGAATAATTCATATTTTACTTTAGCATATTCATCAACTTTTATGATTTGGTAAGAAAAAAATATAAATAAATTAATAAGAGACACAAAAGAAGAAGAATGAGATGAGCTGGGAAGCACGTGTGAAGGAGAGAGAAGCACGTGCAACAAAGACAGTGCAGGGTTGACTGGAGACCGTAGGGTCGCGAGAAGTGGGAGACGCACAGTCTCCTTCACACGCCTTTTACGACACCGTTTCGCATTTATGGATACAAAACTACAAATACTTCTTATTTGAATGAGTGAATAAATATCCAGCGGAGTTTATAGTTTAAACTTTAAAGTTAGAAAAGGATATAGCCAAAAAGGCAAAAACTAATATAAAATAAAAGAAATATCAATAATGCTCCAACCTCTTGTAATTGTTAAGTACCTTATAGCTTGGGACCAAGCTGGACCCAGTTTAAACGTTCATGTCCTCACTGTTCATTAAGATTCCTTGACCTTGTGACTTATCCAGGTCTCCATTTAACCAAATAAATAAAACCGTTTTGTGATGTTTTGATTTAATTAACTTAATATCATATACTGAATGTGACTGAATGGTATTATTAGAGTAATAAAAGTTGGGAGTAAAATCTTTTATTATGGGCTTCACCTAATTACATCCAATTAGGATGAAAATGGTGAAAAAAGTTTTCTACTCATTTACTTTAAAAGTAACATTTATTAGTTATTTCTACCTTTTTTTTACTCTTAAAAAACATGGAGTAAAGCGGAGGGATACTAAAGCTTTGACTGTTAAACAAAATCGTAATAAAGAGTAAATGAATGGAAAAAAAAAGATAAATATATATTATTTTTTGTGTTATGCTGGATTACACATACTATCTAAAGAAGGATAAAAGTAGAAAAGACAGAGAAAAGATTTCATTTTTCAGCGTAAATCAGGAGAAAACATTTTCATCTTTTTTCATCTGACTGGTTGAAATTAAGTAGAACTAAGAGTAAATATTTTTACTCCATTATTTGTTACGCTAGTTATACCTTATAGTCACACTCTAAGAGTGTGATTTTAGAGTGTGATTGGTAAACACTGGAGTAAATGTGAGTAATTGAAGTAGAATAATTGAGCGTAAAAGGTGCAGAGTAAAAAGAGAACAGTAAAAAGCGTAACTCTTGAAAATACATGAGAACAAAATAACGTTTTTTACCTCCACTTAAATAGTAATCAGAGTAAAAGAATAAAATAATGATTATTTTCTTTTCCACCTGACTAGTGAATTCATGAGCGTAAGCCAGAGTAATTAAATTTTGGCGAGAATATTAACGCTCCTTATGTCTTTCAGGCTGTGAATGGAAGAGCAGGAAAAAAGCAGGAGGAACACTTCGGCAGATGAACTGCTTTTTGAGTGCCATTCAACAATTTTTTTTCTTATTTTTTTTGTTGCAGGAGGACTGCATGCAGTTCAAATATTTTTTGTCTTATTCTATAAAAGACAGATCTCCTACATGCAGTTTGTCCACCACATATTTGGTGATGTTCACCTTATTTTCTCCTTTTTGACTGATAAATATTCTTTTACAAATTATTTTTTTACAGATTAACAATACAAGAAAACTCATTTTTGCTTATCTATCTTTTTACTTTCGGCATATAAATTTAATACTTATCTAAATTATTTATATGATGTGTGTGTTTTTAATTATGTACATGTATATATTAATGAAAAATATATGTATTTAGTATTTATAATATTTTCATATTTTAATTTTAAAATTACATTAACATTACGTTAGTGCAATATTTGTTGCTATTTATGTATTGTATTTATATATTTTTTATTTTATTTTATTATTTTTTATTAAAATATATAATCTATTTTGTTTAAACTCCAATCATTGTTATGAAAACCGAACCGACTTAGCTGGTCAACCAGTCAGATTGTGACTCACTCTTCTAACTGGTTACAAGTAATATTAAAATTCATATTTGAGTAATACCGTCAAAACTGTCAAAATTATTCAAACTCGCTAAAATGAGTGATCCGGTTGATATTAAAACCCGATTCTTAGATTGAAGTTAGAATGGAAAAAACTGTAATTTTTTAAAAGAAAAATTTCATATTGTTTTCTAATATCTATCAACATGAATTTTTAGCATATTTATATCATTTTCAATTTTTATATTTTTTCATATCAGTTTAAATTTTAACAATGATATAAAATTATATTACATTTTATAGATTACTTATATATAGTACTTAATCTGAAATTAAATTAAATTACTGGTTGGACCAATTTAGGCCGGTACAACCATTGACTTAGTTATAATACCGAATCAATGTTCAGTCTGGTTTTCAAAATATTAATAATTGTTTGATCTGTTTGATCTGCCTTTTTCCCACATGATCCGCTTGATCTGCACGTGTTCTGCTTGATCTGCACGTGTTCTGCTTGATCTGTTTGATCTACTTGATCTGCAACGCTTGAACTGCTTTTACCATTCGAAGCCTCAGTCAGACCCTAAAAGTAACATATTCTTACCTCATTATTTTTACGCCAAGTTACTCTGATTTACGCTGTTGTGTTGTCAGTCAAACCCATTGCTTGACATAATTCGTCAGTTAAGAGTACAATCATTCGTATTGTAATGTTTTGAATTATTTGGCGGAATGTCATACTGCTCGGCATGACTTGTCTAGGGAGATTATGCAAAAATAATCAATCATTCTGCCATTTTGTAGCTCAATTGACTAAAACTTTGTTTTGTAAAATGAGTTGGTGATTTGGTTATAAAATGATAAAAAAAAACCATTACATGATACGGTCGTGGGAGCTCTACTAATGTCAGTCTATCTCCTCCCCAACTTATTCGTTTGGTGTCTACCACTTAATTTATTTGGAGTTTGATTAGTCAATTATCGTTAGTTATAGGGCTGGGACTTAATATCCGAGATCCGGATTTGATTCGGGATCCGCTCCGAATCCGCTCCGAAAATAAGATATCTAGAGCGTCCGGATCCGAATCTGGATAGTAAAGTCAAGGATCCGTCGAAACCGAATCCGGATCCAGATATCTTAATTTTTAGGTCTGGATATCCGGATTCGTATATTTAAAATATATTAAAATTTTAATTTTACTAATAATTATATTTGATATATTAATATTTGTTCATATAATTAATTTTTTAATATCATATTGTCATTTTTAATATTATATTCATATTTATATTTATAAATCTTGTATAGAATATTTAATTTATATAATATTTTAGAATTTTTATATTTTTAAAAATATTTAATTTTATTTTATTAATTATTTTTACAAATCCGAATCCGAATTCGAATCCGGATATCCGCAGATAGTATAATATATAGACGGATATCCGGGATAGTATAATATATAGACGGATATCCGGATCCCGGATATCCGAAAACCTCGAATCCGAATCCAGATACTAAATCTACGGATCCGGCGAATCCGAATCCGGATCCGGATACCTCGAATTTCCCAGATATCCGGGTCCGTCCCACCCCTAGTTATGCAAACAGTGGTATTATTAGAATTCATTAAAACAATTATTATGAAAATTGTGCAGTACTTTTGTTTTTATTTTTGTTTCACATTCCTTCTTTTTCAAATCGTTTTTTTCTGCTTATGTACATGTTATAGCCTGAACATCAAGGATCTAAATTTTACATCAAAGGACTCGTTACAATCCAATCATCTATTTCCTTTTATAGAAAAACATGGTATGATACTCAAATTTATATTATCAAAATGGACACAGTCCGTTTATATATCATGTACAACTCTAAATTACAATAAGTAAATGTCACTAAGAAAAGCATGGATATATCTTATTATATAAAGCTTGGTTTTCAAAGTTACTAATTAACATGATCGCGACACATGGCAAGTTATTATTTAAGATTGTGACATGTGTCAAAAAATGTCCCAAAAACATATTTAAAACATATTTTCCTCTTTAAAATTTTTCTGCTTTTATAATTTTAATTTTCCTTTATTAAAATCTTAATTAAAAAGGTTAAAACAAAAAAAGATCTTATCTTATTATAAAAATTATTACTAAAATTAAACGATATTTTAAAACAAAAATGTCAAAACGAAAACAAAATAATCTTATTATAATAAAACGATTTTAATAATTTTTATTAAAATAAAACGATTTTTCAAAAAAATCATTGTAATTTTAATTTTAACAAAAAATATTCCAAAATCGAATTGTAATTATCCTTTTTAAAATATAAACCTAAAAAATGGAAAATACTATTTTATGTTAATTTTACTTTATAATAAAGAATTGTCCTTTATAACTAAGAAAAGATAATTGTAAAAAGAAATCCTTTTAAAAATAATTCTACCTCATAATAATAATTTTCCTTTATTCAAATCTAATTATAAAGGTTAAAACGAAATAAAAAAATAAATATTAGATAGTAATTATCCTTTTAAAAAAATGTAAAGCAAAAATGTCAAAGACTAATTAATGTTAATTTTCCCTTATTAAAAATTTAATTAAAAAGATCATAACCCAAGAGTAACTATAATTATTCACATATATATATATATATATATATATATATATATATAATAGAACTAAGATCTCTCATATTTTATCACCAAGCATAATTATTGGTCCAAAAAAATATAAGGTGAAGTTCAATATTCTTTTCTTCTTATAAAGTTATGGTTGATTGTTGTCATTATTAATTATTATTTGATCGTTTTCATGCTTCTGAGTTCTGTTTTTTTTATCGATTCTTATAAAGTTATGGTTGATTGTTGTCATGATTATTATTTGATCGTTGTTATGTTTCTGAGTTCTGTCTTTTTTATCGAAACTTTGAGTTTTGTTACATAGCAATACGTATAAAGTTAGTTATTGACACCACACCATAACATCGCCGTCACAAAAATACTGCTGTCACATAGCAATACGTTTTAATTTCATTATTATAGTTTCGTAGGTGTGTTTGTTCTATTAAATTGTAAAAAAAGATATTTATAAAATAGAATGTATTCCCTTTAAAACAAATCCTACCATAATAAAATTTTAAAAAATTATTCAACAAAAAGTTAAATCATTACACAAGAAAGTGTATGATGATGTTATTCACTCAATTGAAGCTATTTGACTTTCAATTTTCTTTTTCATAAGAAAGTGTATAGTTTTTTTTTCTCTAATCTAAGTATAAATTTGATAGCAATTCATCTATAGACCATGATTATAAAATACATGTATTAACTTAAACTTATGTGTAACAACTATTTTTTAACTATAAAATAAATGTCACATAACATATGCAAAAAAAAATCATAAAACTATACTAAAATAGTTTATTATTTAATATTTTTTATTAAATTAAAACATTAAATAAAATCTGTTGCAACACAACGGGCTCATATCTAGTATTAGATAATATGCGCATTGATAATTTTATAAAAAAATATACAGTTATAACATATAACCTTAATTATGCGAAGGCCCATTTATGTGTAAACTATATTTGGTTTTCAGTAATTTTCTTTAATTAGAAGACTAGGTGATTCTCCCATGCTCATGAACGGATTTAGATACTTATAAAGTAAATATTTTGTGATAATTTATTAATATTTTAATTTTAATTTCAATTATTTTATATTTATATAAAAATATTTTATTGTTTTAGTTAGACATGTGATTTTAGATATGTAATATATTGATTGGTTTGATTATCACTTGACTATATTAGATAGTATCAACTTCTTTGAATTCAACCATAATTGTTTTTGGTTCTAAATAGATTAAAATTGTAACAATTTGTGATTTTCATTTAGATATGTAAATGTATTTTAGTAATAATATTATATTATATTGTTTTGAAAATCAAATAGAAAAATATAAATATTTTTTGTCAGCTATAAATATAAATATAAATAAATTATTATATTAGTATATCATATGTTATTTAAAAATATTTTAAAATGGAATATTACTGTTTTGAAAACTTTCCTTTTTAATGAAATCATAATCATTTACACATATATTTTTGTTCTTAAATTCGCTTTTTAAACTTTATAAAAATTTCTTTATTATTATATATGTTATTTGGAAATATTTTAAAAGGAAACTAAATTAAAGTTTATTAATAATATTTAAATAAAATAATTTTAATTCATTAAAGATATCAATGTAATCAACCATCGTGAGATTTAACGTGAGCGCGACACATAAGAAACTGGCTTCTCAAATAATATTGTAGATAGATAGATTTTTTTGGTAGGAGGCAGGAGACAAAAGTCTCTTACTTTTTATTTAGAACAAAAAACACCAATTACATGCATACTTGCCGAGTTCTTGACATTCCATTACAATCCTCCACTACAAGAAAACAGGGGGATACTGACGGACAAATTCGTCAGAATGTCGTCGGAATAGGCATATTTTGACGAATTTCTGACGAAACCGTCCGTCGGTATCATTTCGTCGGTATTCTCAAGTTCATCGGAATTTCGTCAGACATACCGACGAACTTCTGACGAATACCGAGAAACTATATACTGACGAACTTCCGACCACATTCCGAGAGCATTTCGACAACGGTTTTCATCGGAAATCAGAACGAACCGACGAACCGTGTCCTCAAAAAATACCAACGACATTTTGTTCCTTAGAAAATACCGACGGACAATGTCCTCGGAAAATACCGACAAACGCAATTCGTCAGTATTTTCCGTCGAACCTAATGTCGTCAGTATTTTCTAGATATGGATCCGTGCGTTGCATGGGTTTTGGTTGATATTTTAATTTCATAACAAACATAAAAATTAGAAAATTTTCTATTGCAATGTATCATCCTTAAATAATATTTTTTATTTTGTAATTATAGTAAACCCACATTTTAAAATTAATTTATTAATAATTATTTATATAGAAATAAATATTTTCCTTTTTTTTTGTTTACGACTTTAAAAAAAAGTAAAACAAACTATTTAAATTCTCTTGGTTTAAGTTAAAAAAAACTGTTGTTTGACACATATGATAATCTTAAATATATAATTACCATGTGCATGATTATGCTTATTAGAAACTTTGAGTACCAAACTTTATATAACAAAAAACTCATCTTGTAATTATTTATTTTACTAAGAAAATTATTTTCTGAAACCAATGTTTACTGATTTTTTAATTAATTTAAGTCCATATATTTTATTCAACCTTAAAAAAATAAGGTTTAAAAAAAAGGAATACTACAGTTAATTTAAACTTGAAAACTTTGAAGAGTCAATTTTTCTATAAGAATTTTTTTTTTAAAATATTTTGTTTTGTAAAGAAACATTTTTAATCTTATAATTATTTTAAACCCACTGTTAAAAAAGTTATTAAATAAATATTTATATCAAAATATTTGTCTCTTATAGTTTTTTTGTTTAAGACTTTCTGAAAAAAAGGAAAACTAACTTTAAAAATTATTTTGGTTTATTTTTTTTCTGACGAACTTAATGTCGTCGGTATTTTCCGAGGACATTGTCCGTCGGTATTTTCTGTGGTCGTAGGTTCGTCGGTATTTTCAATTTAAATAAATAATTAAATTTTGCATTTTTAAATTAATTTTATTAGAATTAAATTTTTCAGTTTTAAAAAATTAATTAAAACAAATCTGAAAGTGAAAATTAATAATATTATAGAACTTAAATTCATACAAATCGAAATAAAAAAAAATAACATTCAGAAAATTTTAAAATTCAGAAAAAACTAAGAACTGCTCGAAGAAAACAAACAGTTTAGCTTCTCTATGATCTCGGTGTTGGTCTTCTTTTGCGATGCCAGCTCCGCAAGGATGGTTTGGTTCTCGGTAAGGATAGTGACGTTCTGCTGCTCCAATGCCACAATGCGTTCTTCTTTGTCATGCAGCTCCTCGAGAATCATGGGATCGGCATACGGAGCTTGCGAAGAAGATGTCAGATACGAAGAAGCACAGCGGGCCAACCCAACTAAACGGCCTCCTTTTCTTTTAGAAACGACCTACAAAAATATTTAAAGTTAGTATATAAACTACATTATAAAATAAATTTATTAATTTTCAAATTTACCTTTTCAACCATCTCATTGATTTGCAATCGAGACAAGTTGGTTGACGCTCTTGTAGAATCACCAACATCAGAGAGAGGCTGAGACTGAGACTGGGATGCTGTTTCAGTTTCCAGCATCTCAACGACACTTTTGATGACAACATCTTGAATTTGGCCCGTCTTCTTGTTAGTGTGAGCCACCTTGATGAGTTGGAGACTATCAACGGGATTACCGTCATTTGCGTCGATCTAAAAAACCGCCATTATTAGACAAGAAATATTTAAAATATTTATTTAAAAAAATATAAAGAGAAATAATATAAAAAAACTTACAAGTTCGTTTTTCTTAGTAGACATAGAGCAAGCGTCGAGGTTGTGCACATACATACCTTTCTCGCCACGATCGCTCTTCCGGTTCTTGGAGTTCCTCAGAGACGTCTCTGCAGTCTCGTCCTTCTCCCAATGAACAATCAACTGCTCCAACACCGTCCCGTCGAGAAACCGTGGCTTCTTGTTCTTCTGCCAAAGTGACTTCCACGCGTTCATCTGCTTCGTGTAAGAGTCAATGGCCTTCTCGTTGAATTTCTTATGTACTGTTTTCGTATGATCGGAATGCCAGTTGAACTCTTGCTACAAAACACACATAATTTAATAAGTTGATATATTTTAAAAAATGTAAATGCTTAAAAAAATAAAGAGTTAATACCGCAAACTGACGAAACCACAACTCTCGTTCGTCGGAAGGCATCACACTCCACTTCTCATATCAATGATGGAGCATGGAATACATCATCTGATTGATGCTCCTGCTAATGCCATTTCTCGACTTGTTGAACCTTAAAAAAATGCAAGATATTAGCAAGTTAATTAATGGAAAAAACATAATGCTACAAAAAATAAAAATACTAACCAAGTGCTTTTTCCTCGTATCGGGTAGGGTTGGAGAAGCGGGAGATGCTCTCGACCTGGTTATTGAACCAATATTTCAATTGGCATGACCCCCAAATCTTGTTGAGCAGGAGGGGGAGGGGGAGGTGGAGCGGGAATATGTGCGGGAGACGAGTTTTGTTCGTGAGACGATCCCGATGAACGGAAACCGCTCACCGAACTACGTCGAATACGGGAAGCGGGGCGGGGTACATCGTCGGACCTTAAACAAAAATTATAAAATATTAAAAAAGTATATATATATATATATATATATATGTATAAAAATTATAAAAAATTCTAAAATTCTTTATTATACATGATTTATACATACACATGTATAACAATTATAAAATATTATATATATGTATACAAAATATATAAAATTCTAATTTTTTTTATTATACATGATTTATACATATATATGTATAATTATTTAAATTATAAATATTTTCTATTATACATGATATATAATATATGTATAGAAAAAGGTTTATAAATATTTTTACATTTTTTTAAAAAACTTTATACATATTTTATTACTGTAAATTTGAAACATTTTTTGAAAAAAATCATAAAAACGTTTTTAAAAATCATATACACGTTTTTAAAGAAAAAAAAAACTTAAAACAAAATAAAAAAAACGTTTGAAAAAATCAAAAAACGTTTTGAAAAATCATAAAAACGTTTTTATAAATCATATACACGTTTTTAAAATAAAAAATATGTTTAAAAAAAATCAAAAAACGTTTTAAAACTTCAAAAACATTTTGAATTTTAAACAAAACACAAAATAAATCCAAAAAATATAAAATAAAACAACAACCCAAACAACAATCCAAACATATATATCCTAAACTATCCATTCAATCCTAGAATTTACAATCAAACAACCTAAAATTCGAGATCTAACAACCAAAACCCTAAAAATTTGAGATAAGATGAGGAGGGGATGATTCTTACATGATTAGGGGTTTGGGGAAGAGATATGAGGATGATGAGGGGATTCGCCGGTGATGGGAGCTCGAGTGAGGCCGGAATCGCCGTTAGAGGGAGAGAAATCGCGGAGAGGATTGAGAGTGAGGTGGAAATAACGAAGAAAGAAGAATAAGGGTTTTTATATTTAATGATTCCGACGGACAGAGGTTCGTCAGTATTCCGTCGGAATCATTAAATATATACGAAATGGCGGTATGCAAAAATATTCACGCGGTTTGGTTTTCCCGGGGTAATTAGAATACCGATGGACATGGTATCCGTCAGTCTATTTCGACGGAATACTGACGACCCATTCTGACGGAATTCCGACGACTTAGTGTTTAAGGGTTGATTTCAAATTTTTAAATGCAAAATCCAAATCTTTGATAATAAATATAGTATTTGCATAAAGATTTAACAATAAAAATATTTTTATAACATGATTTTACACAACAACATTTTTTGTAGTGTAAGATTATAAATATGATTGTATAAGTATATGAATGTTAAGATGAGATGTTGTGAAAACAATGATATGCATACACAAATATTAAAATGAGTTGTTATATTTGAATGGTTGTGATCTAATACTATAGTAAACACTTATTATGTGTTATTTTCATACTTTTGGCATCTAAATTTGTAGATTTTCATGTTTGAAATTTTGTAGAAACATATGTCGTCGGTAATCCGTCAGAAAATACCGAACTTGTCTAGTTCGTCTGAATGTCGTCGGTATTTTCTGATGGATTACCGATGACACATCGAAAATTCAATGAAACCATATGTCGTCGGTAATCCGTCGGATTACCGACGACATATCGAAATTTCAATGAAACCTTATCTCGTCGGTATGTCCTCGGTAATTTGTGAGGGAAATCCGACGGACCAAAAAAAAAAAAAAAAACTAATCCGTATCTTCTGAATCTTCATCAAACTCTCCAACCTCAGCTTTTGGCTCCGAATGTACAACAACATCAACTCCAAACTCAGTAAAATCCTCAACGAGTTCAACATCTGCCAAATCTTCAACTGCATGGGCGGCGTTGCTGGTAGACTCAGGTTGCAATGGTTCATCATCATCAGAAGTTCCATCCACTCGTCCTCTTGGGTTGATTTGTGTTATAGTGACCCATGGACCGTCTCTGTAAGTCACCCGAGGGTAACTGATGTAGCACACCTATAGATATCAATAATACATGTATTAGTAAAATAATTAACATTAATTAATTATATTAAAGTTTGTAAAATATGAATAATTGACATACCTGATCAGCTTGCGAACCAAGAATGAAGGGATCATAATATTGAAGTTTCCGCCGCAAATGAACCGATGTAACACCAAACGGATCAATCTTCACTCCCTTATCTGGGGTGGTGTCATACCAATCACAATAGAATACCACACAACGCAATCCAACCATTCCAGGATATTGGATTTCCAATATTTCTTTTATGTTGCCGTAGTAGACGTCGTCACCGAAAGAAGAAGAAACACCAGCATCATATGTTGTCCTAGAATGACCTTTCTTTGTGAATGCATATCCTCGCGTACAAAATTTTGGATATGATTTGACCATATAGTTTGGTCCCTGCACAAATTCGCGTATCCAATCATCGAAGACAAAACCTCTGGCCAAACCATCATTCACCTATAAATTAAAAACCTATATATGAGTAAAAAGTATATTAGTTTATATTAAATTTGCATAGGGTAATAGAATATATGATTCACATAACTACGAAGCCACACAACAAATCTGTTATATCTAAGTTGTTGAAGCTCTGCTTCTGGTTCATGCATGTGAGTCATACACAACTCTGTCATATATACAATATATACAAAACTATTATCAATATGAAATAAATTTATTGAATATTAATTAATCTAACAATGTAAATGAATATATATTTTTACCTCCATTATTGTAGAACATCTTCACAGTTGGTGAGCAAATATGTTTGCAAATGGGCGTGCTCAGTGTCCGTAAGTCTCCGCTTCGTGAATTTTCCAGTAAGTCGTCTTATTTCCCTGAACATGCTTGGGACAGTAACATGATATGTTGCTTTCTCCCCTCTGTCATCATGCCGAGCAGGTCTTCGGTGTTTTTTATGCACTTTTGTGGAAAATAATTTTCAGCAAAGATTGCAGTTTCTTCATTGATCACTTGTGCCATTATAGATTCTTCCACCCTGCTTTGATTTTTGACCATCTTCTTCAGATGATGCATATAACGCTCAAAAATATACATCCATATGTACTGCACAGGACCACCAAGTTCTAATTCTCCTGCGAGATGAATAGCAAGATGTTTCATTACATCAAAGAATGATGGAGGAAATATCTTCTCGAGGTTGCACATGCTCACTGGTGCTTTTGTCTTCAAATTGTTAATACCCTCTTCAGTCAATACTTTGCTGCATAAGTTGCGGAAGAAAACACTTATCCCTACATAGAAAAAATACATAATTTTCATAAGTATTAAGTTTATATAAGCATAATTGTTAAATATAAAGAAATATAAATTGTAAAAATATAACATACTTGCAATTGCTTCATGAACATTACGTGGCAATAATGCTGAAAAAGCAAACACAAGGAGGCGCTGCAATCCGATGCATATCCGTCAGGAAATTTCACTTTATATGTAATCCAATCAAAGAACTCTTCTTTTCTTGCACCATCCAGCCGATAAATGGGAAAAGGGGCCATACCGTTCTCACCAACGTGAAGTTATGAATGATCACATATATCGACTAAATCTAACCTTGACTTCAAGTTATCCTTCGTTTTACCTTGGATGTTAAGGATTGTGTTCATCAGATTGTCGAAGAAGTTCTTTTCAATATGCATGACATCTAAATTATGCCGCAATAGATGACTCTTCCAATATGGTAGATCCCAGAATATATTCTTTTTGTGTCAGTTATGTAGCTTTCCAACCGCACTAACTCGAATGTTTTCATGCACCTACATCTGGCGTCCTTTCTGCATCAAAATCCCTAAATTGCGTCAACAAATCTTTCCCACTAACTTCCTCAGGTGGACCATCAACACCTGCTTGTTCTTCGTAAACGAAGTCCTACTCATGCGGTATGGATGATCAGGTGGTAGAAATCGTCTGTGACAGTCAAACCAACATGTTTTCCTTCCATTCTGTAGTTGGAAAGCATTTGTGTCATCTTGACAATATGGACATGATAGCCTCCCATGTGTTGTCCATCCAGATAACATACCATATGCTGGAAAGTCACTTATTGTCCACATAAGTACTGCCCGCATATGAAAGTTTTCTTTGCACGAAACATCGTATGTCTCAAAACCATCCGCCCATAGTTGTTGTAACTCATATATCAGTGGTTGAAGAAACACATCCAGTGATCTTAAAGGATGATCTGGCCCGAGGACGAGAATTGAGAGGAACAAAAACTCTCGTCGCATGCACATACTCGGCGGTAAGTTGTATGGTGTCACAATAAGTGGTCATAGAGAATATTGTCTTCCATGCTTTCCAAATGGGCTGAAACCATCAGTAGATAATCCAAGATAAACATTTATTCTCTCTTCCGCAAATTCTGGATATGTTGACTGGAAATGTTTCCAAGCCTTCACATCTGAAGGATGTCTAATCTCACCATTTGTAGAATGCTCTGCATGCCATCTCATTGCTTTTGTTGTGCGCTCACACCGATACAACCTCTTCAATCTTTCCGTCAAAGGCAAATACCACATTCTTTTGAATGGGATCGGAACTCTTCCCCTCGTCTCCTGATAACGAGATTTCCCACAAAATTTGCATAATTTCCATGTCCCATCCGCTCTCCAGTAGATCATGCAGTTATCAATACATACATCTATCACTTCGTACGGTAGTTCAAGACCAGCAACAAGTTTCTGAACCTCGTAAGTGCAACATTATCCTCAGGTAGAATGTATTTGACAAAATCAGTAATCGCATCCATACATTCTTCAGCCAAATTATAGTCTGTCTTTATACCCATTAATCGAGTTGCGGATGATAAGGCTGAATGACCATCTCTACAATTTTGATACAAATGTTGTTTTTCTGCATCCAACATGTTAAAAAATCTCCTAGATTCGAGATTTGGTTCTTCCCCTCTATAATGATCATGTACCATCTGCTCAGTACCTACACCATAATCTATATCCGTTCTAGAATTTTCTAACCTAATAACAGGCTGAGGTTCACTAACAGGCTGAGGTTCGCTAGTACTACCATATTTATAACCAGTTTCCCCATGAAAGTACTAAACTTTATAATTACGTGAAAACCCTTTCATATACAAATGAGTTCAAACATCAAATTATTTTATAACCTTATTATTATTGCAAGTAGAGCAGGGACATCTTAACATACCATTATTTGAATCCGGTTGTTGTTGAACAAGCCTCATGAATTCTCCAATTCCTTGAACATACTCTTCCATAAGCAAATTGGTGTTGGGATCCAAATGAGGTTTATCCATCCACGAACGATAATAAACTCCTGAAGACATGATTTTCACGGAATTATTGTGATTAAAGAGAATGAAGAGAGAATGAGGAGTGAATGAGTTGAAATGGGGGGGTCGAATTTATAGGAAATTGCTTACGGCCATCAGACGATTTTTTGACGGAATACCGACGGATTTAAAGTAGTTCGTCGGAATTTTGTCGGTATTTTCAAATCTCAAACGGCTATAAAACGGTCATATATATTTGTCGGCAACGGTCACATGGTTCGTCGATATTCTGTCAGAATACACCGACGAATTTCCGACGACTCCAACGGTTATATATGTTGATCAAAATGTCGTCGGTATTCCGTCAGAATATTCTGACGGAAAACCGACGAACCATGTTTTATTAGAATGTCGTCGTAATGTCGTCGGAATATACCGACAGACCTCTTTTCATCGGTATTCCGTCAGAATATACTGACGGAATACCGATGACTTCATATTTTTTGTTTTTGTCGGAAATTGGTTGGAAAGTCATCAAAAACGTCCGATGAACTTTGTGTCCGTCGGAACCGCCGTCGGAATTCCAGCTGTTTTCTTGTAGTGCTCCAATAGAATATGAGCAACATGCTCTGGAGCAGACTCAAAATAATGCAAACCAAACGCCAAAGAAAACACATAGTTAGCTAATCCTACTGCTAGATGATTAGTTTCCCTATACACGTGAGAAAACTTGACTAACCAGTCTCTTGATATAAAGCCTTAACACAAACGTACTAGGATGGACATGGAATGAGAATCATGTATACCTGTCGTAAGAAAACCCACCACACTCTCCGAATCCACTTCGACCTCCAATCGTCTAATCCCCAGGTCCCATGATATGCATAACCATAGACACCCCACAATTCCGCCAAAGGAGCCGAGCAAATACCAATATTATCTGCAAAGCCTCCTCTCCAAGTTCCCTGCTCGTCACGCACAACTTCTCTCGCAGCAGCCAGGCCCGGATTACCCCTAGATGTTCCATCTGTATTCAGCTTAAACCAGTTCTCTGCTGGTCGATGCCACTTAATCTCCTTCTCCACTCTTAACGCCATAGGCGACCTCTCACCCAGACTTATATTTGCAGCTATGACTTCCTTAGCCTTGTCTCTGACAAATTGCACTCTATCTTTACACTTCCCTTGTTCTCCAAAGACATAACCACAACGTCATTTCCAGCACCACCAAACTGTAAGAGCAAAAAGAGTTGACCAGTGATCCCTGCCCCCTAAGTTGTCTCTTGCCAGATTCACGTAGAGCCATTCTAGGAGTGGTAGTGCAAAGAATCTTCGGCGCTTGCTCAACGGTACAAGTCTGGCCCATAAACCTGCAGCTGCCGGGCAATCTCGAAGAACGTGAAGAATTGTGTCTTGTCCACTTTTACACAACTGACACACATCATTCTCACTCAAATGCCGATGCCTACGCTTCATATTCGTCATAATGGCTTGATGTGTAACCAGCCATAAGAATACTCGAGTTTGTTCTGGGGCAATACCACACCACACCCTCCTATATAAAGCCTCCATATTCGGTTTCTGTTCCTCATCTCGTGTTATAAAGGCATACGCCGATTTAACCGAAAACCGATCATCACTACTTGCTCCCGATTACATTCTATCTCTCACACCAGTAACAACATCGATCACCACTGAAGCCAATCTCAGTTTATTCTGTTCTGATAAATATAGCTCTACTACTTGCATCATCCAACCGGTTCCATGTTGCCATAACTCACGCGTTGTCACCTCTAGGATCTCCTCCGAAATCTCAATCATACTGGACTCGCACAAAGGCTCTTTTAATAACCAGCAATCCTTTCAAAACCGGACCTGGCGACCATCACCAAGAATCCAGCAAGTACCCAGAGCAACAACCTCTTTGATCCCCAAGATTACGCTTCTCTAAGTTGGCGACCATCCTCCCTTAACTATCATCCATGTTGGATCCGATAACATACCCACACGAATTTTCTTCCGCAAAATTCTCACCCATAAAGCATCTAGCGTATGAAGTAATCGCCATCCAAGCTTTCCTAATAAAGCCATATTCGTTTCTTTTGCTGACCGTATACCAAGTCCACCATCA
Organism: Hirschfeldia incana; assembly: GCA_026261945.1. NCBI lineage: Eukaryota > Viridiplantae > Streptophyta > Magnoliopsida > Brassicales > Brassicaceae > Hirschfeldia > Hirschfeldia incana. Next base: position 435,352 of record JABCMI010000103.1, read on the forward strand.
CTCTTTGGTTTGCAGATCTTTTCTCAAGTAGCTAAATGTTGTTTCCTATCTCCTTCACTGCTGCCCCAGATAAATCCCCGAGCAATCTTACCCAGCTGGTTCAGAGTTGATGCTGGTAAAGCGATGGAGCTCATCGTATGAACCGGAATTGATGTGAGGACAGACTTGGTTAAAATTATTCTACCCGCCAAACTTAAGAATCGTCTCTTCCAAACTTAATTAGAAGATATAGTTAGATTTGTTATATATTTTTACTTTCTGTTTGTTTTTCCTTTTATCGCAAGAGAGGCAGAGTAAGACAACATATAGTATTTTTTTTTTGAAAAAACAAAATATAGTAATCACAAACCTTTTTCTTTGAGAAAAAAAATTAATCACAAACTTCTTTAGTTGTTTCCATGCAGGCAAGCAAATTGAGTGAAGAGAAGAATAACATAATCTGCCTGTTATTTAGCGTGGCTGCCTCTTCACTCAATTTAGTTTGTTTTTTTTAAATATAATAAAAATACAAAACAAAATAAATAGAAACAAAATAAATAGAAACAAAACAGACAATAATACGGTCCAAGTCCATGGATCTTATCCCGAATTTATTTGATTTTGATATTATTGTCTAAGAATATTTGTCTTCACCCAATAACTTATTTATCCCAGACGATTCTGCAAATTCTTGTACTTGCCGACATTACATTTGTGCAGAGGCAAATTAAAACTCCAACACAATTTACTGTCTGGATTTTTAATCCTATTATAATTATTTATCATGCATATTGTACGAACCAGTCAGAAATGTTTATATATATATATATATATATATGTGTGTGTGTGTGCATGTGTGTAGTAGCTTCCAATTAGTCTACTACGTTGTTCCATGCTATGTTTATATGTTAATGCAGTGGCTAGTTCTATTTAAATGAAAAAATCTAATTAGATGTCAATATTGTCAAAGTCTAGACAAAAGTACCTTTTGAATTCTTAATTAAGATTTAAGACCTAAATATTGACCTATCAGAGAATTTACTGTTTAGTAAGAAAACAGAAACTGTAAGAAGTGGTTTGACCAAAAAAAACTGTAAGAAGTGGAAACAGGATAATAACTTCCTACGGCGATGTAAGCAGTCAAAAAGTTTTTCCATAAGAGACAAAACAGTCAAACTATTTATTTGGTCTTGTAATGATCTATTTTTGGCTATATGATTACAGGCTTGATGTAACAGAAGTAAGTGGGAGCTGTCTCGGTGGTCCCAGGTTCGTTCCCAGTCTTTCGCATTTTAGTTTGACCAATTTATTGATTTTATAAATAAAATACAACACACGATCAATATTTACTTTCATATACATATGGTAGATTAATAATAAATTTGGTAGTTGTGGCTACTGAATAGTGAATACAAGTATTCAAATCTCATTTTTTAACTGAAGTATACATCTCTTGACCAAATAAAAAATACAAGTACACAACTGGTGATACGATCATCAATTATGGGTATAGACATCGATTATAATTTTTTTTATAACTTCATAATTTTTGTTAAAAAGTGGTTTGTATACAAAAACACATTTAAGATTTTGTTTTTGTGGTCTAGATGTCTTAAGCCTCATTTCTAAGGTTATGTACTCCATATCTTTTCAAATCAATAGATTTTTTTTTGCACTTTTTCATATATACAATATACTTAGTGAATATAAATACATTACTTTTATTGTTAACAATTTCAATAAATCAATACTAGTTTGATAATTTTATATTTTATCGATTACCAGTTAAATTCCAAAAATATACTTTTACAAATAAAAATGTATAAGAACAAAAAATTCTCTTTCTAAAATAATTTTTAAATTTAATTTTTTTTTTTGGAAACAAGAAATTTGCCAACATTACGATGACTTGACAAAAACAATTTGTGAATTTTCTCAACCTTGTTCAAATGTATCAAAAATAAATCCATATATTATTAAACCAGGACTTGTGTTCTAGTGGTAGTGATCGGGTTGAGAGCAAAAATCTAATACGGTGAATTCATTAGGATTCAAATCCGGCCACTATGAAATAAATATTTCAATATCTCAAAAGTAAGAGACCGGCACAGGCAACACGAAACTATTCTTCACCACTAACGTTGGGATAGTATACCCATATATAACTAAAAGTTTTTTTAGATACTAGAACGCAAGGCTGTGAGTGAGAGCACACATTAAGTAATTTATATGACAAATTAAGTAATTTATGTGACTAAATGGTTTAAGATTGTTTGACAAAAATATAGCGAATAATGATTGAACAATTTATAATAAGTGATTAAGACCTAACACAGATTTTTTCATGGTGCGGTTCTATTACTCAACAAAATGTAGATAATAGATTATTTTTGTCAACTAGATAATAGATTATGTTCGACATGCTTTTGTTTTAAACACTGAGATTGTTATTTTTTAGAATTCTTACACATTACACAAACTAAGATATAATTAATAACTCATTAATGTTGAATCATATTTTATTTAGTACTCTTTTCGTTTTTGAATAAGTGTCACTCCGACATTTTCCACACAGATTAAAAAAAAATTGTTGAAATGTATGCAAATTATTATTAATTATACTTCTTTAACCAACAGTATTTGTGACAAATGAAATTATTTATAAAATTAATACAGTTTGCAATTATTTTTCAGCTAAAAATAAGTATAATTTACATTGAAATTGTAAAGTGGCACTCTTTGTTGAACAAAAAAAATAAGCTAGAATGACACTTATTTAAAAACAGGGGGAATAAGTAATAAATTTTCTTGATTTAACTAAACATGTTTCTGTCAAATTGAGCAAAAAAATATTATTTGTATTTTCTGAAATTCCTTTCATTGATTTATATATAAATCTTACTAATACTATTTATTTCATAAAAATAATATAAACATTTAACTTCACAAAAAGTATATATCTTAAACAACTGGTATCACAAATAAATAATTATTTTATGCTAAGTTTATAACATTTTATTAAAACAATGAATTTTATCAAACCGAACAGATTTATTTATAATTTAAATTTTACCAGATGAACTAACCAACAAAGTTATAAAAGCCACACGTGTGGCGCATACCCTGCGCAGATAAGGTCTCCTTCCTTCGTCTTCCTTCTCTCAAATTCCCAAAAATCCACAACGCTCAGAAAGAAAAAAAAAACTTCCAAAAATGCCGGGGAATTTAGAACCGTTGGATCTCTGCATCCAAATACCTTACCATTTCAGATGCCCAATCTCCTTAGAGCTCATGTCCGATCCCGTAACCGTCTCAACCGGTCAAACCTACGACCGCGCAAGCATCGAGTCATGGATCGCCACCGGAAACACCAGTTGTCCCGTCACGCGCCTCCCTCTCTCCGACTTCACTCTCATCCCCAACCACACTCTCCGCCGTCTTATCCAAGAATGGTGCGTCGCCAACCGCTCCAGCGGCGTCGAACGGATTCCCACGCCGAAACAGCCGGCGGATCCGATATCCGTCCGGTCACTCCTCAGCCAAGCTTCCGCAATTTCGGGAGCTCACGTCTCCGTCCGCTCACGCGCCGCCGCGATTCGCCGGCTGAGGGGATTGGCCAGAGACAGCGAGAAGAATCGTGTTTTGATCGCCGGTCATAACGCGCGGGAGATTCTGGTGAGGATTCTGTTCGCTGACGTGGACTCTGGAGCCGAAACGGCGTCGTCTTCGGAGGTTGTTTCCGAGTCGCTCGCGCTTTTGGTTATGTTTCATATGACGGAGGGAGAGTGCGAGTCTATCTCCTCGAATCCGGGTCGAGTCGGGTACATGAACCGGTTACTGTTCGATTCCTCGATTGAAAACCGGGTCAACGCCGCGGCTCTGATAGAGATGGTGTTGACCGGATCCAAATCCGCGGATCTGAAAGTGATAATCTCCGGGTCGGGTTCGGTATTCGAAGGCGTGATGGATCTTTTAAGAAGCTCCGTTTCGTCGCGGCGAGCTTTGAAGATCGGAATCAAAGCTCTCTTCGCTCTCTGCCTCGTGAAACAGACGCGCCACCTTGCGATATCCGCCGGAGCTCCGGGGACGTTAATCGACCGTTTGGCGGCGGACTTCGACAGGTGCGATACGGAGAGGGGCTTGGCGACGGTGGAGCTTCTCTGCCGGATGCCGGAGGGATGCGCGGCGTTTGGAGAGCACGCGTTAACGGTGCCGCTTCTTGTGAAGACGATCTTGAGAGTGTCGGATAGAGCGACGGAGTACGCGGCGGGAGCGTTGCTGGCGTTATGCACGGCGGAGGAGAGGTGTAGAGACGAGGCTGCGGCGGCGGGGTTGGTGACGCAGCTGCTGCTATTGGTGCAGAGTGATTGTACGGAGAGGGCGAAGAGGAAAGCTCAGATGCTTTTGAAGCTTCTTAGAGATTCGTGGCCGGACGAAACTGTTGTGAACTCTGACGAGTTCGGTCGTAGTGAACTGGCGCCGTTTTGATTTTTTTTTTAGTTTTCTTTCAAACAAGTAAGTTATTATTTTTGTTAGAGATTTGAAGTAGTCTTAATCATGTAATTAATTTTTAAAACAATTTTTTGTTTATCAAAAGTTCCTTTTTCCTCTTAATTATCTGTCTTTGCAAGATTTTTAAAGTTAGAAAGGTTGTTGGAAAGCAAATGAAAGCTATAGGACGACCAAAAAGAAGTGGAGGTTGTAAGTAATCTTTTATATCCTAATCTTTTTCTATAACGATATATAATATTAAAACCAAGATAAATTTATGACTGCAAGTCGATATCAAATCATAAGAAAAAACTTGAATGATAAACTTATAAATAAGGCGATTGCCTTGATATGAAATCAAATAAAAAAACCATTGATACTTTAAATTGTTTTTGTCAGCCAAAATAAGCCCAATGAACTAATACAACTCATCTAGAATACAATACAAACTGAACAAGAGAATATATTAGGGAAAATAGTTTTTTTAGGCAAAAAAATGATCTTCATGTCTCATTAGACTAATTTGTTCTTTGTACTATTTTTTCTTATAATATCATTCAGTAATTCACAAAATAAATGGAATAAATAGTTTTACAAACATGAAAAAAATAAAAATAGTAACTAGTGATGAAAAACCAATATCAACTTATTGGTATTTTTTTCAATTTTAAAAATGTTTAAATCATAGTTTTATAGTTTGTTCTAATCTATACTATTAAAAGTAGCATTTTGAGTCTCCAGAGAGCGTCCACATCAGCGAAAAAAATTTCGTCAAAAAGATGCCACGTGTCACTAGTATCAAAATAAATAGAAACAAAACAAAATGTAAATATATAATATAAGGAAAAATAAATAATAAATAATAAGTAAATATAAAATTTAAGAAAAACAAATAATAAGTAAATATACATATAAGAAATAGAATATTACATTAAACATATATCTAAAATAATGTATATTTTACTTTTTAATTATTCCCAAATATTTTTTAAAAATGGTAATATTACAATATTAGTAAATATTACATAAAAATATATTTGCAACAATATATAGTTTTAAATTTTAATTATTTCGAAATATTACATATATACTAAGAAAATGGAATGTTTGAGACTCCGTAGAGCTTCCACATAAGTGAAATTATTATTAAAAACAGTAAATAAATAATAAGTAAATATCCGATATACGGAAAAACAAATAATAAGTAAATATACATATAAGAAATAGAAATATAAAACAAAAAAAAATAGAATAAATAAATACACAATATAAGAAAATATAAAAATATAAATATACAATATAAGAAATAGATAAACTAAATTAAATATATATCTGAAAATTTTATAGTAGATAAATAATAATTAAATACACAATGTAAGAAATAAATATTACATTAAAAATATATTTACAGTATTATAATAAGTAAATATAAAATATTATAAAAATATAAGTAAATGTAAAATATAAGAAATATAAAATTACATTAAAAACCTATCTGGAAATATATAATAAAATAAATAATTATTAAATATAGAATATTAAAAATAAAAGTACTACATTAAAGATTTTTCGTAAAATCAAAAATGTATATAAAAACAAAATAATTAGAATAAGTAAATATACAAAAAATACAGTAAACATCTATCTAGACAGTGTGTAGTTTTACATCTTTATTATTCCTAAATACTTTTATATAAAAAGACTGTTTATCTCGAACTCAAACACGTCGCTATGATTTTTTTTGTAATGCAACAACACTGATTGTGACTCATATGATAAAAGAGTCATATTCTCAATAGTCATTTTATCTTCAATGGTCTCAGACCATCTATTCGTACCTAAGAGAAGACAATTTTCAATAAGAGTATACTATACAATGACCATAAATAAAAACCAATGATAAAGCTTAAAATCAGTGATTCTGAATTTGCGTAAAGCATTTTCAGTCATGGCTAGCTATATGTTGCTCTTGCAAAATTAACCTCACATGAAAACTTAAGCATCTTACAAGCACTGACGGGTCTAGAAGTTATTTTGATCCGGAGTATACACATATTTATCAATAATATCAACAAAGTCAAGGCATTTGATAAAAAAAATTCAAAAAATATACTGAAATTTTAAAATCCATGGTGGGCAACTGCCCCATCCTTTGTCTATGTACATCAGCCACTTCTTACAAGAAGAAAAAGGCTCAGGAACTAGAGTAAGTAATATTGTCTACATAGAAATCTTCGACAACTCTTCCAATAGTAAGGTCCGCAGATCATAAATAAATTTATTTAAATATATATGCACAAAAACAATATGCATGTCTTCTCACTGTACAAATTCCTAAATCTGACAAATACAGAAGAAAATCACACCGATGAAAAAAGATGAAAAAATATAGAATATAAAGATGAGAAGCGATGAAGGAAAGCCTGTTTTATATAGGAAAACATGCTTTGATAAGTTCTCATGCAGATATTGAAGAACCAACTTACAAGAAGTGTTTTTCATATAGCTTCATTACTCATAGTTTCTTCTTGTCCAGACATTAGTGTCTTACACATTCTACACATTTAATCTTGCGGCATAGCGCTTGCAAGCATAAAAGAAATATAGACTAGAGATTGTATTTTGAATAAAAATATATGGTTTCTAAACAGTAAAATGAAGATATTGACAAGAGAAAAATATGGGAATATTACCATGCACATGATTGTTTTCAGTCCTCTCCTTTCAACCCGTCACACAAATAAGCAAGAATCATTTTTCCCTAAGAACAAAAAAGACGTAACGAATTACAACTTTTTGGCATGATGTTATGTATTACTAAACAATAACTAAGAAACCAAGTCCATATCTATCACAAACAAATACACCAACTATAAACACACGCAAGCAACAATAAGACACAACCAAATCTATCATAAGAAACTGCAACACAAGGAGTTAGAGATACAACCAAATTCATATTAATCAATCACACGAATCATAAACACATCCACAGTTAATATTACAAGTTAAAGAGAATATCATATTGATCTTTAAGATGTACACATAGCAGAATCTCAAAAGCAACAAGTAGTGGTGTTGCCATAACAAAATGAAAAGGAACTCAATGCCACAAAGAATAAGTTTAAAAGTTACAAAATAACATGATGCTAACAAAAATAAAATGTGATAACCATAAAATATTTCATAGATAGAGCATGCAACAAAATCTACCACGAAAAGTCACATCACGAAACAGCCTTAAAAGTGTAAATATAAATCTGCGGATAACATAGTTAAATGATGATAAATGTTTCTATTTTAGACATCGTTAAACGCAAATATCTAATTTTGTAATTTGTACGCAAACTAAACTTAGTCAAAACTAAATATCCTAGAAACTCATCAACTAATTTCAATAATTATCCAAAATTTGGCTATACAAAAGAGAGGTCAAGATAGCAATTACGAAAAAGAAAGAAACCGATCATCATAGTTGATAAAAGAAAACATGATCAAGGTTGAGAGCGAGAAGAATGGTGAAGGAGAAGAAAAAACTATGCAATGAAACTGTTTGAAACGACTTCCAAATTTTTCTCCAGCTCACTATTCTTCTCTGCACCAATATTCTTTACCTTTAAGTCCATAAATCAATTAGAGAAACTAATTGTGTGAAACTGGAGATTTATTTGCGGAAAAAAACAAGATGCAAACACGTTATAGAACAGAAACGAGTTTGTTCTTGGAAAAATGTTTTTTCAAGCCGACAGATTCCACGACAAAAATAGATGATGACAAGCTTAGTTGCGATAATATCATTTTACTTTTGTGTGCGATTGTGTATAAAAGTGAATGAAAATTTTGAAAATTTAACATTAGATTTAGATTAAGGCTACAACTATTGGTTAGATGTTTTTTTGCTAAAAATAAATGAAGTAAAATATTGTTAGAAGCTAGATTAGAACACATTTTTAAAAATATATATTTTATGATTTTTAAAATAAATAGACTATGTTTATTTGACTAGCTTTTGAGTCAGACTCTACTAAGCTGATCAAGTCTCTCAAGCCAGGAAACTGCTTACCAGAGCTCTATGGAGTGGTTGCAGACATTTTATCTTTTGCTACTGTTTCTGATTATGTTTCTTTCTCTTGGATATCTCGGGAGAGAAATTCCAAAGCAGATGGATAGCAGAGTATGCAATGTTTGTAGGTGACATTTCGGTGGTTGACGGTATTTATGACCCCCAACTAACTAACATGCTTGGTTAATTAATAGATTGAGTTTAAAAAAACAAAGACTATGTTCACCTAAATTTATGATTTTCAAAATAAATCCACGAATTTGAGATGAAAAATATATAAAAAGTAACTTAATTTTTATAAAAATAAATTTTATATATTTTCAATTATTTTATATTTTTTACCCACCCGTAGGGCGGGTTTAATCCTAGTAAAAGTAAAATAGATATTCTACATAGTAGAAAATATGATCTACTATTTTCATTGAATCTACTATGTTTAGAATACGTGTTCTACATAAATAATAGTATTTTAAAAATATTTGGAAAACACATTCTGCGCTTAACCTATGTTTCTAAAATCCGTAGAAATCGGAATCTACACATTACTATATTTCTAAAACCAGTAGAAATCAGATTCTACACAATATTATAAATCTAAAACAATTAGAAATCAATTTCTAACATATTTACAGTATTCTAGGTATAGTAAAATACATATTCTATGGATAAGGACATGTTCCAAAAATATAGGAAGTGAATATTTGGAAATATTTTATTTCCTTATTTAATAAATCGTTTAAAAAAGGGAAAAAATAAATCATGTTTTAACTAATTTTTAAGTTAATTTTTTTAAAAAAATAATAATAAAAAATCGTGTTCTAAACTTCTTCTTTCTTCTCCAGATGCCGTCTTCTATTGATTCACAATTTTTTTCAAAACTGATTCTGCTATGATTCATATCTATGCTTCATGTGGTGTTTGGGAATTGGTTGTAGATTCAGCCGAGATCGATCAGTATTTTTGCTGTATCGACCAGCCGAGATCGATCGGTTCCAATCAGATCGGTCCATCCCGATGAATCATCAAACCTTCATACTTTACGATTTTTATTTATGAGAATTTTAAATCACTAATTTTTAAATTATTTTAGTTAAAATATTTTTAATATTTACAAATCGGTTTATTAATTGTAGTTTCAAAATTTTAATTGAAATTAAGGGCAATATTGCCATTTTGAAAAGATTTTGTCTATTAGGACATAAATCAAATAAGATTAGTCTAATGGGACATGAAGATCATTTTTCTGGCATAAAAAAACTATTTTTCCATATTATTATTACTAAAAGAGTTATTCTTGGATTCACCCCCTAAAGTATTTTGTTATTTGATATTTGATATCTTTTAAAAAAATGAAATAAATTAATTAAGGATTTAATTTATATTATATCTTCTAAATAAAAATATAAAACACCTAAAAATAGTCATAATTGCAAAAAAAACTAATATTGTTAATGTCACCATCATAATACTAAACCCTAAACTTTTAAACTCTAAATCCTAAATATTTGGATAAATTCTAAAACTTTGAATAACTTTTAAACTCTAAAAATATTAAAAATGAAATTTTAGCAAAACTAAACCCTAAATCCTAATCATTAATCTCTAAACCTTTGGGTAAATCATGAACCCATGAATAAATGATAAACTTTAGGAGTCAAAGTTTAACCAAGAGTTTAAGGTTTAGTGATTAGGATTTAGGGTTTTCTTTTATTAGGATTTCATTTTTGATGTTTTAGGGTTTAAGATTAACCCAAAGTTTTATGATTTTCTCAAGGTATATGGTTTAGAATTTATGGTTTAGTATTTATGGTTTAGAATTGTGATGATAACGCTAATAATATTAGTTTTTTTTTTTTTTGCAATTATGACTATTTTTAGGTGTTTTATATTTTTATTTAGAATATATAATATAAATTTAATTCTTAATTAATTTGTTTTCTTTTCTAAAAGATATCAAATATTAAATAACCAAGTACTATTGGTTAGTGAATCTATACGTTCGCCTTAGGGAGTGAACCCAATAATAACTCTTACTAAAACCCATTTAGAGAGAAGAGGTGTTGATTGAGTTGTGACCATCTTCGTGATAGCATTATAGCTCTACAAGACACACATCATAACACACTTCCTTTATGCATGAAGCAGCAATCTCAACCGTTGTGAAGCTGTCATCCTATTGAAACCATGTAATCGATCATTTGTCTCTGTCGCCTCTTCACAAGAGCAAGAGGAGTTATGCCTCAACAATGGAAGCTTCGGTGCTCCTTAACTCAAACACCAATTGAACATTTTCTCTTCTATCATCCTTTTCTCTCTTAACCAATTTTCCTTTTCTACTGATGAGAAGTGCGCCACTGACTCAGATAATTTTAATCCACATAATTTGTTTTTTGTATGTTTGTGGAAAATAGCTTGCTTTCATTCATCGATATACAAGTATATTTATACAACTTCCATAACCGATTTGATTAGGATATTCCTCCAACTAATACATCATTATCTCTACGTATTTTTATCATTATCTCTAACTCACGTCCACATCCTTATCTCTAATACTTCCTGTTGGGGATGGATTGTACCCATTCTCAAAGCCCATCGAACAAAGGCCCAACCAGATTGGGAAGTCGGCTCGAAGCCGAGAAACCACAGCTCGGCGTTACGGCTCGACGGCAGACTGCTTTCAGCCGAGCAGGGAACAACTAGCCGAGCAGGAAGCAGCCAGCGAACAACAGATCGCAGTTCGTTGATAAGCCCGATAAGCGGATAAGGCCCAATCAATTGGCAAAGGAGATTAGGTTTAATCTCCCGGGCAGGGGTATAAAAGGAGAGGGAAGAGCAAAGGAGAAGGGATCGACACTTAGACACACACACTGAGCGGCGAGATTAGGGTTTTAGTCCGTACGAGTTATCTCTCCGCTTGTTGTACTTTTCCGGTTAAAGCTCTCCGAGCTCCGGCTTGTTTTCCTTTTTCTCCACCTTTGTAATCTCACTCCGAAATCTAATAAATACCTCTGTTCAACCTATTTTTAGTATTGTTTACTCGTTTGAGACCAATCTCACCCTAAACAATTGGCGCCCACCGTGGGGCTGAACAGATTCAGTGTTTTTAGTTCGGTATGACGTCCACAGGTCCAAACCCTAGCACCTCTGGAGAGGAGCCAGAACTCACTCCTCCTCCGCCTCCTCCCATTCCTTCGTCGGATTTCATGAGCTCGGTCATGGCCTGACTCGCTCAGCAGGAAGAAATCCAGAAAGCAACGAACGAACGGCTCGCTGCCATCGTTGCTGCCCTCAGCGCACCGCCTACCAGCGGACTCCCGTTCCGACGACAGCTCTTCGATACAAACCCTCCGACTCCGACGGAAAGCGCAGCAACAGACAAAGCAGAGCGGCTCAGAACCCTAGCAGCTGAGACTCCACCGGCGATGTCCGACCAAACGGCTATCCGAGAAATCGCCGAGTTAAGGCTTAACCTTCGGCAAATGAGCTCAAAGATCCACCAAGCGACAAGCGCAGCTCCTGAGATAGACAGCGTTATCGCCTCAACTTCGCGGACTCCTTTCACCGAGGAGTTGACCCGAGTGAAACTCAGGAAGATGGACAAGATAAAGCTGCCCGATTACAAGCCTGGAGGAGATCCAGTCGAGCACTTGACAGCCTTCAACATAGCTATGGCGAGAGCTCGGCTCTCTGCAGAAGAGAAGGAAGCAGGCTATTGCCAACTCTTCGTTGAGACATTGAACGAGCAAGCCCTGACGTGGTTCTCCGGGCTCGACGAGGAATCAATCGGCAGTTTCAAGGAGCTTTCCTCGGCGTTCTTGAAGACTTACATCATGTTCACGAAGCGAGAAGCCACAGCTTCAAGTCTCTGGAACTTGAAGCAGAAGAAAGACCAGAGTCTCCGCGACTACATGGAGAAATTCAAGTCGATCGTGTCAAGAATCAACATCCCCGATAACATTGCTATCGACGCATTGATGAATACTCTCCAAGTAGACTGCAAGTTCTGAGAAGACCTATATCGGAGCCCTACCCTGTCCCTACAAGATGCCATTGCTCGGTCCCATAACTTCATCCGAATGGAAGAAGACACCAAGGCCATTCTGAGCAAACATAACACTGCGAAGCAAACGGCAACCAAGAACGCCGCCAGCACTCACGTCAAGCCGCGTCAGCATGCTTCTTCGAGCAAAAGCAACCCGAGAGGTGGTCTCCTTTACGTGGTTGACGAGAACGGGAAGAAGTGGAACATGTTTCACCGAGAAACGGATTCCCCGGATGAAACACCCCGAGCAACCGCAATTACTGCACCAGCTCAAGTTGATGCTGTGGCAGGGTCATCAAAAACTCCTCCAGGCCTCACCAAGTCATGTAAGTTACATGGAGTCAAAGGCCATGACACTTCGGAGTGCAAGACGCTCTTCGCTCAGTTTCTTTCCTCTATCAAAAGCGGTGAGCTTAAGATCCCCTCTCCAAAACCTAAGAGCGAAAGCAGTTGGAGCAGGAACAAGGACAGAAAGAACCAAAGGAAGAATCAGGGCAAGCCTAGACAGGATAACCCGAAACCGAAGGATTCCGAGCAGGCGCCCGAGCGGGATGATGATGACGACGTCTCGGGAGACGAAGATCAACCAGCAGTCAGGCAGAGGATAAAAGTTATTCGCGCCCAACCCGAGTCATCATCGGACGATGAAAGCCCTCCAGAAGAATCCCCCGAGACATCGGACCTGCGTGAATTCCTCAAGAGAAAGGTAACTCCCGAGGTCGGGAAACCACCTGGCACTTCTGATCTCAGATCGAAGCTGGATGCTAAACGGTTGAAGCATGCATCTCAGAACGAAGCTCCCGTTTCTGACCTGAGAGAGAGATTAAACGCCAAAATAGGCGACTTACGCGAGAAGCTAAACCGCAATAAGATCGACCAACGGGAGGAGAGTAAAGATCTCCGTGACATCCTTGTCAAGAAGCGATCAACTGTGAGGCCGCGGATTAACGTGATCATGGGAGGATCACCCCCTTGCGGAGATTCAGTAAGATCTGTGAAGGACCATCACCGACAAGCCGAAACGTCTCAACGTTGGCCACAGAAACCTCCCAGCGATCCCGAGATTTCTTTCTCTCCGCACGATCTGTTCGGAGTCAGTCTACCTCACAACGATCCACTGCTCGTCGTCTTAGCAATCGATAAGTACGACGTCACCAAGGTGCTTATCGATACCGGAAGCTCGGTGGACATTATTTTCCAAGAAACTCTGATCAAGATGGGAATTGATTTAAAGGACGTGAAGCCATCATCGAGGACATTAACTGGTTTCAACGGATCCTCCGAGGTAACTCTCGGAACAATCCGCCTAACAGTCCAAGCGGAAGGAGTAACCAAAGTGGTCAAATTCTTGGTAGTCAGCACAAAGACCCCCTATCACGTGATCCTCGGAACCCCTTGGCTACATTCCATGCGAGCAATCGCATCAACTTATCACCAGTGTGTCAAGTTCCCCGGAACCGACGGAACCGTCAAATCTATTCGTGGAGATCAACGTGCTGCCCGAGATCTCTTGATCGCAACCGTTAAGATGCAGCGCGCACAATCCCATGTTAATTCGGTATCACCACCAGTAAGCAAGGTATGCCCTCAAAAGGAGGAAGTGCTCGAAGTTCCAGTGGATGAGTCGGACCCGAGCAAAGTTCTTCGTATCGGCGCATACCTTTCCGATGAAATAAAACTCAAGATCATTGATTTCCCGAAGAAGAACCTATCAACATTTGCGTGGTCGATGTCCGACATGCAAGGAATCGATCCCGCGATCACGACGCATGAGCTGAACGTAGATCCTAATGTCAAGCCAATTCGTCAGAAGAGACGGAAGCTAGGTCCCGAGAGATCGAAAGCAGTCGTTGAAGAAGTGGAACGACTACTCAATGCGGGATCAATTACTGAGGTCAAGTACCCGGAGTGGCTAGCCAACCCGGTAGTAGTAAAGAAGAAGAACGGCAAATGGCGCATGTGCGTTGACTTCACGGATCTCAACAAAGCATGCCCGAAGGATAGTTACCCGTTGCCGAACATCGATCGACTCGTCGAATCGACCGCCGGAAACGAGATGCTTACCTTCATGGATGCTTTCTCGGGGTACAACCAGATCCTGATGCACCCCGAGGATCGAGAGAAGACTTCGTTCATCACCGATCGAGGGACTTATTGCTACAAAGTAATGCCCTTCGGATTGAAGAACGCAGAAGCGACTTATCAACGTTTGGTTAACTGCATGTTCGCCAAGCAACTCGGAAAAACGATGGAGGTTTACATCGATGACATGCTGGTCAAGTCACTCCGAGCAGACGAACATCTGACGCATCTGCAAGAATGCTTCGAGATCCTCAACGCGTATAAGATGAAGTTAAACCCGGCCAAATGCACTTTTGGCGTCTCATCTGGCGAGTTCCTCGGATACATCGTCACGCAAAGAGGAATCGAAGCAAATCCCAAACAGATTTCAGCAGTCCTCGATCTTCCAAGTCCAAGAAACTGCCGAGAAGTCCAACGGCTCACCGGCAGAATCGCAGCTCTCAACAGTTTTATCTTGCGATCAACCGATAAATGCCTTCCCTTCTATGATCTCCTCCGAGGAAACAAGAAGTTCCTCTGGGATGAAAAGTGCGAGGAAGCGTTTTCCCAGCTCAAGCAGTACCTTACAACCCCCCCCAATCTTAGCCAAACAAGACGTAGGAGACGTCTTGTCTTTGTACATCGCTGTGTCTTCCGCTGCTATTAGCAGTGTATTGATTAAAGAGGACCGCGGTGAGCAAAGACCAGTATTCTATATGAGCAGAAGGATGACCGGACCCGAGACTCGGTATCCAACACTCGAAAAAATGGCTTTGGCAGTGGTGGAGTCAGCGAGAAAACTACGCCCTTATTTTCAGTCTCATTCGGTGGAAGTCCTTACTGATCAACTGCTGAGAACCGTGTTACAAAACACGACTAGAGCCGGCCGACTAACCAAGTGGGCTATCGAGCTTGGGGAGCTCGATATCACTTACAAGTGCCGAACAGCGGCCAAAGCTCAGGTTCTCGCAGACTTCCTTGTAGAACTGTCACCCGAGTTGACTCAAGACCTTGAAGTGCACGATGCAAACTGGATTCCCACGTCGACAGTTCCTCGACGAACAAAGGCTCGGGAGCAGGAGTCCAACTCCAGTCTCCAACCGGGGAACTAATCAGGCAATCGTTCAGTTTCGGTTTCCCGGCGTCCAATAACGAAGCGGAATACGAGTCGCTCATCGCAGGGCTTCGCCTCGCGAAGGCAGTTAAAGCCAAAAGACTAAGTGCATACTGTGACTCGCAACTAGTTGCAAGTCAATTCAGCGGGGAGTACGATGCACGGAATGACAGAATGGACGCTTACCTCCGAGTTGTCCAAGATCTAGCAAAGGAGTTCGAGTTCTTCGAGCTAACAAAGGTCCCCCGCGGAGAGAACGTATGCGCAGACGCATTGGCAGCACTCGGAAGCAAATTTCGAGATCAAGTCAAGAGAACCATCCCGATCCATCGGATTGAGAAACCGAGCATCGACATCTCGGGGGAGGCAATGGACATCATCAACACAGTGTCTGAGAGGACATCCCGAACAGAGGCTGATGGCGACATCGAGATGACCGATCAAGCACCGAGCGATTGGAGAACAGAGTTCATTGACTACCTTGCCAACGGAACAGTCCCGACTGATAAGTGGGCCGCAAGACGCCTCAAGAGACGTAGCGCACACTATGTCATCATGGAAGGCGAGCTCCACCGAGTAAACGCTAGCAAGGTCCTACTCAAGTGCATTTACGGCGAGCAAACGAGGCTTGTCATGGCTGAGACTCACGAAGGAGCAGGTGGAAATCATTTTGGAGGACGAGCACTCGCTTTAAAAATCTGAAACGTAGGATTCTTTTGGCCGACGATGAACACAGACTGCGAAGCATATGCCCGGAAGTGCGACAAATGCCAAAGGCATTCTCCGAGCATCCATAGCCCAACCGAGCTATTAAGAACTTCAGCAGCCCCTTACCCATTCATGAGATGGGGAATGGATATCATCGGCCCGATGCCGAACTCCCGCCAGCGTCGTTTCGTTTTGGTCTTAACCGATTACTTCACAAAGTGGATCGAAGCAGAAGCTTTCGCTCAAGTAACCGAGAAGGAAGTCCGGGGTTTCGTGTGGAAAAACATAATTTGTCGTCACGGTTTACCTTACGAAATCGTGACGGACAATGGCTCGCAGTTCATCTCCGGGGGATTCAAGGATTTCTGCAGCAAGTGGGATATCAGGCTAAGTACCTCAACGCCGAGATATCCTCAGGGGAACGGTCAGGCCGAGTCATCCAACAAGATCATCATCGATGGCATCAAGAAACGTCTCGACCTGAAGAAGGGACATTGGGCCGATGAACTCGATGGCGTCCTTTGGTCGCACCGAACAACCCCTAGAGGCGCGACCAAATCCACCCCTTTCTCACTTGCCTACGGGATGGAAGCGATGGCCCCCGCGGAAGCCAACGTAACGAGTCTTCGACGAGCAAAGATGCCACAGTACATCGAGCTAAACCGCGAGATGCTGCTGGATGCTCTCGATCAACTTGAGGAAAAGAGGGACCAAGCCTTACTCCGAATTCAAAACTATCAGAACCAGATCGAGAGCTATTACAACAAGAAAGTCCGAGCAAGACCCCTCGAACTCGAAGACTTAGTCCTCCGAAAGGTATTCGAGAACACTAAAGAGCTGAACGCTGGAAAGCTCAGGGCAAACTGGGAAGGACCTTATAAGATCACCCAGGTCGTAAAGCCAGGCGTTTACCGACTTGCGACTTCCCGGGGGGAAGTAGTCCCACGAGCTTGGAACTCGATGAACCTTCGTCGTTTCTATTCTTAAGACAGAACCAGTTATTGTCCCACCGAGCAATGACATACGTCACTTTTGCTCGTCCAAAAAAAAAAAAAAAAAAAAAAAAAAAAAACACCGAGTAGATGCACCCTACGGTCACTTCTACACGTCCGAGCAACGACCTACGTCACTTTTGCTCGGGCAAACCGAACTACGAAAGGCTTGATCCTCCTCGGAGGTACGTAGGCATCCCCTTTACGGGGTCCAGCCCCAACAAAACAAAGTCAAAATTTTTTTTTAGCTCGGCGATCATCCCTGTTTGCTCTATCAAGACAAAAACCAAGGGAATTATCTCGAACAAACGATACCAGCCCCTTACCTAACAAGCGGCGCACAGGTACTCGTCCCAATCAATTGCTCGGATCCTGATCAGATCAGAGTAAAGGGAAACGGAGATCCGTGTCACCGATGCAACGCGCATTAACCGACTCACAAGAGATATTTGGACCATAACATGAAGGAAGAACAACGGTTTGGCCGACAAAATTTCTCTCCGTTTATTGTGTTGCGTCCAAATACATTCTCTTGTTAAAATCATCTCTGGATAAAATTCTTTCCGTTGCCTATTCAACTAAGTTTGTTACGATTAATCGGACTTAAGAGAATTTGGACGGCGGAATAGAAACTCACAATTATCTTTGGATTGCCTAAGGTAAAAGAACTTGAAAAAGATTTCGAGGGAACCTTAGCACAGAAGATAAAAATAATAGATAATAAAAGCCCACCGGGCAAATATCCAAAGTCTCCTAAGAGGAACATAAAGGGGCGAAACCCCGAATCAACAACAACAAAAGCCCACCCGGGCAAGCAAAGTTTAAAAGGTTCAAGGCTTCGAAGAGCCAACACCGAGACCAAACAGAAATTCTCAAACAAAAAATACAACATACAACAAGAATCACTTAGCGACAGCATCATGATCCTTATCCCCGGCGACCTCTTCCGGACCGGAAACACGCCCGAAGGGACGGGTCGACGGATCCTCTGCAACCGTCTCTTCTTGCACTGGGAGCGGAGGAGATTTCGGGTCATCACCCGTTTTCGGTTCAGCATCCGAACTCTCGGTGCTCGATTCCACCAGCCCGGCTTCCTTGAGCGCTTTCGAAGGAGAATTGGTCAAGTCGATCAAGGGCTTCTCGATCAAATCTGGTCGGGGAATTTGGTTCTCGGGAGCTGACTCTTGGTTGGGCCGCTGAGAAGAAAGATCCCACCGAGAGAACGAGACCCCCGGCGCGGTCTTCAGCTCGAGGGACCCTTTCTACGAGAGGGGTTCGGAGAGCTTCCGCCGTCTCGGAATCGATCAGATGCAGATTTGATCCATACGGATTGACTTGTTTCCAGATATCCTCCACCAAAAACTGCGACTCCAGCTCCAAAGGAGAGAGACGTAGGAAGTCTTCGGGAATATCTTTCACTTCCAACCGAGCCGCTTCTGCCTTGAAGTGCTTCTCTTGCTCAGCGTTGATGTCGATGGTCCCCTGCGGAATGTCGGTTCCCGAATCCCTCACTTGCTCGAGGCATTTCCTCGTTCCGAAGGCTTGACTGTACAGACAACGAGCGTAATCATACTCGTCGCGCTGCGTCTCGCGGAGCTGAATCCGGTGGAAGCACTTCTCGGCTTTCGCTATCATGGCAATCATAACCCGGATCCTCTCGTGAGTAACTTCATACTTCCGAGAGGTCCTGAGACGTTTGGTCTCTTCCGCAAGCTTCCGCGATCCCGCAGCGTAAGCAGCTCTGTTGGGGTCAAAAACGGTTATCTCGAAATCAACGGCTAAGATTATTTGTCGTACGAAAAATCCTCCGAAGATTGCACACGAACACCCGCAAACTGAAAGAAACAAGCAGACCGCAGCCTACCCCTAGGCGCCGGGAGCCTAGCGCCCGTGCTGCCTCTAGGCGCCGGGCGCCTAGCGCCCGTGCTGCCTCTAGGCGCCGGGCGCCTAGCGCCCGTGCTGCCTCTAGGCGCCGGGCGCCTAGCGCCCGTGCTGCCTCTAGGCGCCGGGCGCCTAGCGCCCGAAGCTGCTTCTAGGCGCCGGGCGCCTAGCGCCCGTGCTGCCTCTAGGCGCTGGGCGCCTAGCGCCCGTGCTGCCTCTAGGTGCCGGGCGCCTAGCGCCCGTGCTGCCTCTAGGCGCCGGGCGCCTAGCGCCCGAAGCTGCTTCTAGGCGCCGGGCGCCTAGCGCCCGTGCTGCCTCTAGGCGCCGGGCGCCTAGCGCCCGTGCTGCCTCTAGGCGCCGGGCGCCTAGCGCCCGTGCTGCCTCTAGGTGCCGGGCGCCTAGCGCCTGTGCTGCCTCTAGGCGCCGGGCGCCTAGTGCCCGTGCTGCCTCTAGGCGCCGGGCGCCTAGCGCCCGAAGCTGCTTCTAGGCGCCGGGCGCCTAGCGCCCGTGCTGCCTCTAGGCGCCGGGCGCCTAGCGCCCGTGCTGCCTCTAGGCGCCGGGCGCCTAGCGCCCGTGCTGCCTCTAGGTGCCGGGCGCCTAGCGCCTGTGCTGCCTCTAGGCGCCGGGCGCCTAGTGCCCGTGCTGCCTCTAGGCGCCGGGCGCCTAGCGCCCGAAGCTGCCTCTAGGCGCCGGGCGCCTAGCGCCCGTGCTGTCTCTAGGCGCCGGGCGCCTAGCGTCCGTGCTGCCTCTAGGCGCCGGGCGCCTAGCGCCCGAAGCTGCCTCTAGGCGCCGGGCGCCTAGCGCCCGTGCTGCCTCTAGGCGCCGGGCGCCTAGCGCCCGTTTTGCCTCTAGGCGCCGGGCGCCTAGCACCCGTGCGGCCTGGGGTCTTCGAGCGACCATCTTCTGTGCACGAGTTCTAGGCCCCGACCATCAGTAATCTGCGCCTTGAATCCTTCCCAAGTCCTCGCGAAATGAACCATTGAGATTCCGCATACAAAACTCCCGTTCTTACTCTGAATTAAAAACCGTCAGAAACATTTCGGAAACTCGTAAGATATCAACGGAAAAGAAGATCTTAAATCATTCATACGAAACGATGATGGTTATCTAAAACACCACGCATCTAAACTCTACGAAGGATTGAAGATCTTCCGAAGAAATCGTAGAAAACAGCGGAAGTCCTCGAAACGGCCCGAAAGGGACCGAACGCGATCGGATAACCCATTTACGATTATCTAGGATAGGTACGGCGATTTACGCAACAAGATAAATCCTAAATTTCCGGAAGGATAAATGTCAAGTTTCCCGAAGATAAACATGAAGGGCGACGAAAATGGAAAAAGCCCGCCTTGCGGCCCAGAAGGAGAATAGACCGTCATAGGAAGGAGTATATAAAGAAGCTTAGGGAGAGGAAGAAAGGCAGAGCGAAAATCATCGAGAGAGAGACCAGATCCGAAATCTAGGGTTTTAGAGAAATTCCTGCTAGCTTAGGGAACTTAGGACTTAGGAGGCTAGACTAGCGGAGCAAGACTTAGAACGTCTTGTCTCCTATCTTTACGTTGTTTCCTCTTCAGCGTATCTCTACTTCCTGTTTTTCGGAAGAATATTGTATTCATCTTATCATCAATTTAATAAACGCCTTAGCGCAACTTTTCCGCATTGTTATCTTTTTATCAATTTCGTTTGGTTGTCGCAGAGAATCCGAGCCTTCAGGGAAAACTAGGTTTACTTAGTTTTCCTCCGATAAAACTTAACTAAAATCGACAGTGCGAATTTCGGTTCCCACAGTTTGGCGCTAGAAGGAGGGGGGGTCGGATTCTCTTACTCAAAAACCTACGATTGATAACGACAGCATGGCCACATCGCCTGTCCGCAACATCGTGTCATTCGGGGACGGAGCAACGGCTCGTCAAGCCAAACCTCACGACGAACTCCTCGTCATCAGACTAACGATCCAGGACATCGACGTAGCAAGAATATTGGTCGACACCGGTTGCTCGACAAATATTATATATAGAAACACTCTCGAGAGAATGGGACTCGACCTAAGCGTTATCACGGACGATCCCAATCCAATAATCGGACTCTCAGGAAACATCACAATGACCCTCGGCTCGGTCGATCTCTCGGTCAGAGCCGGGAGCGTCACAAAGATGGTGGAATTTTTGGTAGTCGATGGCCCTGCAGCGTATAACGCAATCGTCGGGACTCCGTGGTTAAATTCCATGCAAGCAATACCCTCGACTTTCCACCTGTGCCTCAAATTTCCATCCCTCCTCGGAGTCGAAACAATACAAGGCGATCGTAAGACGCCGCAATTCTGCTTGGCCGCTGGATTAAAACGAAAAAACTCCGAGCCCGAAACTAACTCGAAAAAGCAAGCGACCCGCGAACCAGCGTCGCAAGACCCTCCAGAAATCATCTGGCAGTCGCGAAAAGCTGAAGCCCTGGAAGGGAAACGTGAGCCCACTTGCGAACCAGTGATTTCGGTCTGCCTCGACGAGACTAACCCAGAACGATGCGTGGAGATTGGGGCCAATCTTCGCGATCCTTTAGAGGCAGAACTCATCGCATGTCTCAAGAAGAACCTAAATACGTTCGCCTGGGCTGCGGAAGATATGCCAGGAATCGACATCAACATAACATGTCACAAACTCAACATTGATCCAACTCATAAACCCGTGAAACAAAAGAGGCGAAAGCTAGGTCCTGAACGGGCGACCGCAGTTAATGAGGAAGTCGAAAGACTCCTCAAAGTTGGATCGATAACAGAAGTAAGATATCCCGACTGGCTCGCCAATCCCGTCGTCGTCAAGAAGAAGAACGGGAAATGGCGAGTGTGCGTCGATTTCACTGACCTCAACAAAGCGTGTCCGAAGGATTGTTTTCCGCTCCCGCACATCGACCGTCTAGTCGAAGCAACCGCGGGAAACAAACTTCTATCGTTCATGGATGCGTTCTCCGGATACAATCAGATCATGATGAATCCCGACGATCGCGAGAAGACAGCATTCATTACCGACAGAGGGACCTATTGCTACAAAGTAATGCCTTTCGGCCTAAAGAACGCCGGCGCCACATATCAACGGTTCGTCAATCGAATGTTTGCTGAGCAACTCGGAAAAACCATGGAGGTGTATATCGACGATATGCTGGTAAAATCTCTCGACGAACGCGACCACGTACTCCATCTAGAGGAATGCTTCAAGAAATTAAACCAACACAACATGAAACTGAATCCAGCTAAGTGCAGATTCGCCGTAGCATCGGGCGAATTTCTCGGGTACCTCGTAACATTCCGCGGAATAGAGGCTAATCCAAAACAAATCAACGCACTGATAGAAATGGCCTCCCCGAGAACCAAGCGGGAAGTTCAAAGGCTGACCGGAAGAGTCGCGGCCTTAAACCGGTTCATCTCGCGGTCCACGGATAAGTGCCTCCCTTTCTACGAAACTTTGAAGGGGAACAAAAAGTTCGAGTGGTCAGAAGATTGCGAGAAAGCTTTCCAACAGCTGAAACAATATCTGGCCACCCCTCCTATCCTCGCAAAACCCGTAGTCGGAGAACCCTTGTTCCTCTACATCGCAGTGTCCGCGTCAGCAGTCAGTGGCGTTCTGATTCAAGAAGAATTCGGAGAACATAAGCCAGTCTTTTACATTAGTAAAACGTTGCTGGATGCCGAAACTCGGTATCCGCTAATGGAAAAGTTGGCACTCGCCGTTATAACCTCGGCGAGAAAACTCAGGCCGTATTTCCAATCTCATACCATCGTGGTACTTACCACTTTCCCGTTACGGACGATTCTACACAGTCCAAGCCAGTCTGGTAGACTCGCGAAGTGGGCAATCGAACTAAGCGAGTACGATATCGAATATCGTCCAAAAACCTGCACAAAATCGCAGGTACTCGCGGATTTCCTGGTAGAATTACCCACAGCGGATTTAACTAACAAGGAGCCTGGTTCAACGTGGGATCTCTATGTCGACGGATCCTCATCCAAGCAAGGATCCGGAATCGGGATCCGACTCACTTCACCAACGGGAGAAATCCTCGAGCAATCATTCCGCTTGGATTTTCATGCATCAAACAACGAAGCAGAGTACGAGGCACTAATTGCTGGCCTACGACTGGCCCACGGGCTGAAGATTCAAAATATTCACGCTTACTGCGACTCTCAGTTAGTCGCAAACCAATTCAGCGGAGAATACGAAGCAAGGGATGAAAGAATGAACGCGTATTTGAAGGTCGTCCAAGACTTGGCCCACGATTTTCAGCAATTTGCGCTAACCAGGATTCCTCGCTCGGAAAACGTCCAGGCCGATGCTTTAGCAGCTCTAGCCTCAAGCTCAGATCCGGAACTTAAAAGAATAATCCCCGTCGAATTCATCGAGCACCCGAGCATCGGACCGCCGGTAATCGCCAACCTGATTAGAGCGCAGATCGAAGGCGCTGAAGAAAACGAAGACCAGCCGGAAGACGACGCAGACCAAACAGACTACGGCTGCGACACTCCCTGGCTAGAACCTATCAGAGCCTACATCGTAGATGGCACCTTACCCGCGGAAAAATGGGCAGCCCGGAAAATCAAAGTCCAGGCAGCACGATACGTAACCGTGGAAGGCGAAATCTACAAATGGCGATTCTCCGGACCTCTCATGACTTGCGCAGAAGGAGAGAAGGCGAGAAAAATCATGGAAGAGATTCATTCCGGATCGTGCGGAAACCACTCCGGCGGAAGATCTCTCGCAACGAAAATAAAACGCCACGGTTTCTATTGGCCCACTATGGTAAAGGATTGCGAGAAGTTCGCTCGGAAATGCGAGAAGTGTCAGCAGCACGCTCCGACAATTCATCAGCCCGCAGAAATCCTCTCCTCTATCTCATCTCCGTACCCATTCATGCGATGGTCAATGGATATCGTCGGACCTCTACACAAATCAAAACAGAAACATTTCCTACTGGTCCTCACAGACTTCTTTTCGAAATGGGTGGAAGCAGAGTCCTACGCAAGCATCAAGGACGTGCAAGTCGAGAATTTCGTCTGGAAAAACATTATAACCAGACACGGCGTCCCATACGAAATCGTAACGGACAACGGGTCTCAGTTTATTTCCACACGATTCGAGGCGTTCTGCGAGAAATGGAAAATACGACTTAACAAGTCAACTCCCAGATACCCGCAGTGCAACGGACAGGCTGAAACCATAAACAAAACCGTCCTGGACGGACTGAAAAAGCGCTTAGAAGCCAAGAAAGGACGATGGGCGGAAGAACTCGAAGGAGTCCTTTGGTCTCATCGAACCACTCCAAGACGAGCAACGGGGGAAACTCCCTTCGCTCTCGTTTACGGAGCAGAATGCATGATTCCGGCGGAAGTCGAATTCCCCGGCGTACGGGGGAGGTTTCTTCCCGAACGGGAAGACCTGAACAACGCCATGCTGCTGGACAATCTTGATCTCGTCAACGAGCGTCGCGACCAAGCCCTCATCCGGATTCAAAATTATCAGCAAGCCGTCGCAAAGTACTACAACGCGAACGTACGCCATCGCAGATTCAAAGTAGGTGATCTGGTTTTACGTAAAGTCTTCCAAAACACTGCTGAGCGAAACGCAGGAAAACTGGGAGCGAACTGGGAAGGACCATACAAAATCATAAAAGTCGTCCGACCAGGTTCGTATCAAATCGCAAACATGCAAGACGTAAAAATCCCGAGAACTTGGAATGCGATGCATCTCAAGAAATACTACCACTAGAACGTAAAACGTGGATAACAGAACTACGAGATGGCTTGATCCTCGAAAGAGGTACGTAGGCAACCCGTCAACCGGCGGGTTCAGCTATCCCCCCGATTTAAAAGGGGGGGAGTGGGGTGCGTGCACTCGTACACTCCCACAATTTTCGGAAAAAACCTAACTTTCGAAAACTTTCCACAATCAAATCGCTTAACAGCCTCAACAACGGATCCAGTAACCACTAAATACATCATAAATTACCACCCGGAAACGCTCCGCGATTCCTAAAAGCCCATAATCCTTTATGGCATAAGAAAAACAAACTTCAAAGCACTGCGAGACGTCGCTTCGTGCCTGAACATTCGTTTTTTCGATTAAAACCTTCATACGCCTTCTAAACGGCATCATATCGTTGTTGCTGATCACAACAAACGAACTCTAACGTCCTAAACAGACAAGCCACCTAAGGGTAGGCTCTTTTACATCCGACAAGGATCCCATAGCGCGCTATACAAAAACTCCAAATTTGGTTCAGCACTTCGTAAAGGAAGTAGCTCGATTCGTGCCCAGACAAATCATATAAGCCGATACCACTTCGCGGATTTTAAAACGGTACGAGTCAGGTTAAAATCACAAACAGGCAAAACGAAAGACGATTTGTCATCGCACAGCCTTAGTCTGAGAGTAAACCTAGGTCTTGCCCTAAACCCAGCCTTGCTGGTATCCTAACATCTCGCAGGCAAAGCGTCAACGACGCGAGATCCCAAAACTTGTCTTTTCACACGAGTCTGTACGTTTCCACGAATTTTCGCGTAAGTCATAAACCGCAGGAAAATCTCGCTTTGTACAAGCAACGGATTCGGAGATCATCAGGGAGGCAGGAATGGGACGACAACTCATATCCTGCCCCTCTAACTTCGACAAACAGAAGTTCTAAGCACAAAATATTTCTTAAATGCAAACAACGAGTTCATTACAATGCCCTAAAAAGGGCAGGGATTCGAAGCCACCAACGGCAGTCCCGAAATCATACATAATGGCCAACCAACGGCCGAAATACAATCGAAATAAAAATCACTTCAAGGGATTGATCAACCTAGGCGTCCTCCGGAACGCCACCTTCGTCCCCCGACTCGCCCGAAGCAAGAGCAGCCTCGCCATCGCCCGCACCGACCTCCTCGCCGCCTTTGTCCGCGACGAGTCCAGCATCCTGGACCTCTGGAATCTCCGAGTCCGGGACCAGGGCAGCCGAGGATGATGGGTCGGTAAGCTCCGTCGTAGTGCAGGCTCCCGTCTCCTCGAAGCGCTGAATCCTCCTCCTGAGACGTCGAACCTCCGAGGACTTGCTCTTCTTCTCCTCCTTCGCCTTAAGCAGCGAGCTCACAGTCTTTCCCAAGTCACGTTCGAGATCGCTGATCCTAGCTTCGAGCGTCGATATCTGGGCGGCATGAGTGCTCTCGATCGATTGAAGCACAGCCTCGGTACGCTTCAAGGCCTCTCGCGACGAATCCAGCTCCTGGGACAAACGTGTGACCTCCAATCCGCAATCTCCAAGCATCCCGTCGATTAACGACACAAACTGATCGCACGAAAGAAATGTGAGAGTCGAAAGAGTCAGTGAAAGAAAAGGGGGGTCTCACGAAAATACCTTAGAACGGTGGTGCGACAGTTTTGCCGAAGCTTCGCCTTCCTCGCTCTTGGCACACCTTTTCCTCTTCGCTGATCCAGTAGCTCCAGCTCTCGAACGTCCCTTCGATGGCGGGATAGCACTGGATGCTGGAAGTCCCAGAACGATCTCCCTCTTCTTTTCTGGAGGGGGAGGCATAACTTCCACCGCATCCTGGTGTCCACCGCATCCTCTGAAACCAGTATCGGCGCCAAAGAAGAGCCTTCTGGGCGAGTCTGGACGCCGAGCGCCTGCTCCGGAACAACAGTTTCTCCGGCAGGCAAAGGGAAATCGGGTTCAGGAGCCGGAATCGTAGAGATTGAAGCTGGAGCGACAGCATTTTCAGGAACCGAAACCGCGGAATCTGGAGCTAAAACAACGTCGGGTCCAGGAGTCGGAACGGAAGAAGCACTAGGACCGGCCACGCTGGACTCCATCAAAGCACGGCGTCGCTCCATCTTCTCCTGAAAAGAACTGAACCCCTCGACGAACGTCTGCGTAAGGGCATGAACCTCTCGCGCCGGCGAGGCTTGGTTGGCATCGCTCATTTCGACGTCGGAATCTTTCTTTTCATTTAGAGAGGAAGCCATACTTTCTAAGGATTGAAAGGGAGAAGGTGGGTGAGAAATGAGAGGGGGTGGAGTGCTACTTATAAGAAATCAAAGGATAGTGGGATTTTTCGGAATAAAATATTCATAGTTGAAAATTTCGATTTTCCAAACATAAGATCTTCCGCGCGCAAAATCGCTCTCGCGTCTTCCACGCTGGGGGGCTAACTGTTGGGGTCAAAAACGGTTATCTCGAAATCAACGGCTAAGACTATTTGTCGTACGAAAAATCCTCCGAAGAATGCACACGAACACCCGCAAACTGAAAGAAACAAGCAGACCGCAGCCTACCCTTAGGCGCCGGGAGCCTAGCGCCCGTGCTGCCTCTAGGCGCCGGGCGCCTAGCGCCCGTGCTGCCTCTAGGCGCCGGGCGCCTAGCGCCCGTGCTGCCTCTAGGCGCCGGGCGCCTAGCGCCCGTGCTGCCTCTAGGCGCCGGGCGCCTAGCGCCCGTGCTGCCTCTAGGCGCCGGGCGCCTAGCGCCCGTGCTGCCTCTAGGCGCCGGGCGCCTAGCGCCCGAAGCTGCTTCTAGGCGCCGGGCGCCTAGCGCCCGTGCTGCCTCTAGGCGCCGGGCGCCTAGCGCCCGTGCTGCCTTTAGGCGCCGGGCGCCTAGCGCCCGAAGCTGCCTTTAGGCGCCGGGCGCCTAGCGCCCGAAGCTGCCTCTAGGCGCCGGGCGCCTAGCGCCCGTGCTGCCTCTAGGCGCCGGGCGCCTAGCGCCCGTGCTGCCTCTAGGCGCCGGGCGCCTAGCGCCCGTGCTACCTCTAGGCGCCGGGCGCCTAGCGCCCGAAGCTGCCTCTAGGCGCCGGGCGCCTAGCGCCCGTGCTGCCTCTAGGCGCCGGGCGCCTAGCGCCCGTGCTGCCTCTAGGCACCGGGCGCCTAGCGCCCGTGCGGCCTCGGGTCTTCGAGCGACCATCTTCTGTGCACGAGTTCTAGGCCCCGACCATCAGTAATCTGCGCCTTGAATCCTTCCCAAGTCCTCGCGGAATGAACCATTGAGATTCCGCATACAAAACTCCCGTTCTTACTCTGAATTAAAAACCGTCGGAAACATTTCGGAAACTCGTAAGATATCAACGGAAAAGAAGATCTTAAATCATTCATACGAAACGATGATGGTTATCTAAAACACCACGCATCTAAACTCTACGAAGGATTGAAGATCTTCCGAAGAAATCGTAGAAAACAGCGGAAGTCCTCGAAACGGCCCGAAAGGGACCGAACGCGATCGGATAACCCATTTACGATTATCTAGGATAGGTACGGCGATTTACGCAACAAGATAAATCCTAAATTTCCGGAAGGATAAATGTCAAGTTTCCCGAAGATAAACATGAAGGGCGACGAAAATGGAAAAAGCCCGCCTTGCGGCCCAGAAGGAGAATAGACCGTCATAGGAAGGAGTATATAAAGAAGCTTAGGGAGAGGAAGAAAGGCAGAGCGAAAATCATCGAGAGAGAGACCAGATCCGAAATCTAGGGTTTTAGAGAAATTCCTGCTAGCTTAGGGAACTTAGGACTTAGGAGGCTAGACTAGCGGAGCAAGACTTAGAACGTCTTGTCTCCTATCTTTCCGTTGTTTCCTCTTCAGCGTATCTCTACTTCCTGTTTTTCGGAAGAATATTGTATTCATCTTATCATCAATTTAATAAACGCCTTAGCGCAACTTTTCCGCATTGTTATCTTTTTATCAATTTTGTTTGGTTGTCGCAGAGAATCCGAGCCTTCAGGGAAAACTAGGTTTACTTAGTTTTCCTCCGATAAAACTTAACTAAAATCGACAGTGCGAATTTCGGTTCCCACAAGCTCTGAGCTCCGCGTTCTCTCTTCCGAATTTCTCCACAGCAGATTCCAAATCTTTCATGGAGTCTTTGCACATCTTCAGATCTGCCTGATCGGCAGCCCTTGTCTTATTGAACTCTTCCTGAATAGCTTTCTCCCGAGCAATCGCGTCATCCCTCTCGCGGGCAATAATCCGAAGAGCTTCCTTATGCTCAGACTCTACTCGCCCCCTCTCCTCTTTATCCTTGCGAGCCTGCTCCCAAGCTTCTCTCAAAGCAACATTGTACTTTCCAATGAGCACATTCCAGTCGCCGAGGTTCTGTCCAGCAAGACAAAGATAAGGGAGAGTTTAGGAGATTTCCCCTTTTTAAGGGAGACGTTCTCAAAAGAATCGCAAGTTACCTTTACTGAAGAACTGGAAGCCTGCTCGTACTCGTCTCGGAAGATTAGTTCTTCTGCAGGAGGCATCGGGTCGGCACCACCTTTGAGCGATAGCATCAAACGCCCGCAGTCCTCGGGATAGAAAGAGAAGGGGAGCTCCTGGTTGAACTCAAAGCGAAACTTGCCGGACGATGATCCTCCGAGATGATCGGAACCCCGAGCTCCCGGTCCCTCTATCGAAGGACCTTGTCGGCTTTCGAGCAGCGGATCTCCGTGCTCTTCAATAGGAGCCGAGTCGCCCGACCCACCTTCAGTAGCCGCTTCATTAATCGAAATCTCAGGCGACTCTCTTTCGCCTGATCGTTTCTTCAGCGCCCTGGCACGATCAGCGAGCGTCTGGTTGTCAAGATCCTCCGAAACTAGGGCATCCGACGAAGCCCTCGGAGCAAGGAGTTGCAGCTCATCTTCACTGATGGAAGACACGCGAGTCGCCCAGCTGGACTTCTTCCTCTTTTTTCTCAAAGGAACCTCCTCCGGAGACGGGTCCTCGGTATCTGGAACAGCGACATTCTGTTCCCGAGCATCAGCGTCAGCACGCTTTCTCTTCTTCTTCTTGTCCTTCTTCTTCGAAGGGCGCTTCATGGGTGTCTCCTCGGGAAGCTCCCCTGTGACCTCCCGTTGCTCGGGGCTTTCTCCATCAACGCTTCTCCCGGAGTCAACCGTTTTCTTTTTTGAAGCAGCTTTCTTTTTGGAGACTCCCCCAGAAGCAACTCGTCCAGCCGCATCGTCTCGTGCACCCGCGGACCTAGCATCGCTCCCGGGGTCCGGTTTCTTGGCACTCGACTTAGCCGCCACGATTTTGCTGAGGTCGGGAAGTTCCTTCATCTTCCTAGCTCGGTTTACTTCTCTTTGTTCGGCGGGAGAAAAGATGGACAGTCTCTTGTGCGCTGGTTCCCTAACGTAAGGAACAGAATCTGAAACCCAATCCTCTGCAAAGAAAAGGGGGAAACAATGATCAGATCGCCATTTACTCGGAGAAATATAAGAGTAGAGAGACTTACGATTGGCAATCCGGTCAATCGCTCTCCGAATTCTGTCCCAAGTAAAGTTATCCCAGTCGTCCTGTTTCTGCGAGGCGATTGTTCGAGCGCGGTCCTCCCAATCCTCCGAGTAAGTAGACACGTTTGAATGAGCAGCTGCGACCAACAACAAAAGAAAGAAAAGATATAAGGTCAGATACATCCGCGTAACGAAGGTTAACGAGTTAGTGGATATACCAAAGTCCCTATTCCATAAGATGCGGTATTTGGAACTAGGCGGTTCCTCGAAGGCAGATCTGTTAGACTTTATAAAAAAGTAATGCCTCTGCCAATCTGTAGTCTTTGAGGGACCTCCAGCAACGACATTATAACTCGGCCTCTGTCTAACCGAGATGATGCCGTCTTTTGAAATAGAGACCGACGTCAACTCCTTGAAAGCCCTTACGCTAAGCGACGTGCCGGCTTCCGCCGCAATGACCGAAATCGCGACCATCAGTCGGATCGCACCATTGATGAGTTGGCTCAGAGCAATCCTTCTCCTGAAGGCGTACGCTGTAACGATCCGAGGAATGGGGAACCAAAATTTAGTATCCCCTTGGAAGTAAGATTCGTAAACGCATTGGTACCCTCTCGGTGGGCACCAAGGTCTCTGATCTTTCCTCGGGATGATAAAAGTCACCCCCACCGCGCTCAGACTTCGGAGGATCGCCTCAACCGATCTGTTTGTTGATCGGGTCTCCTCAACGTTAGCCCAATCTTGGCCAGCTACGATAGACGGGCGGACCCTCACCCTTTCTAGCGGACGTTCATCGGAAAACAAATTACCGGGGTAAAAAGTCCTCGGTACCATCGTAGTGTCAACTGCATCCTGACCATCGCCGTCTCCTCGGAACTGAACCTCTGCGTCCGCGACGAGCAAACGCTGAGATAAATCCAGATTGCGAGTGTCCATCATCGCCTCGCGACGGGTCTCCTCCGCCGAGTTCTCAGAGGAACTCCGAGCATCAGCTACCTTTTTCCCTTTTTGCTCTCGTGACAAACGGCGGGAAGACGACATCTCGGACAACGAAATATTAAACAAAAGTTAAGAGAGGGAAAGAAGTAGAGAGAGAAAGTACCTTATGAGTGCGGAGAGAAAATGAAGAAATGAAGAGGGGGAAGCTATAGTTATAGGGAGAGACGGGCTCTCGGACCAAGGCGTCATTATTACGCCTAAAAGGGCCTAAGTGGGCCTAGAAATATTTGCGCGTAGCGCGCAATCGCGCCGGTTCGTTTTCTCGGTACAATTCCCAGAAGGTCTCGGCCTTTAAACCCATCAATCAATTTGGTCCGAATCCTCGGTACAATTCCCAGAAAGGATCCCCGATCGCGCCGGTTCGTTATCCCACCGACGAAACGCCTCCGCGATAACGGTCCAAGAAACTTGTGAAAGGAAATCACTCAAATACTCGGTATGTCCCCTTTGTCCTCCGAGCTAATAAAACCAAATCCATTGACGAACCGATCGTCCGATTCCTCAATAGACTGGGGGGGGACTTACTGTTGGGGATGGATTGTACCCATCCTCAAAGCCCATCGAACAAAGGCCCGACCAGATTGGGAAGTCGGCTCGAAGCCGAGAAACCACAGCTCGGCGTTACGGCTCGACGGCAGACTGCTTTCAGCCGAGCAGGGAACAACTAGCCGAGCAGGAAGCAGCCAGCGAACAACAGATCGCAGTTCGTTGATAAGCCCGATAAGCGGATAAGGCCCAATCAATTGGCAAAGGAGATTAGGTTTAATCTCCCAGGCAGGGGTATAAAAGGAGAGGGAAGAGCAAAGGAGAAGGGATCGACACTTAGACACACACACTGAGCGGCGAGATTAGGGTTTTAGTCCGTACGAGTTATCTCTCCGCTTGTTGTACTTTTCCGGTTAAAGCTCTCCGAGCTCCGGCTTGTTTTCCTTTTTCTCCACCTTTGTAATCTCACTCCGAAATCTAATAAATACCTCTGTTCAACCCATTTTTAGTATTGTTTACTCGTTTGAGACCAATCTCACCCTAAACACTTCTCTTCAAGTTGGGAAGGTGAAAGTTTCGAACCCCCAACTTGAACAACAACTGAACTCTTCCAAGTGCTTTCGTCAAAGAATTGCTCTGTTTTTCAAACATGAACCGTCTCTAGGAATCCTGCTTGAATGGCGTCCCTTACTTGATGACAATTAGACTTTATATGTTTAGTCCATTCATGAAACACCGGATTCCTAGCTATGTGTATCGACTTGCTATCACAGAAAAATTTCGACGGCTTCCTCTGTGGTACTCCCAAGTCTCGTAACAATCTTCTGAGCCACTTTATCTCTCTTGTTGCCTATGCCATAGACCTTTACTCCGACCCAGCCGAGGAATGAGAACCAACCCCCTGCTTTTTGGTCTTCCATGACACAGGAGAATCACCCAAGTGCGCCACATAAGCACTAAACGACCTTCTCGTAGTTGGACAAGCTGACCAGTCAACATAACAATAGACAGACAAACTTGTATCAGCCTGTGATCTCAACATAATACCCTGACCTGCACTGCCTTTCAAATATCGTACAACTCTCATCGCTGCCTCCCATTGCAATAAGTATAGCATATGAAATATCGGGCCTTGTAATAGACAAGTAAACCAAACGTTCGACCAACCTCTTATATTTCTCAGCATTACTCAAGAACGGGCTCAAGTACAGCGCTAGCTTGTGTTGTATCTCCATCGGGGTAGCGATTGGCTTACAACCTAGCAATCCCACGTCTGCAACCAAATCCAAAGTATATTTACGCTGCATAAGCATGAATCCTTCTTCTCCACGCCCAACCTCTATACCTAGGAAATATTTTTACTTCCCTAAGTCCTTCATGTGAAAATATCTCCCCAAGTGATCTTTGAACTTAGTAAAAAATCCATATCATTTCCACAAATAAGCAAATCATCCACATATATCAACACCTTGAGCTTCACGTTTCCTCTAGAGTAAACAAATAACGAATAATCCATGTATGATTGTTGAAAACCAAATCTCTTAAGCACCTCTATTAGCTTAACATACCAACACCTTGGTGCCTGGCGTAGACCATATATAGCCTTATGTAACCTGCAAACTTTATTTGGATCAGATGCCTCAAAACCCTGCAGAAGCTTCATGTACTTCTTCCTTCAAATCTCTATGCAAGAAGGTATTGTGCACATCCATCTGATGAACAATTCAGTCTTTCCCTGCGACTATCCGTAGCAAACATCGAATAGTTTTCACCTTGGCAACTGGAGAAAATGTCTCCTTAAAGTCACTGCCTTGAACTTGTCTGTTCCCCAAAGCAACAAGTCGAGATTTTGGCCTCTCCATAATCACATCTGAATTTTATTTGTACTTGTAAAGCCACATGTTTCCAATTGCTTTCTTACCAGGAGGTATATCAACTATACTGAACATTTTGTTTTCCTTAAACGCAGTCACCTCCTTCTTTATAGAATCTCGCCATATTTTTTGTTGCACAGCCTCCTTGTAGTTTATAGGTTCTTGTGCACTTGTGATCGCCGCCAAGAATGCTTTATGTGCTGGAGAAAACTTATCATCAGATATATAATCTGTAATAGGATATTGAGTGTTACCTTGGACTGTCGACGAAGACCATGATGTTTGCGTGGAGAGTGACTGATCGTGATGGGGTTCTTGAGACAGACTCTATGCATTGTAACTCATAAAATCACGCAACCTCGTCGATGTTTTCTTTTCTCTGCAGCCTCTACCCATCTCTGGTTCTGCTGTTACAGTAGCCACCTCAGTAACCTCCTTCTCATTAGAAGTCACCACCTCCACACTCTTATCAACAGCTGAATTATCGTGAGAAGCTGTTGTGCTTTGTTTTTTTGCTATACTCTGCTTCTCAACAGCCTCTGTCATACTAGCTTCCATATTTTGAACTTCTTCACCTGTGGGAAAAGTACTTCCTCTATCATCGGTAGTTATATCAATGATCCAGTCATCATCTGGGCCTCCACTACACATCCTTTTCTCCACATCACTATTCTTTCTGTCTTTTTCAAACGGGTACTCACTTTCAACAAAGCTTACATCTCTGGGCACCAGAATTTCATTACTCTCTTTGTCATAAACTCACCACCCCTTCTTTCCAGAAGGATAGCCCACAAATACACATATCCTACTCCGTTCTACAAATTTGTCCTTACTCCTATCATGTCCGCGTACATGGCATAAGGATCCAAAGACTCGCAAAGGTGGTTTGACCCCGAACATGACTTCATGTGGTGATATTCCTTTCAACACTTTGTTTGGCGTCATATTTATCACATGAGTAGCCGTAGATATGACTTCACCCCCGAACTTCACCGGCATTTTTTCTTGAAACAACATCGTTCTCGCCACATTCAAGATGTGATTGTGTTTCCCCTCTACACGGCCATTTTGTTGAGGCGTGTCTACACAACTCGTTTGATGGACAATCCCATTGTCTCAAAAATATTCTCCCATACACATGAATTCAGTTCCATTGTCACTTTGCACTGTCTTAACATCACGACCGAACTGATTTTTAGCATAAGAACATAATCGACTAAGTACTGTCCGAATCTCTGATTTGCCAATAACAAATGTGTCCACACTGCTCTGGTAAAATCGTCTTCAATGGTGAGAAAGTAGACAGGGCCACATGAGGCAGGTACTCTATAAGGACCCTAAACATCCACATGAATCTACTTATGCTTGTTTTATTAATACTATCGTGAAAAACATCTCTTGTTTGCTTAGATCTAAAACACACGTCGCAATGACTAGAGCCAGCATATTTTTAACACCAGACAACTCAGATAAAGCAGAACCACTGAAATAGATGGATGCCCAAGTCGTTTATGCCACAAAAGATGATCCTCAGTTCCCTCAGCTTTGTTGGCACGCGCTACTCTCACATCCTTGAAATAATATACCCCATCACGTTCCTCACTTGCTCCAATCAGAGTCTTTGAAGAACGGTCCTGCAAAACACAAATAGCATCGATGAAAAGAGCAAAACAATTCATGTGTCTCAACAGGTTAGACACAGATATAAGAGTGAAGTCTAAATTCGGCACTAATTACACATCCTTCAGCGTGATACAATCAGTCAGCATCATGTCACCCTTCTGAGTTGACATAGAAGTTCTGCCATCAGCAAAACCAACCTTACATGCTGAAGTATCCCTCACATTCACAAGTAGTGACACATCTCCTGTCATGTGGTGGGATGCACCAGAGTCAATAATTACATCTCAAATATTCTTACCAGAAAGTTTCTCAGATTGATTAGCTGACCTTCCCTCATTATTAATCTGAGTTATTGCATTATATTGCTCTGGTGTCAAATCAGCAGCACCTGAGCCATCTGAAATAGTCGCATGAGCTGTTTATGTTGTACCACGTCCAGCAGCTCCCCCACGACCAAAACTACCACGTCTGTTTCCTCTTCCTGCCCCTCTTCCTCGTCGCTCATTTACCCATTCAGGAAAACCAATGAGCTGCCAGCAATTGCTCTTCTCATGACCAGGTTTGCCACAATTAGAACATCCTCTATCTCTTAGTTTGTTTCCATATCCTGAGTTAGAGCTCTCAGTACGTGCCGTAAAACCACTTGCATCATGATTCGCTCCTTTAGACACACTTAAAGACCCTTCCTCTAGTTGAATATTTCTTCTGTAACTAGCAAACCCGATTGCTTCTTGCTGAGCCACCTCTCGAGATTTTGCAGTATTCATTCTTGCTTCTTCATGTATCACTTTCGCATAAGCCTTCACCAAATCAGGCAATTCATCTGCTTCAATTATTGCTGTCACCACGTTACTGAACTTAGAATCATCCAATCCCATAATAAACTGATGCACACACTCTTCTTCTCTTTCCTTTTCATACGCTGCATTTGCTGAACAACTACATGCTGGAGGAGGTTTATAGGTTTGTAGCTCCTCCCACATCATCGCAAGATGACCGTAATAGTCGATCACCGCTTGTTCATTCAGTCGACAAAACGCTAACTGTTCTATCAACTGATGTATGCGCACTTTGTTTCCAACTTCAAAGCGCTTTTTCAAATTCTCCCATAGCTTATGTGTCTCAGTGATGAACGTCATGGTAGACCTAACTCTTGGTTCTATAGACGATCTGATCCACCCCACTATCATGGACTTGGCACTCAACCACGCTTCCAAATCTGAGCTATCTTCACTTGGTTTAGGTAACGTCCCATCCAAGAAACCCATCTTCTTCTTGGCTCTTAGGGCGTTGCTCATCTCCATTGCCCACTCGTTATAATTATCACCCTTCAACTGAATAGATGTAATTAATGCACCTGGATTATATGATGAAAACATAGCGTATGGTCCAAATGGGCTGTCTAAATGAACAGAACAGTCCAAATGGACAGAACAGTCCAAATGGACATTATTTTTTTTAAGCCCAAATTGTACCAGACCAAATTGTCCAGACCAAATTGGCCCATTCCAAATAGATATTCCGCAAAGCCCAAATAAAATTTCTGCTTTAACATACTAAATTCATAAAATAACAAGTTTCATACATTAATGTTCATATGTTTTACACATCCAAAATATGATTTCACGGGTTTTAGCAACAAAACGTGATTTTATCGTTTTGGCAGGAAAACGTGATTTTATCGTTTTGGCGGGAATACGTGATTTTATCGTTTTACCGGGAAAATACGATTTGACGGTTTTGGCCGAAAAACCATAATTTCACGGTTTTGGCGGAACTCATGTTTTTTTTGCGGTTTGACGGTAAAACACGATTTCACAGTTTTGGCGGGAAAACACGATTTCACGGTTTTGACGAGAAAACGTGATTTCAAGGTTTTGACGGGAAAACGTGATTATACGGGTATGGCAGGAAAATTTAATTTCACAGTTTTGGCAGAAAAACACGATTTCACGGGTTTGGCGGGAAAACACGATTTTGCGGGTTTGGCGGGAAAAAACAATTTTAGCGGGAAAATGAAATTTTACAGTTTTGGTAGGAAAACACAATTTCATGGTTTTGGCGGGAAAATTGAAGTTTTCGATTTTGACGGAAAAAAAATGCAATTTTGCAAATTTGACGGGAGAGACATGGCGAAGAAGCGACTCGCGAGTCGAGAGTCGAAAGACGGAAAAAGTGAGACTGATTTTAGATTTCTTATCTCTCCAATACTAACCCTAAATATTTTTAACAGATGGGCGGTCCATGTCCATTTGGTTTTGTCCATTGGCTCTAGGCATATATGGGTGGAGCCCATTTGGACAGAAAATATTTCGGGAGGATTTGGGCATAGTCCATATGGATTTGGACATGCGCCGCCCATAGCCAATGTGTCCAATTGACATCCTTGCGTATGGAGAACTACCCATAACTTTGTTCTGCTTCACTGCCACCATCTTAGTATCATCACCCATCACGACTTTGTTTTCTATTTACTAACTTTCAAGCTAAAGAATTTTTATGTTGATCTCTGTTCTGATACCATGTAAATTTGTGGAAAATAGCTTGCTTTCATTCATCGATGTACAAGTATATTTATACAACTTCCATAACCGACTTGGTTAGGATATTCTTCCAACTAATACATCATTATATCTAAGTATTTTATCATTATCTCTAACTCACGTCCTTATCTCCAATATTTTCGTTTCACTAAATTGGCAGATTGAATAACGCAAGATTTACTTTATAATATAGAGTAAATTATTCAATTGAAAAGACACAAACAAGAAATCTGGTCCGATTTTAGTTTTAAAAGCATAACAAAATTTGTTAAAACAAAGAAAGGTCCGATAAAATAGTAAAGTTGATCATAAAAGAAAAATTTTACGTGAAGCACATAAAAGAATCAGATTTGTTTCCTTCTTAAAGATTTGTAAGAAGTATCATTGCTTTGGTATATCTTAATTGTTTTATATATCTTAGTTTTTACTACTTATCGATATGGTTTTTAGTAGTTTTCTAGGTTTTTGTAGTTTTTTATCAATATTTTCGGGTATTACAGGTGTTTGGATGCTATTGATGACTATGGTGAAGTTTTACATGGATTT
This sequence comes from Hirschfeldia incana, assembly GCA_026261945.1. NCBI lineage: Eukaryota > Viridiplantae > Streptophyta > Magnoliopsida > Brassicales > Brassicaceae > Hirschfeldia > Hirschfeldia incana. Next base: position 473,975 of record JABCMI010000103.1, read on the forward strand.
CTGGGGATTTTCGTGATAATTTGAAGCTATAAGAAAAAATAGCAGCTGAGTTCAATTTATTGGGAATCGTCACATTAATGGGTTGACCTATCCGTCCAACCCGGACAATATGATTGATCGATGGGACTTATGGATCAATCGATCTGCGAGCGAGAAGTGAAGAGATCTATCAGACAAGAACTCAGTCGATTGGTACCATTATTTGACTGATTGTTCCGACACGAGTGAGCTGGGCTGAAACTTTCCTTTTTCTGTTTTGGTTTTTCTTTTTTTCCAAAGTAGCATATTTTATCCATAAACACCTCTTAAAACAAAAAAAAAAATAGAGAATTAGGCTTTATTTTAAGCAAGTTATTAGGTTTTTGAGTTGAAAGGAGAAGATATATTACTTTCTGAACCCACATCTTCTCTTTATCTAATGATTTTATCTAAATTGATTTGTGGTTTTGTTTTCATGCCCGAGGTAGTTTCATTGTTAGGTTTAAGGGATTTAGACTGAATGTTCAGGTTGATAGATTAGATAATTTTCACTAGATATCTTCACATGGATTTTTTTTAGACTTCAACTGATTTGACCAATTAGTTTATTAATCTTAGGTTGATTAGATACATCAAAAGTTTATTTTATTGCCTGAAACAATTTTTTTGTGAGAAAATGTCCTTAACCAACGAGAGATGATGTTATTGTGCTTTGTTAATAAACTCAAATTTAATACATGTCTAATCTCATTGGTTCAACGAGAGTTAGTTCTCTAGGTTGTTAGACATTGTAATTGGAGCCATGAGAGTGGAAAGACTATACAACTGTGTTTTGAGTTCAAGAATGGTTATTCGTTAACTTCCTCACAAAATACTTGCATTACTAATCTGATATCCTGCAAATTACCAGATGCATAAAAGAAAAGTTTACATAACTTTTTATCTATGGCATTTTTTTGTTTATTTACAAACCAATCGATGTGTCTTTTAGCTTGATTTGAATTGAGAATTGAAGTGTGTATCTAGTCCATTTGGATTCGATCTCACACTACTACTGCATATTATATTATGCACTTGCAGTTAGTTTATTGGGTTAAAACTTGAGTGATCATGTTTCAACCTTATTTTATAGGAGTTTGAGATTTTGTTAAGTATTGATAGCTTTATACTAATTCAGTTGCCTTGTAGAACACTCTGTCGGATTAATCAGTTCGGTTTAGCTAGCTTGGTTATGTTATCCGGTTTGGAGTAATCAAGTTAGTAAGTCGGTTGGTTCAATCCGGGTTTTGTAAGTCCTTATTATAAAAGGATAAACAGATTTGTTGGCTGAGATATATCTATATATATAGATATATAAGTATCGGAGAAGAGATACGGAGTTATCGTTGTTGTTGAGCGTCGCTTGTTCTGAGAAGAGAGCTTGAGTCTTGACCTAGTGGATTTGCTGGACTGAGTCTAGCTCCAGTGAGTAATCTCTGCATACCGCAGGATAACACTGGGTGAACAAACAAACTGTGTCATTGTTACTCTGTTTCGTTGTTACATTACACACACGAGGGCTTGAGTGAACGTGAGGGGTTTGGATTAGTAGTTTGATCTTGTTTCCGTACAACAAGTGGTATCAGAGCTGTGGTTGAGGTAGATCACCATGGGAGATCGAACTATAAACTCAACTTACCGGTCAGAGGTACAACGGTTCAACGAAGAGAGCGACTTCTCGCTCTGGACAATTCGTATGATGGCTCACTTTGGAGTCAATGGTCTAAAGGAGGTCATCCTTAGTGATAACTTTGAAATCGAGGTTTCCCCGGCAAAGGAGGAAAGCAAGAAGGAAGCTGATGATGATGCTGAAGAGGATCCAAGTGAATCGAAACCAAAAACGATGTTGGATCCAGTTAAACTGGAGAAAGATGAGCGAGCTAAGGACATGATAATCCTGAATATCAGCAATCAGGTCCTGAGGAAGATCAAGCATTGCACGACAGCTGCCTCTATGTGGTCTTTACTTGAAAAAACTTTACATGTCAAAGTCCCTTCCTAATCGTATCTTTGTCCAGTCTCAATTTTACACCTTCAAGTGTGATAGCTCCATGACAATTGAGGTTAATATTGATGAGTTCTTAAAGATTGTAGCAGAGATGGGCAGCTTGAATGTTAGTGTGACTGATGAAATTCAAGCTATAGTATTCTTGAACTCCTTACCTATGAGCTACGATCAACTCAAGCACACTTTGAAGTATGGAAAAGAGTCGCTGACACTGGAAGAAGTGTGCTCTGCAGCGAGATCGAAGCAGCGAGAGGTTAAGGAGATGAGTAAATCAGAGAAAGGTGCTGCAACAATCCTGTATGCTGATGACGGAGGGAGAAATTCAAGAAGAGATTCTCGTGGCAGTAACAGATCCCGAAGCAAATCAAGAACAAGAAAAGTGGTGTGCTGGTTCTGTAAGAAAGAAGGCCATGTCAAGAAAGATTGTTTTGCCAGGAAAAAGAGCATGGGAGATGATGATGATGGAGAGTCAGCGGTAGCCATTGAAACACTTGAGACGTGTGATGCCTCAGTAGATCACACGAGTAGTGAATGGGTCATTGACTCCGGCTGTACTCATCACATGACTGCTCGTAAGGACTGGTTTGTGGAGTTCTCTGAGAAGGACGCAAGCAAAATCCTGTTGGGAGATTACCACTCTGTGGAGACTCTCGGTATTGGAACAATCAGAGTCAACACTCGTGGGGGCTCTGTAAAATACTTGAAGAATGTTCGATATGTACCTACACTGAGGAGAAACCTAATATCCACTGGTACTCTAGACAAACTTGGGTTTACCCATGAAGGTGCTGATGGTAAGATCAGATTTCAGAAGAATGGCAAGCTGGCGATGCAGGACACGCTGAAAGGAGGTCTGTACATACTTGATGGTGAAACTGTTACAGAGGAACTGTGCCAAGTGGAAGGCGTCAAAAGTCAGACATCCATATGGCATAGCAGGCTTGGTCACATGAGTTATAAGAACTTACAGGTTCTTGTGAGGCAAGGCGTGCTAAAGAAGAAAGACATTGGTAAGGATGCGTTTTGTGAATACTGTGCAGTAGAAAAAGCAAAACGGGTTAGTTTTGAGACTGGGAGACATGAAACTCAGAGTGTTCTTGAGTATATACACGCTGATTTATGGGGATCTCCAAATGTTGTTCCATCCATGTCTGGTTGTCAGTACTTTCTATCTCTCGTCGATGACCACTCAAGAAAAGTATGGTTATGCCTTCTTAAAACAAAGGATGAGACTTTTGCAAACTTCTGTGTATGGAAGAAGCAGGTGGAGACGCAGGTGAACAAGAAAGTTAGGTATCTACGTACTGATAACGGACTCGAGTTCTATAACCATGCGTTCAATGAGTTCTGTAAGAAGAATGGTATCACACGACATCGCACCTGCACGTACACGCCACAGCAAAATGGTGTGGCTGAACGTATGAATCGTACGTTAATGGAGAAAGTGAGGTGTTTGTTAAGTGAGTCAGGACTTGAAGAGAAATTTTGGGCAGAGGCAGCAGCTATCTCTGCATACACAGTGAATAGATCACCATCTTCAAGCATTGGTTTTAAGACACCAGAGGAGGTGTGGCTAAACAAAACACCTGGATATGGACACTTGAGAACGTTTGGCTCGTTGGTGTTTGTATATGTTAATCAGGGAAAGTTGAAACCAAGAGCTCTAAAAGGAATTTTTATTGGGTACCCATCAGGAACCAAAGGTTATAAAATCTGGATGATGGAAGGTGATGACTGTGTGGTGAGCAGGAACGTGAAGTTTCAAGAAACCGTGATGTATAAGGATGTGGCTAAGAAAACTGTGGTGGTTAAGAGTCCGAGTCTTCCTGCGTCTGAAGCTGTGATACGAGATGTGTTGTTACCTGAACGTACCGTTCAAGGTGGAGAAAAGGAAGCTACACAAGAAAATGAAGCCACGGATACTACAGACCTGAGCACTGACTCTGAGGATACAAACGCATCAAGCCTGTCTAATTATCAGCTAGCTCGAGACCGGCCAAGAAGGAACATAGTACCTCCAGCAAGGCTTAGTGACTATGACTGCTCTGAAGAAGAGGTGGCGTTTGCACTGTATGTTGCTGAAGCGCTAATAATTGAAGAACCTCGAGATCTCGCAGATGCAAAGCGGAGTGCAGAGTGGGTTAAGTGGAACACAGCCACTGACGATGAGATGGACTCTCACGCCAGGAATGAAACTTGGGTTCTGGTTGATAAACCTGCAAACAGGAAGATTATCAGCTGCAGGTGGTTGTTCAAGTTGAAACCCGGCATCGAGGGGATTGAACCTGAAAGATATAAAGCAAGATTAGTAGCTCGTGGTTTCACACAGAAAGAAGGAATAGACTATCAGGAAGTATTTGCACCTGTTGTCAAGCATGTGTCTATTAGAATGCTATTGTCTCTGGTCGTGAGTTTAAACCTTGAGCTAGAGCAAAAGGATGTCAAGACTGCGTTTCTTCATGGAGACTTGGAAGAAGACTTGTATATGTATCAGCCTGAGGGATACGTGGTTAAAGGCAAAGAAGATCAAGTGTGCCTATTGAAGAAGTCCATGTACGGCTTAAAACAGTCACCACGGCAGTGGAATAAGAGGTTCGATAAGTTTATGAAGACGCAAGGGTTCTGTAGAAGTGAACATGACATGTGTGTATACACAAAGAAAGTCTCTGGAGGAGGACATATATATCTACTACTATACGTAGACGATATGCTCATAGCAGCTCAGAGTATGACCGATATAGCAGAGCTAAAGCATCAGTTGAGTACTACTTTTGAGATGAAAGATTTGGGAGCTGCAAGACGGATACTGGGAATGGACATCACGCGTGATCGTAGTGCTGGGGTCCTGAGGGTGTCTCAGTCGTGTTACTTGAAGAAAGTGATAGAGAGTTTTCGAATGACTGATGCAAAGAGTACGCAAACTCCCATTGGAGCTCATTTTAAACTTGCAGCTGTCAAGGACAGCAGTGAATGCATTGACACCGAGGATATATCATATTGCTCGGCGGTGGGAAGCATTATGTATGCAATGGTGGGGACCAGACCCGATTTAGCTCATGGTATTGGTCTGGTTAGTCGCTACATGAGCAAGCCAGGGGAATCGCATTGGGAAGCTGTTAAGTGGCTGTTGAAATATATAAAAGGAACTCAGGATTTGCAGTTAGTTTATACGAAGTCTGAGAAGCTTGAGATACAGGGCTATTGCGACTCTGATTTTGGTGGTGACTTGGATAAAAAGAGATCAACGTCAGGGTATGTGTTTGTGTTTGGTGAGAACGTGGTCAGCTGGAAGTCTAGTCTACAGTCAGTGGTTGCACTATCCACAACTGAGGCCGAGTTTATTGCTCTCACGGAAGCTGTGAAGGAGTCCATATGGCTAAAAGGACTGTTAGAAGATTTTGGGTTTGATCATGGTGCAGTGAAGGTATGGTGCGATTCTCAGAGTGCAATTTGTTTGTCCAAGAACAATGCGTATCATGAACGAACGAAGCATGTCGCGAGGAAGTTCCACTTCATAAGGGACATTGTTGACAAAGGAGAAGTTGATGTTCAGAAGATACACACCAGTCATAACCCTGCAGACATCTTAACTAAAGTAGTCCCTGTGAGTAAGTTCAAGACAGCGTTGAACTTGCTCAAACTCCTCAAAGCCTGAATAGGCCTGAGGTAAGTGCTAGAGGTGTAAGTCCAGAAGGTGAATCCACAGGAAGAGGTCATGATCTGTTGAAGACGAAGTGATGTTACAGTATTTCAGCTAAGGTGGAGATTGTTAAGTATTGATAGCTTTATACTAATTCAGTTGCCTTGTAAAACACTCTGTCGGATTAATCAGTTCGGTTTAGCTAGCTTGGTTATGTTATCCGGTTTGGAGTAATCAAGTTAGTAAGTCGGTTGGTTCAATCCGGGTTTTGTAAGTCCTTATTATAAAAGGATAAACAGAGTTGTTGGCTGAGATATATCTATATATATAGATAGATAAGTATTGGAGAAGAGATACGGAGTTATCGTTGTTGTTGAGCGTCTCTTGTTCTGAGAAGAGAGCTTGAGTCTTGACCTAGTGGATTTGCTGGACTGAGTCTAGCTCCAGTGAGTAATCTCTGCATACCGCAGGATAACACTGGGTGAACAAACAAACTGTGTCATTGTTACTCTGTTTCGTTGTTACATTACACACACGAGGGCTTGAGTGAACGTGAGGGGTTTGGATTAGTAGTTTGATCTTGTTTCCGTACAACAGATTTAATGTTTGAAGATATTTAAATTTGTTCCCTTTTTTTCCTGACCTCGCTTTCATCGTTTTAATATGTTCGACACTGAAGTCTGAAGATACGGGGTTTGTTGATTTAATATTTGGCTGCAGAACAAGAATCACATATATGTCTATGTTAAGATTAAATCATGTATCATTCTCTATTGTATATAAAGTAATGTATTAAAATCAGATCAAATAAGAAACTCTTAAAAACTTCTAAGGTTTTTTTTTTCTTTTGGTCATCAAGATACAGACTCATATAGATTCTGTGAACCAAACTAGGAATTCTGCATTCTTGTGAACGACGAAAGACGATTGCTGTCTGGCACAACGTGCTAAACGATCCGCCCTTTGATTCTCCTTTCGTGGTACATAAATGAACTCTGAACTCCGAAAACTCTCTTGTAACTTCTTGATATCCTCCAGATAACTTGCAAACGCTGATCATTCCTCTGGTTCCGAAACCAATTTCACTAACTGAGCACAATCCGTTGCAAATGTAACTTGAAACTGTTTAAGTGGTTTTCAAATGTTAAAAAAAAAACTTCTAAGGTTTCCTCACACGCTCATCATTCATTTGAAAAAGAAAAATGAATTTGAATTGTTTTTTTTCCAATTTTTTTTTTTGAAGTTAAATTTGATCTTCTCGGTTTTTAATCAACATCAGAAAACAATTGTTTTTACGTTTCAAAATTTCATCGACTAAATTGAGAAGTAAAACTGAAAAGAAAATATTAAAATTCTTTAGTTAAAGTTAAAAATACATATAGAAAAATATTATAACATAGCCTTTGATGCAATAAGAACTAAAAAGCATATAACAAATGGAGAAACTTTAATGTACCCATTTTTATGAACACCTTTTCGATAGGGAGATTTACAGTCCAATATTATTTTCCCACCTACCATCGGTCCTCAGACAACGCCAGAGGTCCGTCAAAACACGTATGTAAGAACTTATTGCTTATGGGTCCATGGTGTATTCCTTGACATATATTACACATTAAAACAAGGATACTTCAGAAATACATTCAGAGATATTTGTCAAAAGACAGAGTTATTAGTTATTAGTGATTTACATCCACATTATCATTATTCTCTAGCGAGAACAAAGCTACAGCTGCACTGTCTGGCTGGTGTACAAGCTGTTGTAAGGCTATATCTAAGCATTCACCAATGATGTGCACACCTTTTATCTTGATTTTTTCCCACGCCGAGTGTATTAGTTACGCAGTTTAAGTTGTGATTGGTAGGATTTGATAACATTTTTAAAAACTAAACAGAATTAACTGATTGTTGACTCAAACGAACTTAGCCGGTGACCATTTTTTTTAAATAAAAAAAATTGGATTGAAATTGAAGTAAACTTAAAATATTGGTTTTGTTCAACAAGTTCGGTACAGTCAGGCTTAAATTAAATATGTGATTTCCTTTGGTGAAGAAGTAAAAATTAAAATAATGTGTTCTATATACTATTACTTGTGTAAGTATTTAATGTTTTAAATTCTCAGAAGTTCAGACAAAGAGAGAGAGTAGTAAAGCTATTGTTTGAACTTTTAATATAGAAAATGGATTTACGGTTCAGACATGTAAATCATCTACACAGTAACACGACATGTATTTATGCATGTAATAAAATGAGGTTTTTTTTAACCTTTTCAATCATCAACTAAGACCAGCCACAACGGGGTTTTTAACCCAAATCCTTAGCGAAAATCCTTGCACTATTTCGAATAAACAGGATTAAAATATTGGCAAAGCTTAAGAATGATCCTTAAATAAGGATTAAAAGAAAGGAATCCTTAATGCGCTGGCGAAAGGTGATTGGTCCGGGATTAGGGTATGCTTTGGTTAGGCGAGTGAAAAAACACGCGTGAAACTTCATTTTGCCGGCTGCTCAAAAAAAAGCGGAGGAGAAAGAAAGGCGATCGAGAGGCGAAAAGAGAGGCGATTCCCGATCGGTTTCGTCGAAGGTAAATCCGAGAATTCCTCTCCTTTTTTTTGCTTCTCGTGTAGATGGATGGTGATTTCTTAAAGTTTAATGGTTCAATTGTTTTGTTTCAATCGAATTAGGGTTTCAAATCAGATTAGAGATTAGAGGCGATTCCGATCGTCATTGTTGAACGTAAATCCGAGGTCTCTTCTTTTTTGTTTTGCTTCTCGTGTAGATTGATGGTGATTTCATATTGTTTCAATTGAATTAGGGTTTCAAATCGGATTGGGGAAAATTAAAATAATAGGGTTTTCGTGTGGGTTACCCTATTTCTTCTTACTAATTCTGAGTTTTGTTGTTATCATCGCGATTTGAGGTGCCGGATTGAGTTCACAATTGATTAAGTGTTTCGATTTCCGATTGCAAGTTGTGAAATGGATGAAGAAGAAGAACGAGATACGAAAGCTCACAAAGCCTACTACAATAAGCTTCATTTCGTTGTAAATGCCCTACATGGGATTCCCAAAATATGCCCCTGTGGATCAATCACGAAGGAAACTGTTGATGAAGAGGATACCTATGACTATCTTCCTGGGAAGAGATACTTCATCTACAAAGACTTTGAGGTTTGAATTCATCTTCAGATAAATTTAACTTATATCCGACTCTGTTGAGATGTTTGATAGCTGTTTGATAATATTTTGTTTTGAATGACGGGCTCCATTTTAGGCAATCATGGGTTTTGGGGATTTAAGAGGAAGTATAGAGACTCAAAGTACGGGTTAACGACCATGAGAAACTTCTCAAAGAGTGTATAGCTGTAACCTATAGTTTGCTTTATGTTATATGTCTTTCATATAGTGTATAGTTGTAACCTAAAGTTTGCTTTATGTTATAGTTTAAAATGATAGTTGTAACCTATAATTTGCTCTATGTTATATGTCTTTCCAGGCACAAGTGAGAATGCTACTGAGGCGCGTGGCTGAACTAGAGACAAGTGAGAATCCTTAAAACAGGTTAGTGTTCACTTTAACTCTCTAGTTATAAGTGATCAGTTTGAAGTGAAACGGATTTAAGTCGGTAGGTTTGTGGTTAGAGAAAAAATACTTCGCTGTTTGTAGTTGACAACTTGGTAGATATAAATGCACAATAAATCCACCTCTTAATTGTCTCAACCTCTTATGACTTGACAGTTTTCTAATAGGAATCAATGTAGTTTAATACAATCCCTTATATAATCTCATCTGCCTGTAGTTGAAAATCGTAGAGAGTCTTATTTCAAAAATGTCAAACTCTAGTTTTGTTAATCTCTTAGCGAGCCAAGGGGTTGTTGATCTCGAGTCCGTAGAACCTCCTTTGTTTAGTAGCCAAAGTCCCAATGATTCTAGTGTCAAAGAGAGGAGAAAATGGTCAGTTACAGAGGATATAGTCCTCATAGGTGCATGGCTCAATACGAACAAAGATTCCATTGTGAGTAATGAACAAAAAGGGGGTGCCTTCTGGAAGAGGATTGTTGATTACTACAACTCCAGTCCTCTCCTGGTTGGTACAGCGCCTAGAGAATTAAGGCAATGCAAACAACGCTGGGCTAGGATCAATGATTTGGTTTGTAAGTTTGCTGGCTGCTACGAGATGGCTTTGAGGGAGCAAAGAAGCGGGCAAAATGACAACGATATCATGAAGACTGCCTTGGAGATCTTCAACGCTGACCAGAACATGAAGTTCACCTTGGAGCATGCGTGGAGGGAGCTAAGGCATGATGTCAAATGGTGCTCGACGTATCTCGAGAAGGACAAAGGAAAGCGCAAACCAGTGGATTCGGGAGTGGGGGAAGTTCCAGAGGCCGAAGAGAGACCAATAGGAGTGAAGGCGGCTAAGGCAAATAAGAAGAAGAAAAATGGAAAGGAAGAGGAGTTGGTGAAGCTCGAGGGGCTGATGGAGGCGAAAAAGCTAATCTCAAAGCAAGGTGTGCTAGAGAGATTGCTTGCAAAGCCCGAGCCACTCTCAGAGATGGAGTTAGCTTTGAAAATGAAACTGATGGTGTAAATGTTATGATGGTTTGTTAGTTGTTTTAGATAAACTTTGTTTTGCTTTTCTGATTGTGATTGTTTTAGTTAGGTGTGTGAGAAACTATTGTTTATGGTGGTTACTAATTGGATTAGTTTATGTTTCAGGTTCAGTACTAGAGGATGTAGAAGATGAAGACAAAAGTCACGGGTTCCTTTATTCAAGTCACGGGTTGTATGTTTGTGGTGGTCACGGGTGTTTGTTTTCTGCAAGTGTTCATGGGTTCCTTCTGGTGTTGAAGTCACGGGATGAATGTTTTTCCCTTCTATAAGTTAGTATGTAATATCGGCTAGAAATATTTCCCTTCTTTCTTTTTTACTCTCAGAACTTGTTGCTTCGGGATCTCCTTGTATTGGCAAATTTGTACTCTTCTCCTTGTAAACGGTATTTTACTTGTGCTCTTCTACAAGTAACAATGCCGATATCATAGAACTGATATCTAATTTTTTGTTTAACCAAGGATTTTCAAATATGAGAGACGAAGTCGATGAGAGATTATATGCTGCCCTGGATGAGGCTGTCGATGCATATATTGATGAATCAATGAACAACATTGTTGCCAATCGAAAAAAAAACAGAGGAAACGTGCATATATCGAACAAAACCGCGAAGAGGGCTATGCCTGTCTACGGAATGACTACTTCAGTGAAAATCCCACATTTCCATCTCATATATTCAGACGTCGTTTCCGCATGAACAAGATGGTATTCATGTGAATTGTCGATGGACTCTCACAAGTCTTTCCTTTTTTTCAACAAAGACCAGATGCTACAGGAAGAAATGGTCTATCTCTACTACAAAAGTGTACGGCAGCTCTTCGTATGCTTGCTTATGGCTGTGCGGCTGACGCCATTGACGAATATCTCCGTATTGGTGAGAGCACAACACTTTCATGTTTAGGCAATTTCACAGAAGGCGTTATACAGTTATTTGGAGATGAGTACCTACGAAGACCCACCCCAGAGGATCTTCAACGACTGCTCGATATTGGAGAGGTGTGTGACTTTTATGGGATGATAGGCAGTATCGACTGTATGCACTGGGAATGGAATATTGCCCAACAGCTTAGAAGGGACAATACACACGTGGATCAGGAAAACCTACAATTGTTTTGGAGGCCGTAGCTTCACAAGATCTTTTGATATGGCACGCCTTTTTTGGTCCTCCAGGTACATTAAACGATATTAATGTCCTCGACCGGTCTCCTGTTTTTGATGACATTTTACAAGGTCGAGCTCCGAGGTTACGATACATGGTCAACGGAAACCAGTATACTTTGCCGTACTACCTCACTGACGGCATTTATCCTAGATGGTCAACGTTTATTCAATCTATCAAAAACCCTCAAGGTCCCGAAGCAGAAAAGTTTGCTCAAGTTCAAGAATCAACCAGAAAAGATGTGAAGCGTGCTTTTGGAGTTTTGCAAGCTAGATTTGCAATAGTGAAAAACCTGGCTGTTTTGTGGGACAAGACACAAATTGGGAAGATTATGCGAACATGTGTCATATTGCACAATATGATAGTAGAAAATGAGCGCAATGGATACGCTCCTTGTGATATATCAGACTTTGAAGAAGGCACCTCCAGTAGAAGTTCTCAGGTGGATATGTCCTATGCTCGAAAGGATTCAAATCTCCGTACTATGCTTGAAATACGAAGTCAGGTTCGCGACCCACAAACACATGAGCAATTGAAATGTGATTTGATTCAAAATATTTGGAACAAGTTTGGTTATGATGAAGATGTTTAATTGTTGTATGTTTTTAAAAAAAAAATTTCTGTTGTATGTTTTTTTAAAATTTTTTATTCTGTTGTATGTTTTCATCTAGTCATTGAATAAAATTTAATTTTATGTTTATATAAACAAATTAAATTTTAAAGTTAAAAAAAGTTTTAAGGATTCCATTGTCGGTAACACCATTGGACAAGCTTTTATGAAATGAATCCTTTAACTATTCAAAAAGTACAAAAAAATATTAATTTATACTTATGGATTCCAATGGTGAAATACACCATTGGAGTTGCTCTTATTTCATACCTTTCAGATATTAGATGTTGAAAATGGGCATAATCCTTTCTGAAGGCTTAAAAATTAAAATGTCTGGACCGAATTGTTAATGGCCCAATCTGACATACCGACCTGATCAATTCCAACCAAAAGATCTTATTTAGCCAACAAAATACAACCATAGACATAAAGTAGTTACATTATCTTTCATTTTATTTAATTGAACGATTACTTCCAAAAAGATGTCCATTGACTTCTCAAATTTCTTATGAGTCTTCCCATTCTCTATGCTTCAAAAATCTCTCTATATATGTAGTCCCATGCTTATCCTGAATACTCACCTCATCATTTCTTCAAACCAATGGCTTCACTTTCTTCACTTCTTCTTCTCCTTCTTTCACTTTCACTTGTCCATTTCACTCTATCTATCGGAGACACCCACATCACCGAGAAAAAATCCTTAGAAATCATCATCGGAGGCGGTGGCAATCCACCGCCGTCACCTTCACCAGAACCGGAACCTGAACCGGAAGATTGCCCTCCTCCATTACCTCCTCCTCCATGCCCTCCTCCACCACCTCCTCCTCCATGCCCTCCTACACCACAACTTCCACCGCCCGTACCGTCGCATCCACCACCAAAACCGCCGCATTCACCTCCAAAACCGCCGCCTCCACCGAAACAAAGACCGCCAAAGCCGCCGGGACAGCCACCGTTGCCGCGACTTGGCTTTGAGAGCCCACTACTAGAGAAAGTGTTCCCAGTCCTCAAAGCTTTCCAGAATTTAGTTACACACGATCCAATGCATATTCTTCACACTTGGAACGGAACGGACATTTGTAGCAAACAATATTACCTCGGACTTGAATGCGCAATGTTCCCGAATACACCTCATAAGGCACTCGCGAGCATCCAGTTTAACGGTTATAAATTCGGTGGCGATAAACTCGTGTTACGTAACTTCCTCGACAAGCTAGATACAGTCACCATCTTTCACGCAAACACCAACAACTTCTTAGGCTCTGTGCCTGAAGTCAGCAGCTTGAAATACTTATTCGAGCTCGACCTAAGCAACAACAAACTCACCGGAGACTTCCCAGCTTCTGTCTTGAAAGCCAAAAATCTCACGTTTCTTGATCTCAGGTTCAATACTTTCTCAGGCTGCGTTCCTCCTCAGGTCTTTAATCTTGATCTTGACGTCTTGTTCATCAACAACAACAATCTTGTTCAGAAACTTCCATCCAATCTTGGCTCCATCACTGCTCTTTATCTCACATTCGCCAACAACAGGTTAGCTTTCAGAAGTTCTTACGTTTCTTTTATTTGATAAATAATCTAGTTGAGTTAATTATTGGGGAAATGATTTAGATACCATCAAAAAATAATTATGACATATATCACATAACTAACATTAGTTGAAAAAAAAATTAGTCAAAAAGTAAAATGAATAAATTATTTCAAACTCTTGAACTTTGACTCTTATCATAACTCTAAATCCTAAATATAAACTATGATCAATAAAATCCAAACTCAAATAGAAAGGATATTTTATAATTTTACTATTGTTATTTTTGGAATATTTTTAATTATTTACCGATTAATTTCAAGATTGTTTTTTTGTGTCCCTACTTACAGCTACTATAGTGTGTGTTTTGGTAGGTAGCTAAATTATTTATTTTTATTTATTTTTGGTGATGTGACTTAGGTTCACGGGTCAAATTCCCGCCAGCATAGGCAATATCAAGTACCTGCAAGAAGTCCTTTTCTTGAATAACACTCTAACCGGGTGCTTACCATACCAAATCGGGAAGCTAAACCGAGCCACCGTTTTCGATGTTGGGTTTAACCAGCTAACCGGTCCAATACCATACTCTTTCGGTTGCTTAGCCAAGATGGAACAACTCAATTTAGCCAGAAATAAATTCTATGGAGCCATACCAGAGATTGTATGCGAGCTTCCTAGTCTGAAGAACCTCTCTCTCTCCTATAATTTCTTCACTCAGGCCGGTCCAAAATGTAGAGAACTCATCAAGAGAAACATTCTCGACGTTAGTATGAATTGTATACTTGATCTTCCTAACCAGAAAACTGCACGGGAATGTACTGAGTTCTTCATGCGGAGACAGACCTGTACTGATCTCAAGTCTATGTTATTAATCCCTTGTGGTAAGAATCCAAACGGGGCTAAACTGCATCAAGAACGATTGGAGGTGGAAGAAGATCAAGCTTCTTCTCCGGTGTCTTACGGGGTACTTACCCCGGACGGGGTTCGGAACCGATAATCTTTTCTGTATCATGTTATATGTGTATTGATATATTTGTAGTTTCCAAATACAAATGAATAAATGCATTTGTTGTGTAGCTACGAATCGTTCCCTAAACATATATGTATTTTCAAACGCTCCTCTATTTTACAACCGTTGCAAATGGTAATCATATTTTATGGGATTTTTAACATTAAAACCCCTCAACTAATTTTGTTTTGGATAAAAACCCTCAAACTAAGTATTTAATGAAATAACTCTCAAACTAACTTTATTTAGTGAATTAAACCCTAGCGAGTCATAATTACCTTTACTATGGTAAATCGTTAGTTTAGGGGTTTTTACATTAACTAAACATAGTTGAGGGGTTTTACCTTTAAAAATTAAAAAATACAAAAATTCAAAATATAATAACATTGTCTAAAAATTAGTAACTTTAATTTTCAAAATTAGCATTTTTAAAATTTCTGTAAATATATGAGTCTGATTCGTTATAAAATAAAAAGTTTTATATGTATAAATTAAAAATGTGAAATCCCAGAAAATTATAAAAAAATTGTCTAAAGCTTTACCTGTAATAAAAATTATCTTAAAATTAAAAATGTATAAGACAAGAAAATATAATAAAAATTATATCTTATCTAATAAAAATGTAATAATAAATCTATAGATATTTTTAATGTTTTTTGGTTTTTAACATTTTTAATTTATACATATATAATTTTGATGTTAAAAACAAATCAAACTCATTTATTTACAGAAATTTTAAAAAATGCTAATTTAAAAATTCAACTTACTAAGAAAATGTTACTATATTTTAGATTGTGTTTTCTTATTTTAAAGCTTTATACAATTTTTGTTATAGTTTTTGGGATTTCACATTTTTAATTTATACATTTAATTTTTTTTATTTTTAAACAAACCAGAATCATATATTTACAGATTTTTTTTAAAATGCTAATTTTGAAAACTAAAGTTACTAATTTTTTTATACAATGTTATTATATTTTCACTACAAGAAAACACGTTGTTAACGACTCCAAAATTGGTTGTTAGTTGGTCGTAATACCCCTTTTACGACCAACTAACAACCAATAGCGTTTGGTCGTTATTGACTAGTCGTAATCCATTATTAGTCGTACACTGGTCGTAATAGTACGACCACACATATTAGTCGTAAACTAGTTGTAATAGTACGACCACATATATTAGTTGTAACGTAGTATTAAATATATTGGTCGTAAATGAGATGTAAAGTTTTGGTCGTAAAGCAGAAGTAAATATAGTTGTACATAAGTCGTAAATGTACGACTAATTGACATCTACGGTAGAGGTAATGTAGTCGTAAATGTACGAATACCTTACCTCAACTGTAGATGTTAATTAGTCGTACATTTACAACCCATTTACAGCCAAGTCTAAATTTTAATTAATTAGTTTTTAATAATATTTAAATGGAAAAAAAATTATAAATTGTAAAAAATTCGAATTTTTTTTGAAAATTGAAAGCATTCATATAAAATGATAATATCTAACATCCATAAGTTTTAAATATTCAAAATACAAAATAATAAAACCCGAAATAAATTAAGTGTTTAGATTGATCTCATTAAAGAGATCAGAACTCCTCTCCTCTGCTTGTCGAGCTAATTCTGCTTGCTCTTCAGGAGTAGGGGTGGGGAGGAAGGTCGGACGAAGAGACTGCCACTGAGTCTGAACCGAAGGGTTGACATTTGGTGTTGTCTCGATAATCATATCGATCATATTCGCCATAGACTTAAACATGTCTTTGTGGGCGGATATGGTCTGGTTCGCAGATGACAAATCCCTCCGGATCGAGGAGTCTTCTTCGATCCTAACAGCGTATTCCGCTCTCGCCCTCGGAACATCGTTCACACTCCCGACCCCGACCATACGTCCTCTTTTCTTTGGAACAACCTTCAATTATAAAAAATAATTAGTATATTAAAAAATAAAAAAATGAATTTTTAAATATAAACGTATAGTTAAAAAGACCAAAAATTTTACCTCCTCAAAAATTCGGTCTTGTTCGATGGTGGAAAGCTGGACCGGAGCACCATCAGGATTCTCTTTTGTTAGCTGAGTCTGGCGCTCCTGAATCCGACTTTCAACACTGTTGACGATTTACTCTGCTCGAGGATGGCAGAAAGTGCCGTCAGAATGCTGGTGGGTCTCCTTGTAAATTCGGACCAGAGATGGTGGTGCTCCTTCTCTGGCAGCCTATATTAAAAAGTCAAATTAAATGAGTATATATATTAAAAATAAAAATGTTAAAAAAATTACGAAACATCAAAAACTTACAATTTGGAGAGCCCTTTTGGCATGTGGAGTCTGTCCAGAAGTATGGGGTATTGGGGGGTTACCCTCAGCATCACGGGTCAACCGAGACGTAGAGCAAGTCATCGACCTTTTGGCAACCTTGGGGTCCCGCCAATAAGCCTTCAAGCCATTCCAAACGTCATTGCTGAGGTAGGTTTCCTTGGCGTCATCCCCTATAAACCTCCACTTATCCTTCCAGTCGCCAACAATGTTCTTGAGACGAAGCATGGCTTTGTGGTCGAACTCTTTCTTCACCGTCTCATTAAGAGCGATAGATCAATTCTATTTTTGCTAAAAAAAAACATGGGAGAAAATTAATTAATTAAACAAATAATTATTATAAAAAAATTAAAAAAAAAACAACAGAAATAGGTGTCCATTAATTACCGCGAAGCACTTGAACCAAGTAATGCGAACGTGGTCCGGTGTAAGGGACCAGTTCGGATGAGCATATCAAAAGTTAGCCCTGATGATATCTCCAACGCTCTGTCCCACTTTATTGTCCGGAGTAAACCTACAAAATTGAAAATCATATACAAATTAAATTAGACCAAAGAGTTAATTAATTAAAATATTATTTTGAAGTCGGTGGCACCATCAAATCTGGATGAAGACCTGCTGGTGGAACCGGGGCAGCTGGTGGAGCCTGAGGCTGCTGTGGAGCCGGAGTCTGCTGTGGAGGCGGAGGCTGTTGAGGAGCCAGTGGCTGTTGAGTAGCCGGAGGATGATCATACTGAGGCAGCTGCTCTTCATACTGAAAGTATGAATCATCATACTGCGGATAGTATGGAGCTTCAGCACCTTCAGGAGCTGCGGGATCGTATGGCTGTGGAGGCACAAATGGAACGCTCGGGATCTGGCTATCCGGAACATTTCCAGGAGCGGAAGATGTGCCAGAGGTAGAAGCTGATGGATCCGACTGACCCAAAAAAGTAGATGCGTAAGTATCTGATCTCCCACCGCGGTCTCTAAGTCTCTTTCTACCTGAAGAGAAAGTCATATCGTCAATCTGGAAAAAAAATTATTGATTAGATATTAAAAACAAATCAGATAGTAAATATTAAAATATAAATACAAAAACTGTAAACTAATTCCAAACCTAAACTAATTCCGAACCTAAACTAATTCCAAACCTAACTAATCACCTAACTAATCACCTAACTAACCACCTAACTAACCACCTAAAACTAAAAAAAAATTACCTAGAGAGAGAATCGAATTGATTGTTAGAGAGAAGGGAGAGGGCAACCAAATGACCTCGATAGCTCGCTATATATAGAGATTAGGGGCGGGTCGTACACGCGTTGTACATGCACGACCAATGTGGGACTCTTGGTCGTAAATAGGTTGTTCATTTACGACCAATGTGTGACCAATTGTATTTTACAACCAATGAAAGACTAAATTTTTTTATTTGTTACGACCAATGTGGGACTCTTGGTCGTAAATAGGTTGTTCATTTACGACCAATGTGTGACCAATGGAATTTTACAACCAATTAGGATCTAAATATTGAACGACCAATTAGTGACTGAAGTTGTAATTGGAAAAAAATAAAATGAGATTTACCAAATTTTGATAAATCTCATTTCTAAAACATATTTGATTGATAATTATATCTTCCAATGAAGATGAATTAGATGCTGCAGTTTCTCCGTAGGAACTGAAATTCAGTTCCTGCAGAGGAAACTGCAGCGTCTAATTGATCTCAATGGAAGATATTTTTAACAATCTTCAAATCTTATTAAGTTTAAAAAAAAAAAATTTGTTTTGAGAAGTAAAAAAAAAGAGGAGAAAATATACAGCAAACACAAATGGAAAGAGACAAAGCGAGACCTACTTACGTTGAAACGTAAGAAGGTCTAGCAATGCCTATTTCCCCTTGTGATTGCATATATTTCTTCCATTTTTTTTACATGATTTCTCACAATCCACTAAATACTCTTTATAATCTACTTCTATATATGATTTGTGAAGAACTTTGGTGGTATTTATAAGAAGATTGTACGACCAAATATGGACTAAAAGAGAAATTAGTAGTAAACCAGTGAATAATAGAGCCATTGGTAGTACATGAGTCGTAATTTACGACCAATGTAGCACTAACATGGTAGTTAGTAGTCAAGTAGTCGTAAAAATACAACTAATCTGGGACTGGTGTTGCATATGGAAGTAATGTAGTCGTACATGTGCGACTTCTTACCTTCTTCATACCCTAAATCAAAACCCTAAATCCCAAACCCTAAACCCAAACCCAAACCCTAAAGTGAGATGTTTCCTCATTCAAACTCCCAGCAACTATTGAACCTTCTACCCTTGCCAGATTTTTTGCTTTTCCTTTCAAATATTTCATAGCTCGCTCGTAAGGATACATCCATCCATTATGAACTGGTCCACGAAGTAGTGCTTCATACGGAAGGTGGATAACAAGATGTTCCATCACGTCAAAAAATGATGGAGGAAATATTTTCTCCAGATTGCACATCAAAATCCGGATATTCGCATCAAGTTGTGCGATGATATCTTCAGTTAAGGTGCGTGCGCTAAGATCTCTGAAAAAAGCTCTGATTCCTACAAATAATTTACAAGTTTCAGTTATTTTGAAAAAAAAATCAATATAATAACTTTAATTTTTTTTACCTGCAAGTGCTTCGTGAACATTTTTGGGAAGCAACTCCGCAAATGCAAATTGTAGAAGTCGTTGCATAAAAACATGACAGTCATGACTCTTCATCCCCGAAAACTTTTGTCCTTGCTGATCAACACATCTTGATAGATTTGAAACATATCCATCAGAAAACTTCACATCTGATGCCACCCACTTGAACAATGCCGCTTTTGCTTCTGCTGACAATCTGAATATGGGGACCGGAATTTTCCCATCGCTTTTAATATGCAGCTCAATCCTAGAACATAATGCAGACAAATCCAACCTTGACTTCATGTTATCTTTTGTCTTCCCCTGGACGTTCAACAAAGTATTGATGATGTTGTCAAAGAAGTTCTTCTCTATATGCATCACATCAAGATTGTGGCGCAAAAGTAGATCTTTCCAATATGGAAGTTGCCAAAATATACTCTTTTTGTGCCAATTATGGTGCGTCCCATAACCATCAGGCATATTTCCAGGAGTATGTCAATTACCCCCTTTCCCAACTGTCTTAACTGCACCATAGTAATCAATTTCCTTCTCGATTTCTACTCCAGATAAATACGGTGGAGCCGTGTCTCGAACAACTCTTTTCGCCCGAAACAATGTCTTGTTCCTGCGGTACGGATGGTTAATGGGAAGAAATCTTCGATGACAATCAAACCAGGACGTCTTCCTACCATTCTTCAGCTGAAATGCGTCTGTGCTTCCCATACAATAAGGAAAAGACAACCTTCCATGCGTCGTCCAACCCGACAACATCCCGTATGCTGGAAAGTCACTGATAGTCCACAATAAAACTGCTCGCATTGTAAAGTTTGTTTTTGTTGAACAATCATATGTCTCCACGTCTGTTGACCATAATTCCTTCAATTCTTCTATCAACGGTTGTAGAAAAATATCGATGGACCTCTTTGGATGCTTTGGCCCAGGTATCAATATACTCATGAATAGCAATTCCTTTTCCATACACATCTCTGGTGGAATGTTGTATGGCGTCAAGAAGACTGGCCAAAGCGAGTATTGTTTTCCCGACATCCCAAATGGACTAAAGCCATCTGTGCATAGCCCAAGATAAACATTGCGGAGGTTGCTAGCAAAATCAGGGTACACCGAATTCAAGTGTTTCCACGCCTTTGCATCAGAGGGATGATTGATCTCTCCTTCCTTCTGAACATGTTCTGCATGCCATCTCATCGATGCCGCCGTCTTCTCAGATTGATACAATCTCTTTAGTCTATCCTTAATAGGTAAGTACCACATCCGCTGGTACGGCACCCGATTCCGCCCACGTCCTTGCGGTTTATATCGGGGTTTCTTGCAAAATTTACACTCTACCAATTCGGCATTGTTTCCCCAGTATATCATACAGTTGTCTATACACACATCAATCATCTCCGAAGGTAAGCCAAGACTATGAACAAGTTTCTGAATCTCATAATAAGATTCAGCACTCAAGTTATCTTCAGGCAAATACTCTTTAAACAACTCATCCCATGCATCCATACAAACTTCAGGTAAGTTATGATCAGTTTTGATATTCATCATCCTAGCTGCCAATGATAATTTAGAAAGATCTTCTCTACAACCTTGATAAATTGGCTGATTAGCTGCTGCTAACATTTCATAAAATCTTTTTGCATCCAAGTTAGGCCCCTCAACGTTTTCGACCTCCTGATCAATTACTGATGTTGTTTCACGAAATCCATCGATAACCATATCATGCATCCTATCATGATCTACCAAATTATCTTCTTGAATGACGTTTTCAGTAGGCAAATGTGGCTCAACTCGGTTACCAACATTTTCAACCTGATTACTACAACTACCTTCATTCCTATTCTCACCCTCCCCGTGGTTAAACCAGATATAGTAATGCGGGGTAAATCCTCTATTTACTATATGTTTCCAAACAGTTTCACTATTTGCAAACTTTGTATTGTTGCACTTACAACAGGGACAAAACATTTTACCCGTTTCCTGTGTGAGAGGCGTCTGTCCGGCTTGGTTCATGAATATCTCTGCTCCGTTGAGAAATTCGTCTGTTACTCTTCTTCTTGAATCTTTATGAGCATACATCCAACTCCGAATCTCATAAATAAACATTTTTTTTTCTTTCGTTTTTTTTATGTTTCTTAAGATTTGATTTGAGGAGAATGTTGTATTTATAGAGAAATTTCAAGTTTGGTAGGTAGCAATGTTACAACGAATGTACGTTGAATTTCAAATTAACTACTAAAGAACAACTATTTTACTCATATGGTCGTAATGGAGATACAAAATATTGATGTAAACTAGTCGTAAATTTACATCTCTTTTACGACTAAACACTGTAGCCGTAAAGGAGATGTAACTTTACGACTAGTGTACTACTAAATGAATTAGTAGCAAAATTACATCTCTTTTACGACCAAGCTATTATGTAGTCGTAAAGGAGATGTAATAGTACGACTAGTTTACTACCAATCATTTTAGTAGCAATATTACATCTACTTTACGACCAAGTAAATTTTAGTCGTAAAGTAGTTGTAAACTGGTTGTAAATTTACGATCCATATATCCTGGTCGTAAATGTTGGTCGCTAAAGCCATGTTCTCTTGTAGTGTTTAGATTTTTTGTTTTTTTTTTTAAATTTTTAATGGTAAAACCCCCTAACTATGTTTAATTAATGTAAAAACCTCTAAACTGATGATTTACCGGTAGTAAAGGTAATTATTACCGACTAGGGTTTAACTCACTAAATAAAGTTAGTTTGGGGGTTATTTCATTAAATACTTAGTTTTAAGATTTTTACCCAAAACTAACTTACTTGAGGGATTTTAATGTTAAAAATCCTATTTTAGGAGAAAAGATGATGAAATATTTGTTCCTCTAATTTTATACCAATCATGTTCAAGTTTTTGTCAATTTTTTTTTGCATGTAGGTCCACTGAATCTCTCTCTTTTCCTCATGTTTAGATGAATTAGTTAATCAATTTATTCCTTCTAAATTTTGATGAGGTGCACATGGCATTTAAAAAAAAGATTATTCATATAGCCATTCCTCTTTTTATATTTATTCATTTCTTTACATGAAAATTTGTTTATTTATTTTCCCGTTCTTTTGATTCATGGTCCGACTGGTGACCACTCTAGGAACATAAGGAATGAATAGGAAAGGAACAATAAAAAATAAAATTACAGGAATGAAAAGGAATGGTTATTACATACCAAATTTGATAAGAAATGATTTTGCTCTTTATTTCTCTACAAAAAAAGGAATGGTAGGGAACAAGAAGAAAAAATCATTCCTCATGAATTGTAATTTTTTCAGAAATGTTAAGGAATGCATTATTCCTCTTCGTTTCTTGGTCACCATTCATACCCAAAATGTCACAAATTGGAGGTATCTTTCATTTTAATTTGTAGTACACTTTCTTCTTTTAGTGTATTGGAACCTCAGTTTTT
Source organism: Hirschfeldia incana (assembly GCA_026261945.1). Lineage (NCBI taxonomy): Eukaryota > Viridiplantae > Streptophyta > Magnoliopsida > Brassicales > Brassicaceae > Hirschfeldia > Hirschfeldia incana. The sequence continues at coordinate 496,962 of JABCMI010000103.1, forward strand.
CGAACCATGCAATATCTTTGTTACCTTTACCTACTTCATAAATAGAATACTTTCAGTACTATTAATCAGTTTTATATCTTAGAATCGAGGTCCATTATTATACCTTTGTTTTTAGTATCCAACATGTAGAATTTAGACAAATTCTCATTTTCTATCACTTTTTGAATTAAGGAGCAAGGCATGGTGACAAGCTGGCCCACTAATCTCAATATGTAATTGGAGAAAAGAAAAGACAAACATGATTTATCAATTGTCACAAATCTTGTCAACATCTCACATCTATTTATGTGTTTTTGTTTATGTTTTGGGGCTGCTTAAATGGATGTACTCAAGCTGTGTGGTTCCTTTTTGCGTGGAAATAAGCCTGAGATGATATATTGTCTAATATTTGGCAACTAGTATGAAAAGAAACAAGTTGAACCATCTGTTATTAAAGGCACACCACGTTACTTTTTTTTGTAAGACATCAATGAGACAGTGACCAAGGCGTTTGGTCATGGGAGTTGCCTCTGATGGCTCAATCTTCCTTACTGTCCACACTCTCCATTGGCCTGAAAATTATATTGAAGTTTTTAACCAACTGCAAAATTTGCTCAAAGAGTTCAGATTCAAAATCAGATCAAGAAATTGACCTTGCACGCTGCAAAATTATCGCAACCGCATATTAAATTGCCATTTGAAACATCAACCGCTTGCGGAGCTCCTTCACCATCACTTCTCTGAAACCAGAGACACACAAAATGTTACTTATAGTTATATATGATGGATTGTAATAAGACTATTATATACCTTGTAGAAATCGACTGCTATGAAGTTAGGCCATCGTTGTCCCGCAGCTTGGTAACATGCCTTGATGGATTCAAGAAGAGGAGCAGAGTTTTGTCTACATGCTACTACCAAATCCGGAGCATCTGGAAAATGGTTAACAAGTACAAGAGATTTTGATTTATCGCTCATTGGTGCTGATTGAGCTCTGTTAGGACACGCTCCTACCTTCAACCCTCCATTTCCATCTACGAATATTTTTCAAAAGATTAAGATAAATATGTTCATACAATATGTTATGCATAACATATTCATATAGGGACTCACATTGATTCTCAACCATGTACTTCCACTGATACGCGATTCCTTCCGTTGCTTCTTTACTTCTGTCGGATGTGAAAACTAGCAACCTTTGGTTTTGTTGTATCATGTCGTCAAGTGTTGGCCAGTCCCCTCCATTTTTGGGCATTCTAGTAACTGGAAACATGAACTTTTGTAGCCCTGCCGCATTGAACACTTTTGTGAGGCCCTTGGGAGATTTCACATAATCTTCGATAATAATCGTTACAACTTCGTCCTTGTTATTCTCTAGAAACGCTTGTATCTCCTTTAGAACGTTAACCGCTGGTTGCTGCCGTTGTACATACACACAAATCACAAACGTTTTCTTGTAGAATACGTAGAAGAATATAACGTATACAAACTTACGAAAGCGGTGAAATCAAAACACGTTCCATCGAAAGAGTGACAAAGCCAGATATCGTTTTCGAAGTCGTACATGTCGAGCATAAACCCTCTTACACCGTTCTGCAATAATAATCATCATAACCACACAGAAAAAAAACATAAACACTGCTTTAGCCAAATCTTAACTATCAGTTTTCCACACATTTGGATGATTAATAAGAGATTCACACTTTCCACGAAAATATTTAAAATGGTTTGTTTACTAAAGTTTGAAACTTTGTAATGAATTTGGAGGGAAAGACTCTTACAGTGAGTTGGCTTGTGACCGAATCTTGTTGATTAGTCGGAGCCAAAATTACAGAACCGGTTTTTGATACTTGCCCCAATCTTGCAAACGAGTTGTGTGTTGTTAACCATGCGTACTTGTTGAAAGGCAATCCCTTTACCTTATTGTATATAATCCAATTGATTTTATCAATATTTAAATGGTCCATATAAACGATTATAAAATTGATTAAAGTGCGAACCTTTGAGATGGGGTTGATGGGTTGAGTTCGAGAGCATCTGGGTCTCAAATTATTGTTGGCTAGACATGTTTCACAGTGTAATCCAGCGTCACAGTTGTCGTTTAGTATACATGTTTTTCCTTCCTACGATCCAAAACAAAATAAATCAAGAAAAAACTTAGAGATTCTGTTTTTTTCTTCTGACAAACGTGTTTTTCTTCAATTAAACCCCATTAATCAAATGAAGATCAGTACACGACCCATTTCTTAGGTCTTGATATGGAGACAAAGATCCTCTGTTTCTTTTGTCGAAACAGAGGACAGACACAAAGGGAAGTGTTGTAGACTTGATGAGATTTGCTTACCTGGAGAGCAGAGGAAATCTTAAAAAGGAAAGAACACTGAATCAGGAGAGCAATAAGAAGGAAGACCAATCTTGCCAACATTGTTTCCTTCCACAAAAAGAAATGAAAACCCTAAATTAAAAAAAGAAGAGGCAAAGTAGCTACTTCTTCACCACTCTTGTGTGCTTGCTTTTGCGTGAGGATTCTTATGAATAGCAAGAAACAAATTAATAAACGAAGAGAGAGCAAAAGGGAAGGAATAATCTGAGCATTTTAAGGATAAGAAATAGTAAACGGAAGTGCGCGCGTGTGTCGGTGAAAGACTTTATGATACCAAAAGCTGCAAAGGTGGGTGGTTGGTTTGCGTTTTTTTTCATAGCTTATTTAGCTTCTATGTTTGATTTATTGTTTGTGAAAAAATATATCTGTCACAAAAAAAAAAAAAAGAAATATATCTCTCATCTTCCTGTATTTTATGCGCCATATGTATATCATTGGTCTAGAACTCTCCAGCTAGTGCTGACTCTTTTGAAAAAACAAACATTGTGGGTTTCTTCGGTAGGTCTATATTTCCATATTTGGTTATTGAGAATTGTTAATCACACAAGAAATAGTCATACTCATACCATACCGATTTGCCCTTGGCATTTAATTGGGACTAATACGTTTTCCTAATTCCTATGTTACAAAAAGACGTTTTCCTTCCTTAATTGGTTAATTTTGAACTTCTATTTGATAAATGAGTTTCTTCTCTAGATTTAAGGCTAGCTAATTGGTGTTAAGAAAATGCTAACTAATTATTCGGACTTGAGTTTGGGAAGACTTATTCGACAAGGCTTCTAACTAGTTGATCTAACTGCGCTTGAATAACTAATTGAGGATATTACCGATTTGGTTTAAATATGGTTATGAACAATGTAAGAACTGAATAAAACCTATAAAATAATAATATAAAAATAAGTTACTGTTTTTCTTCTTGCAATTTTTTTTTAAAATTACAACAATGATAGTGGGAAGATGTATCAGTTAATGAAATGGGGTTTGTCTCTCGTTTTGACGAAATTAAAAGGTAAATATTTTCTCGATTAGAAGTTTGCAACGCAATCACATACCTTATGTTGCACTGCCTCGTGATGGACAATTTATACTTCTTCAAATTCGTTTATAGAAAACCATATTCCTAGGATAACCCATATATACTATATCATTTAACCTCCTACAGTGACAATATAAAGTATAAAACTTAGTATATGGAATTACAGAATGCAGTAACAAGAAAATTGAATCACAGAATGTAAATGCTAAACATAAGAAGGAATAGATGAAATAAATTGAACGATATATATGAAAGTAGAATAAATTATTCATACATTTTTCACAAAATTGGTAATGAAGTATTGTTCTTTGGAAAAAAAATATTCGGAAAAAATGGTATTGATCTTTGAATTTTGTTTATTTTTGTATGAAAATGATGGAATCACCGTGTTACATTTCAGTCAATATAAATAATAAAATTTATTTTATAGAATTCGCTGAATAAACTATGTCACACCATTCCACATTTTTTAAAGAAAGTAATAATATGACTACAACCAGTATTTATACATATAAGAAGATGCATGAAATAAATAAAAAATTAAGCAGAAAATGTATGCAGTTGAGGTATGAGATAAAACAGGGTGTATACACATGTGATGTGAGTGACCTACCAGCTATTTAAATCATTTGGTTGACATTGCATTATTTATTTACTTTTAATTCGATGTGTAATTTATTTTGAAAACAAATATTTGTTTTCAAATTTAAATTAATTAGGATAATTAGGATTAATTCCAACTCCTTCAAGTCCCTTCAAAACTCTAGAACCCACTTAAATAAAGTTGAAAAGCATTAATTTGGAAAGCCAAAATTAGAAAAATGTATAATAATTTCACTTATATAAGTCGCAACATTTTTCATGTATAATACTCCCCCCTGTTTTGGACCTCAATGTAGATCCTTGAGCATGCACGTCCAAATCTGGTGCATAAACCTCTCAAACATCGCGGTTGGTGGTGCCTTGGTGAAGATGATCAGCTGGACTCTCTTTGAATGAATTTGTGAATACTTGGACGTCTAGGTGTCTTATGGAACTCCATAAAGATGTGGTCGGGATGTACACCTTTGCTGCTGATCACTTCATGTCTTGGTCGGGCTGATAGTACTTGACTGGTACACGGATGGGGTTGATCATGGACCGGACCAAACGACCTCGCGACTGCTTCATGAAAGGCAATGATCTTGGCATGTGTTAAACATATCGTGCATTAGCAAAATCAACCAAACTCCTCTTTGTTTAATTAGTATAAATAAACCAACATCTTTAGTCCATTACATAAATATGGTCGGATATGTTCTATGGTACTTGACCAGAACATATGGACTTTATATACACGGGAATGTCTCAGTTATTTTCATCCATCTACCTTGGATGGATCTCGACCATAAATAATTTCTTATATCCATGACCCATTCTGATCATGCTATCGTCCAATGTGTGTCCCATTCATAAATTTTGACCAAAACTTCTTCATGAACCTTCTTTAGTATAAGCCCATAATATGTTCATGAATGACTACCTTGGGTCAATATGCCGTCCCTTTTACTTGAATATTTTAGGTCGGACTAGGACCTAAAGGGACAGATATGAACGGCCTGGGACATGGACCAGGGTGATTAAGGTCGAACTAGGCCGAACATGGTCCTAGTTGATATGGTTCTTTTGGTCGTGAAACTGATGGATTCATACTCATATTCTCTGGCCATATCACATTCTATTCTTGGTACATTGGATCATAGATCCCAACACACTCAATCATCCTTTTCTTAATCATAAACACAAGGAATCTCTTTTGTACCATATGGACTGATCATGAATGTTCTGATAGAACTCATTCACTAAGTATCACTTAGTCTTATTATATGCACGCAGCTGCCTTATATTTCAGTCCAATGAACAGCTCAGGAACGACACTGTTTTTTGAGAATTTCTCTAATCTTTCCGGTACCTTTCTGTTCTCATTATCATCAGTGATTCATAAATAGCTTACTACACCATTATTTCTTTCATATGTGTCCAGACAAAATCAATCTCGATTTTCTGTAGTAGCATCCACCACATAGGAGCATATCTCCTTATAAATTGTTCCTTAGTCCTTGTGAGAATCCTTGTGTGATCAAGCCATTCCTTTGAATGCTTTTATGTAGGAACATGGACGACCTCTTGTCTATATGCTCATGTTCCACATCTCACGATTTTCTACTTCTCACAAGACTCATTTGTTCATTGGTTAGATGGCCGACCTATATCTCATTGTCTAGTATGGTTTCTATTATGAACCCGGATTTATCATTATGAGCACCTTATCTCTTTATATCCGAGGTTCCTTATATATGGAACATACTGGTCTATCTTGTATAGACTTCTACAACAACTTGATTATGTCTCTACTAGGACATTTATATAGTGGTGCTAAGCTGGTATGACTTTAATCATTCATTCGGGTCTGTCTGGCTATCTTTCTTTTGGTTATGGACGTCCTGTACATATATCTGGTCCGAGGATCTTTGCCAAGACAAGGAAGGTTAAAACCATTCCATTTCTCTATTTACCAGCTTATAGCCTTCTCCATGATGTTGGATAGTCGGATTCATCTTGTATGTAATCCTTGTACCTTGGCCACAATAAGATCACCTACGTTTGGCTCATGGTCTTATTGAATTCGTGGGAGAAAGATCATGTTCTCTTATCCAACATATATTCCCGATTTTCATCTCATCCTTATATGAGGTATTCCATCCTAGATGGCACATAGGTATGTGGTAAATTATTCATAAACTCTTAGGATGGTCTATATCTGGATTATGACCCTTTTATCATTTTTAGACGGGAATATCTATGCTGATGTATCTTATCTTTCACACATGTATACTTGTGATGTCCCCAAGCTTATAGACTTTTGAAGTCTGAACCTTAAAGGTTTATTGCTTTATACAGCCAAGTTATAATGCCTTATGGCCTTCGGCCAGACTTATCATGTTCGGGTTTTTATAGTGTGGTCATGGACCACACGGAGTGTCTATTCTCCTCCTCATGAACATGCTATAAAATACGTTTGTTTGTCCTCACTTAAACATAATGCTTGGACGGCCAGCATGGTCATGGACCATGGTACATGAATTGTAGTCTGGTCATGATCACGGGTTTTGTCTTCACTTCCCTCATGATCAGATTATTTTTTTCGTGTTTTCTTGGGACAATGAAGCTTGCTGAGTTTCCCTTGTATACATGTTTCACAACGTGAAATTTTTTTTTGGGATAAATCTTTGTGCCTTATTTTTTTACAACTTTGCATCAAGTTTTGGACCAGGATGGCTAATCCGGTCATGCCATAAAGTGTTTAACTATTTGATGAACCATTCTGGTTACCTAGGCTTTTATGCCTTATCACACTGATCCTTAGCATAGTATAAGATCAGTAGGGAGAATGTAGTCTCGACCTTTTTTATATTTAGCCTTTGGCGATTTTCATAAGCTAAAAGAACATTTCCTTTTGCTTTGCTTTGCCCATTGGTTTACTACTGAAACCATTTTGGCTTAGAAATGCCATTAAGACCTCTAAACACTCTTCAGCCATGGTTTGAACTACGACCACGGTTATTGTGGTATCCACGGCCAGTGGAGTTGTTGGGTCTTTCTCATAACTCAATGGGTCTTAGGTGATAAATTTTGTGCCCCCTTAAGGCCATGCCTTAGGCGTGATGGTCTAGACATACTTTTCTAGAGTTTTCATTCTCATTTGTCAATCAAAAAATATTTTCAAGCAAATCAATATATGAAGATAAAAGTAAACTTTTATTAATGCTATGAAGTTTTAAATGACAAATTAAATTTGAAACAAAACACCAAATCATAAGTATAAAATCAGAATGTCAAAAATGCTTAAATAATAACCGGCCAGTCCATAATAACACCTTGGACGTGGCTCACATTGATTCTCTATTCAATATATAAACCAATCTCATCATCTATATGAGTCCACTCGGATTTTCTTTTCTTAGCTTCTTCAGCATCACTGTATATCATCTCACATGCTTGGTTCTCGGCATGTATCTCCATGGTCGTGTCAAGTTTATTGAGGTTGACTTTCCTTTTTTGCTTCTTTTCCTCATCGGCAAAAAGATATGATAGAAGGTCGTAATAGGTTGTGAAACCTTTAGCCTTCTGTGATAACAACACTTCCTTTGAATGAAATGTGTCACAAGTTTTGTTTAACAAATCATCGTTTGTTATCACTTCACCACATAGTCTAAGACTATAAGTGATTCTCATAAGGGCAGAGTGGTAGTCATTCACGGATACATAATCCTGGAACCTCAGAGCTTTCCATTGTTTTTCTGATTCATATAACAATGGCTTGAAGAACATGGTGTTCAATCTCAACCATAGATCATAATGATCGTTGATGTAGCTGCACTCATCTTTTAGATCCTCCACGAGATGCTTTCTCATTATCAAAATAGCTCTACGCCTTTCACATGCAAGGGTATCATTGCAAAATTTGATACACTTCCCGAGTCCTTTAGACTTTAAATCGGCTGAAGTGTTCATCGCCCAATCAAGGTAATTGTCTCCATTGAGATAAAGGGCATCGTAATTCGAGTGATGGAATCTCGACATCTGAATCATATCAAAATGATTTAAGTGTTAGTACATACAATTTCTGATGCCATTCGGCTATACAAGAAATAAAGGCACTTGGCCAGTATGTAAACAAGAAGCCATATGGCTTGTGTGTTATCAATGCCATTCGGCTATTACACAATCAAGATTACACGGCTAGCAAACGAATAAGAGGGCCACACGGCCAGTTTGCAATCAAGGCCATTCATGCTGAACATGGCCATTCGGCAAATCAAATAACAATAAACCACACGGCTTTATGTTCAGCAAATCACACTCATATCAATGCATAAAGCCACACGGCTAAGACAAATAAACTATACGATTTGGAGAGTTGAAAAAAATCATGAAACTTCGTTCGTAATTATATAGTTCTTATATATTTATGAAAATATAAATTTCCTTTTATAGTAGGTTTCTAAAAATAAAAAGTTACCTTATTAGTAAAATTTTAGAAAATAGAAAGTTTCCTTATTTATTAAATTTCTAGAAATGAAAAGTTTCCTTATTTGTAAAGTTTTAGAAAATGGAAACTTTCTTTATTTATTAAATTTCTAGAAATGTAAAAGTTTCTTTATTTAGTAGAAGTCTAGAAATGGAAAATTTCCTTATTTGGAAAGGTTTATAAAAATTGAAACTTTACTTATTTAGTAACTTTCTATAAATGAAAAGTTTCCTTATATGAAATATTGGAAAATGGAACATTTCCGTTTAAAATGTTTCCTTTTCTATAGTAAGTTTCTGAAAATAAATGTTTCCTTTTATATAAATATTCTGAAAATATAAAGTTTTTTTTTATAAAAAGCTTCTGAAAATAGAAGGTTTCCTTTTATAGAAATAAGAAATCGATCATTATTAGGTTTTAGGGAATGATCAACTTCAAGGCTAAAGGATTTGATTTGATCATTCAGATCAATAGGGTTTTCGAGATTCAACAAGCCAATGAGGCTGTGATTTTAATTGATCAACAATCTCAAGATCAAACTTTTGGTTTAAGAGCTTTGATTTACTCATGGAAGAGTTTGGACTTATTGATCTAGAGTTTTAGGGGTTTTGCCAAAATTTTAATTGTTTTAAACCTTTATCATCAAACCAAATTCGATTGTTTGTGTTCCTTTTTGAGTTTCAGGCAGTTTACCTTTGTTTATGAAGTGTAGAATTCGGACCACATTAAAGAGAGAAGAAATCGGATTGGTTGGTTTGGACTTTGACGGCGCAGCTTGCTCCGGGAGGTGAACGCGCGTCTGGAATCGGATCGCGGTGTGGTTTTCAGCGCTGGATTCTCCTCGTCAAGAGCTCAATTTGGTAGGTGGGTCGTCGTCTGACTCTTCGTGGTTTGTGAGTTACGGCGATTTGAAGTCGCGTCAAGGATTAGGGTTTTGAAGTAATTGACGGCGCGTACTAAAGCGGAGCGTGGTGGCGCGTGTGAGATCTGACCGGAGTGCAGTTTGCAGCGATTGATTCGTCTCGTCAGGAGCTACAGATTGATAGGTGGCTAGCCGTCTAGGTCTTTACGGTTAGAAAGATATGACTGTTTTAAGATGCGGCTAGTTTTAGGGTTTTGGTGGCCTACGAATTTTTTTTAAAGTTTTGAGCTTAGTTCGTGCTGATAACGTGTTGTGAATGTATATCATTAATGTCGAACATAAGCTCCTTTATATAAGGAGTACAATGTCTGAAAGCCTAATGGACCAGTTACAAGATGGGCCTCTAATGGGCCAAAACCTAGATAGTAAATCCTAGTGCAATCTACAGTTGCTGGAACATCCACAATAATAAATTTCATAACAGTTTTATAGTTCTTAAAATTAAAGAAAAAAACAATTAAAAAATATAGGTTGAAACCATCTTTTATAAAAAGTATATTAATATATTTTTATTTAATTTTATAGCTACATTTAATACAGCCCAAACTAATTTTACAATAAAAAGCTATAATTCAACCAATTATCCACAATATAAATATACAGTACCAAAGTCGACAATTTTTGCATTCACAGATACAACAATAAACTATTTAACCTTAATGTATCACATATTCATTGACTTTTGCATATTTTTACCTAGAAACACATTTTCTCCTTGCAATATTTTTAATCAATTTTATGAATAAAAAATATAAAATGGTTAAATCTAATATCACCAACTAGAATTATCTCTAACATTGTGATTAAACCCAGTGTTTTGAGAACCAGCTGGTCGAACTGACTCAACGGTGACTCACTAAAGAAACCATGTCCAATTCAGTATAAAACCCAAAATTTGAAAAAACCGGTAAATTAAAATCCATTAAAACGAGCTAGTGATATGCTATCTTGCAGCTTCTAGTGAACCTCTGGAGAGAAGTGTCGGAGGAAAAGGTTTGGAAACATTTGAAACAGTTCCAGAGGCTGCTCCAACAGAGCTGAAGGAGCCTCCAAATAAAGATCAGCTTGTGTTTCATACTTTATGGCCGGAATCTCATAAACTCTATGGTCATGGTAATGAACTTTTTTCTCTATGTTTTGATCACAGTGGAAGAAGCCTTGTTACTTCATCATGTAAGGTAAAGCTAATGCAAATTTCAGATTTGTTTGCACTTGTTCCATCTCCTATGTTCAATATTTCAAATTATATGTTTTCAAATACAAATTTTTTTCTAATTCAAATTCAATTTTGGATTTTTTTTTTCAAAATAGGTTTATTGAAATTCAAACATGCTTTTTGAAACTATTTCAAAAAAAAAAAATTCAACTATTTCAAAAAAAAATTCTTGAAATTCAAACATGCTTTTGTATCTCACCTGCATGGTTCCGTAATATTCAATGATTCTTGTTTGTCACGAAATGAGAAGACGAATCCGTAAGGTTACAAAGCAGGCAATAATGAAGACGAATCCGTAAGGTTATTTAAAGATAATTAGATTTTAATCTGCGCTTTCAAAGCGCGGATTTATGTTTGGTGAAAATTTTATATAATCACATTTATATAATCCGTCTTGTATATGCATTTACATAACATGTTTCATATATGTATTTTATATCCGGTTTTATGTTTGGTTAAAACTATATTGAAATGTATTTTTAGGTTTTTAATTTTGATTAGATATTTTAAATATAAATCAATATAACAGTTTTATAGTTTTGATCGGTGTTTAGAAACCCGACTTGGACCTGCGGTTAAACGATAAGATAAATTCGGTCATCATAAGTTAGAAATTTGTTTAAAATATATTTATATTTTCAAAAAAAAATTAAATGATAATGATTGTTGTCAAAATTAATAATATTAGAATTAACTAAAATCTTAAACAATAATCGGTATGTTATTATTGAATTTAAATAACTTACCAGTCTAACCAAACTCATGACGGAACCAAACGATTTCACTGAAATCTTGAGTTCTGTTCGGCAATATTTAATTGTATTATCATTTCAAATCAGAAAATAAACAATAGTAGATGAGATTAGATTTAAGAAAATGCGGTTTAAAACCAAACCATTAAATAGTTTAAAAAACAATGCAGTTTCAAACATGACCGGTTGGAAAAATACTAAAACGATGCAGTATCAAACAAAGAATAATCACACCGAAATTGAATTAGGAAACCATTGGTTAATGACAAACCAAAAAATAATTAAGAAGAAACCAATGCAGAATGTCTAAAATATCTTTAATGAATACAAAAAAAAGACTTTCCAAAAGTAAAAATAGTAAAAATATCAATATGCTTCTGTTTTAATAGTATAGATTGGAATTGCGTGCTGCCGAAGAAACAAAATAAAATTTAGTAGAAACGACGTTATATAGAGGGTGACAATGTGATATGTTAGTTTTTTAGCCACTAAAACCCACATCGGAAGAAAAGAATTATTCCTTGTTATATATATAAGTTTAGCTCACATTCAAGGTACGACGAGCTTTAGTAACGTTGGCTTGTTATCCGAGTGGAGACATTAAGATTATGGGACAAAAGGAACTAATATCATCGGGCCGGTATTGTGGCTGTGTTATAAATAATGGTTGGGCCCATTCTTAATTGCTTCCAGTGTCTTCAACATCGACATGGTTTCAATTGCACCATAATTTCTTATGAGTCTATTATCAAGAGCTGAATTGAGTAATTAATTCATGTTTAGTTTTTTTTTCTTTAATTATTTTTTTGGCATTTTCCTGAGTCTGATTTGCCTTTGCCCGGATTTTTTTTGTTTAAATTATTTTTTATATATTTATATGTTTATTTCGATATAAAAATATTATAATCTATATATATATATATATATATAATATTTTAATCTATTATAAAAATATAAGTGGCTACAAAATTATTTTTTAAAGAAAATATTTGTTGTTTTTGTCATATGAATCTCAGAAATTTTAATATCCAAATTTTGATATTTTGTTTTGGAAATCATATTTAAGATAATGAGCAAAATAAACAAAAATTGATTAAATTTTAGTAATGTTTTGGATTGATTGCATTGTAGAAATGCTTTACGTTACTTGATTTTTTAAATGATGTTTCCACATTAGTCTCTAAGTAATTTAATTGACAATGCCCTATAAATATATATATATATATATATATATATATATATATATATATATATATATATATATATATATATATTAATCGGCGGTTTACAACTTAAGAGACAAATTACACATACATAATCAAAATAACAGTGTCGAGGCTAAAGGTGGCCATGGTTGTATTGATATAAAAACATGAGTGTGAACAATTAAATTGTTAGCCAGTTCTTAACATTGGTGTTGTCTTCATGTTGTTCCTCAGTATCATCATGGTGGTGAAGCGTGTTCTCCTTGTAACTAAAATAAGTCATGATTTAAAATAAAAGTTGATGAAGACCCTAACTCTGGAAATTGTAAAGTTAGACTGTCGTAAGTTATTAAGTTGTCAGCCTAATAAAAGAAAATACATGGCAGAAAAGTTTCAGAGATCATAGTTACTCTAAGTTTTCACTGATCTTCATATTCTAAATAAGGGAATCTTCCTATTGCACATTCTAACACTGACATTCCCAAACTCCAGATGGCCTTGTTCATTTGGAGGTCGCTAGCGTCAGCTACCAGAGTCAGCGACCAGCAACTGCGACTTGAGGGCTGTTCGTTTGGTCGCCGCAAGTACCTGCGTCTGCGTCTGCCGCTATGTTTTTTATTGACGCTTGTTCGTTTCATCGCCGCAGGTACCTGCGTTTGCGTCCGAACGCAGCATTTAACGCTAGATGCCGAAAAAAGTAACGGTCGCGACTTAAACTCTGCGTCTACTTAACTAATTTACCTTTTTACCTTTAACATAATTCTCTAATTACTAAAAATACCTAAGCTAATAGACGCAGACGCACCCCCCCCCCCCTCCACCGACACCGCATACTCTCTTCTCCAAAACTCTCTCACGATCTCGAACCCTGCTCGAAGCTCTCGTCTCCATAGCATCTCGAGCTTGTCCAAACCCACCTCTTCCATCCATCTCGATCATGTTGTTGAATGTGTTGTGTGTTTGCTTTGTCTCAGGCTCTCTCAGCTCTCAGGATTCTCCATCTCAAGCCTCTCTCCAACGCATCGCTCTGTTCTCCGACAAACCCATCTAAATTCTCTCTCTTTGAGGTAATAGTCGCATTCTCTGTCTGATACTGATAGTGATGGTGTCTGTTCTAAAGAATTGATGGTATGCTGATCGTGCAATGCGAGGATTGTTTTGAGTGGTAAGTATTTTTGATTTCGTGATGTGATCCTGATTTTGTGTTGTATGTATTAAACTCTTTGCTTTGTCACTGTGTCTTTGATGTTTAATTTGTAAAGTCCATGTTCTTAATTTTTTTTTGGTGTTCTGTGATTTATTTGTGTGAAGCATCATCGATCTGCAGCTTTGTTTCATTTAGTCTCATTGCATATTTTTTATATCTTTTTGCAGGTCTCTCAAGTTTAGACCCTCTCAAGCTCAGACTGCTGCTGATCTCGAGGTCTGTTGTGATAGTCTAGATGTTTGAATGGTCTCTGTTGCTTACAGTTCAAACTTCAAAGAACTGGTGAACTCTTGACTACAGTTCTCCAGCTTGCTCAGACTACTGCTGTTCCTCTCTCGTCTCAGACCTCTCAGGCTCTCACTCTTTCGTAAGCTTCCTTTCTTCTGAGTTTGTTTGATGTGCATCAGTAGCTATTTGCTAGGATATTTTTAGTAAGAGTTGTAACTATGGTCTATAGTTCGTAATCTCAAACTGACACATCTAATGAAATATGTTTGACCAAAGTTACAGTCCAATAAAACAAAGAGTTGCAGTCAAAATTCTGTTATGGAAACCATCTTTAAATAATATTGATGACTGGTTTGTATATATATGAGGAGAATATCTACTTATAACTTTGATATATTATTTCTGCTTTAAATTATTTAAAATGTTTTAGTACTTGGGTTTTCTTTGTTTTATAACTTTATTATCATTTCTTTGTGATATTTATTTTATTTATTTAAGATTAGATGTATTACTAACTTTTGTGTTGTGATAAATATTTTGATATATTATTTTTGTTTTAGCTTATGATCTATGACAAAACATTGTTATATTTGTATATTTGGCCAAAAATTTATTACCAAGTAAACATAATAATTTTATGGATGTAAATATATTTAAATTACATTTTATTTATTTAAAAGACAAATTTACAAAAAAAATAAAATAAAATATGAATAAAATAAAAATAATCGCAGCGTCTGTCAAACGAACAACACTTAAATCTGCTTTTGCGTCGGCGTCAGAGCCAATTTTCTGCGTCTTCGAAACGAACAATAATCTGCGTCGGCGTCAGCTTCGGCGTCTGCGAAATGAACAACAACTAAACGAGTTTGACGCTGACGCCGACGCCGACGCAGAAAGCTGCGGCAACCAAACAAACATGGGGTTGATGTCGCTACTAGTTGTTCGTTTCACTATCAAGCGACCAGCGACCAGCGACCAGTAGCTGCGACATGTCGCTTGGTTGTTCGTTTGATTGTCGCGCGGCTGATCTAAACAATTGATCGCAAATGTTATTATTGTTATTTTTGTTCTGACCAGCGACAAATTATTTAATTTTAAATTATTTTATATTTATTTTAAATTTGTTTCTAATTAAATAGTTGTTGTTTTAACTAAACACTAGAACATAATCCGCATTCTCGTGTGGATGTTTGATTTAACAACATGTTTTTTTGTTAATTTATTTTGAAATGAATACTGGAAATTTTATATTTAGTATTAGTTTTTTTATGAGTTATTACTAATTTTATGATATTTTTTTTTTCTTTCTGAAGTTGAACTTTTGAAATTTTATATTAGACTAAAATAAATAAAAGAATATTAAATTTGAAAATTAATTTATATATATAAATATTATATATATTATATATTCCAGTGTATTTTATTTTCACCACAAAGAAACAACAACCACTGTAATTGATAATTTTAATTGATTTAAAATGCAGGGATGGAATTTGTAAATTAAAAAAATATGAAAAAATATTTAATTTATTGTAAATGAAATTGCTAAATATGTAAATAAAATAATTATTTAATTTGCTATTCAGTTTCTAAACAATTCTTACATATCCTGATATTTTTTTTCAAACAATATTAAAAGATAATTCAGTTTTAATAATATAGATGAATAATTTTTTTTGTTATATAGGAATATATTAGGTATTGAAAAATATAAGAGATATTTCATGTTTTTAATATATGAATATATTACCAATTAAAAGTATGGGGGTTAATTCGAGAGGTGTTTTCTGCACTTAATGAAAGTCTGGTGTGGAAATGTAAAAAATCAGAAGCTGGAGGACTTTATGTGAAATTAAACTGAAAGTCACCATTGGAGCTCGCGAGCTTCTCGATCTGATGATCCGCGATGGCGATGACTCAGACAAAGTATTTTGTGGGTCTGAATCAAAGAAGAAGCTTTGCAGCGGTGAAAGATGAATCACAGAGATGGAGATGTAAAAACGGCGGAGATGTAAATGCGGCGGAGGAGTTCGCGGCGGAGCAAAGCGACGGAGATGGAGACTGGACGAGATGGAGTAAGAGACAGATATGGCGAGTTCTAACCACGATGGGACACGACGGAAGAGGATAGCTCGAGAACTGGAGATGGCTTCGCCCAAGTGAAGTTGCTGGTTCATGGCATTCTTTTGTAAATTGACTAACATATCAGGGGTGTTTTTGTCATTTCCGTGGTTTAGGGTTTTTGATTGCAGAAATTTGATCGCTAACGCTAGAATTTTCTACCGGAATTTCAAGTCGCCGATCGCTAGCGACTGGACGCTGCGACATGTCGCGAAGCCAGCGAAATTAAAACAAACATGGTTTAGTCGCTGACGCTGGTCGCTGACGTTAGCGACTGCCAAACGAACAGGGCCATCACTGCTGTATTCATATGCGCTTCCACTGATCCTCTCCGGCTGTGAAGAAAAAGAAGATACATGGTTATGTATGTTAATAAACACTACTGAATGGCATTGAAGAAATCTGTATAGGAAGTGTTTCTTTCCAAATGTAGTGATCTTGGAATGTTTTCTTACCGACATGTAGTTCTAGGTTCCAACAAATGTGTCTCTCTGTCCGAGAGAGCTAGCAAGACTTGCACTGACACCAAAATCTGAGATTTTTACTTCTCTTTATGGTTCACAAGAAGGTTTGATGGTTTAATGTTTCTGTGTATGACATGCATTTCGTTGTGCAGGTACATCCGCAAGAGATCCACGGTCCATGTACTCAAGCACAAGGGAAAAGGCTCTGTTGTGATAGAAAGAGTGGTAGCAGACAACTACATGTGGACACTGGGACGAAGCTTGGTTTATCTTGAGCTTCTGGACAATTTGCTTTCGGATTTGTTCTAGTATGTTCATCATCTATAACCTGTGATTCATCAAAACGAACAAAAATCAAACGCAAAACCCCCCAAATGCTCTTGAACTCATTACAGCACAAGTTATGAAACTCCATGTGCATCCTTCTAAGAAGTTTTGATCATATTATCAAAAGAGCATAACTTTCCTGCTTCCCTAAGTCATAATTCATAAACAAGCAACTTTCATAAACTCTTGAACACACCTTCATAGCAAATAGTTTGCCAGCAGCCCATTTATGCCGAACTAATTGAACAACTCCACTGCTTACTTTTCCGATGACTTTCACTGTAGTACTGTAACAACATGTCCTGTCCGTCGGACCCCTGACTCACAGCGCTGCAGCTAAAGGTGTCAATTGGACTGTCCAGGTCCAAATGGGCTGTCCAAATGGACACACCAGTCCAAATGGACATTATTTTTTAAGCCAAATTGTACCAGACCAAATTGTCCAGACCAAATTGGCCCATTCCAAATAGACATTCTGCAAAGCCTAAATACAGTTTCTGCTTTAACATGATAAATCCATAAAAACATAAGTTTCATACATTAAGGTTCATATGTTTTATACATCCAAAATACGATTTCACGGGTTTTGGCGAAAAACGTGATGTTGTCGTTTTGGCGGAAAAACGTGATTTTATCGTTTTGGCGGGAAAACATGTTTTATCATTTTGGCGGAAAAACGTGATTTTATCGTTTTACCGGGAAAATATGATTTGACGGTTTTCGCCGAGAAAACATAATTTCACGGTTTTTTGGCGGAACTCATGTTTTTGCGGTTTTAACGGTAAAAAACGATTTCACGGTTTTGGCGGGAAAACGCGATTTCACGGTTTTGACGGGAAAACATAATTTCACGGTTTTGGTGGAAAAACGCGATTTCACGGGTTTGGCAGGAAAACGCGATTTCACAGTTTTGGCAGGAGAACATAATTTTAGCGGGAAAATTCAATTTTACGGTTTTGGCGGGAAAACTAAAGTTTTCGATTTTGGCGGAAAAATACAGTTTTGCAAATATGAGGGGAGAGACATGGCAGAGAGGCGACTCGCGAGTTGAGAGTCGAAAGATAGAAAAAGTGAGATTGATTTTAGATTTCTTATCTCTCCAATACTAATCCTAAATATTTTTAATACATGGGCGGCCCATGTCCATTTAGTTTTGTCTATTGGTTTTGGGCGTATCTGGGTGGAGCCCATTTGGACAGAAAATATTTCGGGCAGATTTGGGCGTAGTCCATATAGATTTGGACATGGGCCGCTCATAGACAATGTGTCCAATTGACATCCCTAGATGCAGCGCACTGACTCCAATCCCTTTCTTATGAGTTCTAACTAACTCCATAATTAGGTTGTTGGTGGGCCTCGAACCCAGGATCTCACCCTTTAACATCACTCCCACAGAACAAGCTGTCACCAATTGACCTGCGCTGCAGCGCACCGACTCCAACCCCTTCATTATGAGTTTTCACTAACTCCATAATTAGGTTGTTGATGAGCCTCGAACTCAGGATCTCACCCTTTAACAGCACTCCCACATGACAAGCTGTCACCAATTGAATTGCAGATCACTTGGTGATAGCTTGTCTTGTGGGTGTGTTGTTAAAGGGTGAGGTCCTAGGTTCGAAGCTCACCAACAACTTAATTATGGGGTTAGTGAGAACTCATAATAGAGGGTTGAGATCGGTGCGCTGCCGCTGTGAGCCTGGGGTCCATGGGCGGGTGTTCCACGGGACGGATTGTCACAAGTACAATCGGAGGGAAGTTCAGGATCCAACGTACTACTACCATTGTACAATCTTGGGACTCTCTCTCTCTCTCTCTCTCTCTCTCTCTCTCTCTCTCTCTCTCTCTCTCTCTCTCTCTCTCTCTCTCTCTCTCTCTCTCTCTCTCTCTCTCTCTCTCTCTCTCTCTCTCTCTCTCTCTCTCAAACAATCAGCTTCTTCAGCATCAAAACAATCAGCGCAATCGAATTGTAGAAACCCCAATCAATTTACCAAGGACTCGCCTTTGTGAAAGAGATCGGACATGAGATGAGGTGGCGGCTGAGAAACCCTGTCCAAACCCACCACCAGCTTGTCATTGCTACTGCTGCGGATGACCGTCACCGCCCACCGCCGCCTCAGCTACGGCCGATGTTTCACCTGCCGAATCAAGAGAGAGATGCTTTTCCATATCAAGAGAGAGAGAGTGACGAGAACAAGGTGACAAAAAGAAAAAAAAAAGAGAGAGAAAAGAAAATAGAAAATATATCTCTCATCCATAGCTCATTAGCTTATTTGTTTGATTTATTGTTTGTGAAGAAATATATCTCTCATCTTCTTGTATTTTATGCGCCATATGTATACCATTGGCCTAGAAATCTCCAGCTGGTGCTGACACTTTTGAATAAGAAAAAAATATTGTGGGTTTCTTCAGTAGGTCTATATTTCCATAATTGGTTATTGAGAAATATTAATCACAAGAAATAGTCATACTCATACCATACTGATTTGCTCTGGCATTTAATTGGGACTAATATGTTTTCCTAATTCCTATGTTACAAAAAGACATTTTCCTATAATTGGTTTAATTTTAATAGTGACTTCATTTTCTTTGTAACTTCTATTTAGATAAATGAGTTTCTTCTCCACATTTAAGCATTTAAGGCTGGCTAATTGGCAGAGCCGTGCCTCGGTGAGAGCAAATGAAACACTCGCCAACGGTAGCATGTTCTTATAAACAAATTAAGGGCATCATCTTAGACTAATTTTCACTACAAAAAGTGGACATTCATAGCAGACGACGATAGCTCGTTTTACTGATCTGCTATCGTAGCTGCGTTAAAAATTTCTAAACTCTAAAATAGGACTAGGTTAGTGCTATTGTAAATTTTTAGTAAGCGGGAAGCTGAAATCTAATTTTTTGCGAAACACTTAGCGAAAAATAATATTTTTCCCTCTCCTTTCACATTTCCCTCTTCGATATCATTTCTCCCTTTCTAATTCACCCCCTTTTCTCTTAGAGCCCTAACAAAATGAGAGATCAATTCTACACCTCCCAACCCTAATAGCCTAATCCTAGCTGTAATTCATCGCCTCATCCATCATCCGAAGGCAATCCAAAACCCTAATCGTCTAATCCCAACCCTAATCGCGAGGTCTGACTCTATATTGAGCTCAATTCGAGCTTATGTTGTATCCTACATAATTTATGTTTATGATTTCTGTTTATCGAGCTTTCATTCAACACATCTATGTTTGCCTGAGTTCAGTTCTTTCTATAGAATTCGTTTTTGCTTTTGTTTTCATTTTTGCATGTTCGACTTCGTGTTTGTTTTGCCATGACTGAAATCGATTTCGTGTTTGCTTTCACATGATGATGATTGTTAGTATATGTAAAACGAGTTCTGTTTAGTTATTGTATTTGCTTTAATTGAGATATCGTATATATCGAGTTATCATCTACTGATATTTGATTAAATTTACTTTGATTTGGTTCTTTATGTTAGTAAACGTAGATTAGTATATCCTTGTGGATGCTTGAATTGAGAGATTGTATATATGGAGTTATCATGTATTAATATTTCATTGAATTGGTTATTTATGTTAGTAAAGGTTTCGGTTCAGGTTACAACATACGAGGTTAAATAGTTTTTGAAGTCATTTGATATGAGTTACGAGAAGATTCATGCATGTGTCAACGATTGCTGCTTATTCAGAAAGAAGTTCAAGAAGCTTGATCACTGTCCTAAGTGCAAGGTTTCAAGATGGAAGACTAATGCCCACACCGGTGAAACGAAGAAAGGAGTCCCACAGAAGGTGTTAAGGTACTTTCCAATAATCCCAAGATTGAAGAGAATGTACCGGTCTGAGGTGATGGCCAAGAATTTACGGTGGCATTTCAGTAATAAAAGCACTGATGGAAAACTTTGACATCCTGTTAATTCAGTCACATGGGATCAGATGAATGCCAAATACCTTGCCTTTTCCGCTGAAGAAAGGAACATGAGGCTTGGACTTTCAACAGACGGTTTCAATCCATTCAATATGAAGAATACGATGTACAGTTGCTGGCCAGTTTTGTTAGTCAACTACAACTTGCCACCTGATTTATTCATGAAGAAGGAGAACATCATGCTTTCATTGTTGATTCCCGGTCCACAACAACCTGGTAATAGTATAGATGTGTATTTAAAACCCCTCATTGAGGATCTTAACCATATGTGGAGCATTGGAGAGTTAGTGTACGAAGCAGTGACTTGATCAACATTTACTCTGAAGGCGATGCTGCTTTGGACGATCAGTGATTTCCTAGCTTATGAAAATCTTGCAGGCTGCAAAGTTAAGAGAAAAATGGGGTGATGTGGGAAAAATACTAATAGTAAGTGGCTCAAATTTAGCAGAAAGCATGTGCACATGTGTCACAAAAAGGGTCTGCCACAAGGTCATAGATTTCGTGGAAAGAAGAAGTGGTTCGATGAAAAGGCTGAAGAAGAGAGAAGGGGAAGGACTTTAACTGGACGTGAAATATCTCAAAACCTGAGAAGTTTCAAGAATGAGTTTGGAAATGTTAACCGATCTGGCAGTAAGAGGAAAATGGGTGGTCTGTACAGATATATGATATGATTCTGAGGGTTTATCAAGTGAATCAGAATCAGAGGAAGAGGAAGATATAGAAGTCGAAGTTGATGAGGATGTGTTATCTAGATGGAAGAAGAGGTCTATCTTTTCCAAACTACCTTATTGGGCGATAAGAAACTACTTCATTTTGCTTATATCTTTCTATCATTGCTGTATTTTTAAAAATTATATGAAGCTAATATCCTTTGCTTGTGAGGTTTTTAACTTTGTGTTTGTTTTTAATAGGAACTCCCGGTAAGGCACAACTTAAATGTAATGCATATTGAGAGAAATGTGGCAGTTAGTTTAGTTTCTACACTGTTGTACTGTGGGAAATCGAAGGATGGCCTTCCTGCTCGTAAAGATCTGGAGGATTTTGGTATTAGGCAGGATTTGCACCCTAAAGAACATATCTTCCTCCAGCACCGTGGTCATTATTCAAGACAGAGAAGCATGTATTTTGCAGGCTTCTATTTGACTTTAAAGGCCCGGATGGATATTGTTCCAATATTTCTAGAGGTGTTTCACTAGATGACTGTAAAGTCACAGGTCTGAAATCACATGACTATCATGTGTTAATGCAACAACTTCTTCTGATTGCTTGTAAAGGGCTGTTACCTAAAGGATCTAGGCTAGCAATCACAAGGCTATGCGCATTTTTCATTCCGTTGTGTCAGAGAGTGATCGACAAGGAGAAGCTTTTAGTTATGGAAGCAGATATTGTTGAGACTCTCTGCTTGTTCGAAAGATATTTTTCTCCAAGTTTATCATGGTACCCATTTGACAGTGCATCTAGGAAGGGAAGCTCGACTTGGTGGACCAGTCCATTTTAGATGGATGTACCCATTTGAGAGGTATTATCATTGTCTGTTTCACTTATTTCATTGTTAATATTCAGTAGCTAATCTATATATTTACTCACATTTGGTCAGGTACATGAAAGTACTCAAAGACTTCGTCAGAAACACTGCAAGACCAGAGGAATTTTTAGCTGAGGAATGTATCAGATTTTGCAGTGAGTTTCTGAAGAAGACAACAAATGTACATGATATAATTGAAAGAAACATGGAGTATGAGAACAGCTTTATCTTAGAGAGGCGTCCAATATCCATCAGCACCTCAATTACACTCACTGAAATGGAGAAGAAAATAGTACATCTTGCTATCATCCAAAATCTGGCTCTCGTAGTAAGTATCATATTCTTTTCGCTTATTGATTGACAATGTGTTTTATTTCTTTTGCTCAGTGAGCATCTCCAGTATTTACAAAACACAAATAACAGATGTCGGCGAGATGCATCATATTTATGGAGTATGCATACAAAGAATTTTGCAAATTGGCTAAAAGAATAGGTGCGTCATGAGAAATCACAGTTCTTTAGTTATGGTACTTCACATGGGATCAGATGTGTATTTTATATACTAGTTTTTACTTTATAAGTCCCTCTTGTATCTAAAGAACATGAAGAAACACTCAACTGGTTAGCTTATATATGGACCACGGTGTTCTGCAAGGTCATATTCAGGATTTATAGTTAATGGGCAGAGGTTTTGTACATCTACAGTTGATTGGAAGAGTCAGAATTCTGGAGTTTACTATGAGGCAACCACAGTTTGTAGATCTAGTGCTAAAGATACATCACAAGTGGTTGATTTGGTATCTTACTATGGCAGAGTTACTGATATCATTTTCGTGGACTACAATGTCTTCTATGTTCCTCTGTTTTGGTGTCAGTGGGCAGTAAAGGGTAATGGAGTGAAGATTGAAGATGGCTTTACACTTGTTAACATGCATCAGAGTCAAGCCTCCTTCTTTGCTGACTCTTACATTCTAGCATCGCAACCAAAGCAAATCTTATACTCTAGGGAAAATGAGTCATCCAATTGGTATGTTGTCATGAGAGGTCCTTCACGAAGATACAGTAAGGAAGATGTTCACGAGGGAGCTGCAGACATTGGGCCATTGCCGACAAATATTGACATGGATATTGACAATGATGATGGCGACAATGCCAGAGATGATTGTGAAGGAATATATGTGTGAAGCATATTGATTTTGTGTGTGCTTGATTGTTGTGTGCTTGATTATGTGTGTTTGATTGTTGTGTGCCTTATTGTTGTGTGCTTGATTGTTGTGTGCTTGATTTTTGTGTGTTCTTAAATTATATGTAATGAAATTAACTCTTCTTATAATATTTTTTTCAGGTGAAGTGAGATGGGACGACCAAAGACAAAGAAAGGAAAGAAAAAATCACCTAAGAAAGCAAAAGCTGCAGATAACGAGGTTGAGTTTAATAGTTTGTACGATAGAACCACATAAACTTGAAGAACCTGTACCAGAAACAGCACAGCCCAATGAAGAAGATGAAGCAGATGAAGCAGGAGAGCAGCATAACACCGAAGAGCCTGAAGAAATAGCACAACCCAATGAAGAAGATGAAGGAGGAGAGCAGCATAACGCCGAAGAGCCTGAAGGTGAATTAGAATTATGTACAGAGCAAGAGACTGATGTTGGAAGCACTCGTAAGAGAAAGCGTGGACCTACAAGGATGAAAGACCTAGCCAAAGATCCAAATAACAGAATCCATGTTGATTACATCTACTTGGGAGAACCTTATGGTGATGGTTCAGTGAAGTTATCTTCATATCTAGGTCTGTTGGTAAGAGAACACGTTCCTGTAACACTTGAAAACAGGAAAAAACTAACACAAGAAGTGAAGACAGTGTTCTGGAAGTCGATCCAGGTGACAGTTTCTATACACTTGACACGAATAAATGAGATGAAATCAAATTATAGATATCTGATTTATCTTTTTTTTTGTGATTGTAGGCGAGATTTGATGTAGATGATGACTACCACAAGGATGCATTGCTCATGCAGATGGGAGCCTTGTGGAGATCATCCAAGTCACGCCTAGTCACTCAGATAAATGAAGCAGATAATAACCAACAACGGATGAAGCTCAGACCTAAAATTTTTTCTCCGGTTGAGTGGCGCAAATTTGTGAAGCTGAAAACTAGCCAAGAATTCAAAGTATGCTTGTTGACTTGAGTAAGATATTAAGTTGAAAGTATATTACATATACTAACAATCATATGATAGGTTGTGAGTGATAGCTACAAGGAGAGAAGACACATCCAAATTCCTCACACCTGCAGTCGCAAGGATATGGTTAGACTTGCAGAAGACATGGTCAGTATATCTTCTTCCTATTGTTTCCTTTGACATGGTTAGTTGAGGATACTAAGACATGGTTTGTAGTTTCTGTAGGGACTGATATGATATGATCTTTTTACTGTTGTTTCTCAGATAAACAGTTCTGAAAACCCATCTGGACAAGGCTTAAAATATGGGTGAAGTCGCGTACCAGAAAAGATGGAACTCCTATCAATACAAATGCGGCGGAGAAGATTGTGAGTTTATTTTCTGATTTGAATTTTTGTTGTGATTTTGGTTGGGAGTTATCAGAAGATCCTATATTGTTTGCCGTTTGTTATCTGATGTGAAGCAAAAGGCAGCTGAACTTGTTAAAGATAAAGATAAAGATGAGGAAACACTAGTCCAACTGTTAGGTCCTGATAATCCTAGTCGAATGAGAGTAATGGGCAGGAATATGAGTAAGACAAAATTAGCTTGCTTCCAAGTGAAGAACAAGAGTATTTCTGAAATGCAAAAGAAGCAGATTGAACTGCAGGAAACAGTTGATCAGTTAAAAGGTGAACTTGCCAAAGTGAAAAACCAGGTTCGAAAAGAATATGATGTGGGTGAAAACTCAGCTTCTAAAGTAAGTCATTAATATTAGATCAATTATTTGTTAACAATTTTTGGTCTGTCACATCTTAACTCATGGCTATGTTACAGAGTGTGAACAAAAAAACAATGAAGAGGTGTCTTATTATTGATTGGGCTGATGAAGTTGAAAATGTTGTTGATGGGTGTATTCTATCTTCCGAGCCCGATGATATAGTGAATGACAGTCGCTTAGGCCCTAAGGATTAAAAGTCTTAGTTGAATCTGCTACTGAACCATAAACTTAACTTTGGAGACCTACGAGAAACATGTGCACCATTAAGGAAGCTGTTGGCCAGATTATTGCATGGCCTAAGAATAAATGTGTTGAACTAGGTCAGGGCCTCCAACCAGAAGATATTGCTCCACTGGTAAATGTTTATTTGCTGTTGTCTTACAAGTTAAGTGCATAACTATGAATATTTATTTGGCCACATATTATTCTATGACTGTGACAGAGCTCAAGAGCAAATTCTCTCAACAAATGCCAACTACTGGATTTATCCGATGATAGTGTGATTGTTGGTGAAAGACGTTGGCAAACTACTGAACCAAAAGTATTGGTTAATGGAATTCCCCTCGGACCAAAAGCAGTTAAAGTCTTTATGGATGTGATACTTGAACCTGATACGTTTTTATGGAGGCCTACTTCGGATGTGGCGTACCTTGAAGACTGCTAAATGTCGTTTATTTCATGGCCAGTTCACAAAGTTGTCTTCAAAAACCCACCAGAAGAAACAAGAAAAGTATCTCCGGCACTTAACACTGCATCGTCAGTAGGTCAGAAAGCTCCATCTTTCAGTACTTGATATACCATGATTTTGACCCACTTTTACCCATGGTATATAGGTTTTTTTACATATATTTACTACGAAATAGAGTCTATTTAGAGTATTTTCAGGTTCATGTACGACTTGGAGAAATATGGTGTTATTGGTGTCTTTTGGAGCTTTTAAGTGCAGAACTGCGCAAACGCGTCAGATGCTTAGATATGGATGAAGACCTTCCCACAGTGAGATTGAGCTGATCTTTAGACACAAGATATATATTTGAGTTAGCTTTCCAATGCCATCGGTTTGAGGTCAATCCAGCGGATAGAACAAAAGTTATGACCGTTTTACTGAGGAGTGGTCAGTCTGCCTCGCGAGAGAAGGCTGTTGAGAAGATGAATGTGTGGGAACCGAAATTCGCACTGTCGATTTTGATTAAGTTAATCGGAGGAAAGCTAAGTAAACTTAACTTTCCCTGAAGGTCCGGATCCTCTGCGACAACCAACGACAAGTAATCAAATAAATGCGGAAAGGTTTTATTAAGATTTGAGACTGGACCTTAAGGAAGGCTGCCTACGTACCCCTTTCAAGGATCAAGTCGGACGTAGTTCAGTTGTAAGGGTTTGAACAAGAGATCGAACTGCCTGGCGGAGTTCGTCTAGTATGAGAGTTAGTCATAGAAACGGGCATGTCGAGAATATTGCCTAGGGTTTCTATGTGCGGAACTCTAAGTAATAGGATTGTTAGATCCTTCCGCGAGAAATAAGGGTCTGCGGACAAGATGAAAATAGAACGAGAGGCGGCCGGACGTTCTAGGTCCTGGCTTGCTAGTCTACCGCCTCAATTCTAAGTTCTTAAGCTAACAGGAGCTCTCTAGGTCTCCAATCTCGGATTTGCTTTCTCTCTTGATGATTTTCGCTCCCTTTTCCTTCTCTCCCAAAGCTCCTTTATATACTCCTTCTTATGACGGTCTATTCTCCTTTTGGGCCGCGAAGCGGGCTTTTTCCATTTTCGTCGGCCTTCATGTTTATCGGGAAACTTAACATTTATCTTCGGGAAACTTGACATTTATCCTTCTGGAAATTTAGCATTTATCTTGTTATGTAAAGATAAGCGTAAATCGTCATATTTATCTCAGATAATCGTAAACAGACTGTCCGATCGTGTTTGGTCCCTTTCGGGCCGTCTCTAGGACTTCTGTTGTTTTCTACAATTTCTTCGGAAGATCTTCATTCCTTCGTAGAGTTGAGATGAGTGGTGTCTCGAGATAACCATCACTGTTTCGTACGAAGAATTTAATATCTTACTTCCCGTTGATATCTTACGAGTTTCCGAAGTGTTTTCGACGATCTTAGTTTGGAGTAAGAACGTGAGTTTTGTACGCGGAATCACAATGATTCGTTCCGCAAGGACTCGGGAAAGACTCAAAGTACATACTTCTGACGGTCGGGGCCTGGGACTTGTGCACGGAAGATTGTCGCTCGAAGACCCGAGCCAGCACGGGCGCTAGGCGCCCGGCGCCTACGGGCAGCACGGGCGCTAGGCGCCCGGCGCCTAGAGGCAACACGGACGCTAGGCGCCCGGCGTCTAGAGGCAGCACGGGCGCTAGGCGCCCGTCGCTTAGAGGCAGCACGGGCGCTAGGCGCCCGGCGCCTAAAGGCAGCACGGACGCTAGGCGCCCGACGCTTAGAGGCAGCGCGGGTGCTAGGCGCCCGGCGCCTAGAGGCAGCGCGGGCGCTAGGCGCCCGGCGCCTAGAGGCAGCGCGGGCGCTAGGTGCCAGCACATAGAGGCAGCGCGGGCGCTAGGCGCCCGGCGCCTAGAGGCAGCACGGGCGCTAGGCGCCCGGCGCCTACGGGCAGCACGTGCGTCTCGGCGAGGGCTTCGAATTGATATCTTGCTCGTTTTCTGGGTCCTCACGGTTTGAGAGAACGGGCTCTTTGAAGTTTCAAGGCGGATTCTTTGTCGTTCGGCCTGTCCAAACTTAGATTACTTCCCGTTTCTTCCGTATACTTTCGTATGGTCGTGTCATCTTAGATACGGACCTAATGTCTCTCGGGTCTTCTTGATTGTATCATCGAAGTTTTACGACTAAATCTTAGTTGGTTTTTCTCGTAAAGTTTATTGTGTAAAACAAGAACGATCGACTTTAACATAGGTCCTTTAAGCTATACGACTTGTCGTGCTTTCGACGCTTGTTTTACGGAAAGTCCGCGCATGATAAATAGTTTTAGGCGTTGATTTCAAGAGAACCGTTTTTGACCCCAACAGTTAGCCCCCAGCCTGTAAGACGCGGAGACGATCTTGCGGGCGGAAGATTATGAGTTGAAAATCGAAATTTGTGGCTAAGAATATTTCATTGCGGACATCCACATCACCTTTGATTGGCGATCTTGAACGTGACGTCGGAAAGACCGTGAGTTCGTTGCTCAATGTGAAGAAAGAGAAGAACATATGTCCTCGCAAGTCCGTCGTCTTCAACAGAAGATTCAGAGTCTTGAGGAGACGGGGACTCGCAAGTTTGACGGAGAGGACTTCGACTCGATTCTCGCTGGTCTGAAACCCGTGTGCACCCTTGTCCCGGATTCGGAGGGTTCGGAGGACCAGGACTACGCAGTCAAGGATCGTGAAGCCGGCGCATATGAGACATGCAGCGGTGGTGCGGCCAATGGAGGCGACGGTGAGACCATTCCTACTTTGGGTGAGTTTTGAGGATGAAGGTGATGCTCCAGGGAGCGTCTAGGTTTATCAATCCCTTCAGATATTTTTATTTTGATTGTGTTTCGGCCGTTAAGAGGCCATGATGTACATTTGTGGGACTGGCCGTTGGTGGCTTCGAATCCCGGCCTTTTTCAGGGCATCTGTTGAACTCTGCGGCTCAACCTTTATAAAATATTAATGTTGCGTTTTCAGAACTTCTGTCTATCGAAGTTAGAGGGACAGGGTGTGAGTTGTCGTCTCATTCCTGCCTCCCTGATGATCACCGTATCCGTCGTTTGTCCAAAGCGAGATTTTCCTGCGGTTTACGATTTACGCAAAAATTCGTGGAAACGTACAGACTTGAGTGAAGAGACAAGTTTTGGGATCTCGCGTCGTCGACGCTTTGCCTATGAGATGTTAAGATACCAGCAAGGCTGGGTTTAGGGCAAGACCTAGGTTTACTCTCAGACTGAGGCTGTGCGATGACAAATCGTCTTTCGTTTTGCCTGTTTGTGATTTTAACCTGATTCGTACAGTTTTAAAATCCGCGAAGTGGTATCGGCTTATATGATTTGTCTGGGCACGAATCGAGCTACTTCCTTTACGAAGTGCTGAACCAAATTTGGATTTTTTGTATAGCGCGCTATGGGATCCTTGTCGGATGTAAAAGAGCCTACCCTTAGGTGGCTTGTTTGTTTAGGACGTTAGAGTTCGTTTGTTGTGATCAGCAACAACGATTTGATGCCGTTTAGAAGGCGTATGAAGGTTTT
Organism: Hirschfeldia incana; assembly: GCA_026261945.1. Lineage (NCBI taxonomy): Eukaryota > Viridiplantae > Streptophyta > Magnoliopsida > Brassicales > Brassicaceae > Hirschfeldia > Hirschfeldia incana. The sequence continues at coordinate 526,496 of JABCMI010000103.1, forward strand.
AATCGAAAAACGAATATTCAGACACGAAGGGACGTCTCGCAGTGCTTTGAAGTTTGTTTTTCTTATGCCATAAAGGACTAAGGGCTTTTAGAAATCGCGGAATGTTTCCGGGCGATAGTTCATGATTTATTTGGTGGATATTGGATCTATTGTTGAGGCCGTTTAGCAATTGGCGAGTTTGTTTACGAAGAGTTTCGAAAATTCGGTTTATGTGTTTGTAAAGAGTTTCGAAAATCCGGTTTCTTCAAAAGAAAACGTGGGATTATACAAGTATACACATTTCAAATGTGTACGAGTTAATTTTCCCTTGTGCCGCACTTCAAATGTTCACGGGCTTGGAGATGTTTTGCGAATGTCCGTAGTCAAAAACTGTTGTTTCAGTTTGGACGTGCAAGTTAAAAAATTTTGATCGAGGAATTAGGACCAGGGGTCGCGTATATTTGACCAGGGAGAAGCGTCTACCTTCGCTTTTTTTCGCGAAGTGTTGGCCTTCCGGGATTTTAAGGACGACTCGTATAACTCTTGGAGCTTTGTCACGAGTGTTTATTTTCATGCTTTGTTTACGGGGCGTATAGAACTTAATCAGTCGATGTTGAGTTCAAATTTTTCCGTTAACCGTATGGCTGTTAGGACTGATTTTATTACGAGAAATTCAACGCATGATTTCCGCTTTTGGGCTATGCGACAGAGTTGCTCACGTAAATGGTCACTTGGAGTTTTATGACAAATCGTGGATTATTGTTTGGCCCTTAAGTGATTCGAGTGGCGATCGTTTAGCTGTTTTGTCTTGGCGTGAAGGCTGTGTTCAGCCGTTTAACCAAGGAGTTGGTAAACGATCAGATTGCGATCCTTTCGCATTAAGGTCATATTGGTTCACGATTGTCCTTAATGGTGATGCCGAATTCAGGTTCGGGCTTTATGGAAAGGCGTAGTCGGCCGATGGCCGAATAGCGTTCGTTGAGATAGACATGCAAATCTTAGCGGAGTTTTCCGAGTTATGGGTTACACGGGAAATGTTTCCGCTTTGATTTCGTCTTTTGGCGAAAGTTGCTTCCAATTACTCATGGAGTTTTACCAAAGGTTATTCTGTAAATTTTGTAGCTCGCCGTCGTGCTATTAGTCTGACGTTGTACGAGTTTCTTGTTGCGAGATTGCAACAAGAGACGGTGTAGAGTTTTCAAGAGTATGTCTGTAACGGTTTGACCACGCCGTTATGCCGCTAGCGTTTCGGACGAATCTTAGAGTGCCGTTTGCCTTTTGAAAGGAATTTTTTCTTTATGAAGTAGAATGAGTATGCCAAGGATGCGTGGCGATCGTTTCTCGGTTTTTCGAGAGATAGTCAAGGAACAATAGAACGAAACTGGAAGAAAATGCCTAAGAGTTAGCTTGCTAGACTATCCACCTAGGTTCTAAGTTCCCTAACTTTTATGGCAGTTTACAAGACGTTCTCATTCGTATCCTACGAAAAGATTAAAACCTTGATAAAACTTTCAAAGTCGGTCGTACCTTAGTCTCATTGATTACTCGAGATTGCGTCATGTCCGTTCCTCTTTGTCTTTTAACGTTTCATTGTCAAAGATCTTCGAAAAGTCTGACACTGAATCGAGAATCGATTTTTGATGAAATCCGAAGGAACAGTGCAGAATCGTTGCGGAATCGTTGAAGCAAAGGGAGGAGAAGTAGGCGAAACTCGAAGAAGGCTAAGGTGGGTAGAAAAGTGAAAACGATTGGCAAGACGTCACTTGAGTGAGGCTTCTTGTTTCGTCAAGCTATGAGCGAACTGGTCAGGTCAAGAAGCTTACGATCTTGTTATACTTTACGAATGATGTTTCGTAAAATATTGTCGAGCTTTTATTTAACGAGAGTTATTTAACAATATGTTGTCGAGTTAATTTTACGAAAACTGTTTCGTAAAATTGGTTTGGATAGTCGTTGGGTCAATCTTTACGAGGATTGGCCGTGCTTGACGAATGTTTTGTTGCCCGGCGACCAGCGCCTAGGGACAGCACGGGCGTGCTAGCCGCCCGGCGCCTAGGGACAGCACGGGCGTGCTAGCCGCCCGGCGCCTAGGGACAGCACGGGCGTGCTAGCCGCCCGGCGCCTAGGGACAGCACGGGCATGCTAGCCGCCCGGCGCCTAGGGACAGCACGGGCGTGCTAGCCATCCGACGCCTAGGGACAGCACGGGCGTGCTGGCCGCCCGGCGCCTAGGGACAGCACGGGCGTGCTGGCCGCCCGGCGCCTAGGGACAGCACGGGCGTGCTAGCCGCCCGGCGCCTAGGGACAGCACGGGCGTGCTAGCCGCCCGGGATTTTGCTTCCTCGCGGGACCTGCATGTTTTTCTCGGTTTAAAGGTTTCTCGATCGACACTTAGTCTCTCGAGGTTTCTTTAATTGTTTTTCCGAGACTTTTGGACATCGATTTCATCATGATCCCAGCAAGGAATTGTTTCTTAGAACGTTGTTGACCTTTTATTTTACGAGAGTTATTTCACAAAATGTTGTCGAGTTAATTTTACGGAAACTGTTTTGTAAAATATTGTCGAGTTTAATCATGCAAAAGCTGTCTCATGAAATATTTTCGAGAATTTATTTTACGAAAGGTGTTCCGTAAAATGTTTATCGAATTTTAGCATTAGAATCGCTGATTGGTAACCCGACCAGTCGTGCTTTCTGTTTCACGAGTAATCTGGGGTTTCTTCGCGATTTCCAGGAGAACAAGTCTTACTTTTCTGGTAATCTCTCAAACTCGGTAATTAGACCGTCATATCAGTCTTGGGCTCGATCCTACTCTAAAATCGTAAGTGGGCCGTTTAGCCGCGATTCGGGCTCCTTTTGGGCCGTCTTGGGACTTAGACGTTTTTACGATTTTTCTGTAGAAAAAGCCGTTGATGTGACGCTGGTTTTTCCGAAAGAATTTCAATTCCCCGTATAGTTAAGGCAACCGTTGTTCAAGCTAACCATAGCCGTTTTATACGGCAGGCTGGAATCCGTCTCCACTACCAAGTCTTTTTATGAATTTTCCCGAAGTCTTTCTTTGATAATCTCAAACGAGGGGGGTTGTGTCCATGGACCCAACCTTGTTGCAGGAACTTGGACAGGGGTGCATGGTTGATAGGACCCGAACTTGGTCAGGATTGTCCGTTCTCGGGACGTTTGTCCGTAAGATGATAATCTTAGATAATCGTTTGCATAAGCGTTGGTCGTAGGGGCAGTCACTGCTGAAGTTGTTTTACCAGCGTCGATGTGAGCTGCGAGTTTGTCTTTCATATTTCCAGACATTGCTTTGATCAAGCGTTTTGCGGCCGTAAGAGTAAGAGTAATCCGTCCTCCCCTCCTTCTAGCGCCAAACTGTGGGAACCGAAATTCGCACTGTCGATTTTGATTAAGTTAATCGGAGGAAAGCTAAGGAAACTTAACTTTCCCTGAAGGTCCGGATCCTCTGCGACAACCAACAACAAGTGATCAAATAAATGCGGAAAAGTTTTATTAAGATTTGAGACTGGACCTTATGGAAGGCTGCCTACGTACCCCTTTCGAGGATCAAGTCGGACGTAGTTCAGTTGTAAGGGTTTGAACAAGAGATCGAACTGCCTGGCGGAGTTCGTCTAGTATGAGAGTTAGTCATAGAAACGGGCATGTCGAGAATATTGCCTAGGGTTTCTATGTGCGGAACTCTAAGTAAAAGGATTGTTAGATCCTTCCGCGAGAAATAAGGGTCTGCGGACAAGATGAAAATAGAACGAGAGGCGGCCGGACGTTCTAGGTCCTGGCTTGCTGGTCTACCGCCTCAATTCTAAGTTCTTAAGCTAACATGAGCTCTCTAGGTCTCCAATCTCGGATTTGCTTTCTCTCTTGATGATTTTCGCTCCCTTTTCCTTCTCTCCCAAAGCTCCTTTATATACTCCTTCTTATGACGGTCTATTCTCCTTTTGGGCCGCGAAGCGGGCTTTTTCCATTTTCGTCGGCCTTCATGTTTATCGGGAAACTTGTCATTTATCTTCAGGAAACTTGACATTTATCCTTCTGGAAATTTAGCATTTATCTTGTTATGTAAAGATAAGCGTAAATCGTTGTATCTATCTCAGATAATCGTAAACATACCGTCTGATCGCGTTTGGTCCCTTTCGGGCCGTCTCTAGGACTTACGTTGTTTTCTACGATTTCTTCGGAAGATCTTCATTCCTTCGTAGAGTTGAGATGAGTGGTGTCTCGAGATAACCATCACTGTTTCGTACGAAGAATTTAATATCTTCTTTCCCGTTGATATCTTACGAGTTTCCGAAGTGTTTCCGACGATCTTAGTTTGGAGTAAGAACGGGAGTTTTGTACGCGGAATCACAATGATTCGTTCCGCGAGGACTCGGGAAAGACTCAAAGTACATACTTCTGACGGCCGGGGCCTGGGACTTGTGCACGGAAGATTGTCGCTCGAAGACCCGGCGCCTACGGGCAGCACGGGCGCTAGGCACCCAGCGCCTAGAGGCAACACGGACGCTAGGCGCCCGGCGCCTAGAGGCAGCACGGGCGCTAGGCGCTCGGCGCCTAGAGGCAGCACGGGCGCTAGGCGCTCGGCGCCTAGAGGCAGCACGGGCGCTAGGCGCCTAGAGGCAGCACGGGCGCTAGGCGCCCGGCGTCTAGAGGCAGCACGGGCGCTAGGCGCCCGGCGCCTAGAGGCAGCACGGACGCTAGGCGCCCGGCGCCTAGAGGCAGCGCGGGGGCTAGGCGCACGGCGCCTAAAGGCAGCACGGGCGCTAGGCGCCCGGCGCCTACGGGCAGCACATGCGTCTCGGCGAGGGCTTCGATTTGATATCTTGCTCATTTTCTGGGTCCTCACGGTTTGAGAGAACGGGCTCTTTGAAGTTTCAAGGCGGATTCTTTGTCGTTCGGCCTGTCCAAACTTAGATTACTTCCCGTTTCTTCCGTATACTTTCGTATGGTCGTGTCATCTTAGCTACGGACCTAATGTCTCTCGGTTCTTCTTGATTGTATCATCGAAGTTTTACGACTAAATCTTAGTTGGTTTTTCTCGTAAAGTTTATCGTGTAAAACAAGAACTATCGACTTTAACATAGGTCCTTTAAGCTATACGACTTGTCGTGCTTTCGACGCTTGTTTTACGGAAAGTCCGCGCATGATAAATAGTTTTAGCCGTTGATTTTGAGAGAACCGTTTTTGACCCCAACAAAATGTATATCGATCGATGGGAAAGCCTTCATATCGATCGATATGAATGTCAGGAATTGGTCTGACTATATTTCATGACCGATTGGAGGCTAGAAGCAATCCAAATTACCAGAATACCCTTAGACGACCAGAAACCCTATTTATGTTATTTCTAAGCCATTGTTGACGGCTACGCTTTCACAACTCTTTTCATCACTTCATAATTCTTGTATTAGGGTTAGAGAGAAGATCAATCTCCTTCAGAGATTGATTGGAACTCCATTGGTTTTATCTTTGATTTCTTATTCTATTATTATTCAGACTATGATTTGTGTTTCTTCTATCATGTCTGAGTAATTCATCTTGTTAGATTTAGGGATTTCATGAGCTTAATTTCAAATTGATAATCAATTAGGATTGCTAGGTTATCTATAGAACTTCTACACCAGGGTGATTTGTAATACTAGGATCTGGAATAGTTTTATTCATACGAAAGTGTCACTGATTGTTTGAACCTAGAATCATAGGACAATTGAGATGCACTAAAGTGCAGTCAATTAACGGAACCTGAATCCTGCTGGATTAGATACTTAGACACATATGAGAATTGGTCTAGGAATTTAGTTGAACAATATCGATTAGGTCGTTAATGCTTGTCTGAGGTAGTATCGATCGACGCTCAGGCCATAGCATCGATCGATAATCACTCCTTGTTCATATGAGAAAACTGGAACAAAGACTTAGACATCTGATTTGTAATTTCTTGAGAGAGATAATTACTTTCTTATTAAAATCGAGTTCTAGAATGAATCTATATTATTAGCATATCTGAATTATAGTTTTGAATCTCTTGATTGATAAATCCCTAGGTCTGGCTATTTCTCATTATTGTTTACAAACCTTCAATCAAACAACTGCTGTGTTCACATTGTTTTACTGCTTTTAAACTATTTACGTAGCTTAACCTTGATTTATATAGTCTATTGTGTGCTCCTGCTCTATGTGGATTCGATCCCTAAGTACTACAATTTGATATCTTTTGATGAGAGTAATTCACTCCTTAGGTTAATTTGAGTGATATCAGTACTTAAAAGTATCCAACTGCAACAAGCCAGAAAGCTCATACTGACAAGTTTCCTACTGCATCAACCCTGGTATAATTTTTTTCTTTACCTCAAGCTTCTATTGTTACCATTACTGTGTGAGAATGAATTTAATTTCTATGAGCTTTGTGTGTCTGCCACAGCAAAATAATGGATCTGAAGCTATACATGTGAATCAGAAGTGCAAATTGATGGACATTGGTGGAAGGAAACAGGTTGTCGCCGAAGGACGTGTGCATTCAACAGACCCAGAACAAATGGTTCACTTTGTGTGATTGGGTCTTAATGCAGCTAGAGTGTGGGTAGATGCAGTGATGGTTGATGATGCAGACGTATGGAGGAAGTCTGATGAAATATAATCCATAAAAAAATGCACATGGTTTTTCAATTGCATGGCCAATTGATAAATTGGTCATCTATTAACCAATTGTAAGTGTTCTACATACTTTCTTATTTCAAACTTTGATTGTTGTGTGCTTGATTGTTGTGTTTTTGATTGTTGCAGCAAGATGGGAATGAAGAACTTTGGTCCTGAATTAGCTAGTTTTAGACTAGGCTAATGAACTTATTATGAATGCTTGGATGTTATGAAGAATGTTTGTTTTTATTGAGGTTTCAATTCTGAATACCAAAATGGTGGAAACATTAAAACTAGACTCTATCATAGCTCACGAAACAAATCATCAATAGCAAAAAAAAAATTATTATCTACTACCATAGTGTTTACAATTAACTAGGAAATAGTCAATCATAACACATTAGAAATCATAACAAAAATTAATATAGCACTAGCTGTTTTGCTATGATAGTCCTACCATAGCACTAATCGTGTGCTAAGAATGTGCATATTTCTGTAAGTGCTTAGGTATAAACCAAGGGTTTAAATTACTAAAAGAAACACTAGTTTATGTGATGAGAGCAATGTCGTAATTTGAATAAAAAAATTGGAAGTACGATAAAAACTTGAGTTTCTTAAATAACAAAATGAAAAATGTTGCTAATTATTTGAAAATAGAATATTAGAGCGGTTTTGAAATGTTTTTGATGCTAAAACAGATAAAATTGTACTATTTGTTTGAGTATTGCATAATTTGCATAAGAAATATTGACTGGCTTAATTATTTAATCAATAAATCCAATTAAAAAATGTCATTTGTGAAAATAAAATAATATTTTTTTTTGTAACCAGTAGTTTGTTTATTAGTTTAGTTTATATCTTTCTACTCTATAGTAATAGATTTTATTGATTTTGATACAGAAGGTTTTATGAAATTTTAACTATCGCTTGTGGTAGCTATAAAGGTTCACACGGCTCTGCTAATTGGTGTTAAAAAAGGCTAGCTAGTTATTCGGACTTGAGTTTGGGAAGACCTATTCGACAAAGCTTCTAACTAGTTGATCTAACTGCGCTTGAATAAATAATTGAGGATATTACCAATTTGGTTTAGTTATGGCTATGAGCAATGTAAAAACTGAAAAAATAATAATATAAAAATAAGTAACTGGTTTTTCTTCTTGCAAGTTTTTAAAAAATTACAACAATGATAGTTGGAAGATGCATCAGTTAATGAAATGGGGTTTGTCTCTCGTCTTGACGAAATTAAAAGAAAAATATTTAACCGGGCCTCGTGGTCTGGTGGTAATGGAACCTCGGCTGAGGTGCCCGCTATCACGAGTTCGAGCCCCGGCCACTATGGAATTCACATTCGGACCTTTGGGGAAACTGTGTATAATAAAAAAAGGCAAATATTTTCTCGATTAGAAAGTTTGCAACGCAATCACATATCTTATGTTGTACTGGCTCCTGATGGAAAATTTATAATTCTTCAAATTCGTTTATAGAAAACCATATTCCTAGGATAACCCATATAACCTCTTACAGTGACAATATAAAGTATAAAACTTAGTATATGGAATTTAATCTCACTCAAATTATTCTAGGAGTGAATTACTCTCTCAAATAAGAGGTTTAGATGTAGTACTTAGGGATCGATTTCACGGGAGCGAAGGAACACGAAAGATAGTAATCCTTAGTGACTAAGCTAGGTTGAAATGGTTTAAATGTAAATTGCAGTTGTGAGCAATGTTTAATTGCTCGAGAGAATGTCTTAGAGTTGTAGGTATTAAGAGAAAATAGTTAGATTCAAGGTTACTATTCAGTTAATTCAGGATTATAATGCTATTGATGTTTTAATGAGTTGCTTGCATATACTAAAGAACTTCGATTCTTTAGATTTGCCAAATAACTGTCGTAACTAGACTTGTCTATTGATCTCTCCGCCGACAATATCGATCGATGTTTGACAGCTTGCATCGATCGATATGTGTGTCGTCGATCGATTACTCTATTTGAGTATCGATCGATATAGCTCTAGATCGAATCGAATATGTGTTCACCAAGATCATAGACCGGCTCTCGCTTATCCCTAGAATATCTTAGCTTATTCAAGATGATGTCAGGAGAATGATTTATGGATTAAATCAATTCCAAGATCATATTCTAGTTAGCTACTCTAGAATAAGCATTAGGGTTCATCAGGATAATGAGTATACAACTCAACAGTCCATAGTTGGGGCTAATCCCTCATAACTATTTGAACCCTAAATCTAACAAAGGAATCTACTCAGACATGACTGAGTGATTCATAGCATCAAGGTAATAATAGAGATTCATTTAGAAGATCGAACAATCAAGTTCCTCGTGATAACAAATCTCTTTGTATCTTTCTTCTAAACTTGAAATCCTATAACCTTAGATGAGAACATAATTAAGATGAAAAGAATACTTTATTGATAACTGGGAAATACTAGAACAATGATATGTTGTAAAAGCTTACTTTGCCAAAACACATAGGCAAAGGTACAAATATTGAGTACAATTAGGTTAAAAACTCGTCAGGGGCATTATAGTAATATTGGGACATCTTGGGCTTCAAGTCGATTGAGAATATTCTTCCTTGTTCTGCACGCTTGATATCGATCGATGTTACTAAGCGTACATCGATCGATGGAGTATCTCGTCGTCATTTCTTCAAATGCGTCATCGATCGATTACACGGAATGTGTATCGATCGATATGTATCTCTGGATATCGACCTTGATGTCTGATCTTCAAGTTATCTCGGGAAAACTCTCCTTTAAGCTCCAAATGGCACCTAAAACGTCACTTTACTCCAAAATGCCCTTGAACCTGAAAACATACCTAAAAGACTCCAAAACATATATATATATATATATATATATAGTAAAATCATATAAATACCATGAGTAAAAGTGAGTCAAAATCATGGTATATCAACTCCCCCAGACTTAACCTTTTGCTTGTCCTCAAGCAAACACACAGGTAGTCTTAGAAAGAAGTTTGAAAATAGCAGGGACTCCATTTAAATCTTAACTTTAGGATCATCACCTCTACTTTGTTGCAAGCCACATCTTATGCCTATTAATCACATGAGTACATTATGCCATATCCTAGCTTAGCAACTAAATCTCCTAGCTAAACATCTTAACAATCCTGTCTGTTTATCCCCTCTACTGATCTCATTTATGCATAAAAATAAAAGTGCAGGCTTTACCTTGGGGATATCGATCAAGAAACACATGGACTCAACTCAAGCAAGTTACTGAACACACAGGCAAGTCTTCTATGATCCCTTTCTTCCCCCTTTTATTCTCTCTTCTCTGGATCCTCATAGTTTCAAATTTTGATGAGCACTGATTGCCACAAAGGTCATCTTTGCGTTATCTCATTGACATATATCTTTGAATAAGCGAATAATGGGGTCGCAGGAATCACTCCTACCCCTCGCTTTGATCAATCTTTTAAAGTAGAATAATGAGGTCGCAGGAATCACTCCTACCCCTCTACTTCTCAATATATCATATCACATCTTTATACTAATAATTTCTCTCTTTCCTTAGGATGCTGAAGAGAGAGAGGGAAGGGAATCAGAAACACACAGACTATTACCTTCCAGACTTGCAGGAGGATTCCGATCCCTTGTATACCAAGCCCCAAGACAAGCAATAGATTGTCAGGTTAGGTTGGAGATCATCTTTGGTTCTACCAAACAATCATGAGAAGTGTTTTCATAGGTGACGGTTGATCCACTTTAGCATCTATAGTACTTTCTGCAATCAACAGATCTAAGAATGGTGCTAAAGAGTGGTTAGATAAAAAGAAAATTTTTGAAAAATATCCTAGTCCATTTCTTGACTCAATAAAACCAATTTTGAAAATATTTTGGTGAAATCAAAAAGGTAAGGTAGCATCAGTAATCTTCCCCCAGACTTAAATCATACACTGTCCTCAGTGTATATCAGTCGGATTAGGGCATACATAAATCATAAAGAATGTACTGATATCAAAAATTAGAACGATATACCTGACCGTGGATACGTATCGATCGATAGTGAGTCGTCTATGTCGAGCGATGATAATAGGTATATGTCGAGCGATGTCGACAGGATCGTATCGGTCGATAGGAATAGCAATCGTTTATAATCTGAAAAACTTAAAAACAAAAACGAAAAACGAAAAAAATGAAAAGCATAATTCAGATTTAACTAAGTAAGAAAATACCCAACAGTGGGTTGCCACCCACTCAGCGCTTTATTATAGTCTTTTAGCTTGACTATGGTAGTATTGAGGCTAGTGATTTGAGTTCATGACACTTGCTGAGTAGCAAGCCTCATCCTTGTTTTCTCCTTGTTTCTCTCCAAACCAAGTGGTGAAGAAGCTTCTTGTGGCTTTATCTCCTCTGGTTAGTTTCTCCCTTAATTCATTGACCTCGTTGCGCAGACGTTCGAGACCTTCTGCATTGCTTTCAATGTAGAACTGGTGGTTTCTGAATGTTGGATAGGTGTGTTGGGATAGATCACCGAGTTCTTCTTGGATGTCATTGAGCCTCTCAAATGTTCTCCTTCGTATCCTGAGCTTATCGATCGATCTCGGGTAGTCCATATCGATCGACACTGGTGTAGGTCTGTCGGTCGATGTCCTTTCTGGTATATCGGTCGATGCTAATGGTGATGGTCTATCCGCGAGTTGTCTGGAGATGGTCATGATTTCCTTCTGGATGTTCTCTATAGTGTTCTCCATGCTCTTGACGTCGCTTTGCACTGGAAACCATAGTTCCTCAAAGCTTTGGTAGGAAGAATCTCCAACCACTTGGATCATGGTGAAGAGATCTTGAACTGTCTTCTCCATATCAGTTTTGGTGCAGAACTCGCTGTAGTTCATATCGGGCGATGGACTAGGTGTCACATCGGTCAATGCTGAGCGTCTATAATCATTGCAGAGTTCTCTCAATGTATCTTCAACCTCCTGCAGTCGACTTTCTATCGGTGGGATCATCTCATCAGTTATTTTTTTCTTGCTAGTGTAGAAGGATTTCATCATTTGGTGTGTGTGGTGTAGAGCTTTGATGATGTGATCCATGGTATCTGCCATTGTTGATGTGCGCTCCTTGAATGAGGTGAAGTTGTTGTTGAGTTGCTGATATTTGTCTTCTAGATCCTTGGTGGTGGTTGCCTCTTCTCTTTTAATGTCATGATAGATGTTGCTGATGAGATTAGTGATTTCTTCTTTGCTGTAGGTGTTCTGCAAACGTCTATCGTTCGATGCGCGTAGGCCTGCATCGATCGACGGTGTATGATCAGTATTGGTCGATGGATTGTGTCCAGCATCGGTCGATGGATTGTGTCCAGCATCGGTCGATGGCTTCCTGTAGGTTTCCAACTTCAAGCGGAGAGTGGATACTTCTTCTTCTAGGGCGTCCTTCTTCTGTTGTTGAAGGTCATAAGCGCTCTGAATCCAGTCAATTTCAGATTGGAGTTCTGATCGGACCTTCTCGATTTCATATGGAAAGTAGGAGGTTCGCCAGATGTAAGGATTTTTATCCTCGTAGATCTTTTCTTGGACTTCAGCTTTTGTATAGAGCTTCTCTGTAGGTTCTGCCTTGTTGAAGTGATATGCATGTATGGGTAAGCAAAAACAAGACCTATCGAATAGTGATGCTCTATTAAGTAACTCCTCTATGGCTTCCTTTGAAACATGGATGATGTCTCCATTGACTCCTCTAGCATACCCAGATTCATCTCTGAAAACTCCAAATTCGCCATTCTTCTCCCAGAAGAAACGGCGAATGCAGAATTTGAAAGCTCGTCCTCCCATCTCATGGTGCATATCGAACGATAGACGGTTGTGTCTATCGATCGATATGTGTTGGAATTCTGAATCCTCCGTGTTGAGATGATCAGCTATAGCTCCGTCTTGAATGGATGTTGTGGTTGTGCTGATATGCTGATGGTGCTGATGGACATGGGTGTGAGGTAGTTGTTTGAAGAGGTTTATGGATCCGTTGGCGGTTTGAAGGATGTCTCCTATGTCCTTCTTTGTGATTGGGATTATCCTCCCATCCATTGCCCGTGCATTGCCTTCTGGATCTCTGAAAATACCAAACTCATCCGGAGTTAGATAACCAAAATCAATATTATTTACTTGTACCTCGGATGGTGTAGTGGTAGTATCGGGCGATGCTATAGCAGGTGCATCGGTCGATGTGGGCTGACGATTGTCGATCGATTGTTGTTGAAACGTATCGGTCGATGGGACTTCCTCAGGCTGAATTGCATATTGCAGTGGAATTGCCTCTACTGCAAAACTCTCGTTATAGTCGCTTGCCCAGCTCCCAATTGAGTAGTCTCCGTCTCTTATATCCAAACGTGGTGTGTAAATGGATATAAAGTCGATAGGATCGCTTGATGGTTGATAGGGTCGTTTGAGCGATCGTCTTGGTGGCATATCGGTCGATGAAGGCTGGCTTACATCGGTCGATGCGTTGAATCTGAAGGTGTGGGAAGTGAGTCCATCTTCTTTTTCACGAATGAATCTGTACTATGTAGCTCGTTCTTCCTCGTAATCTTCATCATATTCCTCCTCTAAAGGTATGTAGTCGTCCGGTGCTGATGTAGCTGGCTCGAAATCTCTATCTGGAAACTCCACAATAAGTCTGTCTGTTGAAGCCAGGGTTTCAACGTTGTTCCTCCAAAAGGGTTGTCTATCGTTCGATGTGGTGTTGGCTACGTCGGTCGATGAGATGGCACGGGTATTGGGCGATGGGTTGTTACTCTCATCAGTCGATGTGACCGGATCGGTTTCGTACTCGGCCATGGAATCGTACTCATGGGAACAGAAACATGCTGCTACGATGTTTGTGGTCTCCTTCCTTGGTAACTTGATGACCTGGACTGGATCATAGAGGATGGTGGAATCTATTAGGGTTAGGCAAAGCTTGTTGAACTTTAGGTCACAAACTGCTCCGACGGTGGCTAGGAAAGCTCTTCCAAGCGGTAGGGATGTTTTGAAGTTTAGCTTGACATCCAGGACGTGGAAGTCTGTAGGGATGATGGCATCTCCAATCTGTACCTCAAGATTTCGAATTATGCCTCCAGAGTTCTGTTGAGAACAATCCACAAAGATGAATGTCTCAACGGTATGCTCTATCTTCAGATGTAGGTGGTCTGCCATGATCTTAGGTATGATGCTGACTCCTGATCCTGTATGACATAAGGCACGAGGGAATTCAATGCCTCTGATGGAACATGGTACTGTGAACTTCCCTGGATCGCTCCTCTTTGTTAGTGTGATCCTCTTCTTCAAGCTGTCACGAACTTGGTGAAACATCCTCTTGATGTCTTCTTCTGTCTCCTTGGTCTCTCTGAAGAACATCCACAATCTGTGTGAAAAGTAGGCTTCTTCAAAGGGTTTTTCTGCAGGGATCCTTAGAACTTGTTTCCTGAAGTTTTCCATCTCTGCTTCATTAGCTCCCCTTTAAAGGTGCTTGGCAATCTTCTCTTTCCTTTTTCATAGAACTCTTCCTAGGTTTTCCTTTTCCGGCTCCATGGGTTCAATGATGTCCGTAGGTTTCTTTAATATGGCTGTAGGAAGGGATTTGGAAAGTTTGGATTGCTCCCGGAGTGCATTAAGTCGTGCTACATCGATCTTTGGTAGTTGCACTCGGCGGTGGGGGATAGTATATCGATCGATGGCTACTGCGGTGTGTCGGTCGATATTGGTGTCTCCGGATCGGTCGATGGAAAGGTCTCTGTATCGATCGATGGGGTCTGAAGATCGGTTGACGTCCATACGGGTGGGTGGTTGTGGGTGCTTGGCTGCAAAGGCTCTATGTGACATGATCTTGATTGAATTGCACTCGTTGGAGGGTTCCTCGATGTCTATCGATCGATATTCTTCAAAGTTTATCGATCGCTTTGCTTTTGGTGATATCGAGCGATGTCGAGCCGATGATGTCGATCGATATGAAGCAAATCCGGCTTCGGGCGAAGCTTCATCTGTCGAATTGTGCAGCTTATCTTGGATAACTTCCTCCCAAAAATCATCATCTATGATGGCATTGACGTGTTGGTAAGTAGTAGGCTCTCCTGGTGCTCTTGCCAAAGCCTCTTGTTTCTTCAAAGCCTCTCCTGTCTGAACTACTTGAGTCTCCACTTTCTTCACATAGGTATTCAAAGTATCAAGCTTTGAATTCAGAGTAGTGTAGACAGAGTCAATCTTCCCGTTAAAATCCACCTGGAGCTTCTGTTGTGTCTCTAGAACTCTTTCCAGCATTTCTTCTAGCTTGCTTTCCTGGGTGGGTGGGGGTGGATTGGTGTAAAATGAGTTTCCGTAGCTCCTATTGTTGTTGGGGTTGCTGCTATTGTAGGAAGGTTTCTGCGAACTGTAGTTGCTCCTCTGTCCTGAGAAGTTTCTGTTTCCTCCTTGGTTTCCAGATCTCTGAAATCCAGCTCCACTGATCCAGTTCACATCTTCGTCTACTTGATCCTCTGCGGTTTCTGCATCCTCAACTGAGCAAATCTGCTTGTTAAGCAGCTTCTGAACATTATCCAGCTGTGATTGAAATTCATTAATCTGTTCCTTCCCAAGGAATGATACATATTTTGCTTTGACGGTGTTCTTCGTGCTGTTGCTTGAAGCCAAGTTATCAATTAACTTCACAGCGTCATGTGGATTCCTTGTGCTGAATTTTCCTTCACTAGCAGTGTCCAGAGCCATTTGATATTTTAGAGTGATGCCTCTGTAGAAGGTGCAGAGTAGTTGCACGTTGTTGTATCCGTGATGTGGGCAGTCGCGCTGGTAGGACTTGAATCTGTTCCAGGTATCCTTGAAAGATTCTCCAGGTTCCTGAGTGAATGTAGCAATTTTCCTTCTCCAGTCCTCAGCACGTGACTCATCAAAGAAGTTGCGCAGGAATGCGTTTTTGATGTCCTTCCAGGTAGTGAGGGAACCTGGTGGTAGTTGGCGCATCCACTGCAAAGCTTCTCCTGATAGAGAGTATTTGAAAAGCTTGCAGAAAAGATAGTCTTCAAGGACTCCGTTAGCTTTGATGGAAGATATAATATCTCCGTATCTTTCCAGATGGTCCATAGGATGCTCATGAGATAACCCACAGAAGGGTATCTGTCCTACGAGGCCGTAGTACTGCGGCTTGAGCTCGAAATCTCCTCTCTGAATAGCAGGAGGGCGGATGACTGATCTGTTGGTATAGAACTGATCTGGACGGTTGTAATCAGCCAAGATTCTAGCTCCGTTGGCTTCATCTGCAGGCTGGATGAAGTTTGTAGTGTCTTGCTCAGGAATGATTTCCTTTTGAGCATTCAGCTTCTGACCTGCTGCGTTACGCATGTGACCATCTATATCACGCATGTCTCCATTCTCATCGGTTCTGAGTATAATAGGCGCTACCATAGCTCGTCGGGTGGTATCGATCGATGTTAAGTGATTTATATCGATCGATGTCAGATGAATAGTATCGGTCGACGGTCGGTGGTCGAGCGATGAAGTGCGGCGAGTATCGGTCAACAAAGAAAGCGTCTCGGTCGACTGTGGTAGAGCAGTATCGGTCGACGAACTGGTGTTGATGTCGAACGATGTCGGGCTATCGGTCGACAAGGAAGGGTTAATGTCGATCGATGTGGAACGTAAATTCTTACGGATGCTACGCTCCAAACTGTGGGGGTCTTCTGAGTACACAAGTTGATGATTCTTGTTGCTTTTGGTATTGCTGGGCATGTACCTGAAAAACAAGAAAAAAAATTTGCGTCAGAAGGTGAATTAGCAGAAATTTAATAACCTAGACCTAATCAGATTAAATCTAATGGCGATCTTAGCTCCCCGGCAACGGCGCCAAATTTGATCTCACTAGGAGTGAATTACTCTCTCAAATAAGATGTTCGGATGTAGTACTTAGGGATCGATTTCACGGGGCGCGAAGGAACACAAAAGATAGTAATCCTTAGTGACTGAGCTAGGTTGAAATGGTTTAAATGTAAATTGCAGTTGTGAGCAATGTTTAATTGCTCGAGAGAATGTCTTAGAGTTGTAGGTATTAAGAGAAAATAGTTAGATTCAAGGTTACTATTCAGTTAATTCAGGATTATAATGCTATGGATGTTTTAATGAGTTGCTTGCATATACTAAAGAACTTCGATTCTTTAGATTTGCCTAATAACTGTCGTTACTAGAATTGTCTATTGATCTCTCCGCCGACAATATCGATCGATGTTTGACAGCTTGTATTGATCGATATGTGTGTCGTCGATCGATTACTCTATTTGAGTATCGATCGATATAGCTCTAGATCAAATCGAATATGTGTTCACCAAGATCATAGACCGGCTCTCGCTTATCCCTAGAGGATCTTAGCTTATTCAAGATGATGTCAGGAGAATGATTTATGGATTAAATCAATTCCAAGATCATATTCTAGTTAGCTACTCTAGAATAAGCATTAGGGTTCATCAGGATAATGAGTATACAACTCAACAGTCCATAGTTGGGGCTAATCCCTCATAACTATTTGAACCCTAAATCTAACAAAGGAATCTACTCAGACATGACTGAGTGATTCATAGCATCAAGGTAATAATAGAGATTCATTTAGAAGACCGAACAATCAAGTTCCTCGTGATAACAAATCTCTTTGTATCTTTCTTCTAAACTTGAAATCCTATAACCTTAGATGAGAACATAATTAAGATGAAAAGAATACTTTATTGATAAGTAGGAAATACTAGAACAGTGATATGTTGTAAAAGCTTACTTTGCCAAAACACATAGGCAAAGGTATAAATATTGAGTACAATTAGGTTAAAAACTCGTCAGGGGCATTATAGTAATATTTGGACATCTTGGGCTTCAAGTCGATTGAGAATATTCTTCCTTCTTCTGCACGCTTGATATCGATCGATGTTACTAAGCGTACATCGATCGATGGAGTATCTCGTCGTCATTTCTTCAAATGCGTCATCGATCGATTACACGGAATGTGTATCGATCGATATGTATCTCTGGATATCGACCTTGATGTCTGATCTTCAAGTTATCTCGGGAAAACTCTCCTTTAAGCTCCAAATGGCACCTAAAAAGTCAATTTACTCCAAAATGCCCTTGACCCTGAAAACATATCTACAAGACTCCAAAACATATATATATATATATATATATATATATATATATATAGTAAAAACATATAAATACCATGAGTAAAAGTGAGTCAAAATCATGGTATATCAGAATTACAGAAAGACTTATTTGTGAATTAACTAAGAAAAAAGAGAAAACTAGATTTGTAGGCAGAGGTTAGAAAGAGATAGAAAGAGAAAAGAGGAGAGAGAATGTGACTTTAGTTAGATTATAAATAATTGTTTTTTTGTTAGTTATACCACATAATTTCTCATTACAGAATGCAGCGACAAAAAAAAATCGAGTCACAAAATGTAAATGTTAAACATAAGAAATATTAGATGAAATAAATTGAACGATATATATATATGAAAGTAGAATAAATTATTCATACATTTCTCACAAAATTGGTAATGAAGTATTGTTCTTTGAAAAAACAATTATTCGTAAAAAAGTATTGTTCTTTGAATTTTGTTTATTTTTGTATGAAAACGATGGAATCATCGTGTTCCATTTCAGTCAATATAAATAATAAAATTTATTTTATAGAATTTCCGGAATAAACTATTTCACACAATTCCACAATTTTTAAGGAAAGTAATAATATGACTACAGCCAGTATTTATACATATAAAAAGATGCATACAATAAATCAAAAAAATAAACAGAAAATATATGCAGTTGAGGTATGAGATAAAACAGGGTGTATACACATGTGGCTCAGCGTCCGAATGGGTGAACGGTCAATCTAGGGTTCTAGAGACCTGTTCTTGGATCGATTAAGGGTTTCTTGGCGATAGCACTTTAAGACCAACTTCTTGTCGATGAATTGAATCAAATCAAACAAGGAATCAAAAGCGAAAGCTCTATATTATAAATTCAAGTGTGTCTCATAACAAAGCAAAAGCTCTGTTTATATAACCCGTTCCTTTAGACAGACCTAAGAGGACAAGGAATATAAACATTACATAAAAGAAAATATGACTTTTAGAATAAAAAGGAAAACAAAAACCTAAATCGATAATGATAGGGAATTATTTAAACTAATGAAGTTGGCGCCAATGATGTATCCGACGCTACATCAACATGTGATGTGAGTGACCTACCAGTTATGTAAATCATTTTGTTGACATTTCATTATTTATTTACTTTTAATTCGATGTGTAATTTATTTTGAAAACAAATGTTTGTTTTCAAATTTAAATTAATTAGGATAATTAGGATTAATTCCAAAGCCTTCAAGTCCCTTCAGAACTCTAGAACCCACTTAAATAAAGTTGAAAAACATTAAAATTTGGAAAGCCAAAATTAGAAAAATGTAATCTCATTTATATAAGTCGCAACATTTTCATCTGTTATTTTTATAAATTTCATTTTTTTTCTTAAAGATATGAGTCTAATTATCTCATTTTAGAACCCACTTAAATGAACATATTTATCTAAATTGAGTTTCTTAAAATTTGTGTGAAGAATCTTCAAAAAATATTAGTCCAATATTTTTTAATATAACACTAGATTTAATAATTAATGTAGGTAAGTTAATATGTTAAAGTTAATAATATATATTTTTAAAAAAATTTAAACCCCATCGCTTAACTCTACCAAAAGTTTAAGGTTAGTTAACCTTTAAGAATATAACCTTTCAATAAAACTTTTTCGATCATTTTATTCATTGGGTTATTTTGTGAAAATAAACTAAAAACGATTATCGTAGGGAATTTCTCATAAACACTAAAATTCAAAAACAAAAAAAACTTAAAACTAAAATCTAAATAAACAAGCATTACCTCATTCATGTATTCTATCTAGTGTAGGCCTGGGCACAAAAACCGGACCCGAGGATCCGATCCGAAACAGACCCGAAAATCAGGGTCTCGGACCCGATCAGACCTGTGATAAATATCCGAATGGGTTTTGAATTGCTATATTCGAAGAACCGGTCTCGAGCCCGATCCGAACCGAGAACCGAATGAGTATTCGAAGATATCTGAAATGTTGATATATGTCTAAAAATATATGTTATAATTACAGTTATAAGTATTTTAATATTTTAAATTAATATTATAAGTTAACTATATTAGTTATTTTCGGTACTTTTGAGTATTTTATGATAAAATATGATAGTTTGGATAAAAGTCTATTCAAAAAACTATGTAAAATGGGTGTTTTTGGTTACTTTTGGTTATTTTTGAGTAATTTGGATACAAATATTTGAACCGAATCAGGTATTTTGGTTACTCCGGGTACAAATATCCGAACCCGCTTTAGATACTTTGGTTATTTGGCTATTTTTCAGGTTCCTATGCATGAGAACCGAACGCACCCGAACCCAGAAAGACCCGACTCGAACCCGATCCAAAATTTTATAATACCCGAACGGGACCTGACTTCAAAACCCAAAAGACCCGAAACCCGAAAGAACCGACTCGTATCCGAATGGATACCCGAACGCGCAAGCCTAATCTAGTGTTATCAGTGAAAGATAGTTTTCTCAAAAAAGAAGGATGGTATTATAAAATTTGATTTAACAAAAAAAAAAGATATTATTTGTTGACAAAAGAAAAAGATACTATCAAAAGTCTGAAAGAAAAAACCTTAAAAAATTCAAGATAAGCTAGCGAATGAATGGATCCGGAAATGCAAACGCCGTGAAACGAGAGGACAGAAGAGTGTGTGAATAAACTGTGTGCATTGACTTTGAAGCAAAGCCTGAAATATCGAAACATGTATTAATTCACTTTTCATCTTAAATCAAAACAAACATTTAAACCATTCCTTCCCTGAAAACCTCGTAGAAAGTAGAAACTACTTTCCTTTTTTTCTTTCTCCTCCTAACAGAGACTCTCTTTCCATGGGTGTTTTCTCGAATCAACTCCGAGGACCCAGAATCGGAACTACCCACGACGACGACTTGCCCGTATCAAATGCCTCTTCCTCATCTTCTTCTTCAACTCCCTCTTCATCTATCAAGCGAAAGCTGTCGAGTTTATTACCAATCTGCGTGGCTCTCATAGTCATCGCCGAGATCTGCTTTCTTGGTCGTCTCGACAAAGCCACTTTAGTCAACACGTTGACCGATTTCTTCACCCAGTCTCCCCCATCGAGTAGACCCGACCAGAAGAACATCGAATTGATGTCGGAGAGCTGCGAGGAGTGGCTGACAAGACAAGACTCAGTGACTTACTCAAGAGATTTCAACAAAGATCCAATCTTTATCTCCGGTGGTCAAAAGGTAACACCTTTTTTTTAGAGATTTGTGTCAACAAAGACCAAATTAATGTATTGATTCCATGTTTTAGGACTTTCAATCATGTTCCATAGACTGTACATTTGGAGATAGCTCAGATAGAACACCAGACGCTGCGTTTGGATTAGGTAATCAACCCGGAAGTCTTTCTATACTCCGTTCAATGGAATCAGCTCAGTACTATCCTGAAAACGATATCTCACACGCACGACGGTGGGTAAGCAAGCACTTTCTTCATGACATTTTTCTTTTTGGGATAGAAGATGTGACATTTTTAATATGTTCGTGTTGGTTCAACCAGGAGTGGTTATGATATTGTGATGACAACTAGTCTCTCATCAGATGTTCCTGTTGGGTATTTTTCATGGGCTGAGTATGATATAATGGCTCCGGTTCAGCCCAAGACCGAGAAGGCTTTAGCTGCTGCTTTTATTTCCAACTGTGGTGCTCCGAATTTTCGGCTGAAAGCACTTGAGGCCCTGATGAAGAGTCGGATCAGGATTGATTCCTATGGTGGTTGTCATCGGAACCGTGATGGAGAAGGTAAGCTTAGAGATTAAGGCTTATTGTTCAACTTGGAAGATCTGATGTGATTTGTTTTTGCAATGTTTGTGTAGTTGACAAGGTTAAAGCTCTGAAGCGTTACAAGTTTAGTTTGGCTTTTGAGAACACTAACGAGGAGGATTATGTCACTGAGAAGTTCTTCCAGTCTCTTGTTGCTGGTATGTTTTAGCTTCCTGCTCTATTTGATTAGAGCTGCATAGGCCTGCTGGTTTTGAACCAAACAGAACTAACCGAATTAACCAAAATTTTGAACCTAACTAATTGAAATTACTCGAGTTTAACCGAATTTAACTGAAATATAATCGAATCCAAAAACTTTGATTAGTTTTGGTAAGAGAATCTAAAACCTAACTTTTCTTCCAACCAAACCTTTTGTCCGGTTTAATTCGGCAAGATTTTGGTTGAACTGAACAACCCAATTTCGAACTAACCGAACCCGCAGCCTAAAAACGTTATATAAACTAAACAATTTGTTAACGTTTACTCTCAGGATCTGTCCCTGTGGTTGTTGGTGCTCCGAATATAGAAGAATTTGCACCTGCTTCAGACTCATTCCTTCACATTAAAAGTATGGAAGATGTGGAGCCAGTTGCAAAGAAGATGAAGTATCTCGCAGCTAACCCTGCTGCTTATAATCAAACACTAAGGTCTGTTTTTTTCCCTTCAATGAGTGTGAATGTGTGTGATAACTTCTTGAAAGCTTCATGCATCTGTTTTTGATTTAGATGGAAGTACGAAGGTCCTTCAGATACTTTCAAGGCACTTGTTGACATGGCTGCTGTGCATTCTTCTTGTCGTCTCTGCATATTCCTAGCCACAAGGATCCAAGAACAAGAAGAGAAAAGTCGTAGCTTCAAGAAACGACCTTGCAAGTGCACCAGGGGAGGCTCAGACACAGTTTATCATGTTTTTGTAAGAGAGAGAGGCCGGTTTGAGATGGAATCAATCTTTCTGAGGTAAAAGAAAGTTTACTTAACTGCTCACTTACTTAATCAAACCACATGATATATGATGAAACCGTTCTTGTCCAATCCCTAGGGGTAAACATCTGACTCTGGAAGCTCTGGAATCTGCGGTTGTAGCCAAGTTCAAGTCATTAAAACATGAGCCGGTGTGGAAGAAGGAAAGGCCTCCAAGCTTAAAAGGCGACAAGGAGCTTAGAGTACACAGGATTTACCCGCTTGGCCTCACGCAGAGACAAGCTTTGTACAAGTTCAAATTCGAGGGGAACTCGAGTCTAAGTACTCACATTCAACACAACCCTTGTGCTAAATTCGAGGTTGTCTTCGTGTAGTTTCATTCCCAAACGCATAGCATAACTAACAGAAACTGTCCTGCAGTCTTGAAAGTTCAATAGAGACGAATTCATCAGGTAATCAAAGCAATATTTAAGTTACGTGTTGAAGAAGAAAACAAACAAAATTAACGAGAAACGACGTCGTGGAAAGATAGAAACGTGAGATGTTTCTACTCACCAAAGCCCACATCGAAAGAAACAAAAATTTCTTTCTTGTATATTTAAGTTTAGGTCGCAATAACGGTACGTCGTGCTTAGTACCGTGGGCTTCTGATCCGAGTGGAGACATTAAGTTGGTGGGACTTTGAACCAGTTTGTGAGACTCTCATTAGTTGCGAGGTTATATACATGCTAGGCTTGCCCGATACAATGAAGACTTTGTCAGTGTCTTCTTCGCGACAGAGAGGGACGACCAAGTTGGTTCCAATTGGACTATCATCTTTTAATTGTTATCTCTCACCTACATAGTTTCTTAATGATCAATTCTCTGTAACGAAACTGAGAAGAACATGTTGTGAAAGTTTTGAAAAGTAATATATTAACAGATTTGATAAACAATTGAAAAGATACATAAATTTATTGATAGAGGTAAAAAAATTTTACAGTACAATTCATACAACATACTAGAGTTAAAACCATATAGACAAATATAATGAACTTTCCAATATTCTTGGTTGACATAGATCTGTCCATTGACTTATCTTTTAGATTCCGGTTTAGCCTAATGTTCATGCAACTCGATTCATGCTTTCATGTTAAAACTGGAATCTTACCCTTAAGCCAAAACTGATTCTACTCATAGATCTGCTTCCAATAAATAACTCAATAGTTTTTGGGTGGAAGACTATACATATTGTTTCAGTAAGCCCTGATCCCAAGTGAATTCTTGTTGAAAAACGAAAAAATAAGAATATATTAACAAATACTGCGAATTAGCGAAACCACAACTCGCGTTCCAAGTCCATGAACTTGGTGTAGGTTGGATGTCTATGCTAGAGCATGGAGTACATCATCATGTTTATACTCTTGCTAATCCCTTGTTCGACTTAGTGAACCTACAAAAAAGGGAAGAAGTTATCAAAACACAATGAAACAAAAAAGAAAACTATGAAACACAAAACTAACAATGTAGTGTGTTGGGCTGCAAAAAGATGAAGTCGGGAGAGATGCTCTTGACCTGGTAGTCGAACTATATGTTTTTCAGTTGTCATTGAACTAAAATCATGAATTCACCAATATCTCTCGTGTATTCTTTTGCATGTATTGGTATTGAGATCCATTTGAGACTTATCCATCCATGAACGAAAATAATAAAGAGAAGACATGATTTTTGTTCCTTTTGTGCTTTGTTGTTAATGAAGGGAATGAGAGAAAACCATATTCATAAGTAAAAGTTGCCGACATTTCTAACAGATTTGTGATGAATTTTCAACAGTAGTACAATTTTTGGAAATTCGTTAGAAATTTCAAAATTTTAACCAGTTATAAAATGGTCATAAGTTTCGAAAGAAATATGTCCGAAATTTCCGATGAATTTCCAATGACCAAATAATTTTTAATCAATTACAACAATTACTTAAAAATTTATATATAGCTAGATCTTTCATATACTTATTAGTTTGTATTTTTTTTTATTTTGTCCATAATTATTCCTTAATATTAACAGGGGAAATTAGGCTAAATAGCTAAGAAAAAAAAATTAAAATCCAATCAAAATTCCCCTCTCTCTCCTACTTTCTCTTTCTATCTCTCTCTACTCTTTCTCCTAAATTTTAATTTCTCTTTTTTTTTGGTTATTAAGCAAAAAAAAAACCCTTAATTAGGCCAAGTAGCTATTAACAACTCTTCGATCAGCAGCAGTGTCTTGAAACCCGACCCGGACCCGCGGTTGAACCGGTAAATCCGGTCACCAAGGATAAATCCGGTTTGGGTTTTGTGAAAAAACCAAAATTTAAAAACCCGCAAGAACTCGGAAAAAACCACTAAAACCCAAAACCCAGTACCGGTTGAACCACTGGTTGACCCATAAAATATTTTTCTTACTTTTTCTTTAGTTTTAACTTTTATTTATATTTTTAGATTCTGTTTTATTTTTTAGATTTTCAGTTAATAATTTTTAATCATACATAATACTAATTACATTATTATGTTTTATGATTTTCACGAAGATTTCACTATGTCACCTGAAGAAAATGAAGTGAACGATGATAGAGAAAATAAAAAATTAGTTGATGTAATTTAGTTTTACTTTATTTTTGTTATTTGATAATTTATTACAATAATGTTTTACTTTTGGTTTATATTGGGTTTGAGATTTAATTTATTATTCATATTAGACATTTAAATATTTATGTATTTTATGTTTTGCTATTTTTTAGATGTCATTACTATTAATTTGTTACAAAAAGAAACAAATAGTCTAAACTATTTTTTTTATATTTTGTATATTTATACATTTTATGTTTTTAAAAACAGTTATAAAATATATAATTATAGTTTCTATATTTTTTTTCATAGCTAATATAAACATTATATAATAAAACTAGTTCATTCTTAATTCATGGTTCACCCGTGGTTCACCCGCGGTTGATCCGATAACCCTATGACCCGGTAAATTGTCCGGTTCAGTGTCCGGGTCGGCTTTAAAAACATTGATCAGCAGGGATTTTTTTTTTCCATAATTCTTGGGATTATGTTAAGACCGCCCTAATATATAGTATTGATTTTTCACCGCCGTAATATTAACAACTCTGTTGTGGTAGCTAGGTCTTTCATACGGCTAGATTTCTCTAGGTTCTTTTTTTTTTGTAACACAGATTTCTCTAGGTCTTAATATAAATTTTAACATCTGGCTTATTCGACCAACCAACTAAACGATCATTATATCAGATTCTATACCTATTGAACTCAACCTCGAGATATGGTAGAGATTACCAGCAAAGTAAATCGCTAGATTTCACTGCGTGTCGAAGCAATGGGCATCAATACTTGGTGGTCAACACTTCAAAGATTTGTTCCTGATCAGGTCTTCTGTCATGTCCCCGATCCTGGATAGGACCGGCCGGACGTACTGCAGTGCAAGGAGACGTACCAGTCAGGTCATATGACCTTGAGACAAGTGTGTCATGATCTGGAAGCAAGGTTAAGGGCATTATAAAGCTAAGTGATAGCTAAATCAAGAAGAAGATAAATATATCAAGCTATAAGAAATATATCACAGCTGGGAGATGCGAGCAAGAAGTTCAACCAGTTGGACAGAGCTCACTGAATCTCAAAGAGAGTATCAACTCTCTGAGCTGGATGGACTAGATCACTCAGCTGGATCAGCTGGGGATCAGCTCAACTCAGCTGGACTGAGTGTTCAAGTCTTGGGCGCTTGGGTCGGGTCCGGATCGTGACCGGACCATGTGGATGACCCGTGTGTACCGATGGACCAGTGGACACTTGGGATCGGACCAGGGGCTTAGGTAACCAGCCTAGACTTGTATGTGACGTGTCTAGGGGTAGTTAAGACTGTCAAAGATTTCTGGAAACTGCCATAGACGAAATAGTGTGATCTGGACCATTGATTAAATCAATGGCCAGATCAAACCAAAGGGATGCAATGGTTAGAAGTAACCATTCCTTCTTCTATAAAAGGAAGGCATGTCCGTGCCTTTGCAGGCACGCCAGGGCTTTCTTCGTCACCCTGAAACACAAAGAAAAACAGAGAGAAACAGAGGTATGGTTGGATTAAACAATCCAATACCTAGATTGGTGTGAAGGCAACAAAGAGGCAGTTTTGTGGGTAATCAAAGGGAAAGTTGTGAACGTCCTTTTGATGGTGTTTGATCTTGGATGATCATGTCCTGGGATTTTCTATGTCTTGATATCACACGCAATTGTCCAGGGAAGAAGAGAGATGACCGGATTCACTCTCAAAGTCCAAAGGCAGCCTTGAAGGCAGATGTGTGTGGAAGAACAGTTTTATGGACAACAAAGGGGGAAGTGATGCACGACCCTTGGGTGATGTTTGATCATGGATGAACACACCCTAGTCTTCCTATATAGTCTGGGAACACACGCAGATGGTTAAGAGAGAATGAAGAAGGCCGGACTCCACTCTCAATGGCATGAACAGCCTCAAAGGTGGATGCAGTGCATAAATTGTTTCCATGGAAGTCTGCCTGGAAGGGATGATGGGTGCGACCCTGACTGGATATTATAAATAATGGAAGTATGTGATAAATACTTGATGGAGGCGTGCTTGGGAAGAGCATGGTCGGCCTGATAAGGTAACAGGTGTGAACTGCAGACCATTGGACATAGTTTGGCACACTATGAGCTGATCTGTTCTTGCAGTTACACCTTAACCTGTTTATACATTTATTTTTCATCTTATGTCTTCTGTCTATGATTGAGATTGATAATTATACATAGAGGCACTGAACCTTGGCCTTGGCCGGTTCAGGAAAATCCTCGATGGCCTTGGTTAGGCAGGTATGTCCGGATCTCACAGTTCCTGAAGGAATTATGGGGATCCGGTTATGAACTATTCTTAGTGGTGATTTATCATGAATTATCATGAATTTTAATTGGGTTTTAGGGATTGATTTGAGATAGTCATCCTATGGCCGATTTGACTGATTTTGGGCAAGATCTATATGATCGAGGCCGGTTCTTGATGTTAGGAGTTTTCAAGGCTCCTAAGACAAATGATGTAGTATAGGAAAGTTGTCGAACCAATTCCAAGAGATTCAAAGCAATGAGAATGCAAATGCTTATTTAATCTAAGTGCAACCAGATATTTGAATGATTTTTAAACTAATGACTAGAATGCAATAACAAAATGATAACTTTCTTCACTATTGGAAAGGAGAACTCATGGGTAAGAGGCAATTTGACTTTGGGTGATCAAGTTTCGAACTATGGATGACAAGTAAACAATCAAACTATCAATCTTAAGCCTAAACACAATTCTAAGCAAGCTCTATGTCTAGATGAATGCTCATTTTCTAACATATCTCAAACATGAAATGTCTTTGGTTGAATGACATGAAAGCAATCATGAAGAACAAGTTTAATAGCTATCCTAACACTCTTAACAACAAATGTCTTTGGCAAGATGCATTAAGAGCCTAGTAGAATTGTCTCAAACATTTCATCAAACACCTTTTGGGTGGGAAATGTCTAGAGATCAACTTTTGAATGATCAGTACAAAAGAAGCAATAAGAACACTCTACTAGCAAGGTTTGAGAATGATCTACACTAAAAACATCATTGATCTAACCTAATCACCATAATCTCCCTAACCCATGAATTCAAAAGGTGATTACTCACTAATCTCCATGATTCCTCTTAAACCCATGACGAATTTCAGATTAATCATGTAGAGAAATATATAGAATAATCAACAAGAACACAAGAACAAAAGATCAATGATTCAAGAGTTTTTGTGTCTTTCTCAATATCCAAAAATAAAAGATAATCTGCCTCCTTCGCTTAAAAAAAGTACTTAAACTTAGGTTTTTCAAGTCTAAAACGTAGAAGGGTAAAATAGTAAATAAACTCAGAAACATCACGCAGCAGCCTGGAGGACGCGTCGTTAGGCCGCTGGGACAAAAGGCCGCTGGGACACTTAGCCGCTGACGTCTTCATGGTTACAACGCAGCAGCTTCGCACACCGCGCCACGAGGCCGAGTAAGCTTCCACAATTTTGGACATTCGCCAGCGGCTTGGGGGTGAGGCACACAGGCCGTTGGGATCGTCTGGCCGCTGCAACACTTAGTCATGGGGAGCTTTCTCGAACATGAATCATCTTTTTGCTCCAAAATCATCTCTAATGGTTCAAAGTCACCAACTAGAATCTCCAATACCAGGACAAATGCATCCTATATGCATTCTATATGGATTTTAAAGATCAAAAAGAAGCTAAAACAAAGACTAAAATCATGCAAATACACAAGATATCAACTCCCCCACACTAGTCATTTACTTGTCCACAAGTAAACTTTCAAGAACCAAGGAGAAGAGGTTTGAAGGTGGGTATTCATAATCAAAATAAACTCTTCTTAGTTCTTGATGCAGCAAGATATTTGGAAATTATCCAAATATCTTTATCATTCATTAATTTACATAGATACTTACTATTTATTTATATTTTCTATATTTTAATAATTTTCCTATTTTATTTAAGATTAGAGTTTTCATAGATTCAAAGATTTATTATTCTTTGATTAATAAAAGAGCTTTGGCTTTTGAGAGAATTGTATTCTATATCCCTTGTTTTGATTTGATTAAATTTATCAATCAAGAAGCAGGTCCCAAGCGAAGATTCTCTAGAATCCCTTGGTTGAGCTGGCAGGTCCCAAGCGTGGTTGAATAACCCTTTGGTTGAGCTGTTTATCGTTGCTTCCGCTCCATCAGTTCTCATCCTAATAACCTTGCATAATCATACCAAATAGCAAGTGCAAAGATTTTATCCATCTCTAACTTCTTTAGGCCTATCCCAGCTCCTTTGATCTCTACACTCATTAATCATGCATCCACAAACCACAAATCCACCATCTCTCTAACATTCATAAAGCAAACTCAACAGAAATCTCACAAATGGTCAAATGGTCCAAGTCATTGGGTTTGGTAAGAAAAAGGCTTTAGTGCAAAGTGAATCAAGAGGTTCAAAATGATATTTTAAGGTGGTTTACTCTCAAAACAAAGTAGCCTTGACATTACACATAATATATCTAAGAAAGGGATCAACTCATGCATACAATGCTCAATCTCCATTGTTCTACCCTTTCCCAAACATACAAGTTACTCAATTATTCCCCAATGTCAAACCCAACTCACATCTCTCACCAAAAGATCCCAAGAACATTTTTCACATCAAACTCTTTCTTTTTGAAATCAATAAGAGATTTTCACAATTTTTAAACAAATCTTAGCTCCTAACAACTTTGCTAGCCCCCTTTTTCTTTCTTTCCTCTTTTTTTTTTCCTTTTTTTTTCTTTTTTTCTTTCTTTTTTATTTGGGGGCCAAGACTTCTCACAAAAAGAGCTATATGCTTCTCTACTTATCCCATAAAGACTAGTCATTTAAGCACAAAAAGACAAATATTTCATATTTCCAAATCACAATCACAACACTCACCCCCTTCCTATAGCTAGACAATAGAGTGGCTAATCTAGCAAGAATGGAGACTAAGCATTGTCATTCTCAATAATCTCAACATTATGCACATGTAAAGCTTTCCAAAGAGGCTTCACTCAACAAATAATGATGGTTTATAAAGGAGGTATGGGTTTAGGGAGTGGAGTACCACTTGAGTTTGTCAAAAAGATTGGTAAAACAGATGGGACTGTTATGATATTTTTGTGTAGGGTCGTTTTAGTACTACGGAACACTGGAAGACTAATAGATTTCGTGTATTTGCGTGTGTTTAGAGAAGAGAAACTGAGGCAAAGAGATGTATTATTGAGTGATTTTTGGGATTACAACGTATTAGGTGTATAAACCCTAGTTCTATCGCCTAACTCTCTAATCTCTAAGCTCCAAAGTGTCTATACCTTGTTCTAGGGTTTGGGTTCCCCTTTTATAGTTGATGTAAGTCGGTCAATCTTGGGCGGCTTCCATAATATTCATGAATATATTACTTTCCCCTCGATTTGAGAAACTTCCATATTCATGCGGAGGATTGGTTCCTTGGTCCTTACGGCAAGGGCTGGACCTTGGTTCCTCGATACAGGGACTGGACCCTGGATACTTATTAAATGGGGATCGGACCCTGGTGCCACCTGGTGGGAATGGGTCCTTTGAGTTGAGAAGGGACCCTGGGTCCTTTCCAAACGAGGGCCCGGAAGTCGAGGCCCCTTCGGAGGCTGGAGAAACCTCTAGCCTTGGATATTTTCCCCAACAGTTTGCCCCTTATTCCTTGATTGCTTCGTAGGGATCAAGGGATAATATGTAGTCTTGAGTCTTGGTGCCATTTCTTCCAGCAGGAGAAGGGTTTGGAGTCTGGGCGACGTGAGGACTTATTTTGGAATATGATCGCTTAGTTGAAATGGTCCTCAAGGGAAATAAGGATCGCGGCCCGCTCGTGATGATGCTAGGTCGGCGAAGTATTTTGGAGATAATCTTGGAAATTTGCCGAGAATCGCGATTATCTTCCAAATTCTTTTGCCTTTCCTCTTTCTCTCTTTCCTTCCATGCGCCAAAAATAGAAAGTCGTTCCAGGTATATAATCAGATGTTTCGACGCCTTTAGACGACACGAATTTAGGTTTTCCCCTATCATTCTTATTGGATGTAGATGTCGAACGTTCCAACTTTCATGAAATCGTTCCCTACCCCCGGTGTTGGCGGACGTGTCAGGCCCCGTCGTTTGTTTGGTGATCCTTTTGATTCCCCAATTCTAACACCTAGCGTGACTTCGGGAACCGATGATGAAAGGGTTCCCGTGGCCCCTGCTCGCCCTCGTCGCTTATGTTCTTTCGATGCTTCGAGTGAGGACGAAGATGGCCCGAGGTCTGATATTAAGGAAGGTGATCTGGCGGGGATCCGCCGTAGATATTCATTGCCTGATACAATGGGGATCAGGTGTGCAGGAGAGTTTGAGCGAGCTCCTGATGGAGGAAGGGACGAGATAGCGATCTTTGAGGCTTATTTGGAGGCCGGCTTTAGAGGAGGGATTCCTTCTTTAATTTCGGAGGTGGTGTCGTACTTTGGGTGTTCCCCTTCGCAGTTTACGCCTGATACATGGCGTACTCTGATGGCTATCCAGGTGTTAGGAGAGCTCCATAGTATTCCTTTTGGGTTGTCTGAAGTCCTATATTCTTACTCTTTTGTTCCCTTGCCAAGTAAGAGAGGCTTCTACCAAATATGGTCCCGAGATGGTGAACCTTTGGTGGATGAACCCCCTCGAGGTCTCCGGGGTAGCTTTCCTTCAAACGATTCTTGGGACATGAGATACGTGTTTATGAAGGTCGAAGGTGTTCCCGGTTATCCATGTTTCTGGCGTTCAGTGGGTGAGTTGCTTCTGCTTCCCTAGACATGGGTATTATATTTGCTTAGCTATGTCGGGTTTTTCTTCTTGCAGAGGTGGCCCGACCGGTCGTCCAGGCTGGTGAGACTTTGGTGAAGTTGGCGCGAGGTATTCCTAGGCGCTTTCGCTGGATTCTATTTTTGATGCATCTGATATCGCTGCGTCATAGCCGTATTTGGGGTAATGGAATTTCTCTTACTTTGTCCTTCCATTCTAGCCGTAGTTTGATGGAGTCTTTGTTTTCCAGGTGGGATTCCTACGGCTTCGGTATTATCAGTGTACGAGGAATACTGTAGAACCCGGCATCAAAGGAGGAGATCTCGCAATTTGTTTCTTTCTGTCCCTCCGGTAGTGGCTTCTTTGGCTCCGAGGGATGCTGTCAGGGATCGATTCCCCAGTTTAGGTCGGCGTGTTCCTCCACATGAAGAGATTCTCTTCCTTCGGAGGCAGCTTCGGGAAGTGATTTCCAACCAGGCTCTTGTCGTGCAGAGGGCTCGAGAGTATGCTCGTCAGGATCTCGTTAGAGAGTGGTCGATGAGGAGTGTTGGTCAACGTGAGCTGTTCGGGGGACCCGGCCAATGGGGGCCTGTTGGAGGTCCAATCCGAAATTCGGGGAGCGTTGAAGGCGGTCATGGTGTTTTCCCTTTTTCTCGCCGGGAGCCGAATCTTTGAATATTTCTTCAATGCTTTTCTTGCTTTATGTTGTCGTCTTTGGATTTTTGTAGCTTTCTTCCCTCCGAATAAGGATTTTTAATAATATCTATTGGTTTTTGCTTTTACTCCATCTTTTCTTTTGATCCTTGCACTGTTTTATGGTAGAGGTGTTTATGGTTCTCACCCCTAGCTGCTTGGTTAGATGACTTCCGGGGGAGATCAATCCTTGCAGAGAATCGTTGTCGGGAACTGATGGGTTCCGATCTGACTTGAACCCTTAGGTTCTTGATCCTTCGAACTCGGAAGTTCTCAGGATCTAGGCCCCTTAAGTTCCTTACCTGGACCCTGAGGCCTTACTTTGAACCTGGGAGACCTTACCCATTAAATTTTGAAGGAGTCTTTAGGTTATCTGGACCCTTAGGTCTTAGGAACCTTGAGGTTCTTCGGATCCATAGGTCTTGGGAGCCTTGAGGTTCTTCGGACCCTTAGATCTTGGGAACCTTGAGGTTCTTTGGACCCTTAGGTCCTGGTAACCTTGGGGTTCTTTGGACTCTTAGGTCTTGGGAACCTTGAGGTTCTTCGGACCCTTAGGTCTTGGGAACCTTGAGGTTCTTTGGACCCTTAGGTCTTGGGAACCTTGAGGTTCTTCGGATTCTTAGGTCTTTGGACCCGAAGGTCTTTGGACCCGAAGGTCTTTGGATCCGAAGGTCTTTGGACCCGAAGGTCTTTGGACCCGAAGATCTTTGGACCCGAAGGTCTTTGGACCCGAAGGTCTTTGGACCCGAAGGTCTTTGGATCCGAAGGTCTTTGGACCCGAAGATCTTTGGACCCGAAGGTCTTTGGACCCGAAGGTCTTTGGACCCGAAGGTCTTTGGACCCGAAGGTCTTTGGACCCGAAGGTCTTTGGATCCGAAGGTCTTTGGACCCGAAGGTCTTTGGATCCGAAGGTCTTTGGACCCGAAGGTCTTTGGACCCGAAGGTCTTTGGACCCGAAGGTCTTTGGACCCGAAGGTCTTTGGACCCGAAGGTCTTTGGACCCGAAGGTCTTTGGACCCGAAGGTCTTTGGACCCGAAGGTCTTTGGACCCGAAGGTCTTTGGACCCGAAGGTCTTTGGACCCGAAGGTCTTTGGACCCGAAGGTCTTTGGACCCGAAGGTCTTTGGACCCGAAGGTCTTTGGACCCGAAGGTCTTTGGACCCGAAGGTCTTTGGACCCGAAGGTCTTTGGACCCGAAGGTCTTTGGACCCGAAGGTCTTTGGACCCGAAGGTCTTTGGACCCGAAGGTCTTTGGACCCGAAGGTCTTTGGACCCGAAGGTCTTTGGACCCGAAGGTCTTTGGACCCGAAGGTCTTTGGACCCGAAGGTCTTTGGACCCGAAGGTCTTTGGACCCGAAGGTCTTTGGACCCGAAGGTCTTTGGACCCGAAGGTCTTTGGACCCGAAGGTCTTTGGACCCGAAGGTCTTTGGACCCGAAGGTCTTTGGACCCGAAGGTCTTTGGACCCGAAGGTCTTTGGACCCGAAGGTCTTTGGACCCGAAGGTCTTTGGACCCGAAGGTCTTTGGACCCGAAGGTCTTTGGACCCGAAGGTCTTTGGACCCGAAGGTCTTTGGATCCGAAGGTCTTTGGACCCGAAGGTCTTTGGACCCGAAGGTCTTTGGACCCGAAGGTCTTTGGACCCGAAGGTCTTTGGACCCGAAGGTCTTTGGACCCGAAGGTCTTTGGACCCGAAAGTCTTTGGACCCGAAGGTCTTTGGACCCGAAGGTCTTTGGACCCGAAGGTCTTTGGACCCGAAGGTCTTTCGACCCGAAGGTCTTTGGACCCGAAGGTCTTTCGACCCGAAGGTCTTTCGACCCGAAGGTCTTTCGACCCGAAGGTCTTTCGACCCGAAGGTCTTTCGACCCGAAGGTCTTTCGACCCGAAGGTCTTTCGACCCGAAGGTCTTTCGACCCGAAGGTCTTTCGACCCGAAGGTCTTTCGACCCGAAGGTCTTTCGACCCGAAGGTCTTTCGACCCGAAGGTCTTTCGACCCGAAGGTCTTTCGACCCGAAGGTCTTTCGACCCGAAGGTCTTTCGACCCGAAGGTCTTTCGACCCGAAGGTCTTTCGACCCGAAGGTCTTTGGACCCGAAGGTCTTTGGACCCGAAGGTCTTTGGACCCGAAGGTCTTTGGACCCGAAGGTCTTTGGACCCGAAGGTCTTTGGACCCGAAGGTCTTTGGACCCGAAGGTCTTTGGACCCGAAGGTCTTTGGACCCGAAGGTCTTTGGACCCGAAGGTCTTTGGACCCGAAGGTCTTTGGACCCGAAGGTCTTTGGACCCGAAGGTCTCTGGACCCGAAGGTCTCTGGACCCGAAGGTCTCTGGACTTTTATGCTTTTTAGGGAGTCTTTTTGATCGCTCTCTGCTGCCCGAAAGCGAGCCACTCTCGATCTAAATTGAGAAATCGCACTGTGCTACCCGTGGGCATAGGCCATTCTCGAAATTCTCAATGCTGCACTCTACTTTTCTGCAGAAAGGTCACTCTCAGACTTATTGTGGTCTGGGGTGGGTCCCCCCGCAAGGTTCTGTCAACCCAGACACACTACCTTCCACGTCTGGATAGGTATTAAATTGTTTGTGCTTAACTGGTTATTTGCACTTTGCTCCCTGCATATCAGCCGCCAGAATCTGATTACAGTACTTGGCTGTGTACGTCATGCCCCCAGCGTGCGTTTAGCTTACAGCGTATTTCATGAGGGTTTGAATGGCACTAGTACGTGGTCCCCGCATAACTCTCGGCTATAGGCCTTTACACGGGGCCCTATCGCACAGACATCGGCTTAGGGCTGATCAGACCCTTTCCATATCTGTCTGCGCCTATGGTGAGTAGCCTCACCAGCTAGGGGGCTAGCTAAGATCTGAGGTTCCGAAGGTCCCTGATCCAGCTAATATGCCCCTTTAAGTATATTGGTGTTTCCTTAACTCCCTTTAGTCGAAACCAAATGTATTTTATAAGCCTAGTCCGAGGACGTTCTCGTTATACATAGGAGTAAGAAAACCAAAATACTTAAATATATAATAGTATATATAGAGCTCGACCCGAAGATCTTGCCTTTAGAAATGATAGAATTTGAGGTGCAAGGCGTTCCAGCAGTTGGGTTGTACCTTGCCTGTGCTGTCTTGCAGCTTATAGGCTCCTGCCCCTTGCACCCCTATTACCTGATAGGGCCCCTCCCATCAGGGGGCGAGTTTTCCGGCTGATTTGTCTTTTGTGTGGTTACAGACTCGCCTTAAGACCTAGTCCCCTTCTTGGAAGGTTCTGGATCTCACCTTCTTGTTGTAACTCTTGGCTACCTTTATTTGGTACGACGCGTTCTTCAGGCGGGCTGCTTCTTTTTTTTCGTCTAGGAGGTCTAGGCTTAGGTACATCAGCTCGTCATTTTCCTTGGGGGTTAGGATGTTGGAGATCGTGGTCTTGACATGTACCTCGGTTGGTATTGCTGACTCGGTGCCGTAGACGAGTGAGAAAGGGGTTTCTTGGGTAGCTGTCTTTGGAGTCGTCCGGTAGGCCCAAAGGACTCCATGTAGCTCTTCTGCCCATCGCCCGTGAGCCTTTTCCAAGCGCTTCTTGAGCATGTTCACCACCGTTTTGTTGGTTGACTCTGCCTGTCCGTTTGATTGCGGGTGCCTTGATGCTGAATGTGAGAGTTTGATATCTCAATCTTTGCAGAAGTACTGGAAGTCGTTGCTGGTAAATTGGGGTCCATTGTCTGTGACAATTTCCTGAGGTGCTCCGAAGCAGGTTATTATGTTCGTCCAGATGAATTTCCTGATCTGGAGATCCGTGATTTTTGCCAAGGCTTTGGCTTCTACCCACTTTGTGAAGTAATCGGTCATTACTAGGAGGAAGACCTTCTTCCCCGGCGTCATTGGGAATTTCCCCACGATGTCCATGCCCCATTTACGGAAGGGCCATGGGGAACTTAGGGACTTCAGTTTCTCTGGTGGTAAGTTGGAGATTGGGGCGTGCTTCTGGCATTGGCTACAGGTTTTGGCCTGTTTGAGGGAGTCCTTCGCCATGGTAGGCCAGTAATAACCGGCCCTTCTCGCCCTGAGAACCAGGCTCCGTCCGCTGGAATGTGAACCGCATTCCCCATCGTGGAGTTCCTCTAATATTCGTGCGGCTTCTCTAGGGGATAGACATCGTAGATAGGGTCCTGAGAAGGACCTCCTATATAGTTTTCCCTCCGAAATGCAGTATATGGCCGCTTGTCTCTTGATCTTCCGGCTCTCCTCTCGGTTTTCAGGTAGGACGTCGTTTCTTAGATAGTCGGTGATAGGGGTCATCCAGGTTTCTCCTTCGTCTACTACCGTCACTTCTTCCGGTTCAACCTCTTTCTGGGTAGCTGGCCATTGCAGGACCAACAGCGGGATACTCATACGTTCCTTGGTTTCTAATGCGGAACCCAAGTTTGCTAGAGCATCGGCTTGGGAGTTTTGTTCCCTAGGTATTTGGGTAAGCTTATAGCTTGTGAATTGGTCTAGGAGACATTTGGCCACCGATAGATACCTGATCATGCTCGGGTCCTTGGCTTGATAATCCCCTTGAGCTTGACTGATGATGAGTTGCGAGCCACTCAAAACCTGGATGTCTTTTACTCCCATTACCTTAGCTAGTTCTAGACCTGCTATTAAAGCCTCGTATTCTGCCTCGTTGTTTGTTGCTTTGAAGTTGCAACGTACAGCCCTTGAGGCCGATTCTCCCGTAGGGGAGGTCAGAACCAGTCCTACCCCTGCGCCTCTTATATTGCTGGAGCCGTCCACGTGCAGGGTCCATTGACCTTCTTCCGCTTCTTTTCCCTGGAGTGTAGTTTCTAGATCTGGGTCTGGAGGCATAGAGGGAGAGAATTCAGCCACGAAATCAGCTAGGACCTGGGACTTGATAGCGGCGGCTGGGCTGAAGATCATGTCGTACTCTCCCAATTCTACGGCCCATTTCGCCAATCGTCCTGATACCTCGGGTTTATGAAGGACTGCTTTGATGGGGAAGGAGGTGACTACCACGACTTGATGGGACTGGAAGTAGGGACGTAACTTCCGGGCCGCGACCACCAGGGCGAGAGCTAGTTTCTGTAGCGAGTTTCTGCGTCTAGCATGGATTTGCTGACGTAGTATATGGGATGCTGCCTTTTTTCCTCCTCCCTTACGAGGACTGCGCTAACTGCATGCTCGGACACGGCGAGGTAAAGCAATAGGGTTTCCCGTTCTAGAGGTTTAGATAGGAGTGGTGGAGTAGTGAGGTAGGCCTTGAGGTCGGATAGCGCGGCTTCGCACTTCTCTGTCCACTGAAAGTCCTTAGGGTTCTTTAGTGTTTCGAAGAAGGCGTGAGACTTATCAGAAAGCCTAGAGATGAATCTGCTGAGGGCTGCCATTCTTCCCGTAAGTTTTTGGATCTCTTTGACGTTCCGTAGGGGAGGAATCGCCTGGATGGCCCTTATTTGCTCCGGATTTGCTTCTATGCCCCTGTGGATGACTATGTATCCCAGGAACTTCCCGGAGCTTACTCCAAAGGAACATTTAGAGGGGTTGAGCTTCATATTGTATTTCCTCAGGGTGGTGAATGCTTGCTGGAGATGTGAGATATGATCTTCCGAGTCAAGAGATTTTACCAGCATGTCGTCGATGTAGACTTCCATGGTATGGCCTATCTGATCGGCAAACATCTTGTTGACCAACCTCTGGTAAGTGGACCTAGCGTTCTTCAGATTAAACGGCATGACCTTGTAGCAATATATGCCCCTGGAAGTCATGAAGGACGTCTTTTCTTGGTCGTCGGGATGCATCAGGATTTGGTTGTATCACGAGAAGGCGTCCATGAAGCTCATTAGTTGGTGTCCCGCGGTGGCATCCACCAGCTTGTCTATATGAGGCAAGGGGAATGGATCCTTTGGGCAGGACTTGTTGAGGTCCGTGAAATCGATGCAGACTCTCCATTTTCCGTTTTTCTTTTTCACAACCACCACATTGGCGAGACAGTCGGGATATTGCACCTCTCTTATGAACCCTGCGTTGAGCAGGTTTTTGACCTCTTCGTTAATGATTTCATCCCTTTCGGGAGCGAACTTCCTTCTCTTTTGTCTAACAGGAGGATGCTCGAGATTCACTTGGAGCTGGTGCATGATGACGTTGGGGTCGATTCCGGGCATGTCTTCGTGGGACCATGCAAAGCAATCGGAGTTAGATCTTAGGAAATCGATCAGCCTCCGTCTCAGATCCTTCGGCAGCTTGGAGCCTATCTTGAGGTTCTGCTCCGGGTTCCCTTCTATTAAGGGGACTTCGTCCATGTCTTCATCCTCGGGTTCTTCGGCGTGAGGAACGAGAGGCTGCTTCTGTAATTGCTATAAGGCTTGGGTCCTTCCCTTCAGGGTAGTTTGATAGCAGGACCTAGAATTCTCTTGGTCCCCTCTAATGACCTTCACGCCCCAGGGGGTAGGAAATTTCACCAATTGGTGAAGGGTTGATGGTACGGCTCCCATGTCGTGGATCCAGGGCCTTCCTAGTATTACGTTGTAAGGCGAGGGACAGTCGACGACCAAGAACTTGGCGGTTTGGTTTATCCCCTCGGCATAGACTGGGAGAAGGACTTCCCCTCGGTTTGCTTCACCTCTCCGCTAAATCCCACGAGTGAGATCGCTTTCCTGGTTAATGTTTTAGGGTCTAGCCTTAAATCCATATAGGCCGAGTGGAAGATAATGTTGCTGGAGCTGCCATTGTCCACCAATATTTGTTTAACTAAGCAGTTGGCTATAACAAGCGAGATGACGAGGGCGTCATGATGGGGAGCAAGGACTCGTTCCTGCTCCCTCGCAGTAAAGCTGATTTCGTCCGTTCCCAAGAGTGGGCGCTTGGGAATCTCGATCTCTTGACCGTTCCTAGCGTTGCGAGTACTTCTTTTGGCTACGGCGCTGCTGATCCCGCTTACTTCTGATCCTCCGGAGATGACGTGGATCACTCGTTCTTGTGGCGGAGGTAGCGCAGGGACCACTTCATTGGGGAGAGCGGGGCCCTCTCTGTTGAGAAGATCCTTGGCCTTGTCCGAGAGGAACTCCCTTAGATAACCCTTCTTGAGAAGCTCGGCTACTTCCAGCTTTAAGGCTATACAATCCTCAGTGGTATGGCCGTGATCGCTTTGGAACCCACACTATCTTTTAGGGTTCCGGGTAGCATCGGGGGACCTCATTTTAGGTGGCCACTTAACTTGTGGGCCCATCTGCCTCAAGACTCCAATGAGCTCTGGTTTGGATATCGCTAGGTGGGAGATACTGGGCCAAGTAGAAACCATCATCCCTTCGGACCGAGGTAAGGGGCGATGTTGGTATCTGCCCCTGCCTCTGGTTGGTGGATTCCCGGGAAGGTCGGGGTCGGATGGTTTCTTCACGCTCGTCTTTCGAGGGTTTGGAGGACTTCTGATCGTACTTGGAGGAAACCTTAGCCCTGCTCACGACGTCTTCTTCCCACCTTACTTGGGCCCAGGCACGGGATAGTACATCCGCCATGTCTCTGCATCTGTACTTAGTTAACTCCTTATAGAGCTCTCCCTCCAGAAGTAGGCCCTTCTTGAAGGCTGAGATTGCTGTATCGGCGTTACACTCGGCTATGGAGACCTTCTCCTGGTTGAAACGAGCTATGTAGGAGCGTAGGGATTCGTTTCTGTATTGTTGGATCTCGTAGAGGTCATCTGATCTCTTCTCCAGGTGGCGGCTACTAGCGAACTGTTCCACGAACTTGTCGCTGAGGGCGGCGAAGGATGCTATGGACCCCGTGGGGAGGTTGATATACCATTGGAGGGCAGGACCGGTTAGAGTTGACCCGAAGCCCTTGCACATGGTGGCTTCCCTTGCGTCTTTCGGAATAGCCACGGCTACCATGCGTTGCTTATACTGGGCGATGTTGTTGTCAGGATCTCCTGTTCCCTCGTACATCTTGATGCTCGGAAAAGAGAACTTTCGAGGCATCTCGATCGAAGCAATCTCCTTCACGAAAGGTGTGTCGGAGTACGACCTGGGATCACTTCTACGGATGGGGGGAGCTACTCCGGGGAGCCTTTCCACCATGGATTGGATGGTGCCGAATTTTTCGGATACTACCTTCTCTAGGTAAGCGCCTAGAGCTGGATCTGAGATTTCGGGATGATCAGGTGAGTACTCTTCATCCTCTGTATCGGATTCGTCTTCATCTTCTTTTCGGGTTACGTCTCGAATGTTTTCTTGATCGCCGGGTTCGTCGCCGGGCTGCTGAGGCGTTTCCTCGCAGTCGCGCGGGGTGTTGAGCTAAGTCATAGGTCAAACTTTGGTTCTGAACCGTTTTCGTTTGTTCCCTACTGCCCCGAGGGATCGGTTTTCTCGTCTGAGAGCGATGTTCTCGGCTTCCATGGCGTCTAGCTTCTCGGAGCTTTGCTGGAGTTGCTTGGAGTGTTCTCCAAGTTAATCTTTTAGGTATTGAACTTCCTGGACGAGTTCCAGACCTGCAGGTGCGGTCTCCTGAGCCTTGTGAAGGTTGGTAATTTGACTCTGAAGGGTTTCGAATCGGCTCAGAAGCTCCTTCTCCTTCGGGGTCAGATTGGCTTGATTGGACTCGTCTTCCGGTGCCATCGTCACGTAGTTGAGTTACTCCCCTCCTTCTAGCGCCAAACTGTTATGATATTTTTGTGTAGGGTCGTTTTAGTACTACGGAACACTGGAAGACTAATAGATTTCGTGTATTTGCGTGTGTTTAGAGAAGAGAAACTGAGGCAAAGAGATGTATTATTGAGCGATTTTTGGGATTACAACGTATTAGGTGTATAAACCCTAGTTCTATCGCCTAACTCTCTAATCTCTAAGCCCCAAAGTGTCGATCCCTTGTTCTAGGGTTTGAGTTCCCCTTTTATAGTTGATGTAAGTCGGTCAATCTTGGGCGGCTTCCATAATATTCATGAATATATTACATTCTCCTCGATTTGGGAAACTTCCATATTCATGCGGAGGATTGGTTCCTTGGTCCTTATGGCAAGGGCTGGACCTTGGTTCCTCGATACAGGGACTGGACCCTGGATACTTATTAAATGGGGATCGGACCCTGGTGCCACCTGGTGGGAATGGGTCCTTTGAGTTGAGAAGAGACCCTGGGTCCTTTCCAAACGAGGGCCCGGAAGTCGAGGCCCCTTCGGAGGCTGGAGAAACCTCTAGCCTTAGATATTTTTCCCCAACAGGGACAACTCAAGTGTGTATATCCATGATTTAGTACACAAAGGACCATAAGCAAGAGACATCAGGTTTACTTAAAACAAGAGCTTGCTTCAAAGAGAGAGTTCCAAACAATCAAATGAGTTTCAAGGGGAGGTTTCAAGACTTGAAGTCTACAAGCTTTCTAAAGGATACTCAAGCTACTTGTCATGATTACAAAGGTCATCAAATTCAGTACTTAGCATGAGCTCCTTACAAGATTGATATCCCCCTAATGCATGAATGCAACCTACATGCTTCTAGACTCAATCCTAAAGATGCAAATCATACAACTAAATGGTTCTTTTTGTGCTTTTCAAAATTTTTAAATTTTTTTTGGTTTTTCTATGCAAATAAGAATGTAAAATGCAATGCATGAGACTCAAAATCATCAAAGAAAACATTATTAAATACTGGGTACCTCCCTCACACTTGAATCACACAGTCTCTGTGTGAGTGAGAGAGAGATACCCAAAGAAAACAAAAATGCAGAGAAAAACTGGTATATACAAGGGAAAGGTGGTGGAGTGGTACCTTAAATGGAGAGTGGAGAAGGGGGGTCCTTCCCACTATTAAGAGTGATGGTGAGGACCTGAGAGAGTAGCTCGTGAAGCTTGATTGGATCATCTTGGAGCTGAGGAGCGATGATGGCCCTTGCACTTGAGAATGATGTAGTCTTTCCCTTACATCTGATCTTGTACTCAATAGCTCCATCCTTAAGCTTCATTGGGTGAAGAGTGAGAGTGTGTGGCAGTGTATCAAGAGGTGGTGGGTGAGGTTCTTTCATCATCTTCTTTTTGTCATGAGTAGCCTTTGTGGCTCTACTCACCTCCCTCTTTTTAGTACTTTCCAAGTGCTCATCACACATCTCTTTAGAAGACTCTCCAGCAAGAGTATCTTTCTTAACATCCAACACTTCAGCATGTGGTTTCTCAATGAATGATTCTTCACAAGTGATTGTTCCACAATACACAGATTTCATCTCTAGGGGCTGAAGTGGATATGAGACAACTTTGTTCACTTTGAGGA
Source organism: Hirschfeldia incana (assembly GCA_026261945.1). Lineage (NCBI taxonomy): Eukaryota > Viridiplantae > Streptophyta > Magnoliopsida > Brassicales > Brassicaceae > Hirschfeldia > Hirschfeldia incana. The sequence continues at coordinate 569,299 of JABCMI010000103.1, forward strand.
GTGTGACCTTCTTGTTATCAAAGTCTATGCAAGCTCCTACAGTTGTGAGAAATGGGGTGCCAACGATGAGTGGGAACCTCTTTGCAGCTGCCATCTTAAGAACAGTGAGGTCAACAGGGATTGTGCATGCTCCAATCTTCAAAGGAAAATCCTTGATGAAACCAATTGGGGTTGTAGAAGAAGAATCCCCAAACTGTAGTAAAGATCTGTTTGGCTTCATGCTCTCAATCCCTAGAGCCTTCACCATCTCCATGGAGATCACATTCACACTTGCACCAGAATCAACAAGAGCATCATCAAAAGTGAGCTTACCAAGGGAGCAAGACAAAGTAAACATCCCCTGGTGTTCTTGTTTAGAGAGGGGCTTTGGTGGGACTTGTGGATCAAGTTGCATAGTAGAGAAGTCCAGAAGCTATGCTACCTTATCTTTGTGAGTTAGAATGTCCTGGATGAGCATCATTTGTACACGAGCCTCCCGCATACCCGAGATCTCTGGAAGCTTTACCCCAACATCACTAAGATCTTTCCTGAACTTGGAGATGACCTTCTTCTGAGCTTTGGTGAGGACCCTCTGTGGGAATGGGAGTTTATCATAAGGTGACTGCTCAACCTCAATGGTGTCCTCCTGCGTGACCATCTCAACCATGTGTCCATCTCTCTTCATAACCTTAGCTGCAACCATCTTGTCTACTTTCTCCACAATCTTTGCCTCACTTGTTGTCATAATCTGTTTGTCAGCCTGTCCAATATCAGTTCCAAACACCAGTTTTTCAATCTCATCTACCTCTTTCTTGTGCTCAATCTTTGAAGGAGTAGCAGAGAGGGTAACATTGCAGTACTTTGTGGGATTCTGTTCTGGTTTCCCTGGTAGAGTTCCCATTGGCTGCTTGGAAGTGGAAGCCATAGAAGCAAACAGATTCTCTAAAGTCTTGACTGTAGAAGCAAGGTGTGAGAGTTTGTTGTTCAGATCAGTGTAGCTCCCATCAATCTTGGAGTGAAGGTTCTTCAACTCATAACCTACATGCTTCTCACTTCTAGTCTGAGACTCCAAGATTTGTTTCAGCAAGGCATCAATGCTGCTCTCTTGAGGGGCAGCGGAGCTAGGAGAAGGGTTTTGCTGAGGCTGATAGTTGCTCTGCTGGTTGTTTCTAGGTTGATAACCACTCTGCTGATTGTTGGAATATGGCTTTTGTTGGTAGTTGTTGTACTGAAAGTTGTGATCCTTCTTGTACCAGCTACCATTGCTGTTGATGAAACACAACTCCTTTTGCCCTTCCAGACCCTCAACCTCATTAACAGTAGGACGTATCTCCTGGTTTGGGTTTCCAACAAAGTTCACATGCGCTTGTGTGGCCTTATCAGCAATGAGTGTGTCAATCTTCTCTTGCAGAGCCTTTATCTCCCTTCTTGTCTGTTTATCTTCTGATCTATTGGCTCTGTCATAATCTCCACTATAGACTGCATCACTCTTAACCATGTTGTCAACCAGTTTCTCAGCCTATGTATCGGTTCTGTCCAAGAAGTTCCCATTGCTTGCAGTATCTAATCTGGCTCTGTACTCGGGTAGGGTACCTCTGTAGAATGTGTTGAGCAAACTTCCCTTGTTGAAACCATGGTGTGGACAATGTGCTCGGTAGCCATTGAACCTCTCCCATGCTTCACTGAATCCTTCCAAGTTCTTCTGTTTGAAATCAGATATCTCATTCCTGTAGTCAGCTGTCTTAGAAGTATAGAAGAACTTTTCTAAGAAAGCATTCTTGCAGTCATCCCAAGTGGTGATGAATCTGCTTACCAGAGACTTCTCCCACTGACGTGCCTTGTCCCCCAAAGAGAAAGGGAAAAGCATGAGCTTAAAAGCATCCTCTGATACACCATTGGTTTTAGATAGGCCACAGTACCTATCAAAGCTGTCCAAGTGGTCAAATGGATTCTCTGTAGCTAGGCCATGAAACTTGTTATTCTCAATCTGGTTCAGCAACCCTGACTTGATCTCAAAGTTGTTTGCTGCCACAGCTTGTGCTCTGATTGCTAACAGTTGACCGTTGTTGGTCAGGCAGTCGTAAGCACCAATAGGGCGGGGTGGTGGTTGTAGGTCGGCCATGTCAATGTTTAACCCCTGTGTGTGAGCTCGCTGCTCTTCTTGTCTTCTCTTTCTAGCACACTCTCTCTCTCTAAAGCTCTGATGTCTTCTGCTCTTGGAACTAGGTTTGCTGGATCTCTGCTCCTCAAGTGCATACACCTGTAAATCAAATGTAAGTGAAGAAAGAGAATCAGTAACCAGCAAAAATAAAAATGACTTAGTCTCAAACAAGCTACTAAATCTCAATGTTTAAATCTACTCAGAATTTAGCAACAGCGCCAATTTGATGTTAGGAGTTTTCAAGGCTCCTAAGACAAATGATGTAGTATAGGAAAGTTGTCGAACCAATTTCATGGGATTCAAAGCAATGAGAATGCAAGTGTCTATTTAATCTAAGTGCAACCAGATATTTGAATGATTTTTAAACTAATGACTAGAATACAATAACGAAATGATAACTTTTTTAACTATTGGAAAGGAGAACTCATGGGTAAGAGGGAATTTGACTTTGGGTGATCAAGTTTCGAACTATGGATGACAAGTAAACAAACAAACTATCAACCTTAAGCCTAAACACAATTTTATGCAAGCTCTATGTCTAGAAGAATGCTCATTTGCTAACATATCTCAAACATGAAATGTCTTTGGTTGAATGACATGAAAGCAATCATGAAGAACAAGTTTAATAGCTATCCTAACACTCTTAATAACAAATGTCTTTGGCAAGATGCATTAAGAGCCTAGTAGAGTTGTCTCAGACATTTCATCAAACACCTTTTGGGTGGAAAATGTCTAGAGATCAACTTTTGAATGATCAGTACAAAAGAAGCAATAAAAACACTCTACTAGCAAGGTTTGAGAATGATCTACACTAAAAACATCATTGATCTAACCTAATCACCCTAATCTCCCTAACCCATGAATTCAAAAGTTGATTACTCACTAATCTCCATGATTCCTCTTAAACCCATGATGGATTTCAGATTAATCATGTAGAGAAATAGATAGAATAATCAACAAGCACACAAGAACAAAAGATCAATGATTCAAGAGTTTTTGTGTCTTTCTCAATATCCAAAGATAAAAGATAATCTGCCTCCTTCGCTTAAAAAAAAGTACTTAAACTTAGGTTTTTCAAGTCTAAAACGTAGAGGGGTAAAATAGTAAATAAACTCAGAAACATCACGCAGCAGCCTGGGGGACGCGTCGTTAGGCCACTGGGACAAAAGGCCGCTGGGACACTTAGGCGCTGACGTCTTCATGGTTACAACGCAGCAGCTTCGCACACCGCGCCACGAGGCCGAGTAAGCTTCCGCAATTTTGGACATTCGCCAGCGGCTTGGGGGTGAGGCACACAGGCCGCTGGGATCGTCTGGCCGCTGCAACACTTAGTCATGGGGAGCTTTCTCGAACATGAATCATATTTTTGCTCCAAAATCATCTCTAATGGTTCAAAGTCACCAACTAGAATCTCCAATACATGATAAGGACAAATGGAATGCAAATGCATCCTATATGCATTCTATATGGATTTTAAAGATCAAAAAGAAGCTAAAGCAAAGACTAAAATCATGCAAATACACAAGATATCAGTTATGTGAACTCTGATTATAGGAATCTCTTAGTTGAGAATTATCAGGAGTTTTAATGAATTTTAGTGAATTTTTGGAGCAGGTTTGCTTAAGGTCGAAATTGCACCTGAGAGCATATTGGGGTCAGATCCTTGTGTTAGGCTATCTGATCATATGTTTGTATGCTGAGATATATTTATTGTAAGTGCAAAGATAACACAACAATAGGTAATGCAGAAGATAGATCAGAGAGACAAATACACAAGAACACCAATAGATTTATAAGAAATCGCCTTGTAAACCCTATTACAAGTTCTGCTTAATCAGCTTTATACGTCTAGTGTTACACCCTAACACACGCCACTGAACAATCCCTAAGCTACCTGCTTTGTGTCTCTCAACCGTCAAGTACTTCAGCCCCTGCTTCAGTACGACCCAGAACACCTCCAAGAGCTTCTCTCCCTTTCTATAAGATCAACCTATGTGTCTCTGTCTCTCTACAGACGACTACATAGCTATCTTATACTAACTCCACGTTCCCAAAACCTTAGTCTTCAAGGAACCACAATATGGACAACTTCCATAACAATAAGTGCAACTTTCCTTTTCTTGGAATGCACTTATTCCACTTTCTTTAAGTCATAAACTTACTCCTCAAGTTTATTCCTCTTTTGCATTTTCTTCAAGATACTCCCTTGCTTTCCAAGTCCACACGACTCCAGCTCAGCATCTTGACTCCATATGGTCTTCACCACTCACACGACGTCTGCCTCAGCAACTACGTCAGCGACTACTTCAGGGCGGACATCTTACATCAACAATCTCCCCCTTTTAGCTTTGTGTGCCGATCAAGCACAACCTTCTTATGGTTCAACAACCACGTTCCCCACCTGGAAACTTCCACGCTAAATGTGCTCTTCCCCCCCCCCCCACGAGATGTGCACCACACCATGCTTTTCTCCCCCATGAGACAAGCATCATCTACTTCATGACATCCATCACTATGGTCTTCTCCCCCACGAGATGTGCACTCCTTGAACCAGAACGTCACCATTCCATTCTTCCCCTGCTTGATTGCACACTAAGCTAAAACAGATGCTTAGATGTCAAGCCTTACAGACACACCCGTCTGCTACTGCATCACGTTCTGACGCACTTGTCGAGCTACCTCTCGACCCACTTTTGTTGAGGACCAGGCTTCCTTCATGCGTCGTCTCCTTGACCATGAGCCTCTTCCCAACCCCACCGAGTGCCCTCTGCACTCGGTGCTATAGACTTGGAGTGATTTTTCTATCACCCTCCTGAAGATCCTCTCGCATCACTTCCTGACGCACTTCGATCTCCTTCTCCTTTGTGTCACAAACAACTCTGTGTTCTGACTCCTCACTTGATGCTTCTTGATCTTCCTCAAGATCACTCCTACCAGAGCTGCATCCATCTTCTGATGTTTCTTCATTGACCTCATCAAGTAAGCCACTCTTGGCTATAAACACCTCTTCAACCCTCTTGGGTTTAGTGAACGTCTTGTTCACCCTCTTGGCCATGTTTCTGCTCTTCTCTCGAGCAAAACACTCCATCTTCTTGTGTCTAACCTTCCCACAGAACCAGCAGCACATCCGATGTTGCTTCTTCTTTGGCCTGACATAGTTACTGATGCACCGATCAGTCTCCTTCCTTGTATCAGCTGCACACCCATGCTTCAGAAACCCATGTCTGGCCTTCATGTTGCTGCACTGATGTACCATCTTCGGCTTGTTGCTCACAGCCGCTCGCTGTAGCACTTCCTGCCGTACTCCTTGTTTTACATCCCAACGTACTTCCTGACAAGCTCCTTTGGCTCCACCTTTTGATGTGCTCCCATGCACGAAGTGTGACTGCCCCTTCTATACTCCCTTAGTATTCTCAACTCCTCGATATCCCAGACCCCAGTTCACTTTAGCTGGCTGTCCCATCGAAAGTATCTTATCCAACTCCTTGGATCCACCGTTGAGCATCCTGATCTGTTTGTGATTCTCAGCCAAATCACGTTCCAGCATCCTTGCTCTCTCTCATTCACCAATGGCAACTTCTCTCAACTTGCTAACCTCCTCTTCTAGAGACTCATTTTTCTCTTTTACAGCAACAAGTTCCTCACGAAGTTCATCAAGCAGCTCGTTCTGCTTTTGAGCCACATCTTCCAATCTCAGATTCTGGTCCTTGACCCTCAACCACTTGCTAAGCAGCACGTGATACTCCTCATCATATGTGCTGAGATCTGAATCAAAAGATCCCTCCTTGCGTGCACCAAATGCAACCATATTCTTCAACTTATTCTCATCTTCTTCAGACTCTGACTAATCAGACGACTGCGATGATACTCATTTTCTCCTTTTTGAGTTTGGACGTTCACGCCGTGTGTGTCCAACACCCTCATACTCAGAACGCTTAAGTTCTCTTCGTCGTGCTACAGGACAATCAGTCCTCATATGACCAACTCCTTCACACTCATAGCATCTGAGACTTCTTCTCCTTCTGCTATTGCCTTTACCACCTCCATGCTTCACATGAGGAGGCCTCTTTATATCAAGCCAACTCATGAACGTGCTGAGGTTCTTGACCACCCATGCCACGGCATTGTCAATCTTTTGAAGTCTATCTACTTCTTTTTCAGCCACAAAGGCTATACTCCTTGGCGTACTTCCTGATGTAGACTCTGAGCCACTGCCTATCTCCATCTCTTCTGCCTTCAGCATACCCACAACCTTGTCAAACTTGATCTCATCCGTGTTTGCAGTCATATTCAGGACCGCCTTTTGAGCTCCAAACTTTGCTGGAAGACAGCGTAGCAACTTCTTCACCAGCTTCTTCTCCTTGTACTTCTTTCCAAGTACACATGCTTCATATACCATAGCACTGAGTTTGGCACTGAAGCTCGCCACCGTATCACTGTCTGACCACTTGAGGTTCTCAAACTGCGACCCGAGATTATCCAGACGTGTCCTCTTGACACTATCATCTCCCTTAAACGAATTCTTCAGGATCTCCCACGCCTCTTTAGCTGAAGTACTCCCCTGAATCAGTTGAAACTGCTCCACTTCAACAGCTCCAAAAATCATTGATAGCGCATTTGCATTAAACTTTGCTGCATTGCGCTCTGCTTCTGACCAATCCACCTTTGGCTTAGGCTTCTTCTCACCTGCTGTGACTATGGTAGGCTCCTCCCAACCAGTCTCCACAGCTGTCCACGCATCTTCATTGATTCCTCGAATCATCTGCTTCATGCGAGCCTTCCAATGACCATACTGGTCCGCCTTCAACATGATTGCCTTCTGCATCGTAACAGTTGTGTCCATCTCCACTTCAGGATCACTCGAAACTAGTCGTTAACTCTATCGAGCCCTGCTCTAATACCAATTGTAAGTGCAAAGATAACACAACAATAGGTAATGCATAAGATAGATCAGAGAGACAAATACACAAGAACACCAACAGCTTTATTAGAAACCGCCTTGTAAACCCTATTACAAGTTCTGCTTAATCAGCTTTACACGTCTAGTGTTACACCCTAACAGACGCCACTGAACAATCCCTAAGCTACCCGCTTTGTGTCTTTCAACCGTCAAGTACTTCAGCCCATGCTTCAGTACGACCCAAAACACCTCCAAGAGCTTCTCTCTCTTTCTATAAGATCAGCATCTGTGTCTCTGTCTCTCTACAGACGACTACATAGTTATCTTATACTAACTCCACGTTCCCAAAACCCTTGTCTGCAAGGAACCACAATATGGACAACTTCCATAACAATAAGTGCAACTTTCCTTTTCTTGGAATGCACTTATTCCTCTTTCTTTAAGTCATAAACTTGCTCCTCAAGTTTATTCCTCTCTTGCCTTTTTTTCAAGATACTCCCTTACTCTCCAAGTCCACACGACTCCAGCTCAGCATCTTGACTCCATATGGTCTTCACCACTCACACGACGTCTGCCTCAGCAACTACATCAGCGACTACTTCAGGGCGGACATCTTACATCAACATTTATCACTTATGATATTAATCATAAGGAATGCTAGTTATCAACCTTGGTGTTGGGAGTTATGTGCAAAGCATTGGCTGAGAGTCATGAAGAAGAGTATTGTCAACACTAAGTGGTGTAGGCCATTAGTAGTGTGCTGTGTGTTTATATAAGGAAGGCCGTGTGTAATTTGATCATGGACAAGGATAGACGACCTGATCCTTGGATGATGGATCAAGGTGTCTGATTTGATTGATCAAAGGTTGCACTGGTGGTAAGAGCAACACTAATCAGGTTCAGTGGAACATGGTTCCATGACTGATTAGGAAGTATGAAGACTCATCAGTTCTGAGTCATGTAGGGTGGTTGGTTGATCGACTTGGGATCTGATGGGCATTGTTAGTCCTTGTGAGGACTTGGTATGATTAGTCCTTAAGAGGACGTGGCCTGATTAGTCCATGAAAGGAATTGATATTATATCTTACAAAGTGTAAGGATAATGGGTGAAGCATGGGCTGGGACGCGCCAGATGCTTACCAATGTTTGTTGAAGACTTTCCAAAGGTTACTTAGTCTGTGGGGATGACTGGCTGAATGACTTAGTAATCAAGGGCAGATGTTTGTGCAGGTATAAGGAAGCTGGACGAGTGGAAGGGGAGCTGGGCAAGGCTAACTCGCAGCTCGGTCAGCTGGGAAAGAGTTGCTGGAACCTCCAGTGAAGTGGTTCACCTCAGCTAGCTGGATGAGCTAGCTAATTCAGCAAAGACAATGAGCTATCAAGCTCCGTGGATGTGGCAAAGGTATGATCTAGCAATGTTGTTTAGATCTAGATAAAATGTCTTAGGGGAATGGAACCTCTGATTGTATGATTTGGTCTAGGTTCAGGATTGACCTTGGAGCTAGCTGGAAGTTGTGTCTACTGACCAGTAGCTGAGATGGTCTGACCAGACACGTGTTATATTGGTTTTAGACCAATGGTTAAATAGATATTATTCCGCTGTGCATAAGTTGAATTGATCTAAAGCTAGAAATTGACTAAGGTAGTCTTGAGCTATGATCTGAGTTAACCTTCGCCAATGGGCGATAATTTAAATAAAGGACCAAATTTTTAGAGGTTCGGTCCGGTGGACCGAGCGACGTGAGGCATCGACCGCGGCCTACTCGGCCGGGATCGGGTCTTACATCCTCGGCTCAGCCGCGTCTCTTGTTCTTCATCGAAGAGGACGGTGTGTGGAGCATTTTCTCTTTGCCTCAGCATCTGAGTCCATACGAGAAGCCTTCTTCGTCTCTAGTAGTAACCCCCGAATTTCATATGAAGTTCCCTCCAACAGTATGCGTATCTCTTGTCTTGATAGCCGACATTTTTCACATGGCTATGCCTCTGGTTTGATCTATTTATATGGTATGTGGACCAACATGAACGCTGAAGACGGAGTTCCTATGATATGTAACCCTGAAACGGGACGGTATGAGGACTTACCTGACATCTATAGGTACAGAAAGTCATATAGCTTTTTGGGTTTGATCCGATTAACAAGCAATACAAGGCATTGTTCATGGCTTATCCATCTTGTCCTGATGATCACAGAATTATGACATTAGGAACTGGAGAAATGAGGTGGAGAAAGATTAAATGCTTCATACATCAAGATAAATTGAGTAAAGGGGTATATATTAATGGGGTTTTGTATTACTTAGGTGACACGGCTGGGTATGAGGAAATGTCTGAGGAGCTGGTGATAGTTTGCTTTGATGTTAGGTCGGAGAAATTCAAGTTTATTTATCCTGAACAATTTTGTGAGCTGATAAACTATAAGGGTAGACTAGGTGCTATTTATCGTGATAATATCACTGATGATACCATCGAGTTGCGTGTGTGGGTTCTCGAGGATGTGGAGAAACAGGAATGGTCAAAGTATGCCTACACTCTGAGGGGTGATAACTTCTTCCCGAAGTGTGTTTCGGTTATTGGAGTGACTTCGACGGGTGAAATCATTTTTTCGATGGCTAATTATACATCCAAGAAACCGTTTTATGTTTTCTACTTTAATCCTGAAAGGAAAACTCTTCAACGTGTTGAAATCCAAGGTTTCGGAGAACACCTTGAAACGTCCACCCCCTACTGTCTTAGGAGAGTTGGCGTCTTTGCTGACCATGTAAAGGATCTTAATGTTATCGATCCGAAATTACTCAAGTCAAGCATATATACTCCATATATACATGTATTCAGGAGAATCGGAAGAAGAAGAAAAAGAATGTGATGAACGTGGTTTTCGTTGTTTTATTGGTTAAAGAAAGAAGAAGAAAGCAGATGATGAAAGGAAAGAAAAAGATAAAGGAGGAGAAAGAAACGAAGAAACAAGAGGTGGAGAAGATATAACCGATCTTTGAAAATAGCAACTATAGTTATTTACCATCTTTTATATATATGCTCTTATTGCTTTTTAGTTATTTACCCTCTTTATAAGTACTTTAACAAATCAAGTTTTCTTTTAAATATTTATCTGTCTTCAGTGTCTAAATGCTAACAAATATACAAAAACAGTGTTGCTAGAGCTGCAAAGACATGCGGAGTCATACTTTCCTTCTCTAAAATACCTCAACAGGAGCATAGCCTAAAAGATCCTTAAGTACCTAATTCTAAAAGGTGTTAGCTGTGGTCCTTTCATCCCATATGGTCCAAGTAATTTATATGCCAGTTCCACAAGATGTGCTATTGGCATCATCACAACGGCAAGTATCTTTATACTTGGCCTGCAAAATTATAATATACTAGTGGTATTCCGGCGCTTCGCGCCGGGTTCGTATGTTTATTTTTAACTGAATTTATACTTTATTTTACGGTTTAGTAAAAAAGATGTGTTCAAAAATATGACGATGAATATGTTGAAAGAGTGATATTTTATCTGATCCATTTGATAGTTGTTAACAACTGTATTGTATTACTTTATTTTGAAGTTGTTTAGTCAATGTGGAATAGTATGATTCAATAAAATAGAATAAAAAATTGATGGCTGTAACAAAGTATGAGTTAAAATTTAAATATAAAGTAAATTTGTTGTTTTGACCAAAAAAAAAAGTGAAATTGATGTTTGAGAAAGAAAATGTAAGTGTTTGTGTTTGTTTTTGTTATTATTTTATTTGAATGAAGATAATAAATTCTTCCATCTTCTTCAAGTAGTAACAATCTGATCTTATTTAAAAAAACATTGTAATAACAGGTGCTGATCAATAAAATTCTTTTGGCAGACGAAAAAGAAGTAGTAACAATCTTTGATATGTCAAAGATGTGGCAATTTGTTGGGGGTTCCATTGTGATCGTATTGGTTAAATACTGTTTCTTCAAAAGGATTATAAATCCAATAAATGAACTCTTAATCATGCTCCAGCATTGATCGGACTTGAATTGACTATTTTCCTGTGATACCTTATCCAAGAATCCTCTTGAAGATCGCCTCTGCACAATAACATTAATATACCACTAAGTTACGTACCCTTGTCATAGCTCCCATATGCGGATTGGCGAAGATGGTTAAATTCTTTGATAGATTTGTGGTAGGAGAAGTAGCTGTGTCTGAAATAGACAACAGGGTTTGTGTCTGAGGAGTTTCTATCATAGCTGTCAATGCTGTCGTCCGAGTTATAATTGTTGGAAATATTTAACATGATAGTTTGATTATTTTATCAGGTGGTAAGGTCTATTGATGAGCTTTAACTATTTGTTTACGCTTATTTTTCTTAGTTTCCATCCAAATTTGACCTTATAAGCTTTGCTTTGCCGATTTTGAACTCTCCTCTTGATAATATTTTTAGAAAATATTATCAATTTTCACTAAATTAATATTTTATGACTTTATTTGTTATATTATTAACTTTTGAGCTGTTTTTCGTAATAAAAAAGTTATTTTGATTGAATAATACTAATTTACTATGGGTTCTATCATTTTTTCTGGTAAATTTGTCTATGCTTGAACTTGGTAACAAAAAGAAAAATATGTGAGATTTCCTTTTATTATTTTTCATGGTTCCAGGTTTGATGAAATTTGAAGAACAATATTATAAATAGTTTCTTGTGAATTTTTCTATGTTCTTTTAAAAATATGTATTTTAGATTATCATCTAATATACAATTAACTAATTTGCAATAAATATATCTTAAAATAAGAAATCTAAATAAAAAATTTTTGTAAATTAATATCTCTATACATTTCTCTACTGATCCAAGCAGTTTAAGAAGCACATAAAGATCATCATGCAAATGAACAAAACTTTAGGAAACCTGCACATATATGCATATATAAGACAAGCAAGCAGATACGGAAATTTATAGGTGCCAAATGATGACTAAAGAATCCTGCTCCGGTAGCTAAGTATCTGTTAAGGTGGTAAAGGGAGAGGCAACCAGAAGGATTAGTTCAGGGGGCGAAGATGATGAATGCAAGCACATACTGCCTTCCCTTAGAATCAATAGCACCCGGGCGTGTGGTGTGTGAGAGTGTCAAGTGGACAAAGTTGTAAATATTGAAGAACTTCAACAGCACCTGAACAGAGAACATACGAAAGTAACATTTTAGTAAGATCATTTTTTTTCCTGGAAGTCCCAGAAAAGACAAAAGTAAGCTAGGGGATTGCGGGCAGGAAAAAAAAATTTAAATCCTTACCAAGCACGGTAGTCAAGAAGAAAAGATCTCCTGACATGTTCCAAGCAATCTCATTTACCAATTAAGAAGAGGAAAGATAAGGAAGCTTTCCATACAGCGATAGGAAATCATTTTCTAAACTATCATACATATTCCAAAGTATGAACTAACTTTCACAACCAAGATGATTGTTACATGAAATGAAGTATTACCACATTAGCTTGTAAAAGAACATACCAAAAAGAAAGCCACATTTGTTTTGGATCAAAGCCATATAAGCTTGAAAAAGAACATACCAAAGCCATCAATAAAAATTAACGATCAACGTTATTCTTAGCTTCCGTGAGCTTCATAGCTGTTTTTTTTTGGCGTGTGGTAAGTTTTGACCCTCAGACATCCACCAGATCTATAATAATAATTAACTTTGTACCCACAATTCAATAACTGAAACCGGCTATTCGGCTAATGACAAAGATGACTTAACTTTCACCCCAAACTCAATCAACACCGATAAAATCACCTCCTTTCTTCACATTACCGCAGAAAAAGATGGCTCGCATCGACTGAGCTCAGCACAATGTTGAACCTTAGTAACAGAGGTAGAACTCGATGCTTCGAAGAACTTCAACACAAATCAATGCAAAGACGTCAATGCTGAAACCCACATGCGGTACTTGTCTATAACCAAGTTCAGTTCCTTGCTTGGCCCCAAATATGAAGGAATAGTTATTGCCTTACATTTTTATGTGCAGTACAATAAACCCGAAAAAACTGCGAGAAACAGCAGAGAAGACAGCATCTAAGCAAGACTATAACTCAAACGCTCAATATAAATACTTGGCCAAGTTTAATAAGCTTCTTACTTATAAGGAGGAAACATAGTATTCATGTATTGCTTCTGGCCTTGCTCCTGCAAGAGATTCCGCGTTCGAATGATAGCAGCAAGATCCACTATAAAACGCATCCAGCCGATAAACCTAAAACCAATATCCTCATAAGCACCACAAAGTCTGAACTTTAAAACAAATTGATGTGCAAGTTTCTGATTCTACCTGTGGAGAAAGTACGTCTATGTCTCTCTCGTTTTGCTTTAGGCCGTAAAATGTTCACTCCTTTAGTTCGATTAGCATTTGGAAAATGCTTTATGAATGTAAATTCAACACACTCCATGAGTCGCACAACCTATCATAATAGAGGATCCAGAGAGGGTAAAATGTAAAAAACAGAGGGTTTGACAAGGTATTTTTTACCAGCTGATGGTTCAGAATCTCACAAACTCTTAATTCATCAGAGCTTCCCATGAACTATCAATTGCATCCCTCGAAGTAATCTATTATAGTTCATGGGAAGCTTCACATTCCAAATAAATGTCTAAAATATTTACCTTATCATACGTCTTCAATGCCTTAGAGAAGGCCAATACATTCGAAAAGCTGCATATACATGATTCAAAAGCCATTAGTGATTAAAAAAAACTTCTAATCATTTTAAACTCATATGCACCTGTGTATCTATTGAGAATCCTAAGCTTCTGATAAAACACGATGAAAGCCTGCCTCAGTTTCTCCTCGACCTTCATCACGGTTTCTCTGATGAATTTCAATTCCCTCTGCTTATAGGCGGAATTTCAATCGGTCACCTTCAATGATGTTTGGACCGATTAAATGTGAAAGAGTGGGAGCAGAGGTGGAAACGACGTTAATGCTTTTACTAAACGAACACCGAAGCCGTTACATAGACATTGATCGGATTTGAAGCGAAGGGGTACATTAACTCTGATCTCCTACGTCGTCGTGTTGAAAGAAACCCTTAAAAAGTGTGGACCAGTTTGAGGAAAAAAATCAAAGGCCACTGATTAATACAATTATGAACCACGAAAAAACCCATTGCAGCACATAAATCAGCGACGGAATAGTTTCAGAAGAACATGCCACGTGTCAATAAAAGCCCCATGCTAGATGAGGATGTGGAGGGCTATGGAGATAGCCTTAGTCTCCTTTATTATAATACGTAGATAGTGTTTATCTGAGACGATGTAATAAAGGTTACCGATAGAAAGATATATTAAATCCAAAAATGTGTATTTTTTGTATGTACTTGTTAATCTATTTGGTAGGAGTTTTGCTTTATAATCTACCAAAATAAATTTCGGGGAAAAAAGATTCAATTAAGATACCAACTTCTATTAAGTTATCAATATGCATAAAAATAATATGAACTGAGTTTATGGGGGACAAATGAAATATCTAACTAGGACTAACCAGGGGACTAACTTTTTGTAGCTTGTTTTAAAAAAAACGTACCTCTCGTAGCCAAGTCCTTCTAGAAGCAGTGACATTGGTAATGAAGTATGCCTGCAAAGCCATCTCATCTCAATTAAGTTACATCATTGCCATGTCCTTTTTGTAGCTTGTTGCAAAGTCCTAAGTTCAAGAAACGACCTTGCAAGTGCACCAGGGGAGGATCAGACACAGGTTATCATGTTTTTGCAAGAAGTCACGAGACTACTAGCCTAAGTGGTGGAAACATTCTGGCTGGGAAAGAGGTTCGAAAGAAAGGAGGTTTGATATAGTCACGTGAGGAGAGTTAAGTAAAACGACGCCACCGGCTTGGACTTGGTCCCTCTCGTTAACAAAACCAGAAGAGTCCCTAACCGGATGTGCCCATTAGTTAACCCGGCAAAATGGGTTGTGAAAGAGGTTCTTGAAGACTATCAGTGGTGATCAAGAAGGACTTTCATTCTCAACAAGATGGAATAAATCTTTCTGAGGTAAAGAAAGTTTACTTAACTGCACACTTAATCAAGTTCAAGTCTTTAAAACATGAGCCTGTGTGGAAGAAAGAAAGGCTTCAAGCCTTAAAGGAGACAACGAGCTTAGAGTACACAGGATTTACCCGCTTGGCCTCACGCAGAGACAAGCTCTGTACAAGTTCAAATTCGAGGGGAGCTCTATTCTAAAGTACTCACATTTAACACAACCCTTGTGCTAAATTCGAGGTAGTCTTCGTATAGTTTCATTCCCAAACGCATAACTGACAGAAACTGTTACGCAGTAATGAAGACGAATCCATCAGGTTATAAAAACAAATTGCGTGTCGAAGAAGAAACAATACAAATTTATGAGAAACGACGTCGCTGGGGAGTGGTATGTTGTTTTTTAAATCACCAAAGCCCACATCGGAAGAAACAAAATTTTCCTTGCTGTATATATAAGTTTAGCTCACACTAAGAGTATGTCGAGCTTAGTAACGTGGGCTTGTTATCCCAGTGGAGACAATAAGGTGGTGGAACTCTGGCCCGGTTTATTGAACCGAACGCGGTCTCATAACCGGGCCTGTGCGGGGTTATATATACTTAGCTCTTGCCCTCTTCTAAATTGGGTGTGCCAGTGTCTTCTTCGCGCATGAGGCCGGCTTGGTTTCATTGGACCATCATCTTTTTAAAATGTTTTTGTATCTCACCTTGCATGGTTCCGTTATATTCTGTGATTTCTTGTGTGTCATGAAGCTGAGAAATGTTTTTGTATCTCACCTGCATGGTTCCGTTATATTCTGTGATTTCTTGTGTGTCATGAAGCTGAGAAAGAACATATATATATAAAACCCTTTAACAATTCCATGAAACGTAAAATTATACATAAAATAAGATAATAAAATAATATGAAAGTCAAATTTTTAAAATTTAAATAATGTACATACGGTAAAAATAAACTATTTTTTTATATAAATAAAAATATTCAAAAATAGAAAAATCAAAATAAGGAACCTTTTGTAAATTTATATCTCTATAAATTAATAAAATTTCAAAATCCCACATTATTAATTCATAGAGGTTTTACATATATATATATATATATATATATATATATATATATATATATATATATATACTAGGGTCGGCCCGTCCTATGGACGAAATAACATTCTGAAAATATTATAGATAGTTAGAGTAAATTTTATGATTTAAAATATAAATATTAGTTAAATTCTTTACATGTTATATTTGAAGATTAAATAAACATGCTATCTTGATAGGTAGTATTTTTTTTTTGGTGCCATCACACCATTTTTCGTATTTTTTAGCTAAAGATTCTCGTGAGGAAAGAAACTAACTTGTCATTATAGATTAAGTATATTTATGACCAAAATGTATTATTAGGTCGGTTAATTATTAGTCAAGTATTGTATCTCAACATGTTGGGCAACTTAAATTTGATATAAACCAATCAACGATGTGGTTACATGGCAACATTCTCTTCGGTTACAATATTGAAATTTTGTTTTAACATTTGTTTTTTTACTTTAAATAATTATGTTTGAAATTTTTCCAGATTTATAATTTTTTCATTTATTGCTTTTTATTGTGAAAAACTCAACGTCAGTTTCATTGGGGTTAACCAAATTTTCAAATACGAATATTAGGAATATTAATTAATAAAGTTATGTTCTATTTAACCACGGGGTGGTGCTAGTGGTCTTGAGGCAGTTTCAACGCCGATAAAGACCTGGGTTCGAAACCCCTTGTAGCCACGGAATACTTTACGCCCTCTCCAAGTTTAAATTTAATCGCGGCGTTGGTGCTGGGTTTTTGGGTAATGGGTATTAGTGACGGTTGGTTTCGGGCCATGGGTGACTACGGACCTAAGGGTTGCGGAAAGTTACGGAAGTGACTACGGACCTATGGGTTGCAGAAAACTACGGCAGTGTCTAGGAATTTACGGGTTGCGGAATATCACTGTTAAAAAAAAGTTGTGTTCTATTTTATTATGTAGATATAGAAATTTTAATATATTATTTTAGTATAAGTTATATAGTTTCATTCTTGTTTTTTTTTCTGTTTTTTTATCAAGGCTGTTTTACATTCTTTTGTTGAACCATAGAACTATTTATTTTTTTATTTTCATATCAGTATCAAAATTATGGTTCAACTTTTTATTTTAGCTTTTTTAATAAAATTACATCAAATGAAATATTATAACCTTACCTGTTCACAATACTTACAAAATATACTTATTTTAACATTAAAAATTGATATAATTTTTTTAAAATGCTTAATTTATTCTTAATTATATGTTCAATAGTTTTATGCAGTCTATAGTGAACTGAGTTATGTCAGATGATGTTGCTCGGTTATTAAATCGTAGTCACCACAACTCAGTTGTATATCGGACACGTTGAGAAACACAACAACCCCAAAATATATAAACATTTATGACATGGCAAAGGAGAAAGCTATGAACCTTGTTTAAGAAATCAGAAATTTGTTTCTTAATTGTTTAACCATATTGTCTTTGTACAGTGGGCTGAGCTTTTTTGAGTTGACGGATTGGGTGGTGATTGGTGAAGGGTTCGAATTGAGAACAAAAAAGGTCAGCAATTGTAAAGTACAATTAGTTACGGATGTTGGGAATGTTCTAAAATCATTTGTACTTACTCTAGTGCTAGTCGTAACGTCGAGGTTCGACAATCGTATGATATTAGGTGGTTATAATGTTTTGCTAGAAACCGCTTATAATGTATGAATTGAGAATTCATTACTAATATTATATGATCCTACAGGATCACACATTTAAGCAAACTGGATCAGATTATTAGTAAGTTTAATTTGGATAAACTATTATTAGAGTTTTGATGATCTTTTATTTATAAGATAAATAAAAATAATAAATATATGTATGGTGTATTGGACTTAAATCCAAATTGGATTTAAACACTTAGCCCACTACGTTAAATGATCACATGACGTGATTAGGTCAACTCGACACATACATATACATGTTTTATTATTTTGCAAGACATCAGTTTTCTGGCCGTTTAAGGATTAGCCTTTTACGTGAAACCCTAATAAGAAAAGGCAAAGGAGTTTGTCAAGATATTCGAGATTTGATCTCAAAGGTACTAGCATCCTGTATCGATCCAGTTTGTGTGCATGTGGATACCGGTAGAGGCACGACATTTGGAGTGCTTTAAATTTTGACTTGGTTTGTTCATCTTTCCGCTGCAAAACATCCAGGTATATTTGAGACTCTAAAATCTAGATTTATTTCAGTATTTTCATGAGATATAGGCAAACCGAATTCATAGTTTAGTTTATAAATTGTTATAAACCGGTATGAAATTCCAACAGTGGTATCAGAGCCTACTTGTATAATATTGATTTGAATCTATATATATGATATATCTGTTGAAATTGATATAGCAATTTTAAAGTGGTTATAATTGGATTATTATGAATCGCTATATAAATTTTACATACGATTGAGAGTGTTTTATCGCCTATGTAAACATGACTTAAGAAAGAAGAGCACGTACCTTGTAGTTGCATGATTGCTAAAATAATTAAATCTGTGCGTATGAGGGGATCGTCCCCATTCTTCTTGTTACTCTCAAACAATAACTTTCATAAATAATGATTTATGAAACAACCAAAAAGTCATAGCTAATAAACGTGTATAGGATACAGTTTTGCTGTGGCAGCTTGATAACATGTGTATATTTAATTTGTTAAATAATTACATATATGTTTGAGACTAACTAAGGTAATCAAAATCATGTGTCGATATATATATGAATGATTTTGGAATTTGGTTCATGCATATTAAGTTAATAAGGTTATACTTGTATTATTGTAATACAACCATGAATGTGATTCTATAACTGATATAGCACGCATGAACAAATTACGAGAACTGGTTGATTCAATCTTGGTTTAGCCGGTTAATTACTGGTACAATTGGTTTGGTCATTTGATGAGATTTTAATTAGATTAAATTCTAAAATCAAATATATAAATAATTATCTATTTAATTAGATTAAATTAATTTAATTATTTATAATTCAATTAAAATACATATAAGATATGTAGTAGTTATATTTATATTTATATTAGATATAAATTTTAAATATTAGCTAAAATTGAATTAAAATTTGTTCCTCAATTAATTTCAAGTATTTTTGATGTCTGTCCAATCTTATCAACCATCAAGGCTCGTTTCGTTGTAAGATGGGCTTGCCAAGCAAAGTGTTGGTTTACTTGACTAGGCAATTACATGAGTGAGGTGGATGGTAATGGTTACCATGTGAAACGAGATTGGTTTATTTGACTAGGCTATCAAAACGGTTTTGGACTTAGAGACATAGGTTGGATAAGACATATGATGTCATCTGACAACCAAGAATTATATTTGATATAATTAGCAAAGTGTTGCTTACCTAAATAGCTATACATTCGGGCGATGAGCCAAAGCTCACTCGGATTTTAGTGAAATATGGATCTTGGATTATTATATTCATTTGAGGAAAAATTTTGAATATAATATGAGTTTTCTTAATTGTTAAGATTTCTTTAAGTCTTGAACATCATATTAACATTCGCCACTCTTCTATTCCAAAAATGTCAACTCCCCACTGCTCATTTTCATTGCGATCTGTCCTTGAGAAGGACAAATTGAATGGATCAAACTTCCTTGAATGGTATCGAAACTTGAGAACTGTTCTCAAACAGGAGAAAAAGGACTATGTCCTTGAAAAGGTTCTTCCTGAAAAACCTAAGGCCAATGTCCAGCATGCTGAAAGAAATGCTTACGATAAGCATGTCAGTGATAGGGTCAATGTGTGTTGTCTTATGTTGCCAACCATGAACTCAGATTTGCAGAAGCAATATGAGAATGTGGATTCGCCAATTGACATGATCACTAGCCTGAAAGGTATGTTTCAGGAGCAAGCTCGAACTGAGAGATACCAAACGGTTAAAACTCTCATTGAGTGCAAGCTACCAATAGTCCAGTTAACCCGCATGTCATTAAGATGATAGGTTATATTGATAACTTGGCTAAGCTGGATTGTCCTATCAACCAAGAGTTGTCAACTTATCTTATTCTACGGTCACTGCTGTCAAGCTATGATCAGTTTGTTATGAACTACAACATGAACAACTTCACAAAGACTTTGATTGAGCTGCATGGGATCCTTAAAACAGCTGAACCCAACATCAAGAAGGATACCCCAAATGTTCTTATGGTACAAGGGGGTAATAAGTTTAAGAAACAAGGTAAGAACAAAGGAAAGAGTAAGTCAGGCTGGATTACGAATCCGAGCAAGTCTGATCCTTCTCCTTAGTTCAAGCCTAGTCCTTCTAATGTTGATAAGTGCCATTATTGTAATGGTTCTGGGCATTGGAAAAGAAACTGTGAGAAATACTTGGAAGATCTAAAAACGAAGAAGATTTCGGAAACGTCATCTTCAGGTATTTATGTTATAAAAGTAAATGTTACTATTTCTTATTTTATTTCTTTGGTATTGGATACCAATTATGGTGCTCATATTTTTACAAATATGCAGGGCCTAAGGAATAGTAGAATCTTGGAGAAAGGACAGGTAGACCTGCATGTGGGAATGGAGCAAGAGTTGCTGCATTAGATGTAGGAATATTTCATTTGTTTTTGTCTTCGGCATGGTTTTGGATACTAAGAATTGCTACTATGTATCTGCTGTAAGCAGATATATTATTTATATTCCTTGTTTGGATTGGGAAAGATTTCATTTTTTTTGATTAAAGACAAATATTGTTTATTTAATCATTGTGATATCTTTTACGGTAGCAGTCCATTAAAGAATGGACCTTATATTCTAAACCAAAACATGCATGTTTGTAACATTAATATCAAAGGATTCAAGTCTAACGACATGAATCAAACTTTCCTTTGGCATTATCATTTTGGCAGCATGAATGAGAAACACATTCAAAAGTTTCATAGTGATAGACTTTTGAACTCATTTGATTATGAATCCTGTGAAAAATGTGAATCTTGTTTGCTGGATAAAATGTATAAAGCTCCTTTTACTAGATATAGTGAAATAGCTAAAAACAAATTTTGTTGGAACTTATACATACTGATGTATATGGACCAACGAATATCAATGTTAGAGGAAACTATCAGTACTTCATGGTTATGTTTATCTAGAAACATAAGTCTGAATCATTTGAAAAGTTCAAAGATTTTCAGAATGAACTACAAAATAAGCTTGACAAGAAAATTAAAGCTCTTAGATCCGATCGAGCAGGAGAATATTTGAGTCAAGCATTTAATGATCATCTGAGAAAATGTGGAATTGTTTCACAACTCACTCTTTCGGAAACACCACAATTGAGTGGTGTGTTTAAAAGGAGAAACCAAACTTTATTGGATACGGTTCGGTCAATGATGAGTCAATATAGATCTTCCATTATCCTTCTAGGGATACACTCTCGAAAATTTGTGTTTACTCTTACAGCCCTACCGAAAAAAAAGTGTTTGTTGATCATAGTGGTGTTTTTCTAGAAAGAGATTTTTTTTTCCAAGAAGAACAGTGGGAATAAAGTACAACTCGAAGAAGTTTGAAAAACGCATGAGATTTTCTCTAAATGAAAGACATGGTCCTAGCTGCACATATTTTTGAAATAATAATCTATAGAGATAGATTAAATAAGACTATTGGATTATGTTAAGATGCTTCTATCGATAAGGTCTTACATAGATTCAAGATGCATGATTCCAAGAAAGACTTTTTACCAATGTCTCTTGGCATAACTCTTTGCAAGACTCAGTTTCCTATGACACACGATGAGCGAGAGCGAATGAGTAGAATCCCATATGCTTATATGAATCTATCATGTATGTTGTGCTTTACACTCGTCTAGATGTTGCTTGTGCTTTGAGCATGATGAGTACGTCGATACCAATCTGATCCAGGTGAAAGTCACTGGACAGCAGTCAAGACTATCCTCAAGTATTTAAGAAATACTAAAGATAAGTTTTTGGTCTATGGTGGAAGTAGAGATGTCAATCATGAACCTGGACCGCGGGCTTGGCCCGCAAAGAACTGTCGCGGGACGGGATTGGGCCGAGATTTTACAGACCCGCAAATTGGCGGGCTTTGCGGGACAGGTCTTTGCGGGACTGGGTCTTTTGCGGGACGGAACGATGCGGACCCACGGGATTACAAAAACCCGCATTTTTTTCTTTTTCAATTCTTGTTTTACTTAAAAAAAGAAAAAAAGAGTGAAAATAAGGTAATTTACGTGACTTTTCTCTGAGAAAAGAAAAGAGTTTCAGCAATGATGATTCGAGCAGATCCGACAATGATGATTTGAGCTTGAGCTCCATTGGTGTTTTAATTTGGTATTTTTTTTTATTAATTTTGGGATTAGCAGCTTTGATTTGGTGTTTGATTATATTTAGTTGTTTATTCATTAAAACTAAAAAATTGGTTATGAACTTAAGAATTATAAGCTAATGAAAAATATATTCTGAAATTATCTTTAGTTGGTATGTAAATATGTTTGAGTGTAACAAAATTAACTATAACTATTTTATTTGGTTAAGATAACATGAACAAGACTAAGCTCTGATCAAAGCGGTAACGAGAATAAGCTATGGTTAGAGCCTTGATTGACTAAACTATTTAATTCTATAACAATGATGTCGTTCAACTGAAAGAGTTAGTCTTGTTACTGATTAAAGCCTTCTTCGATATGTATTTCATTCTTCATGTTCTCTCGTTACTTATCATTGTTATCTCGTTACATCAATATAATAGAATATACATTAACATCTCATTTTTTACATGCATTTTTTGTTTGGTTATGACTCCATATATATACATGTATAATCATCTCATGTTTTATATGCACTTTTAATAAAGAAAATATACATAATATATAACAAATTTTGAAAAATTTGCATTGTAGATATTTCATGTATATTAATTATGTGAACTTGGTTATGTAGGAGAGCAACCTGAGGCATCTTAGAGCAGCATGCAGCATCATGAAGTTTTCTGGAGTGACCTGCAGTGTCAAGCATGATCAGATACATTACATTAACGTATGTCCCGCGGGACAGCCCGTAAAGTACTGTGCAATTTGCGGTACGGGCTTGGGACGACCTTTTAGAGACCGCAGCCTGCGCGGGCCTGATTCGCTGTGACCCGCAAAGAGATGAGCCCGCTGCGGTACGGGACGGGACGGGACGGATCAACCTGTTTGACATCTCTAGGTGGAAGTAATGAGCTTGTTGTAAGTGGTTACATCGATGCCGGTTTTTCATACTGACATAGATGATTTTCGATCACGAGTTGATTTCATCTTTTGTATTAATGGAGAGTGGTGGGTTGGAAGAGTTCCAAACAAAGCACCATAACAGAGTTTCAATGGATACAAATGTTGTTGATCCATTGATCAAGCCTCTTCCATGGCTTAAGTATGAGAGTCATATTGCAGCCATGGGTATTAAGTATCTAAAGATGTGATCTTGATTTTAGTGGGACGCTTTATATTTATGATATATTCTTCATATTGATATACATTTGATTATGTATTCAAACTAATGAAAATGTTTCAGATTTATTTGATTATTAGATAATTAAATAAAAGTCCAAAAATAATTTATATCATTCTTATAGGTCATCAAGTATGTGACTTGATCATGAAACCTTATTGGTGAAAATGGTATAAATTATTGAAGTCCCTAGTCAAGGTTGTTAGCGTGGGACATTAATAACCATGAATGGCTAGTATGTGAGGTGATTGATCACTAAGTTTTATGGAGTCATTCAATATGTTGTATTGAAGTCAATCACATTGATATGTGTTAGAGAACACATGATTGGACTGACCCGCTAATGAGAATTCTACAAGATTGTTATATGAGTGTCATGAGAGTTTCTCATTACGACTATAGAGTATATTCCTTAGACCTGAGTTCATCATGATTCTTTATTAATGGATTAGTTCACTTTGACCTTGTCAAACGTCAGCCGTAACTTGTGATTATAACGGCATTGATTAGGTGTTCTATGAAGTTTGTAAGGAACATGGATGGAACAAGATGGGATTTGTCCCTCCCATATAAGGGGAGATATATATATTTGGGCCTATCGAAGATTTGATAATGAGAAATGCATGGCCGTGCTCAAACAAGGTGAATGTCAGTCGTTTGTTTTATAGTATAAAACAGAGTTCGATAAACGTGATCTAGCTTAATAAGGATGACACCAGCTCTTGCCTTATGCTAAGATTAAGATATAGAGCCAAAGGGATTATAAGAATAGATGATTCTAGTACAAGTGGAAGATTGTTGGGAATGTCCTAAAATCATTTGTACTTACTCTAGTATTATTATATGATCGAAGTTCGGCAATCGTATGATATTAGGTGGTTATAATGTTTTGCTAGAAACCGCTTATAATCTATGAATTGAGAATTCATTACTATTATTATATGATCCTACAGGGTCACACACCTAAGCAAACTGGATCGGATTATTAGTAAGTTTAATTTAGATTAAAATATTATTAGAGTTTTGATGATATTTATTTATAAGAAAAAATAAAAATAATAAATATATGTATGGTGTATTGGACTTAAATCCAAACTGGATTTGGACACTTAGCCCACTACGTTAAATGATCACATGGCGTGATTAGGTCAACTCGACACATACATATACATGTTTTATTATTTTGCAAGACATCAGTTTTTTGGCCGTTTAAGGATTAGCCTTTTACGTGAAACCCTAATAAGAAAAGGCAAAGGAGTTTGTCAAGATATTCGAGATTTGATCTCAACGGCACTAGCATCCCGTATCGATCTAGTTTGTGTGAGTGTGGATACCGGTAGAGGCACGACATTTGGAGTGCTTTAAATCTCGACTTGGTTTGTTCATCTTTCCGCTGCAAAACATCCAGGTATATTTGAGACTCTAAGATCTAGATTTATTTCAATATTTTCATGAGATCTAGACAAACCGAATTCATAGTTTAGTTTATAAATTGTTATAAACCAGTATGAAATTCCAACAATGGAATTTCTTGAACTTTTAAAGTTCATGTAATACGGGTTGGGTGTCTTTGAAGATTGGAAGCAAAATATTGATGGACTCCTTGTTTGTTTTTAAAAGTAAGAATAAGTGTGTTCATATCGGTTTGATAGGTACTGTTTAGGTTTGATGTATCTAAGTAATAAACCTTCAACTATAATTTATCTCCAGTTGTTGTAGGGGATTTGCTAGTTCCGAGCTCCAAGGTTAATATATAGGCTGGAGGGCGTGTTTAATAATTTTACGCTGTGTTGCTCTGTGGTTTGATAGTGACATTTAGTAAGACTATGAGCATGAACATTAGTGGGTTCACAAACTTTTTTTAATATATTTTGGTGGATCCATGAATAGTTATGAACATGTATCTATTGTGCTCCTGCATTGGTGAATCTGGAGAAGAGGTTCAGAGAAATAAAATAAAATATTTTTTAATTTTAAAAAAAGTTTTGAATATATTTAGAATACATGAATAAAAAAATAATATTTAAAAAAAAATTAAAAAGTTTTATATAATACATTGTTGAAATTTTTTTTGGTAAATAATTTTTACAAACAAGCTTCTATTCAATACATTGAGAATTCATTAACATACAAAAATAATTTGTTTCACAAAAATAATTTGTTTCACATAAATAGATGTTTTATATTTTCTATGCAAAAATTATAAAAAAGTAAAAAGCTTAGAGAGCTAAGAACATATTTCAATTGCAGTAGTTAAAATTGTGCAAGTGGATGTTTAAAGAAGAAGTAACAGACAACACGCTTTGGTCTTCTTGAGCAATAACATCAAAGGCAAAGTTGATAAGATAAAGGTTTTATCAAACTCTCTGTTTACTCTGTTTTTCTGAGCCAAGAATGATCATGCAATGGAATATTCTAAGCTTCCTCATGAGAAGGAAGAGCCTCTGGTCGAGTTCAAAGTGAGAAATGTGAGCTGGATCTCCACGAAGCAACATCAGGAGGCCACCGAACGAAACATACATCTCTTTGTATTTTTTTAAAAAAACATAATGAGAAGAAGAAACCAAAACAGTTTTAGACATGATTGGATCTCTTTGTGCAAACAAACAGTTTTTGATGGTTCTTACGCTTTTGGAGTTTGGCCGTCACGCAAGCGTTTTCTTTGCTCCCTGTAATAATATAATATATTCGTACTTATCAGCAAGTGTTTTCTTTGCTCCCTGTAATAATATAGATGTGAAAACTGTTAATGTTCAGAACACCAAGGACTGGTCATAAATTCCATATATTCCTAAGGAGTCTTCATGAATCAAGCCAACTGAATTGTTATATCAAACACTTAGAGAAATAGAATCAACAGGCAACATGACCAAACTTAACTAGTGTTACAATTCATGAGATCGGATAGGAGCCATCGCCAGTGTGAACTTATCACCAACAGCCATCGGATAAACCTCAGTGTTGACATCCAAATGCATAAACATGTCCAAGTTGTGGCTAGTAGCTTCAATACGCGTAACTGCAACCACAAACACACACATACACAATCAATCATCATCGGTATCCAACGAGAAGCCTCTCAATTCAAAAGCACTTGCATAAGAAGGGATTACAAAGCATGTGAACTGAAACACTTACAATTGATGCCTAGTTCCAAATTCTTTTTTTTTTAAATTACTTACCAGACAAGACAGCAAAAACAGATATGAAAGAGATAGACTGGGCGTGAGTAGATGGCATCCCGGGATCAGATCGCGAGGTCGTAGCAGGTCTCGCTTGGTTAAGCATATGTTTTGAGTACTAGAGAGAGTGCCGAATTCGAAACGGATCCAATGATTCCCCACAACGCGGTACCATCATGCTGGAGAAGAACAACGGAAGTAAACAGAATAGACATCACCCATTAGCTTTGTCTCAACAAGAAACATATACACAACACGAAATGAATCTACTTTAAAAAAGATAGTCATTTGATCGAACATGTTGAGTGCATCAAGGAGATTCCTTTACTAACCATACGATTAACACCGGCTTTGATCCCACGACCCGAGACCGATTCGTACCGGATCTCCGGAGACCCATTGATGGAAGCTTCTTGCTCGACCGACCCAGATTGTTCGTTTCTGTCTCTGCGAGCAAATCTTCGACTAAAACAGCCATAGATCTAACGCCCGCGAGGGATGATCGAATGTCATGTCGTTTGCAACAAACAGCCTAATCAAATGTCGGGGATTGAATTGATACAGAAAGAGGAAAGAGATGGTTGAATTGGAAGCAAATCAGGGAGAAACATGAAGGTGACGTGGCTTGAACTCTTTCTGTACAGATTTTCACTCATAAGGAGCCGTTCAGCAAAATTAATTTATTTTTCATTGTTTTATTACTTTTTGCCTAAGAATTCATACCATGAACCCCCTTAAATACGTTCATGCGGGTGCTCTAAGGTCGTTGGATTTTTCGTTACGCATTTGGTGGTCTGGAAAGTGGACGCTTATTTTTTATGGCTTGTGCGGAAATCACGTTATACCCGGTTGTTTGTGTCAGTCCCTCCCAAATGCTGTTATCAAATGGAGGTGGATAAATAGTCGTAAGTGTTCAATGGGGTGCACTGTTTTTGGTACCAAAGTTGACCCATGGTGCTTACCTACTATGTAAGTTTTAAGTTATTGTTGATTTGTGATTTTACCTCTTCGGTACTACTCAATCTGGTCTGGGCAGTGTTTTTAAAACCGGATCGGTTAAAGAACCGGAAATATTTTGGATCATGGGTCATTGTGGTTCGACCGGTTTGATTCGGTTCAGACCGGATTTGATTTGATTAAAATAAATTTAATACTATTTTGAATTTGTATATTCTTATAAAAAGAAACCATATCAAATAAAATATTTCAATAACCATAATGCTTAGATTTTTTTTTTAAAAGTAGCAAACTGAAAATGTAATAAAAGTACAAAATTAATTTAATAGTTCAAATCCAAAATCAAAAAAAAAATTACATTTTATTCTCCATGTCTTTATCACTCTAAATTTTCATCACCTTAAAAAATTTTAGACACATTAGTTTAAACTTTAAAGTTTATTTTTTGAAATAAAATTAAAAATTATACCATGATCAAATTCTTCACCATCTTTAGGATATTCTTCAAGAAGTTTATCTTCTAATTCAAAAAATACTTTGAGAAGTAGCAAGTAGGTAGTACCTTGTGAGTTATTGTTTGCAGAGACGTCAAAGACTCGAAAGAAAAAGAGGAGACAACTTTAGTTATTAATCTGAAACCCTATTTTATTTTAAAAAGAAAATTTTATTTATTTTATTAATAAATTTTAGATTTATTTAAGAATCATGGTTTGATTGGTTCGTTGGATCATCGGTTCCCGGGTTTTTAATGGTTCAAAATTGGTTTTTAACCGGTTCAATTTAAGTTGGGTTTGTAAGTTCAAGATACAGCAAGAACAGAAGACATAAAATAATTTCAGAACACAAATCTCTTTTATTAGAAATCCTTTACACAATCTCTTACAGACTTGTTTGATCCGAATTACACAACTCGACACGGATTGATTTCTAACACACCCAACTTGCTTAAATCAACACCTGTTGATCAAGTCTCCCAATCACTCAGCTATGAAACCCCAAAACCCTTTTGTGTTTCTCTCTGAGAATTACAACGTCAAAGCTCTAACCCTAATTCTAGGAAAAAGCCAAAATATATATTAAATAATATTTTTCTATTAACTAATATAATATTTCCTATATTTTAGCATAACCAAATCTTCCAATTTGTCATCTAATCACGCTCTTTTAATGAATATTTCGTCAACCAAGTATATGGAAATATTCCACATCATCGCATCTTGATGTTTTCTTTTTACTCTCTGAAGCGTGTGTCACACATCATCCTCCATGTGTAACACATGTACACGAACCAAAGCTCTACCACTGCAGCAATACATCAAGCTCCAAGTTCTTGAGCTTACAGGGTTTGCCACTAACCCAACCCGGATTTATTTCCGGTTCACAATTGAACCTGGTCCGACCACCGGTTCGGTCCACGTTTAAAAACACTGGGTTTGGGGATTCAGAGATCACTCGTATAATCATTTTTCTCAATCTCCACATGATCGGCTACCAGCAGCAGATATCACAGATAAATCAAAAATCACTTTTAGTAGATAAGTCTGAAATAAATTCTCAATGACCCTTCAAAACGGCTCGGGGGAACTAAAATATGTATTTCTCTGAATAGCAAATACGTAATTGCCTAAAGTCTTTTGCTTCTGTTAATCCTTGGGCAGTTTTAACTTTGGCCAAGAGCTCAAACAATATCTGAAAAAAATAAAATAATAGCAATTATCCAAAATGGAAGAGATGACATGTCTAGATTGAAATTAAGTAAAACTGACCTGTTTACGACTCTTTCCGCTAATGGTTTCATTTTTGATTGCAGGTATCAGCTCAGCCAATTTAAGAAGTAAGGCTAACACCATTGACTCAGGGTTCCTCATTGTTAAAAAAAGCAAGAATGTCCCTCATTAACAAATTTGTTGCGAACTTCAGTAAACACCCATGCCAATAACTGTAGTGAAATATTCTGCAACGTAAGCCATTTTTTTCCAAATATATTTTACACGTATAGATTTGAATCAAAATTATAGACACCCACACAACCCTTATTTTTAAGTTTTAACTCTTTTGCTTTCACTGATTGTTTCTTTACCAAACTCTTAAAGCACATATGACATACATTAGCGTCATTTGCTAGGAAGAACACATGTTGATGGATTGGATCCATGAGCCCATGGGTTAAAACAATCCCCACGTCAGTGGAACCTGAGGTTTGATGCTTTCATTAAAGAGAAGGGATTCACGAGGTGTATTAATGATCTGTGTGTCTACTGGAAAGGAAAGGAAGCAGTTGAGAGTGTGTATCTACTGTTGTATGTAGATGACATGCTAATTACAGCTAAAGACAAGAACAATGTTCTACATCTTAAGGATTTTCTGAAGAAAGAGTTCGAAATGAAATACTTGGGACCAGCCACTCGCATTTTGGGAATGGAGATTACTCAAGACATGGAAAAAGGTATTCTAAAGTTGTTTCAAGAGAGGTATGTCAGACAAGTCTTAAAGTCTTTGGAATGGAGGATTGTAAGCCGGTGATTACACCAGTGGGAGCTCATTTCAA
Organism: Hirschfeldia incana; assembly: GCA_026261945.1. NCBI lineage: Eukaryota > Viridiplantae > Streptophyta > Magnoliopsida > Brassicales > Brassicaceae > Hirschfeldia > Hirschfeldia incana. The sequence continues at coordinate 599,586 of JABCMI010000103.1, forward strand.
ACTAAGAAGCTTAAAAACTGAGGAATGGGAAAAACAGAAACATTTGATGGATGCTACTCCCTATGCGAATGCAGTAGGGAGCTTGATGTATGTTATGATTGGGACTAGACCAGATTTGGGTTATGCAGTTGGATTAGTCAGCAGGTTTATGTCCAAGCCTAGCAAAGAGCATTGGGAAGCAGTTAAGTGGATTATGCGTTATCTTCAAGGGCTTTGGGATTTTGTCTACATTTTACTAAGAATGATCAGTTTGAGGTGGAGGGTTTCAGTGACTCAGACTACTCTACTGATCGTGACAAGAGAAGGTCGATTACTGGTTATGTATTTCAAGTTGGTGGAAATACAGTCAGCTGGAGGTCTGCACTGCAGCATGCAGTAGCACTTTCTACTACAAAGGCTGAGTACATGACACTCT